>JAFJYI010000106.1:1246109-2492218 GCA_019022655.1 Acacia acuminata
TTGCAATCTGATCCTTTTTTTTTATACATAAATTTTAGGAAAGGGGTTGGGTTCACCCACGATCCAAGGGCAGGGCGAAATCTCCCTTCCTCCTAGGTGATACCGACGTTAGGCAAGGTGAGCCATCTATTTTCTTCAGGCGTTAACCTAAGTACCTAGGAGCTAAGATGCCTCCCACAGCACCTTAACCAACTCCAGGATCGAACCCCTTCTCTTTGGTGAGAGTATCTGACCGCTTTGCCAGTTGAGCCTAAGGATGAGGGGTGCAATCTGATCCATTTCTTACTAAAGGAATCGAACTTGGGCTTATGACCCTTGAATTAAATGATAAGGAAATTTATAGGACCTCAAAAAGTCTCTCTTGGGTATTTCTATATCTCTGCTACTTTTAGATCCTTTTTAATAATGCTGCTGATCTAGTTTTGGTTTGTTAGCATGCATATTATAATTAGGAAGGTTTTTTATTACCGAAACTGCTAATCATTGTTATCAAACTTACGAGTTGACTCTCCAAGTTTACCATTTAGCTTATCAAATCGAGTCGAGTTACAGGTAAACTCGTGACCATTGTAAATTCGGTTAAGATCATGAGTTCATACACCAAGTTTATCATTTTTAGGTTTCTAGTTTATAAAACTTTGTTAACTCACATTTAAACTTATATTAAATTTTTTGATTTGATCATGTTCAACGGCTTTATATATAATTTATATAAAAATTTCTTTGTTAAATATGGTAAATTTGAATGTTGATGGATTTAATTTTAACTATTTGAATTTAATTTTAATTGTTTGTTATACACTATTAATACTTATTTAATAATGAAAGTAAACTGTTATAAATTTACATCATTGTCATGAGTTTACTTAAATTTGTGAGTTTGACAACCTTAGTGCTAATTGCTATATAATCCTTCCTAAAACAAATCAGATCCACCTCTCACTAAAATTTGGATACAGGGATGGGATGATTCCTAAAACATTTAAGAAGTTAGAAAATTTTAAGGGACATTAGAAGTGACACATTAATGGTCCTAGCCCAAAATTTCTCTTTTTATGACGAAGAGAAACAACGTACGTAAAGCTCACGAGTAAAGAATAACCAAACCATTATTTCCCAAGGTTTTGAGAAAGATGATGGAGATAATGGGACTTTAGTATGAACACACGTCTCTTGAAGTGAAGAAGAATCTCGTAATTGCTAATTTCAGATATCGGAGATTAGGGGTAGAAATAGGTTAGACTATATTGAGTTTTATCTAAATAGACACGAGTTTGGGCCTAAGCCTGTATGTAAACCTTTTCTTTTGGCCTCAGCCTGTATATATGCTTTCTTTTAGGCCTGAGCTTGAGCCTTCGAAAGTCTAACAATGCCTGAAACCTATTTAAAGACCTGCTTATAATATAAGCCTTAAATAAACTTTAAAGCATATACTTCCAAATTTATATATAAGCCTTTACGCTTATTTACAATCATACATTATGTCTTAAAAGCATAACATTCATTCTTGTCATAATACGAGGGCTTAGAAAAGAAAAGAAAACAATGTCTACTGACAACAATTGTTCGAGTAAATAAGAATAAGAAAAACTAATCATCTATTAACCCTTACATTATTGTTTTAATTTAGTGGATGAAGCAACTCAAGGAAGAAGGAGTGAGTTAGCATTGCCATCTTGAGCAATCAAAGAAAAGATAGATAAGGGTGAATGATTGATATGAAAGCAAGGATTAAGTGTAATGACAATGAGATGTGCAACTTAGAATTAAGTTTATACTGGTAAATTTATAAATTATTTATAACATTATTTAGATGATATTATATATACTTATATATAGATAATATTATTTTTTAAAAAAAAAAGTTAAATAGGTCAAACCTATAGGTTTATAGGCTAGACTTTATAAAAATAGGCACCGCCGCTTATCTAAATAGGCCTGATAGTTAGCCTAAGCCTGGCCTATTTATTAGATAGGTTGACTCAAATTTATGTAGGTTAGGCTGTAGGCCCTTAACCTATTTTCATCCCTATTGGAGATGCATCACACATATAAATGTATATTGAGGATTTTGATAAATCAATAATTTAAAAAACAAAAAATGAGATTTTCTGTACAAATACACATTTTTGTGAATATATATTATATGGGCCAGTTAGCGCCATATTTGTCCAAGCCGTATACATAAATATATGCATATGAAAGCCATGAAGCCGCCAGCAATAATCACCTGCTCGTTTTTTTTATAATTAAAAAAAAAAATGATGTGTTCATGGCTCACGTACGTTTAAGAATTTAAACGCCGACACGCAATGGAAAAATCTAATTAACATCCTTTAAAAGCACGTAACATGGAAATTGGTAAATCACATGAACCATCTTTTATTTGCCTGACCTGGGAGGGGGGAAATAAAGAAAAGGAAGTATGTTACTATGTATCGTTTTTTTTTTTTTTTTTTGAACAAAATTTAATATTATCTCCATTCCAACTCTATTGTTACCAAAGGAAAGGAAAGAGTAAACATGATCGAATTTGTTATCTTCCACTTGTTGAAAAATTTTCCATACCACTCGATTACAAGGCTATTGATGAATCCGTTATATTTTTCACGTGTCTTGGCATATTATGGGATGATGAGACTATTCATTAGATCTCGCAATCAGGGTTGGCCCGTGAAGGGTCAGGGCCGGCCCTCCAGGGCCCAAAGTAAGAAAAACATCTGTTTTTCAAAGCCCGGCCAAAGAGCACCATGGCAGGCCTTTAAATTACTATTCCAAATTTTAACTATTTTTCCTCCACTTTTTTTAAAAAAAATATAATTAGTAAATTACAACACAAATCATCCAATAAATAAGTACAGTCACTAATTCATAATCAAAAGCAAACTATGTTCACAAATAACTCACATAAAACATAAAAAGCATATCGCTTAAGCGACATTAGTACGATGACCATTATTGTCGTCATCTTCGTCACTATCATCAATTTTAACGACATTTGATTGTTCTTCACTTTGAGTAGTAGCTCTCGGCTCATGAGTAAGAATATTATGAAATTCTTCTCCCACATCATGAACACATCCATAATCTTTATTTGCAACAAATAATAAATCAAATCATAAAATTAGAGTATAGTTATTATGTATTTGTAGTTAAATGGATAAATAAATCTATAACAAATACAAAATATATATAAATTAATAAATTTAAAAAGGAAAAAAAGAAAAAGCTACAGTGAAAATGGCTGCAAGGTTGGGCCCAATGTCGTCTGTGGTTTATTTTTGTTTAAGCCCGGCTGTATCAGCCCTCCGGGCTAATTTCAAATATCTCGTCCATTTTTTAAGTCCGGCCCTTAAAGGGCCAATGCTTAAATGGGCCGGCCCGATGAGCCTGGCCCGTCTTACCGACTCTACTATTCATTGATGTATATATAGCTTTTATATATACTAGCTTATTGATCTTTTCTAAAATATTTCCTTTTTTTTTTAATGTTTTGACCTCCATGTTTTACTTGAATAATTGTTTCTCCTAGCCCATTCTCTTCTGATTACAAGAAACAATTATTAACCTATACTCATCGAATCATATTTATAAGTCATTTCTAACATATTTCATACAAATCAAGAAAAGCCTTAGATATCATGTAATTATTCATTACATCACTTTGGATTCATTATCAAGCGTCCTTGTTTGAAAAATTTTACTTCTTGTGAAAATTAATAATAAATGTGAAATTCACTCAAACTGATTAGTAAAATTTAATTTGAATTGAGAAGGAGGTGGGAACATATGCTGCTCCTTTATATTGTACATCCAAGAGTTTTTCTTCTTTTCTTTTTTGTTGATTTGAGAGAAGTTAATTGTTGAAACTATTGAAATTACACAAAGATTTGAATATAGATAGGGTGAAGGTGTAAATTTAACAACCAACTATTTTCTTATAGGCCCCCAACACAATTAACTATTTTCGGGTGCAAAAGTCATTTATATGGGAGCAGATATAGTAATGTCGTTAATGAGACTTAACTTCTTTTACTCTTTACATTGGGATCTCACTAGTCTTCTCACTATCTGTTATTCTAATATAGTTTTGAAAATGTTAAGGTGTAAATTTAGCAATAAACTATTTCCCTACTGAACAAAATTGTTTTTCATAAGAGCATTTACAAGACAAATATGGAGATTTACATAAGAGCATTTACATTAATGTCCTTACTTTATTTTTTTCATTAGAGTATTTACAAGACAAATAAAGAGATTTTTTAAAAAAAATTACTGCACTCCATTAGGTCAAAATAAAATTAAATTTTGTTAGTGGAAAGACAAATATGGATATCTACAAGATAAATATATGAACAACCAAAATTTTTTAACTCCTTGGATATTTTTAAATCCCTTTATTTGTCTTGTAAATCTTTTTATTTGTCTTGTAAATGCTCATATTTATCTTTTAAATGCTCTTATAAAAAAAAATAAAGGGCATTAATGTAAATGCTTATATTTTTCTTGTAAATTCTCTTATGAAAAATAATTGTGTTAGGTACTTATAGAGAAATAGTTCGTTGCTAAATTTACACCTTAAACCTTCTAAAAATATATTAAAATAATATAGAGTGATAAGACTAGTGTGACCCACAATGCAAAAAGCAACAGAAGTTAACTTGGATTAACAGTGTTGCAATATCTGCTCCCGAATAAATTAATTATGCCTACCGGCCTTTACACTCGAAAATATAGTCAGTTGCATGTATTGGATGCTCAACATAGGAAAAGAGTTTATTGTTAAATTTGACATTATAACCCTTGAATATAATGTCCAAGGATAAGCTGTTTTTTCTCACACCGTTCAGCCACATGCCCACAAGTCTAGCTTTGATTTTCTCTTTTTTTTTTTTTTTTTTTTAAATGAGAGTAGCTGGAATCTCATATTAAGGCATTAATAATAATTAGGGACGTTGAAGAAAACATGAGACTTGAAAATGAATGATTCCACATAATATCGTTTGGTCCAATTATAATTATTTGCATGAATTAACGATTTTGTACTATTGATTAAATTAGATTATTAGCTTTGAAATGTATTGAAAATTTGTTTTGACATTTTCTTCTTCTCGTTCGATTGGCACGTACATATTCAAATGTTAGTGCCCACTCAGAAAGACTTTGTTAGGGTTTTGGCAGTGAAACCCACAGATTTTCAAAATTTCCAATGTCATAATAATACATATTAATTATTATTTTAATACAAAAAATTCCAAAATGTCATTATTGGCTTCTCACCTTCCATCTTCAATCAAGCCTTCAATTCATAATTAGGTCTGAAACCAGATGTCATGAAGCCAAGAAAAAAATGGTAAACTTGTCAGGTTTTCTAGAAAATACAGTCAGGTACGGTTGATCGCTTGCTATTCAAGAAATTGAACTTTTTTTAGGTATATCTAATCTATAACCATTCTTTTTTGAAATAATGTTGACCCCGGGTAATTTTATGACATCTTTTTTTATATAGATTTATTATAGAGTATGTTTTTACATTTATTGTATATAATTTAAGCAATGAGTTATACTCTTGTCAATAAACAATGACGGATCCAAAATACAAGTCATGACTCATAGGAACCAGTTTTATTTTTTTTAAAAATATGTATATACTAATTTCAAATTTCATAAATATAAATGTTACAATATATACTTACATATATTTAGTATTCGATAATAGAGGTTAAATTCGAACATTGCTAATTTTAAATTGAAGGTAATTCTTCGAACAATATTTATTTATCTATAAAATTCGAAAAATTAATCTTGTTTCAAGAAAATTAAGTCTCTTGTACTCAATCTACCCACCATTGATTAACACCTGTTAATTAGTATTTGAAAATCACATTTACAAGTCGCCGCATACTTATTTTATACATTGTAAATCACATTGAAAAGGTAACTTATAACGTCAATCCAAATGGATTAAAACATGGAGGCATACTCAAACTAATTACTATGAATATTATATGTAAAATAAACAAATTTTTTTTCATATATTACATGAAATTTAAACAATGTAAAGCATAAGACTCACACTAGTTAGTTTTATGGTTTATGATTTATAAATATTGCTGTTCCTTTTCTTTTCTTTTTTTGGTAAAGCAAAGGACTTTACTAGTTTTAAATTTAATGATTGAAAAATTGAACTAAAATAAATTATTTAGAAGAGATCAAATTAATATTACACGTGTGTGTGTGTGAGATTTTTCCACAAATATTACATATGGTGGAAAACTACAATTTTTCTATTTTAAAAAGTCAACATATAGTTAGGTGAGGACTTGAGGCCATGTGAGAACAAATAACGTGAATAGGAGTTGTTTGGAATAATTGATTTTAAATGTTATTGAACATCAAAATTATATAATTTAAACTTAAAAGTCAAAAATTATAATATTGATTCCATGCTATATTAAATTACATTATACAAAAAAATAAAAATGGTTTATCTAATAATCATCCGGATTAAAATTTCAGATTCGTAATTCACAATAGATACATATATATTCATTATGGTTTATTAATGATTTTATTACATACTCGTGTATCTATATAAGGCTAAAGTACACACAATTCTCATAAACTTTGGACCATATACTAAGACTTAATAATAAATCACCCTAAACTCTTAACTTTGTACGTATAACTATCAACCATCAGTTACCTCTCTTGTCCTTATTATAAATCCATTTTAACTAATTCTCATATACCAATATTATTTTAACTAATTCTCATATACCAATGATTGTTGGTTAAGTAACTACATGTGCCTTAAATTGATATTTTTTTTCCTAAATTTACCCTTATTAAATTTTTTCTCTCTCTTCATTTATAAATCATTCTTTCATATCTCTCTCCTCTTTCTCTCTTTCCAAAAATAATTAAATAAGTGTTACGGACCGGCCCAAAAGCCCCAAGTCCATAGCGCGGCCCAAGCGAAGCCAGGAGGCATAATCCGCTAATCATAGCAGGAGATCCGGAAATCTCGGCTAGGTCAGATCCACCCCTATTGTAACGGCCTACCGAGATACTCGCCCCATTAATGACACGTCCCATTAATGGCGTACCCGGATATCCGCCCCATTAATGACACGTCCCATTAATGGCGTATCCCGGATATCCGCCCCATTAATGGCGCGCCATTAATGGCGTGCCCCGGATATCGCACCAAACACCTCTCGTAAATACGGGAGGACAGTAACAAGGTGCACACATTCTAACCTAGACTATTTACATACAGTCTCACTATGCACATACACCACCCCTTTTTCGTGTACGGTGATCCCACGCTCTCCTGGCTATCTCCTCCATAGATATTCAGGTAGAGCCTATCCATCCAAGATCAATATACCAGCCCTTGGCTGGACATCTGTGTTCTATAACAGAACATTGGCGCCGACCGTGGGGACCTTGAATTTCTATCCCCGTGACCACTAATGGCCAACACCGAAGCCACAAACGGAACCAGCGATCGGACCGCCGAACGATGAAAGCGCTTTACCACCAAATCGGCCTCAGTCGGACCAAGTCAACCGCAGACTCATGATCAACCTCTACGAGAAAAGACTCCGAGGGTCACGCATCGACACGGAGAGAACATCTCCGTCCAACGACGAACCTTCGCAAGAGGGGCCGCCAAGAGTCTAAGCCCAGACGGCCCCGGCTCCAGACGCTCAGGTACTAGACACCGACGTCCACATTTTAAGGAGAACACAAGAGTCGATGCTTCGAGGTTTGAAAACAAGGAAAAACTAGATCACCTCCAAAGGCAAGAGGATTTTCATGCTCTGGAATTGATGATTGAGGAAAAGCTTGAAAACATGTTTCAACGCGGAACCCAGAGAAGCCCTCGTAAGGGAAAGGAGGTTGTACGCCGGATGCCAGTAGTCCGCGTACTAGCCCACAGTCGAATTGGCGGCCCCGCGACAGGAATAAGGGGGAAGCAAGAAAGGAGCGAGAACGCCAGCCGACCCCCAGAAGGAACAAGGAGAGACAATTACGGATCCGGGATGCGGAAGACCGAGGCAGAGAAGACCGCCATGACGGTCATAAAGACCATGAAAACCGAGACCGTGATCAGGACTCAGATGAGCTTTGAGAGGAAATCACGACGCCTCGGACACGAGGGTCCCCGCGGCAAGATAAGATGAAGTACTTGGCTGGCTCAGGGGGGACCCTATTCTCCTGTGCAACAGCCACGGCCCCCTATCCGAAGAATTTTGACCTAGCCAATCTTCCCAAGTACGATGGGACTCAGGATCCACGTCACCACTTGGAGATATTTGAAAAGTTGATGTGGGTCAGGTCAATAGAAGGTCTGGTCATCTTAAGGCTCTTCTCGGCCACGTTAACCGGACCGGCCCACAAATGGTTGAGTTCATTACCCAATAATTCCATTTGGAACTTTGAAGACCTCGGGCGTAAGTTTGAATTGCACTTTGCCACCAAAGAAGAAACAACCAAAATCTCAATTCACGTTGAGTAAGGTAAAACAAAAGAAAGGCAAGACGTTGCGAAGTACCGGATCGGTTCGTAGACACGGCAATGCAGTACGATCATTGTCCGAAGAAGTCCATGTACATTGCCTCGTCAATGGTGCGGATCCAACGACACGCCCGGCCAAACATCTCGTGCAAGAATCGAGTATATTCATTGATCGAATTCTATACCGAAGCAAAGAAATACCTAGATGTCGAGCAAATGGAAATTGCCAATGCCGATGAACCTGAGAAGGCTAGGAATTCATCGCCCGAAAGAAGGGAGTTGACGGACAAGCACAAGTCGAAATCCCGCAGACGCGGTAGAGAGAGTCGACCCCGACAAGAGAGGACGGACAATAAGGCGAAATACGGCAACTACACCCCCTTGAACATTCCGGTTCGCAGCTGTGGAAGGAGGTAGCCCGCATCGAGATGAAAAGGGTGGCCAAGCCGAGGCCTCCTAAACCGATCCACTACGAGATCAAGGGAAATTTTTCACTTTCCACGATCGCTCCGGCCATACCACCGACGAATGTTATGAACTCGGGGATGCTATCGAAAAGTTTGTGAGAGAAGGAAACCGCGCCAATACGTCATCAAAACTCAAGGCAAAACAAGCGGCGGAATAGTAGCCGCCAACGGGAGTCCGCTACGGACGCTCCAGTAACCCGAGAAGAAACGGAAAACCGCCTTGCCGATGGTTTCCCAGACCGATCTCCGGTGCAACGGGATCGTGGCGGTTTCGGAGGAGGTGGAGATACTATAAGCAGCGCAAGAAATACCTACGGGAGGTGCTGACGATAAAAGATGTACCAAAGTTTAAAGGCAGCTCATCCAAATCGAAACCACCCCCATTAGTCTTCACGAACGAGGAGCTCAAGGAGGTTATTCCAGCCACCAAGATAGATTGGTCATCACCGGATCGTTGTAAATTGCCAGTCAAACGCATCTTCGTGGATGTGGGGAGTTCGCCGACATCATAAGTCGGGACGCATATCGAGGATGCACCTCGATGTTGAAGACCTAAAGCCGTGCAAATCCACCCTAATCGGGTTTAATGGAGAGCGTTCCTTCCCAAAAGGATATATTGACCTCAGATTAACGTTGGGAACCAAGGAAGCTTTCAAGTCAGAACGTGTAAGGTTCGTAGTGGCCGACTTTTGCTCTCCCTACAATATGATATTGGGCCGACCCACTATACACAATTGGGACATGCTGGCGTCCACTAAGCACCAGAAGGTGAAAATGATCAATGATAAGAATCAGGTGGTTGAAGTGTCCGGAGACCAGAAAGTATCACGACAATGTTACTTCGAGACTCTCCGAGTCGAGGAGGAAGGACCGTCATCCCCGCCGCGGCTCTGAACCAACGAGGTTATGACCGATGTCAGAAATGAGGGGCGGCCCAGGCAATCGGTTAATATGGTAAAGCTGGACCTCCGTGAACCAGAAAACCCACGCCCAGAGCCGGAAGGGGAACTGGAGGAATTAATCCTCAGGACGGATCCCTCCAAGACAACTAAAGTCGGCAGAGACATAGACGCAAAGATAAAAGCACGACTGATCAAGTTCTTAAGACAAAACCGGGACGTCTTCGCACGGACGTCACCGAAATACCCGGATCGACCCACACTTTTTTTGTCACAAACTCGCCATATGGCCGGGGTCGGCCGGTGGCCCGAAGAGGAGGAATATCTCGACGACGACAGCGTAAAGCCCTTGAGAGTCACATAGAAGAGCTCCTTGCCGCCGGATTCATCAGAGAGGTACAATACACGACTTGGCTCTCGAATGTGGTCATGTCTTAAAACCGACCGGCAAATGGAGGGTGTGCACTGACTACACCAATCGAATAAAGCATGTCCAAAAGACTCCTATCCTATGCCCGCATTGATCAACTTGTTGATAACTCGGCCGGGTACTAGTTGCTTTCCTTTATGGATGCCTACTCCGGCTACAATCAGATTGCCATGCACCAAGAGGATCAAGAGAAAACCGCCTTCATGACCGACAAGGCTAACTATTGCTACAACGTCATGCCATTTGGATTGAAGAACGCCGGAGCTACGTACCAACGAATGATGAACCGCGTCTTTGAGGACCAAATCGGATGAAATGTGGAGGTCTATATAGACGACATGATCGTGAAGTCAAAACAACCAGAGGAGCATATCCGGGACCTAGAGCAGACGTTTGACAAATTAAGACGATACCGAATCAGGTTGAACCCGGCCAAATGTGCCTTCGGAGTGCCCGCCGAGAAATTCCTAGGTTTTATGCTGACCAATCAAGGGATTGAGGCCAACCCGAACAAATGCAAGGCCGTGCTAGACATGCAAGTCCCAAACTCCAAGAAGGAAGTTCAGCAATTAACAAGTCGCTTGGGGGCCCTAACAAGATTCTTACCGAGATCCGTCGAGAAGGCATTACCTTTCTTTAAATTATTGAAGAAAGAGACTCAGGGAGGATGGAATACGGATTGTGAAACAGCCTTTGAAGAAATTAAGAGATGTTTGGCAACCCCTCCGGTACTAACGAAGCCGGAGCAAAGGGAGACCTTGTTCTTGTACCTCTCTGTGGGAGATGAGGCGGTAAGCGCCGCCTTGGTAAGAGAAACCGAGGCCGGACAGACACCCATCTACTTTGTGAGCAAAGCGTTACAAAACGCTGAGCTCAGATACCAGAAGCTGGAAAAAATGGCGTTCGCATTACTAACAACGGCAAGACGGCTTCGGCCATACTTCCAGGGACATCGGAAATAGTCCGGACCAGTCAGCCAATCCGGTAGATTTTGCACAAACCTGATTTGGCAGGGCGAATGACAAGCTAGGCAATTGAACTGTCCGAGTTCGACATCACTTTTGAAGCCCGGCAGGCGATCAAATCACAAGCATTGGCCGATTTCATCAGGGAATTGACTCCGGTTATGGCTAGCGAGGAATTCTAGAAGGTATTTGTTGACGGATCTTCCAATCCAAAAGGCAGTGGAGCAGGAGTCATTGTTGAAAGCCCCGAGGGAGTCGCTACTGAGCATTCCCTCCAGTTGGAATTCCCGACCTCCAATAACTGGCCGAGTACGAGGCCCTCTTAGCCGGATTGTCTCAAGCGAAAGAGAGCGGAGCGAGGCGAGTTAAGGTGTTCACCGACTCGCAACTCGTCGCCGCCGTCATTGATGGCAGCTATCAAGCAAAAGGCCCCCGTTGGCTAAGTACTTAAATAGAGCAAAAGAGGTAATGATGAAGTTCAAAGAGGTGATTGTCTCTCATATCCCGAGAGAAGAGAATGCCCGGGCCGACATTCTCTCCAAACTCGCAAGTACCAAAGGTCCAGGGAGTCATAGAACTGTGATCCAACAGAATTTGGCCGAGCCCACATGCGTCATGACTATCTCGTCCGTCACTGGAGAAAGCCAATCGAAGATTACCTGGAAAGGGGGATCATCCCAACAGATTCCACGAAGCAAAGAAGCTAATGAGAGAAGCCGCTATCTACACCATGGTCGATGATCAGCTCTACAAGAAAGGAGTGCACTGCCCGATGATGCGATGCCTCAGTGAGTCCGAAGCAAGGTACGTTTTGACCGAGATACATGAGGGATGCAACGGCTAACACATGGGGGGCAAGGCTTTGGCAAGGAAGGCATTACACGCCGGCTACTATTGGCCCACCATGAAGCATGACGCCATGGAAGCCGCCAGCGGTGCGACAGGTTGCGAAACACGCCGGGATCTTATGGCCACCACCAATGGAGTTAAAGGGATGCCGGCCCCCTGGCCCTTCTATAAATGGGGAATGGACATCCTCAGACCGTTCAAGCCGACACCTGGACAGCTCAAATGGCTCATTGTCGCCGTAGACTACTTCACCAAATGGATTGAAGCGGAGGCATTGACGACGATCACCTCGTCTCGAATTATGAGATTCGTTCGTCATAACATCTTTGCTTGATTCGGGATACCTGCTGAAGTCGCATCGATAATGGAACCTAGTTCACGGACCATAGATTCCAGGCCTTAATGTCCAACTTGGACATCCAGCAACACTTCTCCTCCGTTGAACATCCGCAATCTAACGGCCAGGCCGAGTCAGCTAATAAGATCATTCTTGACGGATTAAAGAAACGCATGTTAAAGGCCGACTCCAGCTGGACCGAACAGCTCCACAGCGTCCTATGGGGCTATAGGACGAGTGTGCAGTCCTCAACCCAGGAAACCCCATTTCGGCTGACCTATGGATGTGAAGCAATGATCCCGGTGGAAATCGGGTAGCCATCATAGAGGAAGATTAGAGCCGGACAGGAAGGACCGGCGTCAAATGACGACGCCCTAAAGACAGACCTGGACCTAATAGATGAGATCCGAGTCGCAGCCTATTGCCGGGAACTTGCCGCCAAGCAGCTACTCGCGGCAAAATATAATCAGAAGGTTCGACCACGATCCTTCAACTGAGGTAACTTGGTACTTCGGCGGGCCGACATAGGAAACAAGAATTCCCGAGACGGAAAAGTCGGGCAAAGCAAATTGGGAAGGTCCATATCGTGTTAAAGAAAAACTCGATCTTCGGGGCATATGTTCTCGAAAACCCCGGCAAGGAAGCCGGTTAAAAGGACAAGGAACGTCGATAAGCTAAAGATCTATTACAGCTAGGTCAAGGCTCGGCCCCGTAGACACCAAGGCTACTGTTCGGTTATTTCTTACTTTCCCTTATGTTTCTTCCAATTGTTTTCAATTGTTCTTTATTTCGCATCTGAATAATTCATGACCATTTGTACGCTCTTTAGAGCTTCTTTATTTAATGAAGGAATCCATCAAGGCAATGCGTCAATGTGCACAATTACTTGCTTAAGCATGAAACTGAGGCCATTAAGCCCGGTCCAAAACCCGACACCGAGGTACTTACACCCGGTCATTAACATAAAAACATCTAGATGTATGACACCGGCCGTTGTACTCCGACGTGCATTGGTAAGAGCTCGGCGAAAATGCCATACGTGGCCTTCGCGAAATTGACGCGTCAACGCTCGCCCGATTTAAGAAAGCAGGTCGTCATTCCGACCCTGATCAAGTCAAAATGTCAGATTTGAGGTAATAGACACCTCGGTCGACATGTGACGGCCTCGCCCTTAATTCGGTTCCTATCAAATTTTCCGACTAGTCAAGTCGGAACGAGGTAGTGTGGTTAAGTTAACACCCCAAGAGGTTAAAACATACAACCCTGTCCCATCCTCCCACACACTAGTGTTGGTCGAGTAAACGACTCGTATCTACTACGGTCAAGAAATTTCAAATATGAAATTTAAAAAATGGCAGAAGGGCGAATAAATAATTCATCCATAGTCATACAAATATTTACAAAACGGCACAAAGGCCGAAAATCTTCCAAAATAAAGGGGCACAGACGCCCACCAAAGACCGAAGTTAAACTTAACTAGATGGGCCGGCCTCATGAAAGCCCTTGGTCGCCTTGCTCTCCGCGTCTGACTCTCCTCCCTCTTCTTCGGATCGGGACGCGTTGGCAGAAGGAGATTGATACGGAACTAAGACTCCGTCCTCAATAAAGGCGCGAAAATCATAGCCGTCCAAGTTAAGCTTCGTCGTCGGATTCAAAAACTGGATCTGCTCCAGGGCATTGTCAAAGCAATCGGAGACAGTCTGCTTTAAGAGCTCGTCGGACTCCAAGCGCGCCTGCTGCGCTACGGCGAGGGCCTCCTCGGCTGTTGTAACCTTAGAGAACAGCGTATCACGTTGCTTCTGAAGGGCTTTCACCGCTTCCATACTCTCGCCCAGCGCTTTCTGGGCCCAGGCACACTCAGAGGCTGACTTCTCTGCCCCTTCCCGCACCTGTTGAAGATCTTTTTCCATCTTCACAATCGCGGCCTTAGAAGCATCCCGCTCGAGCCGGGCGGCATCCCGCTCCTCCTCCATAATGTGCAATTTGGCCTCAAAGATCGGCCAAAGCCTTTTTCGTTGACGCGGCCTCCTCCGAGCTTTTACCGGGCCGCCACCTCTTCCCGAGACGCTCTCGGGCGTTTATTTTCTCGCATCCACCAAAGCATACTTCTCCCTCACGAGAACATAAGCTTTGCAAAAAGAACCCAACATTTGCACAAATACCGTTGCGCCGCATACACCTCCTTAGCGCTAGGCGGGGACAAGGCCCGGCTCTCCATAAATTCCCGGGGGGGAGGAACACGACATCCAGTTCATTGGTCACCCCCTTGTCCCATATGAAGCTACGAGGAAGCACGGAAGAAGGACGTGAGGGCCCGGTTGAAGGAGGTGGAGGAGGCGGAGTTGGCAAAGGTGCCGGGATAACCGATGCCGAATGAGTAGTCGCGACAACCGTAGGTACAGTTTCGCCGCCGGAGACAACAACCTGTTTCCCCTTCGAAGTACCGGAAACAACTTCCTGAGATGGCCCGGAGGGGATGGATGGAGCCGACTCACCGCCGCCCGAGACCTTAGTCTTCTTGGTCACTACAGAGGCGTGAGCCTCGGGCGCAGTATTTTTGATAGGGACGACCCGTTTCCGAGACCAACCACTCGGTGAAGCCGCGGCCAGATTCACTTTCTTCAAGTAACCGGGAAGGGCCTTCATGTCTTGAGCTGAAAAGAACAGGTAAAGGGAAGTCAGGAATAAGCACAAATTACTCCAACAATCTACAAATATGACCAAAAAACAAATAGCATGGCAAGGGAGGGACTCCTACAAGTAGAGGGGACTGGCCTAGATCCCTCCCCGGAAATGAAAAAGGCTGCACTCTGGACGCCATACTTCTCCACATAGGCGTCCAACCTAGGGACATGAGGGGCCATCTCTGGCAGAAGCTCATCTTTCGAAATTTGGAAGGAGGACGAAGAAGCTTTATGGTGACTCTCCATCCAATATAGAGGGAAACGCCACTCCACATCGACAGCCTCAACCCCCTTCAAAAACCAAGTAGGCTTACCAGGTACGGCGAAAACTTTGAAGAAGGCATTCTTGAACCGCTTAAACGAATCAGAGAAGGGCTTCATGAGCTTCCGGTCGGGATTAACGCAGAGAGATACCAACCCTTTTAGCTTGTCACCTTCCTTAGGAGAGCCAGGGGTAAAGGGGCCGAAGTAATAAAAGAAAAGATTGGTCGAGCAGGGAACCGGAACCGGGTAGGAGCGACACAGTTGCTCAAAAGCAACAAGATAAGCCCACCCGTTCGGATGAAGTTGTGACGGAGCAAGCCTCAGGTGCAGCAGGGCCAGCATCTGGAAGTGGGTGAAAGGGAAGCAAACACCGACCCGAGTAAGGTAATCCTGGTAGAAGTAAAAGAAATTGGGACTGCCTATTTCCCGTTCCGCACAAACAGGCTCATCGGCCTTCGGCGGCGAATACGCACCCCTCCATGGCGGGTAGATCCAAACGGGCAATATCCGTATCCGACATCAAGGACCGGGTCCTCAAGACCTCATGGGACACCCAGGGATACCTACGACACAAAGCCTCGGGTGGACTAGAAGAGTCTGAGTCCTCAGCCTCGGTCCTTTTCCTGGAGAGCAGATATTTCGGAGCCATTAACCTATATGCAACATAAAATGAAATTAGCAGAGTTGGAAATACCTAGTAAAAGAATGTTAGAAGGCAAAACAGGTGGCGGACTCGGACGAAAGGGTACGCCAGAAGAAAGGCCCAAAGGTTGCCGATGCCGGCAAGAACCAAGAACCGAGGAAGCTCTGGAGTCTTCCCCGTGCGCAATGAGGAATGAACCCTCCACCAAGCAGTCCCAGCAGGGGCCGAGATAATCATCGAGATAAGGGTCTGAGCTCACAGAGGGTGGACCCTTGCAAAAGTTGAGCGGTTGGGCCAATAAGGCCGGAGACATGGGGCCGGCCAAGGATCCAGCCCCGGCCTGTCCGGGCGATAAGATAGGAACGTTGTGTGCAAAAGCTCGGACAGATGAAGGAGAGAGAATTCTAGCAGGTACGGGTTGGGGCCCGATTCGTCCTGAGTAACCGAACCCGCCTCGAAGTAAAGGGGCTGACCTCTCCGCTTCCGGAAGCTCGGTTCCGAGAACCCAATAAGAAGCTCGCGGGGTAGCGAGTACGAAGAAACTCCTCTTCCTCGGGGTTAGCACGATCTGGGTTTAGGAAAATGCCTATGTCTATCCATCAGAAAGGAACTAGAACCTAAGAACTAAAGGCCTTATGTCCAAAGAGAGGCAAGCACAGACGCGTAGGTGTCAAAAGCAGGCAAAACCCAGAAAATGGTCTCAAATGGATACTCGAAAACCGTAAAGAAAAAGGAGTGGGAAATGTAGATAAGAGACCAAAGGATATATAAACGGTACGAAGAACGCCGTAAAAGAGTAAAGAAAAGAACGGAGAATACCCGTGTAAGTAAGAAGAAGGAGACTCGAACGACGGAAAAGGAGAAGAAAACGAAGTTTTTGCGAAGGAAACTCGAGCAAGTTCACAAAGAAAGTCGTAGCGGGAAAGAATGAAATAGGCAAACACGAAACAAATACTTCATATAAGGAAAAGGATAGGGAAAGCCGGGGGCAGTTCGGTCTTTGGACCCAGACACGATGGGAAATACACAGAATGACGTAGGAGCATTAAATGTGCACACAAATCGGCACTCGGAGGCGCGCGACAGCTGCAGACTCTTTCCAATCGTGGCAAGCCGGTGTAAAGCAAAGCAATGATGGCGCCTACGGAAAGAAGACCAAACGACTTACCCACGAACGGGGGCTAACCACGTAAGTCCAAGGTCGTTCGCTACGCCCGGTCGTGCATGACCCCGGGGCACCACTCGATTGTCATAGCAGGGATAAGCCACGGCGTCGAAGCCGAATTGGTGAAGTATAGGCCCCGGACACAAACCGGGGCCGGGGAATTATACACCTCGGCCGCCCGTAAGCCCGAATGAGCCGAGCAACGGGGGCAAGTTACGGGACCGACCCAAAAGCCCCAAGTCCATATCACGGCCCAAGCGGATCCAGGAGGCATAATCCGCTAATCATAGCAGGAGATCCGGAAATCTCGGTTAGGTCAGATCCACCCCTATCATAACGGCCTACCGAGATACTCGCCCATTAATGACACGTCCCATTAATGGCGTACCCCGGATATCCGCCCCATTAATGACACGTCCCATTAATGGCGTATCCCGGATATCCGCCCCATTAATGGCGCGCCATTAATGGCGTGCCCCGGATATCGCACCAGACACCTCTATAAATACAGAGGACAGGTAACAAGGTGCACACATTCTAACCTAGACTATTTACATACAGTCTCACTGTGCGCACACACCACCCCTTTGTCGTGTACGGTGATCCCACGTTCTCCTGGCTATCTCCTCCATAGATATTCAGGCAGAGCCTATCCATCCAAGATCAATATACCAGCCCTTGGCTGGACATCTGTGTTCTATAACAGAACAATAAGGGTAATCTTGAAAAATAGTCATTAATAACATGTAAGTGGACATATATTAAGGACCAAAAATTTCTTTTAAAAGTGAACTTAGAATAAGAACCAAACTTTGTGTGTGTCTTTAACTTTTTCTGTGTGTAAATATAACCTCATAAACTTTGAGTTATATGCATATAATTCCTTTTTAAACTTTAAGCCATATGCAGATAACTAGATAAGTAATAAAGAAAACGAATAACAGGGGAGTTCTATAAATAAATGTAAGAGCTTAGAGTATTTATTATAAAGTTATAAATAAAACTCTCTAGAAGGTTGTGTATAATTTTATCTATATATAGAGCCAAGGTTATTGCCATATCGAGTATATTTAATTCCTTTTACATGTGGACCCTAGTTATTATACATATAGAGCTCAATATATATGTGTGTATGTACTAATAGTGATGTGGGCGGTAAATAATTTATTAGTTAAAAAGAGTTTAGGTAAAAGAGAATTATTGAAGCAAAGATGGATGTCAAAATCGAAATGTTTGACTTGACTGAGGGAGGGAGGAGCCACAAGTCATGGAATGACGCCCAAGATATTTTTAATTATATATATAATTTATTTTAGTTTGAGACTGATCGTCACTCTGAAAGTGGCATTTAAAGAGGAGAATAGCTATAATATAATAGAGAGATATATATCTATCAGATCACAGAAGATCATCTGAAGAAGAAGAAGAATGGAGGTTGAAGGTAGTAAAATTAATAATATGGTGAAGAATGATGAAGAAGAAGAGGAAGATGAGGAGAAAGGGATGCTTCCAGGGTTCAGATTCCATCCAACAGATGAAGAATTGGTAGGGTTTTATCTCACAAGGAAGGTTCAGAAGAAGACTCTTCGTATTGAACTCATCAAACATATTGATATCTACAAATTCGATCCCTGGGATCTCCCGAGTACGTAACCCTACTTCTTCTCTCTCTTCTTCTTCTTCTCAAATTCTTTCCAATTTATATCTTTCTCTTATCCCCGGTGAGAATATTTTTATATATATATATAGAGAGAGAGAGAGAGATCTGCATGAAATCTTTAGAACCTGAACCTTCTTCGAGTTCTGGTGTGTATCTATGTACACACACAGACCTAGAGAGAGAGAGAGAGAGAGAGAGATTTAAGAATCTCTGCATGAATTAATCCTTAGAACTTGAAGCCTTATATATAATTTCTAATTACAATTAAACGATATCTTCCAAGTAACGTCTATTTTCTTCATTTCCATTCTCAAGTTCCTTTGTATTTGTGTGTGTGTGTGTGAATTTGCACAAGTCAAACTAACAACAAATTGATACACAAGTAAGAACCTTTAATTTCATCATATCCTTATGAATCCAACCTTTTTAAGTTCTGTGTGTGTCTACAAAACCCCCTCCCCCAAACAAACAAACAAAAAAAAAAGGTTTTCTCACATGAAATTTTAATTATTTTTTTTCCCACTTTCTACCACACAAAAATAATACTACCTTGTGTTTTTAATATAAGATCTAGTTTATAGTGCAAAACTAGATCTTATATTAAGGGTAGTAATTTTAATTTTCTCATATAAATCAAGGATTAAAAACTCCAAATATTTGTGGGAAAGACATTTTTTTATGATTTTTCTCTGCAAGATAATTCATGATTATATGTATAACTAGCTAGGGATATTACATACAAAATTCTCTCATATTTTAAATTCGTGATCAGAAAAACCTGCAGAAAAATATACTTTATTTTTGCTTGTAATGATTCTATACGACTTTTCTCTGATTAATATCTATGTCTTTGTCAAACCAAAGTTGCAAATTAAAGTAACCCTAAGCTAACTGAGTTATCATGTGATGCATATATATGAGTTGAAAAGTAATTAACGTGAATTATGGCTTGTTTGGATATGAGAATAGAGGCGAGCGGGAGCGTAGGGGAGAAGGAATGGTATTTCTTCTGCAAGAGAGGAAGGAAGTATAGGAACAGCATAAGGCCAAACAGGGTGACTGGGTCAGGATTCTGGAAGGCAACGGGAATTGACAAGTCCATTTACAATAATGCCCTCACCCACTGCATTGGCCTCAAGAAGTCCCTCGTCTATTACAAGGGCAGTGCTGGTAAAGGCACCAAGACTGATTGGATGATGCATGAGTTTCGTCTCCCTCCTAATAACCCTACCACCAATCATCTCCAAGAAGCTGTAAGTTCCCTTAATTCCCTTCCCTTCTCTATAGCTTTCATGTCTAAAGTTGAATATGCTATGCCTTCTTATCCTTAATTAATGTAAGACATATTTATTACCTGATTTAATTAAATTAAAGAAATTAGTTAAGTTAGTTAATATGACATATATTTTTTTAAACATCCTAATCATCTTCAAGAAGTTGTAAGTTCCCTTCCCTTCTCTTCTTTAATTTGCCTCTCTCATGTAAAGTTCTACACACACAAATATATATATATATACATATATATATATATCGTCAAAATCCATCAACAAGAAATTAATTGCACATTATATATTCACATAATTAAACTTAAACAACTCAAATGCAAGTTTTCAGACTTTATGTAGTACTCTAGTCCTATTTATAAGTCCATTTTGACCAAATCTCATATACCAAGGAGAGATAGTTTAACCCAATAATTATAGGGGTAAATTTTCAATTTTACTCTCATTTATGATTTGGTGTTTTTAAATTGTTTCTTCTCTCTCTATCTTCATATGTACAATTAATAAAGGTAAAATTATCATAATTTCATTTATTACATGAAACTAGACTTATAAATAGGATCAAATTTTTTAGTCAAAGTGAACTTATAAATAGGACCAAATTGGTAATGTATAGGACCTGAGATATTGTTATGTTTTAAATCATAATCCTACCAAATAAAAGAGAGTGAAAGAGATAGGAAAGAACTATATATATACTTCATCCTTATGACTATGTATTGTGATATACTACTGCTATTACTTCTTTAGTTTATCTTAGACCTAGATTTTTTACTAGATTTCAGAGGCCCGAGTAGTTCTGTTTTCCTTTTTATTGTTCCTTATAGTTTCACCTGATTTTAATATGTTTTTTTCCCCTTTTTTTTAGTTTCAAATAGTTTGACCTTATTTTGATTTGGTCTTTATAATTTCATGTGACTGATAAAAGAAATAAAAATATATAAGGACCTAATTAAACATTAGGTGCAACAATAAATGTTTGATTAAAAAAACTATAGATATTTGATTAAGAAAATAAATGAAATTTTAGGGACTTGTAGATTAATTTATAGTAAGAGACAAATCAAACTTACTTATCTAGTTTTTCACTTCAGTTGAAATTTTACTACAATGAATCCTAAATGTTATTTATGAGGGTGTGTGGTGAGAAAACTTCTTCAAACCCCAAAGCGTCCTAATTTATATTATTCATGAATTTTTATGTTAAGAGAAATTAAAGGGGAAAATATAGATGTGTTGTGTGTAAAATTTATTTTCTATCTTTGTTTTTATGTTAAGCAAACCAAACCACTGGAAAACTAATTAACTAGAAGCCTTTTGCCAAGGCAAGTCTCCATCTGAACACAATTAAACATATTCTTTCTATATATTTTCTGATATATTATTAATATTCATACTGTATGATTGTTGAAAATTTGAAGCAATAATAACAAGCTTTTCTTATCACTGAGTTTAATTTGCAGAAAATTAAATTTCTTATTTGAATGATGTTTGTGTACCGAAAATCGTTCTTTTTAATTTTTCTTTTCTTTGAAAATCTATTATAAAATAACGAAAAAGTATAAGCCCCTAGAACGGTTGGTAACTTTGTATAAGAATAAAAGATTTTAAAAAAAAAATTCAAGTGATGAGAATTGGAAAGAGATTTTGGGTCAGAAACACGTTATATTCATATGTGACTTTAATTAGAGTTAATTTGTAGGACCATTATACCAGGAAAATGATAGAAAAAGAATTTTGAAATTGCAAAATCCTAATTCAGGTACTTTTCATAAAAGTGAGTTGTAAATTATCATCAAGTCTCATCATTATATTATCAAATCTTGGTAACAAACCTGATTTAGAATTTTGCAATTTCAAAATTCTTTTTCTCTCATTTTCCCTTATTTTATATTATAGGTCAACAATACACCTTGAAAGTTTAAGATTCGTTATACTCATTGTCCATAGTAAAATATTGGATTGCATATTATAGGTCATTAAGTGTGTTTATTTGGGGTATTTTTTCATACAAGTATATATCGATTATATATAAAAATGTGTATTATGACTAGGAACAAAAGAAATGTGAAAATCAGGACTTATACTTATTAAAATCAGAAAAAAGTATATTTAATTAGGAAAAAATAGACATAAACAACTTTCATAATATATCCGTCAATTTGATGACTATATTAGGAAAGGGAAGCTTGTAGAAATTTTGAATGAAATAATTTTTAATTTACTTGACGGTGCTTACCAACCATTTTTTTTTATTTTTATTTAAAATTGCAATAAATTTCGCCGATATTGATGATTTAAAGTCATCAGTGTTTGGTTTTCAGCATTTCTGGCTCTGTGATGCCAAGTCAACTCTGTTGAATACTCACATTCTAAATGAATTTTAGTGTGCATATAACTTTCAACTTTTGCTCGTATTTCTTTATTGAATGGTCCACTCCCTTAAATATCTTGTCGGTGATTGCATTAAAATGTTGTTCTCAAACCTCACCACAAGGATGACACTCTCTTAGATCTCTTCGCTTCTAGATAATAAGATTTTCATAATTAATTTTAAGAAATTAGTAAAATTAGTTATTTATAAGAAATATGTGTTGATTTCTCATATGTACCCATTTTAATTGTTTGTATTGGAAATTATTCTTTTTGTAGAAATCTCACTTAATATATGTAATAAACATAAATATTTTTTGAAAAATAAAGATAAAGTCAATTGAGACCTTAAATTTAGATTAAAATAAACTTCCTTGCCCAGTCAATGTAAATAACTAAACCTCTTTAATAACTTTTATATTTAGAACCTGATGGAGTAGTGACTAAGACTAATAATTTTCAATTGAGCTCCTCCCATCTCCCATATTTTCTAATTCATTTATTCCCTTATTGAGATTCATTTATTTTTAAAAGTATGTTTAGGGCAATGATGTTGTATATCACCCCAAAATCATATTTTGCAGTATGCCTAACCTAAGGGCAGCTTCATACTCCCTCCAGTCCTTGTTATTCCCTCCATTCTTTTTTATAAGAAACAACCATCACATATGTGTTTTTCATACATTATCTCTCATTATTTGTCTGCAATAAGTTTTCATACATTATCTTTCATGTACCCTTTTTATAAATAAGGATATAATTGGAAAAAAAATATTTTACAAAAATCTTTCTTTTAATTAACTAACATTTTGAACCACATAATTTTTGTGTTGTTCCTTATAAAAAGAACCCTAGGGAGTATAATGGACCAACTAACAAGTATTTGTAGTCATTTTTATAAAGCACTTGTTAGTTTCTAAAAATTAGTCAATATTTTTTTCCATGTATACCCATATTTAATAAGAGTAGTGGGAGATAGGGTGTAATAATTAATATGACATTAAAATTTAGTGTAATTTATAAGAGTAATATTGAAAATCACTTAAATTTTAAAATAAATTTAATGATTTTAACTGTTTTTTATTAGCTTGTAAAAATTATTAGTTGGTGTCTCATAATAAACACACAATGGAATAGCTCTTTTTTAAAATGTGAATTCCATCTCAAACATGTGCTATATCAATGTCCTTAAATGTCTTTTTTTACAAGGTTTCAAAGTATCATTTGCTTCTGAGCAACAACAAAAAAAAAAAGTATCAAAAAAAAAAGTATCATTTTTGAATTAATATCAATTATTTATGAGGTTTACTTTTCTCAAAAAGAAGAATATCATTGTGAATTGTTTAATTACATTATTTATATTAATATCAATTTTATGGTGGGACCCACATATATATATAATGCTAATTGTATATATATATATATATATATATATATATATATAAAAGTTTTTTTATATTTTTATATAAAAGTTATATTTTTATATGTTTGGATAGTGCAGTTCATATTTAAACCTCTTTTAGATGCATAAAACCCGCTCTCGTAGATATTGAGTTTTTTAAAAAGTGTTGTCAAATTTATAGAAATCTCTTGTTTATTATTGAAATTTACATTAAATCATTTAAAATATATAATTTATAGTAACTTGTGCTATTTATAAGAAACTATTCACAAATTTTTCTAAAAATATAAAATACATCACATGAATAGACCTCTAATTCTCTATTTTGAATTGAATTTTACTAAATTGCATAGATTTTATTTCTATTTTCAACACCTAATTATTTGTTCCTAAATAAAGAATTAATTACATGCTAGTATTTTGATCATATCCCATAATTTTTTATAATTATATATATATATATATATATATAATATAATCATCTTATACTATTTACAATTTATTCGTTAATGTACATTTGCAGGAAGTGTGGACACTTTGCAGAATATTCAAAAGAATCCCATCCTACAGAAAATACACACCAACTTCCAAAGATACAAGAAAAGCAGCAGCAACAACAGATTCAACCAACTCTAAAACATTAGAATTCGACAAATACTACTACTACAACAACAACATCAACAACAAGCCTTATAGCTCAACTTGTTTCAGAACATCATCTTCCTCATCAGACTCTATCATCACTCATCAACTTAATGATGAAAGAAGCCACTTTTTTCTGAGTCATCTTGCAGCTAATCATCCAGTTCCTTCATCAATGGTGACTAACAATAGCTATTATAACCACAGCTTCGCGAATCATCATCATCAGAATGTGGAAGATGTTCTTGCCAATGGTAATTGGGATGAACTCAGATCTGTTGTTCAGTTTTCTGCCGATCATCATCATTCCACTGTGCTGTGATGATTCTGTACATCGGATGTGGACTATTTAGTGTTGTTTTTGGATTTTTAGTTTAATCCTGTTGAGAAATACTATATCTCATAGTTAATATAAGATTTAGTTCGCAGTGTAAATTGCATTATGAACTAGATATTATATTAAATACTGGAGGTACTAACTTTTGAATCGTTTGTTTTGATAATGTCACCTGTTATCATGTCACTATGTCATGTGATCTGTTTAAGGTTTCATCAGAATAAATTAGATGACATGTCATGACAGTAGACAATGAATCAAAATGAATAGTCAAAATCTTTTCCAACAAGATTATACTGAAAACCTATGGATGTGTCACTAAATTCATATCCATGTGTTGCAATTTCTTGGGCAAATTGCTGTTGCTCCTCTTAAAAATTATTGATTTTTCAATTTCATCCTCTGAAGTGTAACTTTTTTTTTTTTTTTTTTTTTTTTGGGTAAAAGAAGTGTAACTCTTTTAATCAAAGGGAAAACTATTTTGTAGGTACTTATGCTTTTCCTTAATTTTTAATCTGGTACTTATACATTTTTATCTCTTAATTAAATCCTTTAACATTACTTTGTTAGCACTGCTAGCCCCTGTACAGAAGCTAATAGTGTTACCAAAGCAAAGTACAGGGGTTAATAGTACTAACAGAGCAATATTAAATTATTTAATTAAGAGACAAAAACATAATAAGTACTAAATTAAAAATTATGGGAAAGTATGTACCTACAAAATGGTTTTTCCTTTAATTAAATATTCTCTCGATGATTTTTTTTTTTTTTTTCCAAATCTTTTCTGTGAATATATATCGATGTAGCAACAGGAATGATTGGGAAAAAAATTTGAATGATTAGACTTTTAGAGGATAATTTTGAAAAGTTATTGTTGTATTTCAGGAGCATAGTAATTTATTCAAGTGGTTTGTGATCTGTGTGATATAAATACAGCAGAACTTGACTTTGATATATTTATGTGTTTTGGTTTATAACCAGCTGATCTATTCCTTTTTTTTAATTATCACTCAAACAGTTATATCATATGTAGAAATATGATTGTATGTATCTCCCAGCCTGTTGCTTTGCTGAAGTGAGAAAAGTACCCTGACAATATATAGTATAGTCATTATTCCCATACTATTTTGAAATTGTTATTAATTATTTATGTCTTTTACTATCTAATTAATCTTTTTCATTTATGTTTAGTTCATGTCTTCTTTTTTTTAAATATATATATATATATATATATATCTTCATTAATTTTGTAATAAATATAAAAATTGTTGTAGGGGCTTAAATGTTTGGGAGCACAATTTATGCTCATCACTTTGATGAGGAAAAATGTGCTCATGATAACCCTTCACCATTAGATTAATTTTAGATAGTCCATATTTAATTTAATTTAATTTTTATATTTTAAATATATTTTTATTTTATTATATGCAGAATTTTAAATAAAGATAATTGTGTAACTATCACTTCTAAAAGATGAATTTATTATTTAAAAATTAAAAAATTTAAATTTAGTATTAAAATTTGAACAATTTGAGGTGTCAATGATGAAAAATTAAAAATTAGGTGCTCGTCATGAGCATGAAATGCTGACCCCTTAATATCTAAGAGGAAATCCTCTCATTATCTCAATTTCTTTTAGTTCCTCATAAACCTTTTTTTTTTTTTTTTTATTGCTCATTAGGTTCCTCATAAACCTTTTTTTTTTTTTTTTTTTTTTTTTTTTATTGCTCGGTAGGTTCACCAAAACCCGGTTCCGACTAATCCAAATTTGCTTTGGATCGGGCCCACGGTCTTGGGGAAAGTACTCCAACACCATTTTTTCCATTCTCATGCCTCGGGCAGAAGACGTGGTTAAAGGAGAGTAAGTCTCTTACCACTTGCTCCTAATGGATGTTGGTAAAAATTTGGACCGGTTCCTATGGTGTGTGTATTCTCATGGTCATTTTGACTTTTCCCAAGGGACGAGCTAGTACAAGCCGGCCCGGCATTCAAAGTTTGTATGCCCCCGAAGGGACCCCTCATAAACCTATGTAAACCGTTAATTGGGAAGATGAGTTAATCTAAACCATTGATTGAGAAGATGAAAGAAAAGTCATAAGAGTGATAACTTGATGACGTGGCTTATTTTTCACCTTTCAAATTTAAATGGACAGATATGATTTAAAAATTATAAGGGATGATGAAAAAATAAACAATGAGAAAAACCGGACCCTAGCCCAAACAAAGCTTCAGTCCCAACACCCAATGACCACGGAGGAGAGATTTTTTTATTTAAAAAAAAAAAAAAAAAAAAAAAAAAAAAAGAGGATATTTTAGTAGATATAGACCCAAACGTATTTGCAATCCACAATAATTTGATGATTTTAAGGGCCTCCTTATAAAATTTCCCTTGTTTATTTCTCACAAGCCTCAAGAAACGAACTTGCTGTGAGTTGGACCAAACTTTACATATATCACTGTAAGCTTACAACAAGCCAGCTCGTTGTATGGCAGAAAAGATCCCTCAGTCAGGGCAGGCCATAACACAGCTTTCATTAGGGAACCAGGAAAATTAAATCAAATAAGTATACATTCACATACAAATAAAAATGGTGTAATTACAATCCCTGCCGAAGAAAATTTATGTATGGCTAAAGATTTTGTGATCAGGGCTGATGGAAAGAGTTTGATCCTTGTTCGTGATGATCGGAGCCGGCTTGGCTAACCACGGGAATATCCAAGCTGTTTCCTACGGCATCAGATGATACTTCCCTCACGTCAGCTACCCTTGCCTCGGTCGCCTGAATATCGCTCCATTCATTGTCTCCGACTGGTCGGACATTCACCTGATCGGTTGCCATGTGGACTACACTCTCTGCAGGAACAGGAACTGCTCTGGAAACACTTAAGCATGCTTTATCCACATTCTCTTCTGTCTTATCAACACGCTTCATATCTGAGCAAGACGCTGTCTTCTCAAACACTTGAGTTGTATCAATGTGTTGTCTGTTAACAACAACAAAAATTATCTGCTTTATTAGCATTAGGTAAAACTCCAGATGTCTCTCTATCTCTATGACAATTCTGCATTTTTCAGCTGATAAGCATAGATACCCAATGAATCAATAGATGACAGTATGACACAATAAATAAGTACAAGTATTCTTTTTTTGGGTCCCAGCTTTACTCACAGGCCATTTGGCATGTGGCAGGAAAATGATTCTCCTAAAGTTTAGCATTATTACTTACCAAAAAGTAAACTGAGCAGTATTTATTATTGTTATTATTTTTTTCGATATACAAAAGTTTAGGTGGGTTGAATGTTGGAGGGCTCACCAGGGTCATTGCATGCTTCCAACTTCAAAAAGCATTTATAGAGGGATACTTACAGATCACAAGGTCCTCACATCAATAGTGGAATTTAAACTCACAACCTTATGTATTATGATCTAACTCCTAACTAACTGGATCAACCTATATTCTTGTAATCACCGTCTGTAAATGTTCATCCTTTTCTACAACTTTCTGAGAATAAAGATATGACATTTGTTTTCTATCCTTAAAATTATACTTTCATTGTATTGTTTATTCTATTCCTTTTTTTTCTTATTTTGCGTACTGAGCGGGTTCCCATTGTAATGCTTGACATACGGTTTCCACTTCAAGTTTGGTCAATTAACTCACTTCAGAAAGGGTAATGGTGGTCCATAATTGCAAATGGTTACGCAAAACTAAACCTAGTTAAGGAAAGTAACAAGCAAAGTGCCAAAAGATATAAGATATCAAACCTTTGAAGTTGTGCTTTTAACATGTTCACATATGCAACAAGCTCCTGCTTCTCCTTTATGGCTTCTGATTCTCGCTGCACGGCCTCCTTTATCCGAGCTTCGGCATTTGACTCTGCAACCCTAACCTTCTCTTCCGCCCTCACAACAGAAGCTTCTAAGATCACATCATGCTCTCGAGCTTTTGCCAACTCAGAGCGCCACATATTTGCTTCCTGAATAGCAGCATCTCTCTGTCTGACTAGTTGCTCTCTTTCCTTGCTTAAGTTCATAATCTTTTCTTCAGACTCTTTTAGCTACAGAAAGAATTTAAGACAAAATGAACACACAAGACTATGTCGCTGCAAGTTATATCCTTAGCTATAGATTGGATATCATGATCCATCATATTTTACTGAAAATCTTCAAAACGATCGATAAAAGTGCCATACCTTCTGTGCTGACACCTCCTGCTGCTTCTCTGAATCCTTCTTCAAACGCTCAATTTCAGCAAATGCAATCCTTCGTTGTTCATCTATAGTATAAGCAGCTGATGCTGCTGCCTCGGCAGCTTCAGCAGTCTCAGTCAATTTCTCCGATATATCATTTATTGTTGAATCCCGGGCACGAAGGTCACGAGCCAAATTATGTAGCTCCTCATCCTTAACTCTCAGTGTTTCCTAAGAAAAAAAGATTCTGCTATTAAGACCAAATCCAATACAATAAAAAAACCATAAAGGAAACAAGAGTTTAGAAACTGGGGCATGGGTGGGAATAAAGAGTTTGAGAGAAGCCATTTTATCCACCCACTCAATTACTTTAAAAAGTAGTAAACAATGGTTAAGTATGACAACTGAATTTGTAGCATACCGAATACATTAGAAAAGTTTGTTACTTATTACAGTGAGGAACTATCCAAGCATCTGAATAAATAACAGTAACCTTTTATGTTCAGGTGTTAATACCAAAGCTACTAGCAAATAAAACGCAAAAATATTTATTCTTTTGTCTGTCGTTAAAATTCTTCCATTACTAGTACAGTAGTACCGTGTAATAATCATTCTCACTTCTCCTAAACTCCCAACAGTGAAGTTAAAGATTCGACTCCAGAAAGAAGAGCCTATGCATTTGATAAATTTTGAAAGGACCAGACACCTAACAGCAGAAAGAAAGATAGTATTTCAAAGGAGTAAAGCCCTCATAATTTCACAAAAGTTATCAACAAACAATTAAGGAAAAGAAATATGGCTGCCACGAGCAAAAGTCCAAGAAACCAATAACAAATTAAACTATTTCTGCATCCAATATTCAGATTGCATATAAGAATGTAACTTGGTGTTTCAAGAATAGCTCAGGTCACAGAGGAGACCTAGGACTAGGCCTGCTCCTAACCCACCAGGCTGAGTTAACTAGCTGCTAGCAGAATAGAGCAGAAAAAGATGTAACTAACTAGGATTTGACCATGCCTAAATGCTAACCATCCATCAGAACACATAGAGAGAGAAGAAAACAGAACTAGATTGTACCTTCATAATAGTCATATCATCCAAAGGACCATCAGGAGTCTTATTTGTTAACATTCCCAGAGCATTTCGCAGAGAGACCTGCATTGCTGCTTCAATTTCTTTACAACTCTCCAAGGCTGTTGAATTGGCTGCAGCAACAACTGTCGCAACAGTTCCTAATTTTGCAGAACCATTGCCACTTAAGGAATTCACAGCCTCCTTGTGGGCTTTTAGAACCAACTGAGTTGCACTAGTTGTCCAAAGGTGAAATATACAAGAGTTAGATAAATGCATAATTACATCCAGTTATACAATAAAACCTAAGACGAGAGTATACCTTAAGATAATACAAGTCAATCCATTACATCAAAAGGCAGGTCACCAAATAGAATAAGATAAGAAAGCAGGGACTAGATTATCAATTTTATCAACCACACACACACACACCCCACTTTGTATTAGCTCCCCCCACCTCCCCTAAAGAAAGGAAACAAATACCATTGACGAGATTTCTTCTACATAAACTGAGAGGCAGAGGGAGGGATAACCAAAGACATCCTCCACTCAAGTTTCTAATTATTTCAACGTTAGTTTAACATTACTGTCCCTACATGCAGCCAAAGTGCCCGTAGATAGATGCTCAAGAAGGGGGAAAAAAGGCTCAAGCACTTTTAAGAACTTACAGGTGTCTTCTAGCATAACAACTTCCTTTCAACTAATCTAATTATGGGATCTCTAGACTATGTACACTCATGAGAAACTTCAAAACTTTGGAGTTAGAAACAATCATAACATCAAAGGATCACTCCTCACTTTAAACCATCTGCGACAGAAACGGCAGGTTTTGAAGAATCACACACACTCAATTCCAATCAAATCCCACTCTTGGTCCATGAGGTTTCTTCTCGAGGAAAACCGCACATTTTGTAACAGGGTCATGGCATTGCCATTCATGGTCTGATTCCTCTAATTTCCCAATAAAACCTATCACTTAGCAATCATATGATTATACCAATCTTCCAAATTTCACATACATGTTGTACAAAATGTAAATCGATTCTAATAAATCTACATTGTAAAAGTAATAGTCTACAGTTAGAATGGGATTAGTTTAATTTTCTCAAACTCACTCTAATTTCCCAATAAAACTTATCACTTAGCAATCATATGATTATACCAATCTTCCAAATGTCACATACACTGTTGTACAAAATGTAAATCGATTCTAATAAATCTACATTGTAAAAATAATAGTCTACAGTTAGAATGGGATTAGTTTAATTTTCTCAAACAAAAATCACCAAAATAAAATTACCAGACTGTAAAAATTATAGCGGCAATGCTATATGGTACTAAAAGTTGGCATTGAAGGGATAACAACAACAAAATGTAGATGAAGCAGAGATAAGAATGTTATAACGGATGGATCGTCGTACAAGAAAAGAAAATATCCAAAATGATTATATTTGAGAAAAAATCAACATAACAACAATTGAAAAGAAAATAGTAGAAAATTAAGGTAGTGTAGACATGTACAAAGAAGGTTGCTGGAGGCAACAATGAGTAGTTGAGCAAATGGGCTTTGCCTTATGAAAAAATGTAGAGGGAGACTAAGAAGAACACTTAAGGAAGTTATAGAACAAGAACTTATGGTCAACAATATTTTTTATTTTTTGATATTATCATCCAATATCTAGTTTGGAATTCGTGGCTGCCCCTCCCAACATAAGTGTCTCCTCTGAAACTCCAACTCAAGGCCCGGATGGATCTAGCGGGGCCTTACACCAAAACCAACGCTATGTTGGTAAATGATATTTTTATTTTGCTTAGTGGAATAAGGCTTATTGTTGTTATTGTGTAAAAAACTAAAAATTAGACTCAATTATTATATAATCAATAGATAATAATATTGGTTTGCAACCAAAATAGAAACAAGAAAGAAAGGGAGAACAAAAGCGAGCGGGGCTAGAAAACTTACTGTAAAGTTGACACCCAAGCTCTAGCTGCACCAGGAGTCTCCGCACAGAGGAAGTAATCATTTTTCTGTGGTGTTCCAATATCTAAAGAAGATAATTAAGATAAACACAAGCAGATTTATCCGTGATAGATGCCTATGAATTGATAAATCAGAGCACTAAAAATAACAGGGGAAATAGGCAAGTTAGGATACAGATACAGCATCCATCATACTTTGGCAGTCCACTGAAACACACAGAAAGATGGCAATCCAATTTTAATGAGCATTAGGAATCAGCTTTGTTGATTGGAAATTTGTGTGAAAAATTAATCATAACAGGCTTGCTTAGCAACATTATTCTTACTGGAAATTCACTGGAGATAGGGTAATTGTGCTATTTGCATCAAATATTATTGTCCCCTTTATAGTTGGTTCATTCCTCCTTGTCCTACATAAAGAGAAATAACATAGACGATTAGTAGCCGAAGTGTCTCTCCCATAAAATGAGAACTCAAAATGAATAAATGATATAGACAACATACTTATACTCCATCCTCCCTGTTGTTGGGTCCAAGATTACCCAACGCTCATTCCATTTTCTTAGCTGTAAACACAAAATCATTTTCATGAGCTAGCAAAAAGGATTTTAATTAAAGAGGAAAGAGCCCGCCATTCTGTGAAAACCTCAACAATAACATACTAAGAGTTTTAAGACATTCTAATAAGAATTTAGCAAATGCTATCAAAAAAATAACCAACCCATTGTCAGGTGATAAAAGAACAACTTTGGGGTGGGGGCAGAAATGGGATGCTAATAAACCTGTGGAAACTAGATAAACTTGTTAAAATTGGCCGCAAGAAGCTGCTTCCTTGATCCAAGGATTTTTTCAGGTCAACGTCCAGTTGGGGTGAAAATGCAGAAAAATCTGTAACATTTGTTTTTTTAAATTTTGGCACCAAATTGCATTATGTTCCGTCATATCTTAAAGACTCATTGAATGCACTAAACTGATAATTCGAATATCTCAGGGAGATTTCCCCAAGAAAATCAAACAATTCTGGAGTAAAAAATTATTAAATCGATACCGAATGGATAAAAATCAAACAAAATATACCCATTAAAAACACAAAAAGTCAACATGAGAATCGAATTACTGTTTCAGATCGCTTTAGAAGCGGCCCCTGAAGCAAAGTTCTGCCAGAACCAGAAGCAAGCTGCCTCTTGATCTTCTCCAAGCTCTTCTCTGTATCCGCGGCCACTCCCTGAAACATTGCAATTCAGCTGAAATATTACAACCTGCCAAGAACACACGCACGCAGAGACACGAGGAAGGGACGACTAACCGGAGAAGCTCCATTGGAAGCCATGAGGGTGGGATCCAGAACTGTCGTACTGAAGCAGAGGGGTTTTGGCTTTTGGGTGATATTTGTGAGGATTTAATTTTGTGCACTTTTATTTTGGAAAATTCCAGTCAAATCCTCCTAAAAAGCTCAAAACTTTGATAACATTAAGAAATCCTGATAAAGTTAAGAGGTCTTATTAAGAATTTATTAAAAATACAGACCTAATTTAGATATTAAGCGTTAGGATTTAATTGAGATTTTCCCTTTATTTTTACGGATTGATGAAGAATTAAATTATAAAAACATAAAGGGGATGCGAGCCGGTAGGTAAGTTCGCTGGACTTTCAGTTATGTGAACAAAAACCAAACCTCTTTTTTTTTTTTTTTGGAAAAACAAAAAATCATTTTTCTCATTAGGGTTTTGTTTTATTCCATGTGGTGGAATCCACTGATGTTTTGGAGGGAGCGACGTAATATATTCTCTCCATCCTGGCCTTAATTATAAGAGTTAATTGAGCTTTTTTTAGAAAGATTAAAGAAGTTAATTAAATTATTTTAAAGTATTTTTATTTTCATTTTTTTCTTCAAACTTATTAATTTGACTAATAAACTAATCTATAATCTAAGAATATTTAACATATGAAATGATTAAGTAACTTATTTAAACGTTAATCTCTCCAAAGAAATCAACTAACTCTTATAATTAGTGACCAGGAGGTAGTACTAATAATGGGCTAAAATAATGTTTATAATTTATAAATTATTTTACTTTTAAATACTATGTATTATAATATAAGGATAAGATATTGTCACTAACAATGTCACATTACTTTTTTAGTTAGATCATATCTCAATACCTTTATTATTTCTCCTAATGAGATCTGTCGGCGGTGAAAAAATAGTAGTAAGATTGGTAGTGATCAAAATTATAGTGACAATATTTTATCCCTTATATTATAAAACGTTGGGGTTTAAACTTCATGTTCAGCGAGAAGAAGAAGATTCCACACATACATAAATGATGGGACCCACATCTTTGTTTTTAAAATTAAAAAAATCAAACACGCGGAAATCAAAGTAGAGGAAATATTTCTCCTACAATATAAAAGTTTATTTCCATAAAACATTTCTATTCACGTCAGCAAGATCATTGGTGAAACTTATATATTGTTGTAAGGGACAAAATATAAATGATTTTTCACCTTAAAAAATATAAATTATTTTAAAATTTAAATTTCAGATCCAAAAGTAAATAATATTTAGTTATCCTTTTCGTCTTTTTCTTTATCACTTATGAATTTAAGTTAAAAAGGGTTTAAACGGAAGCCCGGGTCCATACTTTCAGGGCTTACATGGGACAAACCCAAAAACCCTTTTACATTAAAACATCTCAATTTTCAAGGCCCAACTACGAAAAAAGGGGCTTAAACAGGCAGCTCAACAAGTCTCAATAGCACCTCGAAGAATCTGAGAATGGCGTGAGAGGAGGGCTTTAAAACGTTACTAGCAGGCCAATGAGAGTTGGTATAGATGGTAAAGGATCCGGTGATTAAGCGCAAATAGTCGTGGGTTCGATCCCCTCCGCCGTCGGGACTCCGTTGGTAAGCGATCTCGTAAGTCGATAAGTGTCTTTCATAGAGCCGGGGCCGTCTTTCGACCTTAGTGGGGACGATGTCGAACCCTCCAAAACTTTTTAATATAAAAAAAAAAAAAAAAAAAATTACTAGCGGAATCAGATTCTAAATTATTAGTTGACAAACTAATGACTGAAAGGAATGATCTCACGAGTAGTCTCGTTTTTCTGCAGATTAGAAACCTTCTAAGTAATAGTTGGGAGGTTAAGTTAAAGTTTGTTCCCAGAATTCAGAGCACTATGGCAGATGCTTTAGCAAAAGAGGGACTCTCTTATTCCTCTATTTTGTATGTGTCCGGTTAGAATACGGACTGTGTTTTCTAACAATTGTATGGGACTCTTGATGATTTCAGTTAATATATAGGGCTGAGGTCTCTCCTTTATCAAAAAAAAAAAAAAAAAATAGCACCTCGAAGAATACATGTCCAAAGTTTCATCATGTATTTAGATATATGGATATATAAATTTGATTCGCCTAGCTAATAAAGGTAACGGTCCAGTTGATAAGGGATTTGACTTATAACCATAAGTCATAAGTTTATAAGTTCAAATCTCACAAATGGAAGGATCTTATTAGTGGGCTATTTATATAATACTTACGTAAACATTTTTGAAGTTGAAGGCATACCTTACCCTGGTGAGTCCCGAAACTCAACTTACCTAAATTTTTTTGTATATAAAAAAAATGCTTGACTAGAAAAAAAAATACTCCTTCCCGGTCCTAATTATAGGAACTATTTACCAAAATTTGGAGAGATTAAGGAGAGAAGTTAAATTAGTTAATTATAATTATTTTCCAAAAATATCTCTACTTAAAATTAAAAATTACATCAAGACAATATGACAAAGTAATGATGCTAAGAATATGTTTTATTTTCTTAATGCGGTGGAAATTAAAGGTAAAAAAAACTACCATACGTGTTGCTACTAGAGCCATCAAAACGGCCTACCGTTTAAGCCTGGCCCTTTAAGAGACGGGCTTGAAAAATGAACAAGATATTTGAAATTAGCCCTGGAGGGCCGACCGACGGACCTCGGGCTTAAACAAGCCCGGCCCTGGAGGGCCTCGGGCCCGACCATGTAGGCCCTTTTCATTGTAGCTTTTTTTTTTTTTTTCCTTTTTAAATTTATTAATATTTATATATATATATATATATATTGTATTTGTTATAGAGTTATTTATCCATTCAACTACAAATACATAATAACTATATTCTAATTTTATGATTTGATTTATTATTTGTTGCAAATAAAGATTATGGATGTGTTCATGATGCGGGAGAAGAATTTCATAATATTCTTACTCATGAGCCAAAAAGGCTATTACTCAAAGTGAAGAACAATCAAATGTCGTTAAAATTGATGATAGTGGCGAAGATGACGACAATAATAGTCGTCTTAATGTCATTAAGTGATATGCTTTTTATGTTTTATATGAGTTATTTGTGAACATGGTTTGCTTTTGATTATGAATTAGTATTTGTCTTATTTATTGGATGATTTGTGTTGTAATTTACTAATTATATTTATATATATAAAAAGTGGAGGAAAAATAGTTAAAATTTAGAATAGTAATTTAGGGTCCTACGGGCGGCCACATTTTTGGTGCTCTCGGGTCGGGCTTTAAAAAATAGGTGTTTTTCTTACTCCAGACCCTGGAGGGCCGACCCTATTAGGCCCTGGCCCTTCACGGGCCGGCCACGACGATTGACTCTAGTTCTTTTGCCACGCCCTACGTACATCATTATATCATTTTTCATATTGAATCGAATATAACTTTTAAGCTATTAAATTTTATTTTGCATCAATTATTTTCTAAGCTATTAATTATTAGCACTGCGCTTTACGTAGTATCTATCTCAAATTCTCAATCTTGTCTTTGACCAAAAAAGAAAAAGAAAAATAACAGAAATTCTCAATCTTGTCATTCACTAGATTGGCAAAATGATAAGGAAAAGATTTATAATAAAACACAAGTTTTTTAAAGTATTATTTACTATTTAAAAGCATAATTACATTCTGTCAATTAAAGAGTCCTTCTATATCAAAAATATTTTTAAAGGAATTTTAAAATTATTTTATTTAAAAATAAAAATAAATTAGAATCTCTCATTTGATATAATATAACCGTGTTGTTAAATTAATTACTATAGAGGAAGTATTAGTAGGGGTGATATGGGAAAAATATGAAAAGAAAATTACTCAAAATTATTATTATTTTTTTAAAGTATAATTGAGGTGTATATGACATTAATGAGTTGCAAACATTATTTATTTATTTTATAGAATATATAGGTGTACTATTAAATTATTATTATCTTTAATTATCATTGAGAAAGTATAAATAGAGGTATTATAGGAAAAAATTGATAAAAGTTAAAACTTGTTCTTATAATTAGAACCAAAACCAACTCCAAAATGTGTTCCTATAATTAGGACCAGAGAGGAGTAGTTAAATTCACCTAAACTTTCATTTAACTAAAAAAAATAGTTAAATTAATTATTTAGAACAAATGCATATTCATTTTTTATCATGTGCATTGTAATTGTTTCTGGATGAAAAACTCTTATATGAAATTAATAATGATATTAAAAAAAAAAATCATAAATTTAGTAGGCCAAGGAGATTGAGATTTTATATTTAGTCTTAAAATAAACTCCTTGTCTGTCTCATATATTTAATAGATTAATCTATGATTTATATACAACGTGGTAATACTTGCAATCTTTAATACTCTCTTCGGCCCCTTTTAAAGTAACAACTACCACTTTCACACGAATCTAAATGGTAGTTAAATATGTAATATATGTAAAAACTAAAAAAAAAAAAAAACTAATTATACCTTTATTCATGAAGAGGGCTTAGAAGAGATCAGAGTGGAAATTTAATGTGGAAATAAAAGTAATTAAAAATAGAGGAATTTTCTCATTCTTAATGCTTGTGCGATAGTAATTATTATAAATATATTCAATGAGGTAAAATTGGAAAGACAAATTTTCATTTTTAGACTAAGGGGATTTGTTACTTATAAGAAGGATCATACCTGAAAAAAGAGAGTGTTACTTATAAAAATGACTAGAGGTATTATAAGATTTAATTTATTAGTGTGTAATGTAGCCTAACTTATATATGTTGACAACAACATTAGCCTTTTGATTTTAGAACAAGATATTCAAGTTTTCTTCTTCTTTTTCTCTGCAATATTATTGTCTATATTTTTTAAACCATGGGTTAGCTTCTTTAATCACATTCTTTGGCAGAAATCTACTGCTTTACCTCGAGTCCTTAATATATATCCTCATCTCATGAGCTTTTCAAGAATGAATGGACATACTCATTATGATTTTCTGAGTTTTTCCCCCTTGCACTCCCAACAACCATGCAAGCATAATTGCAACAACTTTCAAGTTTCAATGATATATATGATCACAATCACAATCTTCATTCTTAAAAGATCGTTGAACCATCTTACAAGTCAATCCTTAAAAAATCATTAATGCTCTTGAAAAATAACACCTCAAAACAACATGATTCCTTGAGCCAAAAAAAAAAACATGATCCGATCCATCGACTCTTTATTAGTTAACCTTTTTTGGGTCAACACTAATATTGTGAATGGTACACATTAGAGTGCAATACCTTCCCCACAAGAGAGGCATCTTTAGAAGTAATCCCTCTAATCTTTAATATAAGGGTGAAGGAGCAATATTGTCAACCAACTATTAGGCCGGGGAGCGGTGGACACAAATAACTTTTAATGAGACCAAATCTACCAACAAACAATTTAATTTGTTAAATCTTCACAAAACCGTCGATGCAAGTAACATCGTTTAAAATGTTCAATGAAGAAGCAACACGACAAAAACCTATGAGTCTCTTTCATCAGCTTCTCCATCATCAGTCTCTTTCATTCCATCTTTGTCTGTTTTGGGAGCACTTCTCTTGGGAAATCGTTGAATAGAAACCAAAGAACGAAGCTTTTCTTTTATGAGCAAAAATCGGTCCTTCTCTATCAAGCTGTGAATCACGATAAGCTTCCCTCGAAACACGAGAATCCACTGTCTCCTTTCAAAGAAACATAGAACATATCGGGATGCCTTATCAACATCCCTCTTAGGCTGAGAGAGAATCGAACTCTTCTCGAAAGTGAGTAAGGTGATCAACATCCCTCTTAAGGACTCGAGTTGCTCATTTGATTATTGTGATAGTTTTCTTATTTTTATTTTAGTTTTAATTTTCTTTTCCTTTATCTTAATTAAATTAAATTTGTTTTGCTTAACTTAAACGAAACTGTGAAATTAATGCTTAACTAAAGTTGTGATACTAAGTCCTCGTGGGAACGATACTTTTCTTATCACTTTGATACGGCGTGCACTTGTGGAGTTTATAGGCTTAAAGTTTTGCCCTATCTCTTCTCCTTCCCTCATTTCAAGCAAAGAGACTTCCCCATTTTGCTGGTTTCAGGTAGTATTGTAAGAAGAGAGATAGATATAAGTAAAGTGGTGACTCATTGACACATGGAGCCCATTTTTTTCACCTCTCTCCCTATACAATATGACCTAATTTAGTAGAGAATCAGAATCCATGTTAGATATCATTTCCAACTATTGGAGGTCTCCTCTTTGTAATATTCCAGGATATTATTCATCAATTAAGGGTATTGTAAGGACAGTGATAGAAATATAAAGAAAAATAAGCTCCAAGTGTCAATCAGGTGCAACTTTATCATATTATCTATCTCTCTCCTTGTGACACCGTGCTGCTATAATAATGGTTAAGGATATGGATAAATATCTCTTATTTTGTCAAAATAAGGTTCACAAATGGTCAATAATGTGGAGATTGGAGAATGCCTCTTGGTCTCATATTTGAGTATGGCATTGAATGCTTTTTGAAATCATTTGAAACATTGCTTGATGGTTATTCTTCTCTAAAGAGATCCTTTGGTGCTTATGAATTGAAAAATATTAGTTTACTAACTTTTTAAAATCAAGTTTTTTTTTTCTCTTTAATCATTTATTTTTTGCGCATTACACTAAAAAATTATCATATTGTTTATAACTTTTGAATAGTAGACTTGCTATAATTTTTTACTGACAATGATGATATTGATTTATCTGGCATTTTAGATGATTTCTTTTATAAATTTGTAATGCTTGCAGATATCTACTGATAAATACTAATTAAATTGGAAAAAAAAAGAACTAAGAAATCATCAATATCCAACGCTATGTTAGAATTTTTTTTATATAAAGAATTTTTTACTATATACTCATTTATTCACTGCAGAATTCCTCTTAGGATATAAATCTTTTGTATTTATTAAAGTGGAGTTCATGCAATTACCAGGAACTTGTAATGGTGGTAGTACTATTAATTTACAACTTATCACCAATATAGCTCTGTATATTTTCTTAATCATATGCACTACTGCATCATGGCCAGGCAATGGCAATGCTAGTTCTAAGTTATAACTATTTATTAAATATCAAAATAAAATAAAGGAAAAATGATAGAAAAATACCATTTAAATTATAAAAATCCCAAAATATATGTAAAATGAGTAAAATGATAAATATGTAATTGGTAAGATTCTATGATCATGAAGTTTGAGTGTCGATAAATTTAAGTATATGCAATGATAACTTAAAAATAATAATTAGCAATTTGAGTATATACAATTATAAAAGTTGTACGTTGATCTTTATACTTAAGTTGTTAATTTGGTAATTCCTATATTTAAGTTGTTAACAATAAAACCTTAAAAATCTTATATTCCTATCAGATTACCTATTTATCATTTTACTATTTTAACATACATTGAGTTTTTTTTTTTTTTTTTTTAATTCAAATGGTGTTTTTATGTCATTTTCCATAAAATAAAGGAAAAAACTGGAAAAAAAAAACATTTGAAATTGCAAAATTTCAAATAAGTTTTGTCACCAAAAATTGATAAGGAAATAACGAAATTTGATAAGTAACTCACAATTCATTTCTTAGAAAATCACTGATCCAAAATTTTTCAATTAAAAAAAAAATCTATCTTTTTTCCTAAAATAAAAGTCCAAGTTAAGCTGAAATGAAGTAATAAATAAATTAAGAAATTTTAAGGAACTTTAAACCAGAGGTAAAAGCCCGGTCAGCAAAATAGCTCCATTCTTCTTCCCCACCATTTTCAAAAGAGAAAACCTCCCGGTTCAGTTCTAGTTCTAGTTCCAGTTACGCTGGCGAGCTTAACCAACCGGAGCGTAAGAAAGAACACCGGACGAAGTTGTATTTGTTGAAAGCCAATCGACTACACATTTTTTCATACAGATAGAGACCACCAGACATATTCAGGTTTAGTAATTTAGTAGAAGGTGTTACTGATAATGGTTGGTATTTTCATACAGCCAGGTGCGTTTGCAATCACACCGCACAAAGTTTCAGTTTGCATACTCCTCAAGATCTACACTCCACCAGGGCTAAGAGCGGTACCTTATCCTTTCATTTCCATTGCTCAGCACAATCGACTTGGGTTGTTCTTGTTGGCCCTCACCAAGGTCCGTCTTTACATCATAGTATTTCATTTTTCTTCAGTTTGAGAAATGGGAAAGTGTTGAAAGGGGTAATTCATTTGAATTTGGAGATTTTGAGCTGCAGTTTTAATCGGGTTAAAAGGGTTGTTTCAGTGTGATAAAAGAAGTTCCATAATTCTCAGATTCTGGAAAGGAATGTATAGGTTTTGGTTGGTAAAAATGTTGGTTTTGGCTTCTTAGTCCCCGCAATTTTCCCCCTCCCAGTGGCACCCTGAAATATCTAAGGAAGGATCCTGAAGATAGTAGTGTTATTAATTGTTTCAACAGTTTGTTAAAAATTATGAGCTATCTTGGGAGACAGTGAAATGAAATGGGCGTGTCTTATAAAATTGTCTTGTTGGGTTGTAAACTGTCTTAGATTTTACCAGTCATATTTTATATATGCTTGTTGCATGAAAGTATTGTTACATTGCAGTCATGCGATGATATCGTGGAGCCGAAATTGGATGAATTCATTCATCAATTTAGGGTGGCTGGTGGCTTCTCAAGTCATTGGTATATTAACCATTTGACAAGTAGTCTGTCGTCTATGTTATCACCTGATGATTTGTTTAACTTCTTTGCAGAAATGAGAGGTTAGTTCGATTTGCTAATTGTCACCAGCCTTCACCTTCTTTACACATTTCGTTTATTCTTCTTCATCCTTGAATGTTTTTGTTTTACTTATTTACGTGTAATTATTGCTTATTTAATAGTTTGACTTTTTTATTGTTTTTTTCCCGTTCAGGAATACTTGCAGGTCCTGATTCAGGTGTTGTGGAGGATGATCAGCTGATGTTGGACCTAAACAGTAATCTGGGGATATTTCTTGACGTTGTGTACTGGCATTCAATTTGCTATCATTTGAGGTTTGATATTTTCATACTTCTGTTGGTTGAAGCAATCATAGTCGGTTGGTTTCAATGTTCTCTTGTCTGTAATTTTGTCGCCAGTTGAAATTAATTATAGGAACTATTAAAAGGGTTGAAGGTTGTATGTTAGTATGAGAAGATTATGTTGAGTGTTGACATAATTAATATTCATGGGGTGATGTCATTTCCTTTTTGCAGGAGTTTTGCCATTTGGAATTTTGCATTTAAATGTTATTCTCTGGTGGATGTAATTTTTTTCCTGCAACTTGGAAGCAATTCTCTCAATGAATGTTCCTAAGAAAGTCTCCCCCCCTCCCTGCCTTCTTTCTGTATTTCTTCAATGTGTTAAAAATGTGACCTTTCTTCTACCTTCTCAGTACCCTTCCTTAATTTCTTGTCATTTTTCTTTTTCCTCTTGTGAAAGACATCTCCATTTTTTGCTCTCTTTCTTACCCACACATGCAGGAGTACATACAATGTAGCTCTTAAGTATTTTTATACTATCAGATAAGAAAATTGCATGAGATTGCTAAAGCTGAATTTGTTGATCTTCTGTTTGTTGGCCAATAGGATCGTGAACCAGTATAACATTTCTATCTCTGTTTTCCAAGCTTTTAATTGTGGAGCATGTGTTGCTTCTTTCTCACATACATTTAGTGACATGGATCACATTGGTATCCTTCAGAAATAGGGTAGAATGGGAGAGAAAGAGGTGGTGTCGTTAGCTGTCTCCAGGGGTTTCCAGTTATATATCTTCAGGATGATATATGGTGCTTTAGAATGAACAATAGTCTTATTAAACTTATTTTCTTATTACGGTGGAAAGAATTGAATGGAGTATACAAAAGTAAGGCATGCCTCTCTTTCTTATTAGGAGACTGATGAAAAGAGATATTGAAAATACAGCAAGTGACTATTATCCTTGTGCCTTAGTTGAATTTATGACCAATATTTTATAAAAAAGTAGTTTTAAGTAGAGAGTTAGACAGAACTTGAAAGAAGTCATCAAATTACTTTCTCTTTGTATCACCCATTAATTGCTTTTTTATTTTAGGAAAAGAACAAATGTTTAACCTTATATATTCTTTACCTCCTTACCTTGATGTCTCTAAATAAAATTTTCTTATAAATGATTTATTTTTTAATCATGTGCTTATTTGTTTTGGATCTGAAATCCAGGGTGTATGCCATCTTTTAACAAACATAGAGATATATCGTAAAGAGGCACCATCAAGTTGTCCTCCTTATGTGCAACCTTGTTTGGATGACTCTAGCAGCAATCTTGAGACATGTTCAGAATATGAGAACATGGACCTCGAGAACTTTGTGTATGAAAAGGTTTCAGAAGAAATTGAGGCAAGAAAGGAGGCCAGTGAAAAAGTTCCATTTCATCTTCATGCACCAAAAACACTTTTGGATTTAGTTGACGGTATAGGCATTTTATTTCATTCTCCTGTTGACATTTATATTATTTATTTGTCCTTTTGTTTAAGAAGTACAACTTGTCTAAGACTGATAGGATGAGATTGTGAATATATCAGAAAATTAAATTGGGAATCCTGTAGGCCATGGCTTCTGGGAAAATGTGATCTATGATTGAGTTTAATAATTAGTAAGATAAAAAATCACTCTCTTCATTCTCTGATCTGTGTTCATATTGTTAACTTAGTTGCTAACCTAACCATAAATTGCTTCAAATCAGTTCGTTCATGCAAAATCACTTTCTTAATTCTGTAATCTTTGATCATGTTCTGACTTCGATCCTAAATATAAGGTCAATATTTTAATCCTTTGGCACATGCGAAATAAAGATTTGTTGGCAACTTGATGTTGTTGTCCTCTTTTAGACTCTGATGGTGAGTGAAACTTTTTATGGTTCTCCTTTGGTATAGGAGACTGGAATTTTATCTTCTAAGCAAATCCTAGTCTCCTCTATCAAATTTTTTTATCTCCAAGTTCTATTTTTTGGGTTGTTTGCTATCACTTCCCTGTTTAACACATCAGTGTAACTGAAATTGTGTTGGCGTCTGGTACTTTTCTGCTCCACAAAATTGATAATCATGTCTTGAATTCACATGCGCAGACATTGATGTCCCTGCTGGTTTGGTGTCGAAACATAGTGAGAAAGGCAGAGAAGCTGGTTCTTATGGAGATCCTACGAGTAACATGCTACCAGATACTGATCCCAGCAGCGGGACATTTCTGCGAACAAACTGGCAAGTACAAGGATACTTACAAGAGCAAGCTGATACCATCGAAAAGTATGCATCTTGTAGACCTGGAACGTTACTTCATCTATTTGTTCATAAGTTTATCTTAGAGCATATGTCTATTAACTGCTGGTGATGTTATTGTCCTGTTGCAGGGATGGTTGCTCTGTCTCTTTGAATGGGTTTGAAATTATCCTTCGGCAGCTACAAAAGATGGCACCTGAACTACATAGGGTATGTTAAATCGATTGACTATATTCATCCTACAAGCCCCCACCCCCCCCCAAAAAAAAAAAAAAAAAGGCCCACACCCACATAAACATAAGTTCTCTTTGATTTTGAGCGCTCATTCAATCCAGGTTCACTTCTTGCGCTACTTGAACAGTCAATCCCATGATGATTATATTGCTGCTTTGGAGAATCTTCATTGCTATTTTGATTATAGGTAATTAAAAAAGTTAGTTTGTTACTTTGTTTATCCTATCTTTTGAGGTAATTGAGAGCATCCGGTTGTTATGTAATCCTTAGATGATTGATCACATACAAGACAAGTGGAAAGCATTAACGTTTTGCATATTCCCATCTCTTACAGTTGAACACCACCTCTCAGGGAACTTGTTTAATCCTATTGCAACTTGTACTGGGAGTGCTGGAGGACTTGATGCAATGTTATAAATGAACTATTTTCACTTTATCAACAAAATGCTTTGCTTTGTCCTGATACGTAGAATACAACTTAGGGCTGGAGATCACTTAATTTTCAATGTCTTAAGGAACACTTTGTATGCTGTATTTTTTTGTGTGGCATGTTTAATCATATAAATCAAATTCAGCAGTGGATAAGAAATTATAGGTGAATTGTTGACTTACCCCTTGGTAATATAAGAAATGTAATTTAAATGGTGGTGATTATATGTTTTTTATGATCATTACATGGTTATAACAAATGAATTATTAGATAGTTCCGAGTTTTCCGTCACAAGTGGCTGAAGGGAAAGTCAAATAAAGTATTTTTTTGAATGAAAAATGTTGAACTTGCTTCAAAAGTTGCAGTTTCTTACAATGATCTATCATACTTTTGCCATACACCAGGGATGCACCATGAATTTTTAGTTGCTTAAATGTTCACGCTTAGACTTATTATCACAAATGATATTGTAAAGCTTTTACTTTGCCTTGAATTCTAGATCTTGTTGAAATCAGACTACTCTGGCCCCATTTGCTCCCAATTCTATCGAGCAAGTTAATAGCAAAGGGAAATTGGTGAAAGATATGTTGCTGTTGAACTTATTTGTGATTTGTGGACAAAAGTGCAGGGACTGAAGGATTTGATTTTGTTCCCCCGGCTAGTAGTAATAGCTATGGAAAATATGAAATTGCTTTATTGTGTTTGGGGATGATGCAATTCCATTTTGGGCATCCGAGGCTAGCTTTGGAGGTAAAATGTTCAAATATGCTCCATCTAGGCTAAATTTTAAGCTGAAACCTTTTAGTTATACTTTTTATTACTTCCTTTGCATTGTACTGATTTTACTTGATTATGTTGTGCTTAGGTTCTGACAGAAGCTGTTCGTGTTTCTCAGCAGGTGATTATTAGAAACGTTTTCCCCCCATAAAATTTTCAACATGTGGTTGTCAGCAGTTGGCCCCAAATATGAGCTGACTGCTAATGCTTGGCTTATAGGACCTGATAACATCCTTGAACCCTGTTAAAGTCTCTTTTACTCAGGGAACATTGGTCCTTTGGTAAATAATTAGACAAGAGAGTTATAATTGATTTTGATTATATCTCAATGTAAATTAAGATTCATGGCAAGGATGGTTGATTTTGACATATTCATTATACTTAATAATTGCTAATGTCCTTCCTGCTCATATTTTGTTCATGCCCTAGTTATTTATACCTATATCTAATTGAAACCTGTCCAGGAAAAAAATGATTAAACAATGTCCAACCGATTTTGTTTTGAATCTTGACCTGGTCTTTGAAGCAAGATACTGCATAATTTGTTATTTTGTTTATGGAATGAGAGAGATTGAACATTCTTATTATTTCATAGACTGTTTTCTCGGCATCCAGTAAAGATCTTTCGTGCTGATTTGATTCCCTGCTTTAGTTGCTGGGGCTTATGTCGCATCTTGTTTTTGTAGCACTGATGATATTAATTTAAAACTTTGTTGACTGATTCATTTACCATTAGCTATACATATTTAGTATTGATTGAAACATTTGTTGACTGATTCCTTGACAATTAGTTTATATATATATATATATATATATATATATAATCATTATTTTTGGTGCATGCCAGTTAGGAGATTTAACCTAAGAGCTCTGGAAAATTGCTTAAATGACTTGTGTGTGTATTAATTTTAATTATATTTCTATGTAGTAAAAACTGACTGTTTTTGTCATGCAGCAAAATAATGATACCTGTCTTGCATACACCTTAGCAGCTATCTCAAACTTGCTGTTTGAAAATGGCATCTCAAGTACATCAAAGATGCTAGGGTTGTCCTACTCACCTTTGACAAGTGTAGGCATTACACTCTCAGTTCAACAACAATTGTTTGTTCTCTTGAGAGGTTCTTTGAAAAGAGCAGAAAGTTTAAAGTTAAAACGTTTGGTGGCATCCAATCATCTAGCAATGGCCAAGTTTGATTTAACGGTAAGGAGATTTTCTGTATATAGAACACTTTTCACTGCAGATAATATTTTTATCTGAAAATTTTAAAAAACATGTAATAATAACATCATTAGCACTGATGGTATCCCTTTAAAATATAGAATCTATAATCTTCAACATCATTCTGCGAACTTATCTGTTAGGACTGAATTAATTATTTCAACATTCATTGCACAACACCTTAACATCCTCTTTTCTCCCTCATTTTTGACATAGGTTTTATTATTGTATGCCCAAATTAATGAAATGCAAAGTTAAGATCTGCTTCTTTTGGTTTTTCAGCATACTGAATATGGAATATATATTCATTTTTATTTAAATATTTAAATTTTTGTGCCTAACATGTCTCTTTATTCTGATGTTTCATTTTCTAATTTTAAGAATTAGTCATGTTTTGCTAACACTAAATTTGTACTTAATGCTTTAGATGAGCAACTTATTTGGTATAACTGTGTAAGTTATTCTATTGTAATTTAAAGTTTTTATGCAGAGGACATATAGTTTTAGAGAAAGGAAACAATAAATAGAAGATAAACTATTCTCAGGGAAAAACTAAAGTAAAAAATGACATGAAAACAAAAATGAATTAAATGGATGATCTCAAATTCTCAGTGCTTAGGTTCTCAAATTTTCTGCTCATCCTTCTATTTTTCAAATCCATGTTTTTGCCTTACTAAATCAGCGGTTCTTATCAAGTTGTTGGGTTTTTCCCCCTTCCAAATGCATCTTCACATTATAGTAGTATCTTTTGCGTTGCAGCATGTGCAGAGGCCCTTGCTATCATTTGGTCCAAAAGCTTTTATGAAGCTTAGAACATGCCCAGTTGATGTATGCAAGGTAGGAGGATTTGTTCTGATTGTACTCTGATCAGTGGCTGTTTTGGTGCATGCAACATGAAGTTTTAGTTATTTTGTTTTGTTGTCTCATGGTTGGCAGGAAATCAGATTAAGTTATCATCTGATAAGTGACTTTGGCTCAGAGAGTTCTGCAATGACAGTTGATGGTGCTTTTAGTACGGCATGGCTTAAGAATTTGCAAAAGCCAATGGGTTCTCTAGTTTTGTCACTAGAGAGTGGATCTAGCAACAGTTCTAACGTTTTTCAGTTCTGTGCACAACCCACATCTATTCCTGGATCTGTATTGCAATTGTTGGGTTCTTCTTATCTTCTTCGTGCAACTGCATGGGAGTTATATGGCAGGTAAATTTTCTATGCATTGTAGGTGTAATTAAATTTCTTAAGGCTAATTTAATTATTTCTTTAAGGAAATTATATTCTTATAGAATATATTTCTTGGAAAAACTTTCTGGTATGGTTCTCTGATAATCTGATTGGCTTTTGTCATTAGCGCTCCACTCTCTCGCATGAATGCGCTGGTGCATGCTACTTGCTTTGCTGATGCATCAAGGTAGTTTTGATGCTAAAAGATATCTCAGATATACCATTTTTAGTTTGCTAAATCTGTACGACCTTTGTTCCATCGTTTTTTTCCCTCTATTTTTTTTGTTTGACTAGATCTCTGTTGTTCCAGCTCATCAGATGCTGCATTAACATATGTAAAGCTCATTCAGCATTTGGCAGTCTTTAAAGGATACAGAGGTTTGATAGGATACTTAAATTTGATTAGACTCCTCATAATATATTTTCTGGTTACATTATGTCTGCAAATGTTTGACCTTTTTAATTAGTTTATTAATCACCATGGTAATTATATAGTTTTATCTGAGTTATGACAATATATGAAATTGAACTTAATGATGATTTTTAGACCTACAAGTAGGCGCTCTTAATTGTAGAAATAAAAAGAGGAGTCCCCTCCCTCAAATCATAAGTATCTTCAATTATATCCTTGTTAATTTTTTCCCCTCTTCTCTGTTTCTAGGGGCCTTTTCTGCCCTTAAAATAGCAGAAGAGAAGTTTCTGTCCGTCTCAAAATCACAAATCTTACTGTGCAAGTTGCAGTTACTTCATGACTGTGCTTTACATCGGTTAGTTTCCAGTGAGAGTTGCTTTCAGTATCTTGATTTCTGTTGGCAGCTGTCATGCCATCAGATTAATGACTTCTTTAACGTCATGTAGAGGGCAGTTAAAGCTAGCTCAACAAGTATGTGATGAGCTTAGAGTTCTGGCATCACCAGTAACTGGGGTAGACATGCAGCTGAAGATAGAGGCAGGCCTGCGCCATGCTCGCACATTGCTTGCCGCAAGTCAATTTAGAGAGGTTTTTTCCCTGTACATACTAATAATTATCTTTATTTGTTTATTCAAAGACAATTTCTGAGTTATTCTTAGCTTTGATTCATTCATATATAATGCATATTTAATTATTACACCTTCATGAGAATTATGGAAAATTAAAGCATCGAAATTTTTGTCTCACTGAATTCTGCTTGTATGTTCTATCATGACCTTTATAGCATACCCAGGTATTTACCTTTAATTTATACTTAATCACTTGCTCATATCTCATATTCACATGTGTGTGTGTGTGTGTGTGTGTGTTTTTTTTTTTCTCCCTCCAGGCAGCCTCTGTAGCGCACTCCCTCTTTTGCATGTGCTATGGATACAATCTACAAGTTGAGAATGCTTCTGTTCTACTTTTGCTTGCTGAAATTCACAAGGTACCACATACATTGGCATGCTTGGCCGGTCATCCCTTGGACCCTGGATCAAGCTATTTTTCATGTTATTTTCTTGCAAGTTGCTGATGAGTTTTAACTTGTGATGACAATCCCTTCTCCCCTTCATCCATCCATTTCCACAAATGTAGAAAAGGGAAGTTGTCTGTAGTCAGTGACTTTCACATCTGTAAACTTTCATTTAATTTCTTATTCTCACTAAACCATCATTTGTTTATCTTATCAGAAATCAGGGAATGCAGTTGTTGGCCTTCCATATGCATTAGCAAGCCTCTCATTTTGCCAGTCATTTAATTTGGATCTTCTCAAAGCTTCTGCTACTCTTACTCTTGCTGAGTTGTGGCTCTCATTGGGATCAAGTCATGCGACAAGGGCTCTGAACCTTATCCATGGGGCCTTCCCCATGATCCTGGGTCATGGAGGTTTGGAGCTCCGTTCTCGTGCCTATATCATTGAAGCAAAATGCTATCTCTCTGATCCAAACTTCAATGGTATGCTAAAATTGTGAACTCTGTATTTTGAAATATACTTGTCAAATATGTTGTCTGCTACTTTACGCCTATGTTTGCATGTGTTTTACAAACTTCCTTTTGACACCAACATCTGTGTTGTTTTTGAAATTCTGTAAGTGAGATCCTAATTAAAATATGGACGGTGGAAGAAAACATTATTAAGTGGTTTATTAGATAGGTTTGGTGCTGAAACTGATAATCCTTTGGGCTGTTGGTCATTGGATACTTGAGCATCATAAGATTACTGAGAATTTTAGGATGATGATTGTATATTTTTTTAAAAGAAATTATGTGGGATTGAACTTTAAACATTAACAATCTCTGCGAAGGGAGATAGGCTGCAAATCTATTAATTTTATTTATGGTATGCATTGTTATCGCCAATGTAATATATTATTCTTTGATAATGGCACGTCATACATTTGCTTAGGAATGCAACATCATGTCAAAACATTGGGTTTGAATCTCTCTGTTATGTTTTTTTGGCTGAAAAAGCATCATGTTGGCATAATTTGACAGTGAACTGTTTTTCGTGTTTCAAGAAGCGGGTAGGACCTCATCTCATCATACTGGAGCTGTATGTAAATCACCAAATCTCATTTACTGTATTTTCCTTTTCAGTGTCTGAAAATTATGAAGTTGTGATCGATTCTTTAAGACAAGCATCAGATGAGCTCCAACTTTTAGAGGTAAGCTAACTTTCTCTAAAATTGTGTTAATTTTTCCATTTCATTTAAAGGACAGTCTCTTTTGTCATTGTTGAAGAATAGAAAGTTTATTATTAAATTAAATATTTATTATTCTTATTATTATTAGGGATATCATGTAGTATTTATTAGGAATAGATATAAATATTATATTTTAGGAATATATCTTTAAGATATTATGATTTGATTTTATATAATTAGATTTTATTAGATTAGTTTATTGGGTTATAGGATAGTCTGTTAGGTTGCCTATATAAAGGCTTTTCTGTATTCTCTTTTATTCTTAAGGATCAATAATATTCAGAGTATTTTCCTGCGCTTAATGTGATACTTTAATCTCAACATGGTATCAAAGCAATCAAGTTGCTAAGTAGAATATTTTCTGAACACGTTCGTTGCTGGTCTGTTGTCCATAAAGAAACAGCAAGTGCAAGAGAGACTTCAGGTTCTGTTTTTTATCAGAGATTGGAACATGTGCCGCCCCATCGTGCTTATGAGGTCCCAATTGGTGGAACCCCACCAACCGATCTCCGTTTCGCCTGCAAGGGGTGCTTCACGCGCCTTTCGGAGGTTCGCCGCTTGTTGCACACGCCGGCACGTGATGTTTTCTGGTGAGTTTTTTTGTCACCGTTTGCATCTCCGGCGTTGACCAACTGAATCCGGCTGGCCCAAGGTTGTTTCGTGCTCATATCTTGTGGTTTTGGGTCTTTTCGTTTGCTCTCTTGGTTCCTCTGTTTCGTGTTATTTTCTGTACTGTCAGATCTGTTTCTTGGCGCTTGTTCAGATCCAGTTATTGTTTTAGTCCCTATTGGTTGTTATTGTTTGGTCCCTGGTGAGACCTTTGGAGTGTTGCTTTGGTCCCTAATAAGACTGTCGGTTGTTGTTTTACGTCCTTGGTGAGACCGTTCGCTGTTGGATTATTACTGTGGTCCCTGATGAGACCTCAGGTTACTTCTCTGTGTTATAACCTCTATTCTAACAGTAGTGATGGCTGATTCTAAGACTGGTATTACTACTGAGATTGTCCCTGTTGCTAACAAAATTACTGATCACAATTTAAATTGGAAAAACTATATGGATTTGCGTAAAACTGTTCGTATGTACTTGCTAATTATTGAAAAGGAGGATCATTTGACTGAGGCTCCTCCTACCCGCGGGGGGGGGGGTTGTTCTTGCAAAGCTTGGGAAAGGGCAGCTGCTCGGTTATTCTTGCAGATTAAGAATTCTATTCAGAGTGAAGTTCTTCCCTCCATCAATCACTACAATACGGTAAAGGAGATTATGGACTATTTAGAGTTCTTGTACTCTAATAAAGGAAATATCACTTTTATTTATGAGGCTTGTAAAGGCTTTTATTGTGCTGGAAACCAAGATTGCCTGAAGACTTACTTTATGGATTTCAAGTGTATGTATGAAGAAATGGGCTGTTAATGCCACCTACCACTGATCTTTAGGCATAGGTGGATAATCTAGAGAAACAAGTAGGGTTGGAAATAGGCTTGACTTTAGCCAACTAGGTCTGGCCTTATGACAAAGATCCAAAACCTGTGCCTGGGCTTGAGCTTGTATGTAGGCTTTTTTTTAGGCCTGACAAAGCCTGAAGCCTATTTAAAGACCTACTTAAAGTGTAGGCATTTAAATAAATAGACTTAAAACCTATGCATCTAAGTTTATATATAATTCATCAAGCCTATTTAGAAGCCTACGTTATGTCTTAAAATTTAGGGATTCATTCTCATATGAAATAAGAGTTAGTAAGAGAAAGAAAAGAAGACCTAGTGGCAACAATTGTCTAAGTAGGAATAAGAAAAAACTATTATCTATTGACTAAGAAGATATATATTTTAAAATCAACTAAGCACGACAAGTGCATGTAAAACTAGATTTTGCTTCTTGTTTTTCTTGCAGAAAAAGAGACAACCTCCTCTTATTGGGGTCATTTTCATTTGGGCATCACTAATATAATCTTAGTGCAATTATTATGTTGCATCAAATGACACAAATCAAGGGAGAGATAGTGAGCTAGTATTGCCATCTCGAGCAATAAAAAAGAAGAGAAGTAGATGTAATCAATTGATGATTGAAAAGGTTAAGTTTATTGGTAAATGATGAAATGTGAAACGTAGGGTTAAAACTAAGTTATTAATTTTATAAATAATTTACAAATTAATTTAGGATTAAATTATTTATAATTATACATAATAATAGATTTTTTTTTTCGAAAAAACTAAATAGGCCAGGCTTGTAGGCTAGGCCTTATGAAAATAGGCTTGGCCTGTTTACCTGAATAGGCCTAAGCCTGAGCCTGACCTAATTACTAAACAGGTTAGGCCGTAAGCGCTTGATAGGAGCCTAGCTTATTTCCACTCCTAGAAAGAAGCAATTCTGAGCTTCTTATTTGCCTTCCACCAGAATATGAGATGGTTCGTTCTCAGATTTTGTCTAGTTTTGAGATTACTACACTGTAGGATGTGTTTTCTCGTGTATTGCGCGTTGAGAGTATCTCTCAATGACCTTCTAGTACACTGCCAGTGTTGTGGCTCTATTGATAACCTGAATTCCTATAATCAGGGTGTTCCACTGCAAGGGGGAGCTACCCAAGACTTTGAAAGGATTGTGTGCTACTATTGTAAGGAACCAGACCATACCAAACGTGCTTGTCGCAAGTTGCAAGACAAACTGCAAAGAAATACCGATGCACATGTGACATTGCCGAATGATGATAGTATTAAGGTTTCCACTGCTATGCCTGATTTACTAAGTACCGGGAGTCACTGTAGTCTGCCACGCCATCTACAAGTACTTATGCGGCAAAGAATGAATCTTGTCTTGCCGCTTCATCCTCAAAGTGGACCATAGATTCATGTGCCACTGACCAAAGGACAAGATCTCATGAAGAAGCAAATTATTGGTGATCAGGTTGCACATTCAAGCTCTAGCTTGAGGGGGAGTGTTGAAGAATAGAAAATTTATTATTAAATTAAGTATTTATTATTATTAGGGATATCATTTAGTATTTATTAGGATTAGATATGAATATTATATTTGAGGAATATATCTTTAAGATATTATGATTTGATTTGATCTAATTAGATTAGTTTCTTGGGTTATAGGTTAGTCTATAGGTTTGCCTATATAAAAGCTTTTTTATATTTTATTTTATTCTTAAGGATCAATAATATTTAGAGTATTTTCTTGCGTTTAATGTGATTGTTCAATCTCAATAGTCATCAAAGCTGACTCATGCATGTAATGATAGACAGTATATCCAACCTTGCATAAGATGCTAAATTTCCACATAAATAATGAAATCTAAAGCTATTTGTATGTCGAGCAAAAATTGACGCTATGATGAAAATGTGACTGGTAAAACTGTAGTATCTTATATTCACAATTTATTGGCTATAGATGGATAGAGAGAGAGATAGAGACTGAGACATTTAACAGGTCTTACACACTCGAACAAGGTGTAAAGTGGGTTGTGTGATATTGAACGCTCCTGAGTCCTTTTTAAACGCCATATTAAGTAAACTTGATTTAGTCAACGCAATTTTGGTCCTTAAGCACCTTTCATCTTAGCTATTCAAGCTTTTGTTGGAATCTAGGGGTAAGATGCGAAGAGCCCCCTCTCTGGTTTTTTTTTTTTTTTTCCTGCCAGTGTAAATGACTCTCTTCGGTTCGGGGGAGGTGCAATTTGAGCATAGGCCTCTTTTTTAGACTTTTAGAGCTAATGAAGCAGTTTTGACCTGTAGAAGATACTCATTTCTTATATTTTCATTAGAGAATCTTATAGCAGACATAAATAAATATAGATTTATGCAATGCTAATATATGCATTAGGAATGAGTGCAATTAGGCCAGGACTAGGCCAAGGGTTTGACTTGGCCCGGAACAAGCTGTGTCAGCCCAAATCCGGGTCTGTAATTTTTGTTGGCCCAACCCAATATGGTCATGTCGGGCCAGTTTTACAAGTCATTTAGTGCCTATGCCCAGCCCTTATATATAGATGATATTTCTGTTCTTGAATTAACTGTCAAAAAGAACAACAACAATAACTACATCTTGTGTGGTCTACAGTATCATGAAATGGCAGCTGAAGCTTTCTATCTGATGGCCATGGTTTATGACAAGCTGGGACAGTTAGAAAAAAGGGAAGAAGCTGCAGCTTCATTCAAGAAGCATATTTTGGCTCTCAACAACCCTCAGGATAAGGATGAATGATCATCCTCTTCTTTAGCATGTTTTTTGGAATATACCACTAGTCCAAGGTTGTTTTGTAATACACTCACACACACACACACACACACTTATTTATTAAGTCATGGATACTTTGTTGCTGTGCAAATCCTCACAAGTGTATGTGAGGTCTAGTGGTGTGACATGTGAGGAGCATAGAAAGTTGCAAAAAAAGGTCCGAGTTTCAAACCTTAAATTCTATTGTGTAATGAGAAAAGTCTTATATGTATTTGGCAACCTTGTGCATGTTTGATTGGAAGTGCTAATTGTAATTGTGCTTCGTATTCTTTCGTTCCAATTTTTACTTACCTTCCTTATTGAAGATATTTTTTCCTTTTATAAAAAAAAAAAAAGAAATATATTTTTTCCGGATTACAATTTATTATAAGTATTATTAAAAAAATTCTTTTTAATAATCTCATCTAATAATCATAATCAACTAAATGTATTATTTAGTTTGCAATATAAAATTTATAACGAAATATACTCTTTACAAGTTATAAATAATACTCCTTTGATGCTAAATGTATTATTTAGTTTGCAATATAAACTGCACTACAGAACAAGTAGTGGTGTCATTTATGCTGGAAAAAAATAATATCATTTAATTTTTATACTATAAGTATTATAATGAGTTTTACCAACTGTACAAGCATTGTAATGAACATCACCCCTTTTTTAATATTAATGTTCTGAACTCAATGGTTTTTGTAATAATAAATAAATTTTACTAAATTTGTGTTGCAAACATTCAAATCTCAGGTCACGGAAGTAATTAAATTTGCTAATGGAATGTTCAATATGGCTTCTTGTTTTTCTTATAAGGGAAAAAAGAACAAATGTCACAATAAAAGGAAAAATAAATAAATTTTGAGAGGCGTTTGAGACATCTTGCTAAAAATGTCCCTCACTAACCATTAGAAAACGGGTATAATTAATTATTAGGATGCATTTAAGACATTTTTAATTAAAAACATAATTATTAAGATAAATTAGTTTTATTTTTTTAACCTTGTAGAAAAATTAATTAATTTTATTAAACTATGAGATTTGGTTAAAATTATCTTATATTTGAAATTTGAAAACAGTGGGAGCAATTGACTTGAAATTGGGTTAGAAGGGAAAGCAAACTGTGGGATTTGGGGATTTCAACAGACGGTGTAGATTATAATTATAATAAAGTGGATGGTGGAGATGGAATTTTAACAGTTGCATGACGTGTCTTTTTTTTGAGCCCCGAGATCAATTGAATGAATATGATTAAGAGATTCTAAGTGATACTGAGGATAAAAAAAAGCTTATGAGACAATCTGGACTCATCGAGATCTGAAGTCACAATTGTAAACCCTTTTCCCCAACAATCACCCAAGTCGGCGGAGGCATGGATTTTGCAAGGCTAATATGATGTTTACTGGTCTAAAAAGATAAAGGAGGAGATCTTGGCCTTAAATCATCGGGTTAGCGACGTTGAACGGGAGCTGTTATTGATACAAACTACGGTTTTTTAAGATCAAGGGTGTTGTTGCACTATCAAATGAAATGGGGGAAAAAAAAAACAATTGTGGAAGCTGAGCGGCCTAACGACAATGCATTTGCATTTAAGAGAATGGTGGGCCGCACGGCAACAACAAGGAAATGAAAATTGTCATAGACTCCATGGCCTCGTATAGTTTAATCTCCAGACAAGTTATGTTTGAGTCAAACAAGCTAAGATCCAAGGATATCATGTAAATTATGGGTCTAGTAGAGAATTCCAACCAGTGTTCAGTGATTGCAGGAGCCTCCCACTCAAGACTCAAGGCATTGAACTTGTAGATAATTTCTTTCTAAGGTTTGCATCATATAGTTTCGAACAAAACTTACATCAACCATCCTTCTTAAGATTTGGTATCAAGTATCAGAGCTGGTTCGAATCCCACTTCCATCGAAAAAGGAATCCATAGGATTATAGGCTGAGTTAAAGGACTTGGGTGGTCATTTGCTAGTAACTTAAGCTTTTGTTATGATGGTTGATGCTTCATTCCTAAGTCTTGGTATCAGAGCAAGCACGAGTGCGAAACTCACTTCTATTGAAAGATACCTATGTGGATAAAGTTTGGCTGGGGTGTTTTACTATCAGCTTAAACTTTTAGCATGATGGTTGAAGTTTCGTTCCTTAACCATCATTCCTAAGGTTTGGTATAAGATGTTTTAGTATCAGAGCTTGCATCAACCATCCTTCCCAAGGATTAGTATAAGAGCCTATGTTAACCACCATTCCTAGAGTTTAGTATCGAAGATTTGGTATCAAAGCCTACACGGTTTGAATCCCATTTCCATTGACATTAATCCATTAAGGAGTGATAGACCTCTTTTATTACCTTAAGCTTTTGGTATGATGGTTGATACTTCGTTCCTAAGTTTTAGTATCAGAGCTAACACAAATTTAAACGTCACCTTTATTGAAAGGTATTAGTGTGGATCAAGTTTTGCTAGATGCCTTTGCTACCAACTCAAACTTTTAGCATGAGGATTGACGTTTCGTTGCTCAACCATCTTTCTTAAAGTTTAGTATCAAAGCTTACATAAACTATCCATCTTAAGATTTGGTATCGATGTTGGTGTTAGAGCTTACATCAACCATCATTCCTAAGATTGGGCATAAGAGCTAGTTTGATTCCCACTTCCATCGGAAAAGGAATCCGGAGGATTGTAGACTTAGTTGAAATTGGGTAGGCCTTTGCTAGTAACTTCGCTTTTAGTATGATGGTTGATGTTTCATTCCTAAGTCTTGGTATCGAGCTAGCACAAGTTCGAATCTCACTTTTATTGAAAGGTATCAATGTAGATCAAGTTCAACTATGGTGCCTTTACTACTAGCTTAATCTTTTAGCATAGTGGTCGACATTTCGCTCATCAACCATCATTCCTAAGGTTTGTATTAGGGCCTACGTAAACAATCAATCTAACGGTTCGGTATCAGAGCTGTATGATTCAAAGTCCACTTCCATTAAAAATAATTATCGAATGCTAAAAATAATTTATAATTTATAATTTTAAACTTACTCATTGATTTGTACCCTTCATTATTGAATGCTGAAAATAATTAATATTTTGTAGGAAAGCTAGTCTACATGTATAATATGGGGCTTGCCGAATACTGTGTTGTGCCTGCAAATGTGTTGGTGGTACCTGCAAATGTGTTGGTAGTGTTACCAGACTCATTTCCATATACATAGTCTGCAATACTAGAAAGTGTTGTCTTTACTGCATATGGTGTTCTGGCCGATTCGTCCTAGGGATTCTGTTGCTGTTATTGGAATGGGTGGTATTGGTTCTAAGTAAAATAAATTACTTTACTGATGAGTGTCTAATTTTCATCAAAGTATAACTTCTCAACCATAGTGATTAAATATCTAAAGGCATAGCTTCATTTACCTTGGAGCACATCTCATCCTACGCCTCACTTATCTTGTGACTGGTAAGATATCGAATTCGAGGATTAACTGGAATATGGAGAAAAAATAAATTACTCTATTATAAAAGAGATAGTAAATATCTCACTAACTCTCTAAAAACAACTTTCAAAATTAAAATACAAAATTCAAATGACAAACAACCCATGATTTTAGCAACAAACTCGATAACGGTCCACTTATTTTTCAACTACTTAAGAAGATAATAATAATAAGCCAATAATAATAATTAAAGCAACTAAAATAAATATTAATAAAATAAAATCAGACTAAAGCTAGGGACGGTAGATCTCATGCCACTTATAGCTGTGGTTGACCTACAACTCAAGGAGGGCACGCCAATTTTGTAATTTTTGGTATCAAAGATTTTGTTCCTTTACCATCATTCCTGAGCTTTGGTATCAGAGCCTGCGTCAACTAGGCTTCCTTAGGGTCAGTATCAAAGGTTTGGTATCAGAGCTGTATGATTCAAAGTCCACTTCCATTAAAAATAATTATCGAATGCTAAAAATAATTTATAATTTTAAACTTAATCATTGACTGTACCCTTCATTATCGAATGCTGAAAATAATTAATAATTTATAGGAAAGCTAGTCTACATGTATAATTTGGGGGCTTGCCGAATACTGTGTTGTGCCTGCAAATGTGTTGGTGGTACCTGCAAATGCGTTGGTAGTGTTACCAGACTCATTGCCATATACATAGTTTGCAATACTAGGAAGTGTTGTCTTTACTGCATATGGTGTTGTGGCCGATTCGTCCTAGGGATTCTCGTTGTCGTTATTGGAACGCGTGGTCGGTATCAAAGGTTTGGTATCGAGCTATATGATTCAAAGTCCACTTCCATTAAAAATAATTATCGAATGCTAAAAATAATTTATAATTTATAATTTTAAACTTAATCATTGATTGTACCCTTCATTATCGAATGCTGAAAATAATTAATAATTTATAGGAAAGATAGTCTACATGTATAATTTGGGGGCTTGCCGAATACTGTGTTGTGCCTGCAAATGTGTTGGTGGTACCTGTAAATGTGTTGGTAGTGTTACAGACTCATTGCCATATACATAGTTTGAATACTAGGAAGTGTTGCATATGGTGTTGTGGCCGATTCGTCCTAGGTATTCGTTGTCGTTATTGAACGGGTGGTATTGGTTCTAAGTAAAAGAAATTGCTTTACTGATGAGTGTCTAATTTTCATCAAAGTATAGCTTCTCAACCGTAGTGATTAAATATCTAAAGGCATAGCTTCATTTACCTTAGAGCACATCTCATCCTACACTTCATTTATCTTGTGATCGGTAAGATATCGAATTCGAGGATTAACTGGAATATGAAGAAAAAATAAATTACTCTATTATAAAAGAGATAGTAAATATCTCACTAACTCTCTAAAAACAACTTTCAAAATTAAAATACAAAATTCAAATGACAAACAAGCCATTATTTTTGCAACAAACTCTAATAACATGAGTCCACTTATTTTTCAACTAAGATAATAATAATAAGCCAATAATAATAATTAAAGCAACTAAAATAAATATTAATAAAATAAAATCGACTAAAGCTAGGACGGTAGATCTCATGCCACTTATAGCTGTGGTTGAGCCTACAACTCAAGGAGCGCATGACAGTTTTGTAATTTTTGGTATCAAAGGTTTTGTTCCTTTACCATCATTCCTGAGCTTTGGTATCAGAGTCTGATCCTTTTGGGTTCAAAGGGACAAGGAAAGTGGCTATGAAGATTTAGGGCATATTCATATAATTTCATCTCAGCTAGTTATAGAACTAGAACTGCCGACAAAAAAAAAAAACGAGTTGTTTGAAGTGATTGCGTACCCTTTTACCTTGGTAGTTATGAGGAATAGAAAATGTGAGACAATTGCCCACAAGCTAAAAGCCATGGAGATGGTTGGTGATTTTTTTTTTTTTTTTTTTTCACTAATCTGGCAGGAGCTATGGATGTTTTGCTAGGTAGTGAGTGGCTAAAAGCCTGAAACAATGGATTATCTCCCTATTTCCAAACAAAATGCTCCTAAAATGGGAGGAAGAGAAGAGGGGTCGAGTTTGATGGCCAGGTTTCCTTCAAAAGTGTTAGTAAACCACATATGTTTACACTGAAAATGATATTGGTGAAGGTGTAATGAGGGGAGACTATGGTACTTGTTTGCTCAAGGCTTTTTAGATTTAGAGTTAATGATGCAGTTCTGACCATTGGAAAATGCTCATTTCTTATATTTCCACCAAAGAATCTCATAGTAGACACAGATAAATATAAATATATGCCGTGCTAATATATGCATTACAAATGAGCGCAATTTGCATAAGCTTGAGACTAGGCCAAGGGTTGGCTTGGTCCGAAATGAGTTGTCAGCCTAAAACCCGGATCAACCTAGTCTTTAAATCCAATTGTTTACCTTTTTTCAACTGTCATTTTTGTTGGCCCAACACACCCCAGCCTGATATGGTCAAGTTGGGCCAGTTTTACAAATCCTCTAGTGTCTATGCACAGCACTTGTAAATAGATGACCTTTCCGTTGTTGAATTAACTGTCAAAAACTGTCCTCTAGTGCTAGTGCATTACAGTCTTCGAAGGCTGGATGTGGAGGGGCGGTTCGTGATTCGTTCGGCAACTGGATCGTGGGATTTACAAGAAAGATTGGTGATTGTCAATCGAAACCGCTGAAGAATGGGCGGTAGTGGAAGGATTATATTTGGCTTGGGATTTGGGTTTCAAGAAAATTATCTTCGAATCTGATATTGGTAATGTAATTAATTTGCTTCTTGATCATGCTTCTATTTCCTATAGTAATCTGGTGTTGAAATGAAAGCTAGGGAATTGTTAGCACTAGATTGACAGGTTGATGTTAGAGTTATCCCCAGAGATTTTAACTGTATTGCTGATGCTTTAGCTAAGATAGACATTTCTGATTCTGCTATTTTGGACAAGTTTCCTCCCAATCTTAGAGGTTGGGTGGATCGTGAGTGTTTGAAATTAAATTCATTCTCTTGTTGTAATGTAGGCTTCTAGTCATCCTTTTTAGCAAAAAAAAAAAAAGTCAAAAAGAATAATAATAACAGCATCATGCAATGGCAACTGAAGCTTTCTATTTGATGGGCATGGTGTATTACAAGCTGAGACGTACAGTTGGGAAAAATGGAAGAAACTGCTGCTTCATTCCAGAACCATATTTTTTGTCTAAACAACCCTCAGGAATCATCCTCTTCTTTAGCATGTCTTTATTAATATAGCACTAGTCCAAGTTTGTTTTGTGAGATTGGCTTGGAAGCAACCTTACTAAGTTGTGAGATTATCATGGATCAATTCTTTGTTGCTGTGTAAATCCTGGTCTGCGTCTGTGAGGTCTAGTGGTGTGACTTGTGAGGAGCATAGAAAATTACACGAAATGTATTACGTTCAAACCTTAACTTCTGTTGTGTAACAAGTCTCATATGTATTTGACAACCTCGTGCGTGTTTGAATGAAATTGCCAATAGTAATTGCACATCTTGTTCTTCGTCGTTCATTCTAATTTTCTCTCACCTTTCTTAATAGAAGATATCTTAATTTATTTTCTGGATGACAATTTATTATAACTATTATTGAAAAGTTTTCTTTCTAAGAAACAATGTTTGAAAACCCATACAAGATGTCAAACTGAAGACGCCGTAGGTCACCGTTTAAATGGTTTGACGTTGATCTAATAATTAAGTTAAAAAATAATATTATATGTGTAGAATATATGATATATCAATTTTTAAATAATATGAAATAAACACGAATAAGTCATACTAATACTTCAAAACAACAGAGAGAAAAAAATTATAATTGTTCTTAAAATTTCATAAGATAATTTAGAAAACTTAGACAGTAGTCATTAATAATAATTTTTTTTTCAAAAATGTCCCTTGAAAAATGATATTTTTTTAAACAATGAAAAACGATACTTTTAATTAATTAAGATTTAAGATACAGAGAATGACATAGAATAATATTTAATTAATAGAATTTATGAAAAAAAGACTAATTTTAAAGACAGTTACTTTAAACAATAGTTATAAATAATTCTCAAGGCATAATTCAGTCGGTTTATGAATTGAGTTTATGGCCACGCTTAAAGCATACAAATTTTAAGAGAAAATGATTAAAAAAAGAATTTTGAAATAATAAAATCTCAAATCATATTTGTTACCAAAAATTAATAAAGTAATGACGAGACTTGATAAGAAATTTATAATCAATTTTATGAGAAATCCCTAATTTAGAATTTTATAATTTCAAAACTTTTTTTTTTTTTTTTGTCAGTCTCCCAAATTTTAAATTTCAAGCAAAATAAGAATAGAACTCGGTTTTGTGACTTAACTCAGTTTCTTTTTTTAACAAAACTTTAAAGGTGAAATTGTGAGTTGCAAGTATAACTATAGTCTTTGGAAGATATATAGCTTGTTTAGAAGGATAATAAAAGTTTTTTAAAAACAGCTTTTCAATCTTTATTTATAGTATATTAGATAAATATGTAATATAAATTTTTGTCTTATACAAATATGCTTGTGAATCATGATTCAAAATAAACACATAATATCAACACAAAAGAGGGTGTTTCAAAATTTGAGAATAAAGAGAAAAGTTTACAAATTTGAGAATGAATATTAACACAAAGTGGGGTGAATTTTAGGAAGGAAGGGCGTTTTGGTCTTTTGGATGAATAAACTATAAAGAGTCAAACACGTGAGCTTTGACCAAAGACTGAGTCGCATCGCAATGGACCCCGCCACATCAGCTACTGGACGCAAACCAAAATGCATGAGGAAGCCACCCTTTTGACTTTTTTATTTTTTATTTATATATCTCTTCGATTCCTATTTTCCATTTTCAAAGTGTTCCGCGTCACGTTTTTTTTTTTTGCTCAAAGAAATACTTGCATTACCATAAAAGGGTCCAGAGTACAACCATAACACTAGGAATACCAAATAACAAAGCAAGTCCAGACAGAAAAACAAGATACCTAACAAAACAGGAACGGACACTAAAACAAGGAAAGAAACAAACTACTCCCCAACCATTACATGGCTAGAGACTGGAGAGTCACCCATAGCGTCAAAAGCCTCCCGAATGTCCAGAGTTAGCGAGAGAAAACAAAGAAGGTGTTGGTCAAAACCCACCCCGAAAAGTACACATCCTTGAAAGCATTTCTTTAAAGAGAATCAAGAATCCCTCGATTCCCTTTCGCAGTAAAGGATAAGGAGAACCCAACCCCGTCGACAAGAGACCAATAATATCATGAATAATACCCTTCCGCGTCACGTCTTCGCATACAAGTATACTACTATCAACCAAGAGCAACATCAATCAAATTGAAGTTTATAGGGTTTTTTTTTTTTTTTTTTTTTTTTTTTTTTTTTTTTTTTTTTTTTTCAATATTATACTGTTCGAAGTGTTTTTTTTTTTTTTTCAGAATTCAAATTCAGGATTTAAAAAGATTTAACAAGACTTTACACCATGAATAAATTCATACGGAGCAACAATATAAAACAAAAAAAGTTGTATAGGGTAACTAAATTAATTTTCAGTACCTCTAATACTTACCAGGAATTTTTAGCACAATTTTACTTCAACCTTTGAACTCAATATTTTAAAATGATTTTTTACGTGATTTTGTTCTTGAATTATTTTTTTCAATAGTAATAAATACTTTAAATTTAGAATACTAAGTCCTGTTAGGAAAATAATTTAAGAGCTGAGTGCAACAAAAATTATATTAAGATGACTTTATTGAAAAATATTTTAGGAAGTTGGATATATATATATATATTTTTGGGTATGTTTTTTACATGTCCTTCTTTGATCATATTTAAAAGGTTTTTTTTTTTTTTTCATTATATTTCACTCATTAAGAAACACCTTAAGTTTTGTTAACTCTACCTTAAAATTTAATAACTTGACAACTTTAACACTATTTAATCACACACTCTAAAAAAAAAAACTATTTATATAATGATAAATGCATGGTAAAATTGTATATTCATATATAAAGATTTAATAATATGCCTTATAATATTACCCAAAAAAAAAAAACATTCTATTTGACTTATAAATAAGACTAAAGGAGTATGCAGTTATTTTTATTCTTAAATTTTTTTTGCACAATAATGTGAATATTAATATATAATATATAATTTATTGAAAGATAAATTATTCAGAAACTTGAATGGGACAACTTACTATGCTATTAGACATATTTTGTTACTTATCTAGGTTTATTGTTTAAATAAAATTTTCCAAATTCCATCGATACAATTTCTCCAAAAATTTGATGTTGATACTACCTTAGCTAGATTAATTTGATTCATATGATTTTTTTTTTTTTTTTATATTTTTCAAAATCATATATTTATTAAAATACTGAGATCACAATTAAAGTATGAGCCCCAGAAGCTAGGTGGGGTGAGTCGGTGAGATATGAATCTAAATTAAAGATTTCCTCCCAAATATGTTAATAATAATAATAATAATAATAATAATAATAATAATAAAATACTGAAGTGTGATTTAAAAAAATAATAAATAATTCAAAAAGCTTCGATTTTCATGAACTCGTCTTTTTGCAGGGGATATGAAAATCGATGAACTGGAGAGATAATTAAGATGATGAAGGAGACCAAGTATTGTTATGATCTCCATAAATTTGTTATTTCTGGGCATTAAAAAAGATTAAAAAGTGTACGTATTTATTTTTTATCGCTAAACCGCGTTTCTGGGCTGTGTCTTTTGACACTGACTTTCAAATTTCATATCTATTTATTCAACTTCGACTTCAACTCTTTCAAATATTTTTATCTCTCTTTTCTTCTTCTTCTTCTTCCCCTTTTGATACGCCTCAACCTCTGACTTTGATCCTTCCTTCCTCCTTCCCTCTCTCTCCATCTCTCTCTCATTTTCTCAGCTTAAATTCTTCTCATTTTCCCACCTCAAAATCTCTCATTCTCTTCAATATTTTTCCCCAGATTTTGATTCTACCCCATTTGCTTTTTGGGTTTCCAAACAACTCCTCTCTTGGTTTCATGAAGCTGTAAGTTTCATTTGAGATCTTCTTCTTTCTTATAGATTTTGATAAGAACTTTCCTATTTCTGGGATTTTTAATTTTGTGTTTTTGGTACGATTTTCCTTGGCCCCAAACAGGGGCAGATCATCAATATTACAATGGTTCTCAAGGGTTCGTTGATTCTTATTATTATCCTCATAATAAAATTCTTTGTCGTGGAATTTGTTTCTGGGAACCTCGATAACAATGGTTCTTCTCTAGCCGCCATTAAATTACCTGACCACCCAAACTTTGATACCATTTCATCTTCAAATTCTGGGTGTGCCTTCACCAAACAAGAAGAAGAAGATGGGGAGGTTTTCCAATTACTGAATCCGAATATGGAGTCAGTAAAACTCCATTTGAAGCACAAATCTTCAAGCAAACAACACACAGAGCCCAAAAAGTCGCTACTTGATTCTACAGAGAAAGACTTGACCAGAATCCAAACCTTTCACAAAAGAGTCATGGAGAAGAAGAACCAGAACACCCTCTCACGGCTGCAGCAGAAATCTCAAAACCTCCCAAAACAACCACAAAACCTGGCGGCGCCGGCGCCGGAGTACATTTCAAGTGGGAATTTTTCCAAGCAGATGGTGGCAACATTGGAATCAGGAGTAACACTTGGCTCTGGAGAATACTTCATTGATGTTTTCATTGGTACACCTCCTAAACACTTTTCCCTCATACTTGATACTGGTAGTGACCTAAATTGGATTCAATGTGAGCCTTGCTTTGCTTGTTTTGACCAAAATGGACCCCACTATAACCCTCAAGATTCAACTTCTCACAAGAACATAAATTGTGATGATCCTAGGTGTGAATTAGTATCATCCCCAGATCCTCCTCAGCCTTGTAATAAAGACAGAAAAAGCCACACATGTCCTTATTTTTACTGGTACGGGGATAGTTCAAACACAACTGGTGATTTTGCATCAGAGACTTTCACTGTGAATCTCACAAACCCGAATGGAAAATCAGAACTGAAGCTTGTGGAGAATGTGATGTTTGGTTGTGGCCATTGGAATAGAGGACTGTTTCATGGTGCTGCCGGGTTATTAGGACTAGGAAGAGGACCATTGTCTTTTGCTTCTCAACTTCAATCACTTTATGGCCATTCATTTTCATACTGTCTTGTGGATAGAAACAGTGACACTAATGTCACAAGCAAGTTGATTTTTGGAGAGGATAAGGATCTTCTGGGAGACCCAGGTTTAAATTTCACAACTTTTGTTGGTGGGAAAGAGAACCCAGTTGATACATTTTACTATCTGCAGATAAAATCATTGATGGTTGATGGTGAGATTCTGAAGGAGATTCCAGAAAGTACCTGGGCTTTGACTCCAGAAGGTTCTGGAGGGACAATAATTGATTCTGGAACAACATTAACATATTTTGCAGAACCTGCATATCAGATTCTAAAGGAGGCTTTTGAGAAGAGGATTAAGGGATACCATAAAGTTGAAGGGTATGCTCCTTTAGGGCCATGTTATAATGTGTCTGGGTTGGAGAAAATGGAGATTCCGGATTTTGGAATATTGTTTGCTGATGGGGCTGTTTGGAATTTGCCAGTGGAGAATTACTTCATAGAGATTGAAGCAGAAAGGGTTGTGTGTTTGGCTATTTTGGGGACTCCTAGGAATGGACTTTCCATAATTGGGAATTATCAGCAGCAGAATTTTCATATACTGTATGATACCAAGAAATCCAGACTTGGGTATGCCCCAATGAACTGTGCTGATGTATAGCAGAAGAATAAAGCTGTAAACTAAGCAATTCAAAGGGTAGATTTTTTTCCCCTTAAGAAAATGATTATTGTTTAAATTCATATAGATTATAGAAGGTGTAAGGAATTTTTTCCTTTAAGTGATTGATTGCAAAATTTTTGTATAGTTCAAGGAGAAAATAATACAAAGGTTCCAACTTCTTTTTTTATCTTTGCTTTTCATTCCTCTCTCTAAGTTGACGAAATAAAATTCTTAAAAACACACAAGCTTGTAGAAATATAGGTTTAAAGAATTGAGAGAATGCCATAAGAAACAGAATATCAGGTCTATTGCTTGTTTCTTTTTAAATTGCAGGTTGTTATTTTGCTGCATAATTTGTTATATTTTGCTGGTTTGGGGGACCATTCCTCTTAATATATATAATATTCATTTGTCTTTATAATTTTATTGGACGATATGAAAATATTCAAACGGCCATAATTGATTCATATGTGTCCAGTCAAATGTATTAGAAGACGCGTGTGATAGGCAAGTCACAATTTTTTTCAAAAGGAGAAAAACAATGAACTGGCTACAATACACGCCTACAATTAAAAACCAAAAAGAACCGGTCAACTTTATTGTTACGCGTGTCTCTGTATAATATAAATATATTGATTTTTTAGTTTGGTGATCTAAAGAGTGAAGACTTCGAGCAAAAAAAAAAAAAGATCTAAAGAGTGAAGACAATAACAAATAAGATACGATAGAGGTTTCACATTGAATCTTCTTATTTTGACTTTGGTCATATCATAGGTGTCAATTTTCAGTTGAAGCAGTCGTAATATTCTAAAGGATTTTTTTTTTTTTAAAAAAATCTAAATAATTTTAAATCGCAGGACTTCCTATTTTCTTTGAAGTTAAACTATTGGGAGTAAGTGGAGAGAGATTTGTTCTCCCGTAACCACATCTGTGAGAATGGAGAAAATAGTATTGAGAGTTTTTTTCCTTATGATCGTAGGCCCACACGGGGTGAAGTCCGTATTTATCGGAATCGGAGGTTTCATTGAACCAGGTGGGACATTAAAAAAAATTATATATATAATAGTCATACATTTTTAGGAGAAAAACACAAAAAATACCTTTAAATTTACAAATCCGAATCCATGATCTCGAAATGGATGAATTACTGTGATTTTCTTAGGAGTTAATTCAGAATTAAATTTTAAATGTCCTAAATTTAAAATGAATTTAGTAGTTGAAAAACTTTTGAAGTTATATGGTTATTTGTTCACAAAATTGTGAACACTGTGATTTTTTTTTTTTTTAAAAAAAAAAATATTCCTAATAAAAAAGGGAGGTCAAGTTGCCTGGCTGCGTATGTAGGGGCTGGTGGCATATACCTAAACATAATAAATAAAGGCAGCCTCGCCCTTTTTTTAAGGTTCATTTTGTATTTTATTAGAAAAATATTTTCCTTCCCCACCCCACATTTGCCTTTTCTCGCTTTCTTTTTAATATTTAAATTGTTGGTCAAACACAGCAAGCTACATACTTTTGAAATATTTCTTAATAAAATAATAATAACAAGTGTTGTTCTTCAGTTGTGCATGTGAGTCCCTCCATTTCTTTTCATTGGATATAAAAAACCGAATTATGTAAATTAAAAAGTTAGTTAAAATTAGTTAGAGGAGGAAAGAGAATGAACAAGTAGTTAATTAATGTTGTGGGATTAACCATTAATTAATGGATGTAAAAAGTTTAACAAGTTATTGGTGTCTCTTATAAATACGAACAATTCATTCTTACAAAAAGGATTATATATAGGGTTATAAGATACTAACTAATAAGTATATTTTGTATTTTTCATAAGGCACTTATTTTTTAAGAGCATTAAATATATATATATATATATTTCCAATAATTAATATGATATTAGAGTTTTGTACAATTAGTAGGGGTATTATTGAAAATTACTTAAATTTTAGGACAAATTTAATGACTTAATTTTGTTTTTATTAGTTTGTGAGAATTGTTAGTTGATCTTATAATAAATTTAGAGAGAGTAATTGTCAATAGAGCGCTGGGAAAAAAATAGAGCGATGTTGAACTTATGCATTTCAATTAATTCATCGTATTATGAGGGACAATTTTTATTTTTTATTTGGCTACGAACATGCAATCATGTATTGGAAACTAAATGTAGATACCTCTCTTTCTTATCAGGGATGCAAACCTTAATTTATCATTATGAAGAACTAGCTTTCTCGCTAGACCAAATCCCTGCTGGTGAGACTATCCTATTTTATTCGACCCAACTCTAGTTGGTGTCTCTAAGCCTTGGAAGGATTTGTCTCTAACTATCGGCTATGATACCACCTGGATGATTCCATGGAAAAAAAGAGAGGCATAATTGTACATGAGTCAAATAAAGCTTCAGCATATTCCATGGGCCTAAAGGCCTTTTTGTGTTGGACTCAATACGCTTTAAAAGCCCAATGTTTTTTTTCCGTTAAGCCCAATTTCACATGACCTACCCAATAATACCAAAAATAGGCTCCCAATAGACGCTAGAGATTGGTTGGACCTTTATGCTCTTAATATCTCAAATGATTATTTTTTTTTTAAAAAAATGTCAAATGATTTGTAAGTAATAGATTTGGCTAGGGTGTCTAAGCCTTCAGGGAGGTTCGATACCCGTTGGTCGAATGGGCGCCGTTAGCGGCGATTTGTAAAGCACTCAGAAGACTTCTACGGCTGAAAGTATCTTTCTAACACGGTGGGAATGCGGTGTTTATCCCCACCTAAACTTTTTCTTTTATATATATATATAAAGTCCAATGATTTTTGAGAAATATGTTTTGAAAATAAGGAAATATTGGTGTGATTTGTGAGAAGAAGTTTTTTTACCAAAAAAAAAGAAGTAGAAGTTTAGGGTTTAATCCTCCTTTATGTATCCGCAAAATTGATTCAAAATTTTGATTTCTTATAAAACAAATTGAAATATGAAAACAAATTATTCATTTGACACAATAGTCTTTTTTTACCTGAATTTGACACCATAGTCTAATGCCATTAATATTGATTAATTTTTTAAGCTTAATTTAACAATCATATGTATGACATTAATTCACTTTTCCAAAGGATACTAACAAATGAGCATGACCATTAACTCATGATTTTAAAGAGTAAAAATATCAATGAATATTTATCTCAAAAGTGCACTCGTATGTTTATTGGAGGTATAACGATACTTATAAATTTTTAAAAATGGAGCAAAAATACTAATACTGTTAAACTACCTTAATACACATTATTTACCATACGAAAGTACCAAAATGCCCATCAACTGAAAAAAAAAAAAAAAAAAAAAAACAGAGAGAGAGAGAGAGTTAAAAAAACACTCCCGTTCAAACCGACATTATCTCTCAAAGCTGAACCCACCGGCGAGACTTGGTCTGATGTACGGTTCGGAGAAACTTACGGAGGAGAGAATTGGTTTCAAAAGAGCAGAGAAGAAATACAAACTCTATTACGATAATGCTATCAATAAGTACTGTTCCTCTATCATTATTGTTAGCACGCTTATTTTATTTGATGGAGATTATTCATAGCATCAAGTTCGGATTGCATATTCAATTCACCACAGGAAAAAGCAACTGAAACCAGTAGAACTATCAGAGGCTTGATTTCAGGACTATTCTAAGTCGAAGGTGATCGGCCATGGTGGGTGGACTAAGGATTCGAAGAGGAAGAAGAAAGCTACTTTGCAAATGCAAATCTGAGGGGAAATAGGGAGGTGAAGGGATGGAAGGAGCAGATCTGATAAGGAAATTAGAGAGAGCGAAAAATCAAGGAGAGAACGGAAGGGCAATAAAGGAAATTAAAAAAGTTGCTTAGACATTTTTATTTTTTTTAATGGGTAAAGGTGTAATTTTGGCGTGAAGTTTGGCCGAAGAGAAATGCAGTCTGCTACACGAAATTTTTTTGGAGCAAAAGTAACGTTTTTGGGGCGTCCCAAAGACCACTGCCGTTAGTTGGCCGTAATGGGATAGAAACGCGCGTGGTGGTGACAAGATGGTTTGATAACGACGCGTGGAATAAAAATTCAAAAAATTAGGAAAATTTTTCAAAAAAATTAGGAAAAATTCAAAAAAATAGAAATAAAATTTTAAAATTCAAAAAATTAGGAAAAAATTAAAATAATTAGCAAAAAAACTAAACTAATTTAAACTAATTATTAAAAAAAAGGAAAAAATTAAAAAAATAGAAAAAAGTAGAAAATTTTAAAATAATTAGGAAAAAAACTCAAAATATTAGGAAAAAATTAAAAAAATTATCAAATAATTTAAAATAATTATAAAAAAATTAAAATACCCCGCTAGTGGGCCCCACCATCCACACCCTACCGTCGTTATTTTAATTTTTTTCTAATTATTTTAATTTTTTCCTAATACGAGAGCGAGTATTACATTCTTTGAGCGTTATATTACTACTTTATAATAAAAATTTAGATTGATGCTAGAAAGAATACAAATTTAGATTGATGTTAGAAGGGAGATAAGGAAATATTTTTATAGAAAAAGAGATTATATATTTACTAAACATAGAACATTTTATAATAATTCATGTTAATATAAATATTTATAGGAACGTGTCTAAATTATTAAAGAAATGAATGGTAGATTCTTGAATTTTTTTATAATTATTTTAAATTATTTTAATTTTTTCCTAATTTTTTGAATTCTTTTCTTAATTATTTTCTAATTTTCTAATTTTTTTCTAATTTTTTTAATTATTTGAATTTTTTTTTGAATTTTTTGAATTTTTTTATTCCACGTCGCGTCCAAATCATCTTGTCGCCCGCCACTTTTGCGTTCCATCCAAGTTGACGATTGGTCAACTAATCTGTCGTGGTCCGGGCGCTCCCAAAAACGTTACTTCGTGTGTATTTTTGCTCCAGAAAAAAACTTCGTGGAAATCGGGGCGCTCCTTGGGGCAAACTTCATGTGTAAAATTGTACCTTTACCCTTTTTTAATTAACGGGGCCACCATAAAAGATAAACGGTATGGGTTATGTTTTACTCTTATGTTAAAAGTTCCTGAGTATTTTTATACTATTAAAAAGTATATGATGCTGGTGCATTTCGAATAAATATTCATGGGTATTTTTAACTGTTAAATCTTAAAATGTATTATCATTGAACTAATAATGTATTATTATGAATAATGTTTTATGTTGATGTTCATGATATTTGAAAAATGGGAATTTTAACATTTTATCTCATATTAAATGGCTTTTATAGCCCCAATCGCCAAATTGAAGGTCTTTACAATTTATTCCTTATAATCTCTAACTGTACAATTACTTTGTTTAATGCTTTTCTTAATGTACTAGTAAGTTCTGGGGTTAGTATTTAAAGTTGGGGTCATGTACGTATATACATTTGAGATAACTAGCTCGTGCTCTCCCGTGCATTGTACTGGGTGCTTGTACTTTTAAACCAATTCAAACATGCATTCCATCTCATTCGTTTACATAAATCATTTCTTCATTCGATTACATGTTCCGTAAGTGATGACAACATGTTAATAATGGATAAACATTACAATATTAATAGACATTCTATCATTACTGAACATTTCGGAATACTTCATGGTACACAACATTCCTTGTGGAGTTGTGGTCCTCTTGTCGGCACTGTTATTATCACCAACAGCTATCTTCAACCTTTCGCGATTTTAACTCTAGACAATACAACATATAACTGTCCATAGGTAAAAGTTGGCTTGCAAAGATACAAGCCAACACTTCATAGGGATTAACCTTAACTTTTGTTGATATTCATAGCAAATGAAAGAGTTTTAAATAATTGTCTCCGTTGCATACGGAATGGCCATCCACTTTTAGAAGGATTCATATTCATTCTATGAATGAGGACTTTCTGATTTGGATGTGACCCATTTTAAGTGATTGCCTCAATAACAGATCTCCCAAGCTGAGTTATACGAAGGCGGGTTCCATTGCATAATCTTGAGGATTCATCAATGTTCCTCAGCAGCATAATAGGTGCTCTGACTTTCAAAGATAGCTTATGTGGAAGCAAACCAAAGCTGTTGATCGTGTTAAGGAACTCTATCGCGTACAAATTGTCAAATCCATCAGCATCTTCATCAGATTTACAAACAAAATCACAGCTGTAGAATTCATGACCATCCCTTGGCAAAAGGGAGCACAAACGATCATTCATCCAATTCACCATTTCTATTGTTGTTGCTAGGATTGCCCTATCATTGAAATATTCATTTGAATGTAAATGGTGGAAGATGTTAATTAGGATAGGTTGATTCAACAATCGCGTGAATTAGATCATGATAATTTTCTATCAACAATTCATCGGGGATTTCAATTTTAGCAATGCCATCTTGTGAGTTTCTTAATTTCCCATCTCCCACATCTAATAACCGTTGTGAGAACCATGCCAACTTCGCATTGTCAATGGTTGATGATGAAGAATTCAATCGCATATTTTTTGTGAGGCGAACAATGGTGCAATGATACCATAAGTGTGAAGAATTAATGCAGGCATTTACAATAGTTCCTCTTGTTCCTTTTGAGATGACCGGTAATATCTGACAAAAATCACCTCCCATAACAATACACTTCCCTCCGAAGGGCCTATCACGGTGCATATGATATCCCTTAAAGAGGTGTCAAATTCCTCAAGACAAAAATGTTGAGCCATTGGAGCGTCATCGAAAATAATCAATTTTGTGCCTTGCATGAGATTGGCTAAAAGGAGAATTTTACTTGAACAGAGTAAAGATTCAGTAATTTAAATTGGAATTGAAAATCTGGAATGTGTCGTCCTACCGGAAGGTAGTAAAGTTGCTACAATTCCGCTAGATGCAATAGTCAATACAATATCTCCAATTACTCTAAGGGACGAAGACAATGCATTCAACAAGAACGTCTTCCTAGTTCCACCATATCCATAAAAGAGAAGAAACCCCATGGCTCTTGTCCAAAGATACGATAACCATATCAAATATCTATTTTTGCTCATAACTTAAGGATTTTACCAGTTGATCTGCCTCTAGACTTAAAGCATTTCTGTCGTAGCTCAACTCCTGAAGGATCAGGTCATTCGAAGCATCAACTATCGTAGCTCAACTGTATTGATGAAGTGAATGACAATCACTCTTATTTTTCCCTTCAATTCTCTTGTCCTGTTCATTTTTCTGTTCCAAATCTCTCTTATGTTTTCTTCATTTTTATACATTTACTATATATCTTCTAATTTTTGTAAGATTAATTAGGGGTTTACTTGGACCTTAAATATAAGACATTAATCTATTTTATCTTAATTTTTTTTTTTTTTTTTTTCTAAACTACTTCTATTAGTTGTACATATTATAATGATTTATCTAATGTAAATAATTAAAAAATGTGTATTGAGAAAGCTAACATCCTTTTTCTTTTTTTAATAAATAAGTAACTTAACTAATTTTTTTAATTATTATAAATTAATTATTTAGCTCTTACATTAAAAACTGAAGGAAATAGGGGGAGAAAAAGCGACTGAGGGAGAATTCCTCAAAATATTTTAAGGTGAAATTAGATAGATAAATAAGATGAGAAAAGTTGATGCACTTTTGTTAGACTCGCATATCCCAAACCGACCTTACTTCTTCCTTCTAATTTATTTCTAACTTTATATCTTCTAGAAGGAAAAAAACAAGAAACTTTATCTTCTAGGCACCAATAATATAATCATATAAGCTGATGGCCACAGTTGGCTCATAACAAAAAAAAAAAGCAAAACCCCATTAACCAAACAAAGAATTGATGAAAAGGGATACAAGAAGAACAACCAAACAGAACATAATTGAATGTTGAGTAAGAACTAAGATGGTTCCATATATATATGTCAATGTGTAAAAATTGTTATTATCACCAACAACCAAACCTTCCATGATTTTAACTCTAGACAATGCAATATATAACTGTTTATAAGTAAAGACTGGCTTGCAAAGATACAAGCCAACATGTCATAGGGATTGTCTTTGACCTTTGTTGATAGTCATTACAAATGAAAGAGTTATAAAGAATTGTGTTCGTTGCATGCGGAATGGCCATAGACTTTTAGAAAGGATTCATATCCATTCATGATGAGGACCTTCTGATTGGATGTGAACCATTTAAAGTGATTGCCTCAATAACAGACCTCCCAAGCTGAGTTATATGAAGGTGGGTTCCATTGCATAATCTTGAGGATTAATCAATGTTCCTCAGCAACATAATAGGTATTCTGACTTTCAAAGAGAGCTTATGTGGAGGCACACGAGAGCTATTGATCGTGTTGAGGAACTCTGTCGTGTACAAATTGTCAAATCCATCAGCATCTTCATCGGATTTACAAACAAAATCACAGCTGTAGAATTCACGTGCATCCCTTGGCAAAAGGGAGCACAAATGGTCATTGATCTGATTCACCATTTCTATTGTTGGTGCTAGGATTGCCTTGTCATTGAAATATTCATTTGAATGTAAATGGTGGAAGATGTTAGGACACGTTGATTCAACAATCGTGTGAATTGGATCATGATAATTTTCTACCCAACAGTTCATCTGGATTTCAATTTTAGCAATGACATCTTGTGAATTGCCTACTTTCCCATCTCCCACATCTAATAACCATTGTGAGAGAACCATACCAACTTCACATTGTTAGTGGTTGATGATGAAGAATTCAATCGCATATTTTTTGTGAGGCAAACAATGGTGCAATGATCCCATAAGTGTGAAGAATTAATGCAGGCATTTACAATGGTTCCTCTTGTTCCTTTCAGGATGATCGGTAATATCTGACGGAAATCACCTCCCATAACATTGTACTTCCCTCTGAAGGCCTATCACAGTGCATGATATCCCTTAGAAAAGTGTCAAATGCCTCACAAAAACGCTGAACAATTGGAGCCTCATCTAAAATAATCAATTTTGTGCATTATATGAGATTTGCTCAAGGAGAATTTTGCTTTATTGAACAAAGTGAAGATTTGGTAATTTGAATTGGAATTGTAAACTTGGAATGTGCCGTCCTACCAAAAGGTAGTAAATTTGCTGCAATTTCGTTAGATGCAACCGTCAATACAATGTCTCCAATTTTTCTAAGGGACAAAGACAATGCATTCCACAAGAATGTCTTCCCGGTTCCACCATATCCATAAACGAAGAAGAAGCCCCCATGACTCCTGTCCAAAGATGTGAGAACCATATCAAAAATCTGTTTTTGCTCATAATTTAAGGATTTGACCAGTTGATCTGCCTCTAGACTTAAAGCATTCTGCAGGATCAGTTGATTCAAAGTGTCAACTATCGTAGCTCAACTGCATTGATGAAGTGAATGAGAATCACTTATTATTTTTCCCTTCAATTGTCTTGTCTTGTTCATTTTTCTATTCCAAATCTCTCATATTTTTTCTCCATTTTTATAAAATTTACTATATATCTTCTAATTTTTGAAAGATCTAGTTAGGGGTTTACTTTGACCTTAAATATAAGACATTAATCTATTTTGTTTTAAAAATTATTTTTTCCCCTAAACTATTTCTATTAGTTGTACATATTACAACATTTTTTCTAATACAAATGATTAAAAAAGGTGTTTTAGGAAAGCTAACACACACACACACACACATATATATATATATTTTTATATAAATAACTTAACTATTTTTCTCAATTTTTATAAATTAGTTATTTAGCTCTTACCTTAAAGATTGAAGGGTGTAGGGGAAAAAAGACTGAGAGAGAATTCCTCAAAATATGTTAAGGTGAAATTAGAGAGATAAATAAGATGAAAAAGTTGATCCACTTCTGTGGGACTCGCATATGCCCAGACCAACCTTACTTCTCTAATTTATTTCTAACTTTATCTTCTAGAGAGAAAAAATAAAATAAAATAAGAAACTTTATCTTTTAGGCACCAATAATATAATCATATAGGGTGATGGCCATAATTGGCTCATAAAAAAAAAAAAACAACAACAACAACAACAACAATAAAACCCCATTAACCAAACAAAGAATTGATGAAAAAGGGATATAATAAGAAAAACCAAACAGAACATAATTGAGTGTTGAGTAAGAACTAAATTTTCTGGCTACAAATGATTAGTACTGTGACTTCAATTTCTGGGAAGTTTCTTCTGGGTATACCCTATTTTTATTTTTGTCGTGATTTGAGTGTTTGCTATGTAAAAGCTAGAAGATGATGAGACATAAAGACACATCTATAATCAAGTTTTTTGAAACATTGTGGTTTGTTGTAGGGTTTCTATCAATTTGATCTTATGATGCTCCCTTCATGTGGGCACATCAATTTGTTAATCTGTTAAGACTATTTGTTTACTTAATCCCTTTTTCATTCATTCTCTCTCTCTCTCTCTCTCTGGGGGTATATTTCTTTCTTTCTCTTTTATTACCTCAAAATATTGAAGAATGACATCATTATTTTTTACTTAAATTACAGCAGTTTCTTCATACTTTGCATTACAAGCTAAATATCATATTAAAAACCGGAGGTAGCATCTTATATTAAATTATACGTTTGGTCTTCTAAGTTTAAATCAAGTTTAATGTTTTTTAAGTTTATAAAATATATTTTTATATCTTTAATCTTAATACCGTTATTCTCATCTCACATAGAATGTCAACTTAACAATTATAAATGCTAACTCTACAATTAAATGTTGACAAAATGTATATTTAAATTTTAAAATGTATAAATGATTTTATTAAAGCATTTCAATTTCATATAGTTTTTTTTTTTAAAAAAAAAATGAAAGAGATTGATACCTTTAATAAGATCAAAACTCAGATGTGTTATGATTTTGGGAATGGAATTGGGTCAGGGGACTGAGCCAAATTATATTATTTCGTATAAGAGACTGAAGATAATCTGGGATTGGGAGTACCAGAAAAGTGGTCTTGCTACAAAGCCACCTCCCCTTTTCAATCTTGTGATTGCGCAAATTTTAGAGACAAAAATGTCCCTATTTATAATATTTTCCTGACAAAAATACCCTCTATCAATTTTAACCTAAATGAGTACTCATCCCTTTATTTCATCGCCCATCATTGGTCTCACGGTTGCTTTGGAGTCTGGCCGTTAGAATCACGACCATCACTGGTGGAGAATAGCCGCCAGTGGAAAGTAATACATCCGCCATTGAATGGAGACTAAAATAGATGAAAGCAAGTATTGGAGCAAACAAATCCAAGGTATACATGATGGGCAGGGAAATATTGTGTGATAAAGCGGTGGAATAAATTTTGGAATGGAATGAGTATCAAAGAGGACCATTAATTCTGAACAGCAAATCCCCATCTGAAAATGCCATATGATGAGAAAGAAAGAGGATAAGGACGACGATGGAGGAGCTCTACTTGCTGTTGCCGAGATGAAGCTCAATCTTAAGCTGTGTTTGGTTCCAAGGAAGATAAGTTTTCCTCTTTAATGTGAAAAGTCAAATATAATCATGATGCGAAATGTTTGTGTGGAAAATGATACGAATTTATGGTTATATCTGACTTATCAAACTAAGGAGGAAACCTCTCTTCCCTTCAAACCAAACACAACCTTAAAACCACCATCGATGTATTAAATTATTATAACAGTTTTTATTAATATAAGGTAGTGAAGTCTTTTGATAATTTCTGACTAATTATAAAATAAATTAACACAAACATTTCATCTAAATATTACTTCATACCAAACGTACTTTTAAAACATCAATTCCAGTCTCAGTCTTAATTCATCAAAATTTAGTGTTACCTTTGAATCCTAGAAGAGACACCTATATTAAAAGGGCAACCACAAACCTCAAAAGTTAAGTAATCGATTGATCGGATGTTTGTCATAGAACTGGAAAAAAAAATAGTATAAAAAAAAGCTCAAATATTATGAATAAAAAATCATATTAATAAAGATACGTGACACTCTCCGGTCCTAATTATAGGACAAAGTTTGTAGTACAAATTGCAATACAAACTTTCCCCTATAATTAGGACCGAGGCGTAATATACTTAAATATATAATTTGGTATGGATTATTAGTAAAAGAAATTATAGTTAATGGGAAATACTACTTTGATCCTATTTATAAGTCCATTTTGTCCAAATCTCATATACCAAGGAGAGGTAGTTAACTCAATGATTATGAAGTAAATTTTTAATTTTGCCCTCATTTATGATTGGGTATTTTTCATTTGTTTCTTCTCTCTCTATATTCATGAATACAATCAATATGGATAATATTATCACAATTTCATTTATTACATTAAACTAGCGTATAAATAGGACCGAATGGTATTACGTAGCATGACGTCATCAACTAAACTCCTATATTTATTGGTAATCCTTGCTTTAAGTCATAAATAAATTAAGGTAAAAAAAGAAGAAGAAGTAATAAGTAAATAGCCAAATAGCACTATATGCTGCTCAATGTTAATGAACGAAAATATCATTTACTGAAGACAACTTACTTTCTCACGGTTTATTGAATTACAATTATTCAACTTGAATATTTATATTTATTTTATAGGCACACTTATCCTCCAATTAAAAACAATATCCTAATCAAAGACATTATCATATTTTAAGTGTGGATACATTTACAGCGGAAATTCAAACCTTAGTTTACCCGTTATAAAGACTCACTAGTTATAGCTCCTCTTGGTTTGACATTTATATTTTAAACCAATTCTTAAATACATAAAGTAAAATATGATTTTTTTCCTCTTAAAAAAAATGAAAAAAATGAAATGATAAAACAAGAATGGCGGATGAAATGTCTGTCAAATAAAAGAAATGATTGTGCAATTTTATTTGTTTATAATAATAAAACCTTTGACATCTCAACCACCTTTTGACAAATTATGATAGGCTCATGTGTTTGTGTTGTCCTTGGCAATAATTTGTGTTCTTGACAAAAATATATGTTCTACATTTTTTGTTTAACTTTTTTGACTGACCCACAAATTAAGAAAATTAATGTGTAATCACGGATCCATCAATCAACTTTAAAGTTAGTCTATTAACAGAATTGAGTGCAATGTGGAATTTGGATCCTCTTGTGTTGAAAATTATGGCCTCTCGCTTGTACTGCTTCAAATATGGTTTGATTCAGACAATTGAGAAAATAAACTTGATTTAAGATTATTTTTTTCCCTTGTTTCACAAGAAAATGGTTGAACTTTAACCTTGACTTATAGTTTTTTCCCCATAAAGAGACATTCGATTAAGATAAAAAGCTGTGCTATTAAACGTGGACAGGCTAGCTCAACCCATAAACTGATCGAAGAACTAGTCCGTAAAGTGGTCCTGGTCGAGCATTAACCTGGTTTATTTTATTTTTTTTATTGTCTTTACAATTTCATATTAATAACCCCGAAATCTTCATTTTTTTTTTTTTTTTTTTACCGATTCGGCCTTTGGTTAGCTCTAATTTGACCCACTAACCCTTAATTTAGTATCCCAACCGGTTCAGTGATCAATCCAAGTTTAATAACCTTGATAAAAAGATAGTTTAAAGCACACAAGAATTCAAGGGACAAGAGGAAGAATAAAACAAGCTATTGAAGACTGAAAATTATGAGAGGACACAATAACAGAACTGAACAAACGCAGCATTATAAAAATATCTTTCCATATGCTGTTGGAAGAGTTGGGCACAGATTGCTTGATTGAGATCAGATGAATTCCTTTCCTATTATTCAAATTTGAGATAGAAGAAGCAGAAATATTTTTAATATATAGGAAATGATTTTTTTTTCTTTTTCTTTTTCTTTTTTATTTTTTTGGTAGTGTTATTGTTCACAACTAGATGTGCAGAATGCTTTATTCAACAAACGACTCTTGACCCGTGTTAGTGAAGATCAGGTCCCAGGTAGATGAGGTCGACCATACATAACTTAAGAATAATATGTTGATTTTTATATAGCTTTTTTTTTTTTTTTTACTCCAACTTGAACCTAACATGAATAGTACTTCATCTAACCCTTAATATAAGAACTAGTTGACTATTTTTGAGAGATTAAGAAAATTAAATAAGTTATTTAATCATAGCATATATTTTATAATTAGATTATATATCAGTTTATGAGTTATGTAAATTAGTTTTTTTTTTAAAAAATAAACACTTTAATGTAACTTATTTAATTTCCTTAATTTTTTAAAAAGGTAAATTAGCTCTTATATTAAAGACTGGAGATATTATGTTTTATTATAATTTTTATATTGATATTGATCAACCTCGAAGTTATAATATATCAATAAGCTTAAAAAAGAAAATGGCTTTGTTTTTCACAACGTTACTTGAAAGTTTGAGTTAGCGTTAGAAAAACACGTTCACTTAAGTTGAGATAAAACTCTTCCAGACATTTACCTCATAAACTGTCAATCACGTTGAAAAAGCAATTTCTAACCACTAATCCAACAAACACCATATATATCGTTAAGAAAACGATTGTCCTGATTACTAAAACTTACTAGGTAAAAAATAAGTAATGTATACAAAAAGTTATGCGAGAATAATGGAAAAGAAAAGGTGTATTGATATTTGAAAGTAGTGGAAATATATGAGGAAAGAAAAATCACATGGGAAAAGAGAATGGAGGGTCATTCTCACTCAAAAGGACAGACAAGTAGCTAGAAGATAGCTTAATACAGATTCTAATTCAGAAACAAACAAAGTGCTTTCCTCAATAGTTAAAGTTGAATTAGCTATTCTCTTTCAATTGGTCCCCCTTTTACTTTTTTATTTTATTTTTCATGGTTCTCCTACGTACATTTCCCCACTCCCACCCACGTCTATTTCTCAAGAGTTTTGAATAGATTTATTGGATTGGATTTTATTAATTAAGTTACCAATTGATGAGTATGAAACGAGGTTGTTATAAGTTGAAAAAATAGCCTCATGCCATTTTTAATTTTTTTTTTTTAAAAAAACATTTCTCTTTTTAAAATTATTTATGGATATTTTTATATATTTTAATCATAATAAGGTTCACCTTAACTGAATCATGTTTAGGCTACTGATCTTTGAATCATTGTCTCAATCACGTTAATAACCGGTCTGGTTTTTAATAAATTAGCATTAATCAAGTATATATTTTCATTATAAAAGACCCACCAGGGGATATTATGACCCGGGTGTGTGTACATGTGCACATGTTACTAGCTAATCTAGTACAATTCTTTAATCATTATTGTGGGTGACTAATTAAACAATCTGGTCATATTAAATAATTTTAACTTCCAACTTTTTGTTTAAAAATACAGAAAATTTGATCTAAATTATAAAGGGACTAAGGGGCAATTTTGCCCGCACGTTTTTTGGGTGGGGGGGCAATTTTGCCCTAACTATTATTTTAGTTAGTTTTTACTGTTGTTGACTAAATATATTGAGTGATAGTTCATATATATCATCCATATCATTTTTGTTAAAATGTAAATTTACACAAAAAAATCTATGTGTCATCTACTTCATCTTCATTCAAAATTAGATTAAAAAACTTTCTAGGCAAATCTGTACCTTAAGGAAAATGATGTGGATAATATATGGACTACTAATAAAGATATTTAGTCAACTAATAGTCAAAATTAACTTGGAGAACCGTCAAAGCAAAATTGCTCCATTTCTTAAACTTCCGAGACAAAAATACTGCTTAACCCATTATAAAAAGCAGAAATACATGAACACCAAAGAGGCTAACGGATTAGTATGACGGTTTTCTCAATGACTTTTAATCCCCTTTTCACCCTCTTTGAATTGTTCCTCTATGCTTAGCAGAAACCAGTTCAGACCTCTCATATCTACTGTTCTGATATTGAACACAGATGTCCAGCCGAGGGCTGGTTGGTTGATTTTGGATAGATAGGCTGGCCTGGATATCTATGGAGGAGATAACCAGGAGAGCGTAAGATCATCGTACACGACAAAGGGGTGGTGTGTGTGCACGGTGGAGCTGTATGTAAATAGTCTAGGTTAGAATGTGTGCACCTTGTTACTGCCCCTCTGTATTTATAGAGGTGTGCAGTGCGATATCAAGGCACGTCATTAATGGTGGGCCATTAATGGGGCGGATATCAGATGATATGCCATTAATGGGATGTGTCATTAATAGGGTGGATATCCGGGATATGCCATTAATGGGACGTGTCATTAAGGGGGCGTGTATCTCGGCAGGCCGATATGATAGGGGTGGATTACGCACTTAGCGGGATTTCCGGATCTCTGCTATGATTAGCGGATTACGCCTCCTAGCTCGCTTGGGCCCTGCTATGGATTTGGGGGCTTTTGGGCGTCAGTAACATCTACAAAATCATATAAAAAAGATATAAAGAAAAGAAATTATGAGTTTATTTAATGATGAAACATAATCACATTCTTTTGTGTCATTTTTATGTTGAATTTGCACACTCTAATAAATTCTATTTAATTAAGAAAATTATGAGAAGACATGTTACGACGTAGAATCTGCATAAAAACAGTATTAGACAGGATTGATTTGATGTACATCTTTTTTTCTCTTGATTCATTTGTCTGTGAAAATTAACAATAATGGTTTCCTTTTAAAGTGTAGTTAGGGTTAAAGTTTAAAAGGACCAAGATGTCAACGTATGGCTGTGGCATAAAGTTGGAAGAAAACAAAATAGGAAACTCCATGTTATATCTGAACGAAAAAAGCAATCATGTTTATTTTAATTATTGAGCATTATTGGATCATAGAAATTTAAAAATTTAAAAATTTTAAAAATTAAGAACGAATGAATTATATTTGGTTGGTGGAAATGAACATGTTATAATGGTGTGTGTACTCAATAGTGGGTATCAGAAGATAATGTTTTTTTCCAGAGAAATCTAAGAACATGGTCCACTTTTTTCTCTTCAAAGTTCAATCTGTACATAACATTTCACTCTCTTTTGAATTTTGTGGCATAGCCACACTTGTCTTCGTTTCTCTGAAACTCCACATTTTCCTCCACAACCTCAAAAAAAGCCTGCAAAAGTTGTTAACCGCACTAGTTTGAAATCTTTCCCTATCTTCATCCTATACCCACTTCACCATTTTCAAATCTTAGTACACTAGCATTACTTTTACAGTAAAAGTCTGGTTTTTTTAAGGTTAATCTCTTTATGAACCAATACGCTCACCTAATTTTTGGATCACATGGTGATTTGAAGATTAAAGCGAAATAAACTAAATTAATATGCTACAACAACAACAACAACAGGCTTTATCCTATTAGGTGGGGTCAGTTATATAGATCACACGACGTCATTGTACTCTATCAACAATAAAATCTTCAAATAAATTGTTAGCCAAAAGATCCTGCTTAATAACTTTATTGAGTGATCTTTTTGGTCTTCCACTATTAAGAGGACTCCATACAGTTTGATCTATCATTGTTACTAGCGCCTAGTCATTTTTAATCTCATACACAGTCATTCTTTTGTTTTTATATCGTTCTCTTTTCAAATGCATAAATGTAGGGAATCTGCCTTTAGTTTGCAAGGGTCATACATATGGTAAAGAAGTTAACACTGTAAGATAATATGGCTCTATTTTTTTAATATTGAAATGCTCCATGGTATATCTTTGCATCAGGCAAGCAAGAAAGGATAATAAAGTGCTTAGAATCCTCACCCACACACTGATTGAGAGAGAGAGAGAGAATAAGTAGCTGGGCCAGCCAATAGAGAAGAAGCGCATTCAGTTTATGAAAATTCCCACAGCTGTAAGATTTTGAATCTCTGCAAAAGTGGCCATAGAACAAATTAAAGGAAGAATAAATGGAAGTTCAGGTTCAGAGATATCTTCTTGTTTTCCTCTTTCATGCAAGTCTACTTGCTTCTCTCATTTTGCCTTTTGTTTCCTCATCTCAAGAACACCAACAAATCAAAGACAACAACAGCTTCAAGGTACACTCCATTTCCTGTTCTTGATCACTAATCACAAAACTGCAAAATATTATGCAGTCATATGTTGTGTCTGATACAAACCTAATAGGACTCAAATTGTGTTTAACTGTTTTTCTTCTCTTTGAATCTAACTTGTATTGGTAAATTTTTGTGAAGATGAATCCAAGGTTGCTGTATGAGATTAAAGTTCATGGCTTTTTGCTGTGGGCTTCAATGGGGTTCTTGATGCCTGTTGGTATAATTGCAATCAGACTTTCAATCAGAGAGAAGGATCAGAGAAGGCAAAAAAATATATTCTATGTTCATGCAGTTTTGCAGGCATGTTCATAATCTTAATTTCTCATATATGAAAAAACTAATGAGGAAAACCATTTTTAAGGACCTAATATTTTACCTCAATTTTTAATTTAATACATATGTGTGTTTTTCTTCTTAATTAAATCATTTAATTTTTTCTCTGTTGGCACTGTAACTTTGTTCTGCTAGTAACTTTAGCCCATGGAGCTAATTATGCTAATAGAGCAAAGCTAAGGATTTAACTAAGAGAGAAAAACGCATTGTTACCACATTAAAAATTAAGAAAAATATAGGTACTTGCAAAATGGTTTTCCTAAAATCAAAAGATTGTTCTATGGCTTCAATTTTCTTCTTTTTTATTTTTATTTTTTTAATTGGTCTGAAGTGTGTCAGTTCCTAGTTCAATGTTAACTTGAAGTTTGTTAAGAAGGACAACAAATGAAATGCTTTGAGGATGAGAGAAGACCTTAAAGAAACTATGTTGTAAATTATTAGTTGTTCCTACTGACTTTTCTCGTTCTTGCTAATTTAAAATGTTATATCTTGTTCAATTTAAATTTAAGTACATTAACTGTGTATTTGTCAAAAGTAAAACAGAACAACCCAGCTTTAATCATAAGAGTTAGGTTAAACTTGATTGATTTAATGAAAAGCAATTGATTCATTCTGATACCTTTCATCTCAGCTCAAATATGAGAGGGGTAATGAGCATTATTATGTTAATCATTATTATAAAATAAAATAAAATAAAAAATATTTCTTTGAAACAGTAATCTTAAATTTGTTTATTCAGCAGCTCGTTGCAGTTCTTGTTGCCACAGCAGGGGCAATAATGTCTATAAAAAGTTTCAACAACTTATTCAACAATACTCATCAGAAACTAGGAGTAGCACTATATGGTATCATCTGGCTGCAGCTCTTTCTTGGTATTTTTCGACCACAAAGGTGTGTACGTACTTCAATTTTCATGTTATCCATTAAGTTATGTGTAACTCACCTAGTAGAGAACTGTACTAACTTAACAGAGTTTTATTTACGAGCCCTAAGGGCCATTTGGATTAATATTTGCAATAATGATTTTTATTCTAACTAACTTCTACAAACTGATATCAGTATGATTTATATTTGGATAGACTTTTATTTATATATAAAAAAAAAAAAGTTAGTTTGACAAAAACATGTTTTGATGATATGTTGGAAAATCAGTTTCAGAAATTTCAAATCTAAAGAAAAGCCAAAAGCTATAAAAAGTTGCTTCAGCTTCAACTTGATTTTTGATCCAAAAGTTCTTTTTCCCCAAATCCATTATAGATATAAATTTTGGCCCAAACTGACTTTTTGATTTTTTTGAGAATACAAACCGTGATCTCAAACACGCATGTAATTGTGTTAAGAGAGTATAGCATCTATTGTGGCTTACTCGACTCAAATTAGTCAGAATCGAATATGATTCTAGATACCAAGTAGTCTAACACCGAACATATATGCAATACTCTGTATATTATCATCATTCTTTTCAAATTATCCTTATTGTTTCTGGGTGTTACAAATTTCTATTCATGTTACAGGGGATCCAAAAGAAGAACTGTATGGTACTTCGCACATTGGATAGCAGGAACAACAGTTTCCTTTCTGGGTGTATTGAGTGTATATTTAGGACTAGAGGCCTATGAAGAAAAAACATCAAAAAGTGTAACACTTTGGAAGATACTTTTCACTGCACAAATGTGTTTGATTGTGTTATTGTACCTCTTTCAAGACAAGTGGGTCTATTTACGTAACAACCAAGGACCTCTGGTCTTGGACACTGAACTGCAAAATTCTACGGCTCAAGCAGAAGTTTGTTCTGATGAAAACAAACAAAAGAAGGAATTGAAGCCTGAATCTTGTTGAGGAAGACGAAGTATGTTGCAGAAGAGTTAAAAAAAGTTTTGGTACTTCATAGTTTGTACAAGACATGTAATTATTGAGAGATTAGTAAGAAGCTTACTTGTAGACTTCATAGAGATGCAAAGGGAATAGAAGCACAAGAGAAGACAAACCGAAAGGCAAGTTAAATGTGGTTGCTGTTCAATGGGGTTTCATTTGATCTTCAAAAAAAATAAATCAATTTGGTTGCACAGTTTTTCAATATGTGCTTTTGACTTTGAATTGCTTATATTACTTTGAACGAGCATGCTATAAAATATTGGATTCGAATCGTATATATCCAAAGATAGACAAATTAATTAAGTGTAAAGATAAGATTGGGGTCCCATGCACAATTATTTTTCCCCCTTAACACGCTAAATAAAGAGGGAATAACTGTAAATAATTCTGATTTTTTAAAATATTTTTTTTTTTAAAAAGAGAATCCATAATAGAACTAAAACGAGTTTAAGATAAAGCATTTATAAAAGATTGAGGAAAATATTTGATTCAGGAGAAACTTTGCTGTCAGGTTTCTATGGCTGGAATGCAACTATGCAATCTAATTGCTACTTTGCTTCTTTTGGTACTTGTAAATCAAATGAAAGTTCAATTTGCATTTGAATATTCAGTTTGAAGAAGTTCCCTCCCAAGTTAACAACCACCAAAAACAAAAACTTCATTCCCAAGTTACATTGATCGCAATGCACCATTTTGTTATATCAACAATCAAATCTCTGGCATTCAATTTCTAACCGTGAATCAAACAGAATTGCTTTCAGTAAGAAGCTATTTGTGCTTGGCACAAAAAAACAATAAAATCTATAGATATTTGTTGTTAACCAAAAAGTTTTAGTTCAATAACTTCATTAAGTATTACCCTCAATCCTCCTCCAAACTTATTAGATACTTTTCCACATGTACAAAGAAAGCAGTTTTGTTTTTTGTTTTTTGTTTTTTGTTTTTGTTTTTTGTTTTTTTTTTTGGGGGGGGGGGGGGGGGGCGCTGTGAGGAGGTTAGGTCGAAGAAAATGTAGTTCTTAAAATTTCACGTTTACCTTATCAGGTACTTCCCGATAAAAAATAACACTAGTAGCGTTTAGCCATTTGATCACAAATATTTGAACTTTGACACTTAGGGTTAAATTCAAAACAAAACAAAAAATTAAACAGACCAAGCCAATTATTAACCGAAACATAAGCCAGCAAGTGTACTTACATCACTGACCTGCTTCAACGTTTATCTATAACTGTCCTACTCTGCTTATTTTGAATAGACCAAGTCTATTTAAGATGGTACCAAACAAGTGTTGTATTATCCCTTATTCCCAGTTGCTAAGTAAAATAAGAGAAGCAACAGTCACTATAGGACTAGAGAGATAAAAGCACAAGTCTTGATCTATGATATTCTATATTATGTAGCAATTGGATCATATAAACATATATCATGGAAAAAGCTGTACATAACCAGTCAACACAGCAATTCCTAGTATTATAAGAGGAGGAAGAATCACAAAAGCTCCTATGGTGGCGAAGAATACCGAATCATTCCTTTGAGAAACCTCATTTAGGTAAGTTTGTCTCCTGATATTTCTCTTTTGTGAAATGGTTAAGAACTTGGCGCTCACTTTCTTCAAGTTCTTCTTACCTAAAGCAATGCTGAAATCATCGTCTCTGTCTCCTACCAACTGTGCTAGCTGTTCACGGATAGTGAATTTGCCAGAGCTGCCGTCACTTTCATAACCTGCAAATCAGAAATGGCTCCAAATATTAATATTCTTTTACCAAAATGTCAAACAATGAGGAGAAACCAAATTCGAGAAAGCAGAGTAGAGTGTGATGATTTTAACATTTGTATTGCTTCTTTGTAGAGAAATTTGATCTAATCTCGCAAGTCATTGACTTTAACATAATATTAAGTTTCCTTTGTGTCATTCAATTTCTAACCTTTCTGAACAGTTTTTGTCCTACCATGTTACTAAACATGTTATCAAGACTGAAAGCTATGTCACAATAATCATATACTCCTCCGGTCCTTAACGTTGGACCTAATTGGGAGGTTAATCTTAATCCTAAATGTAAAACTTATTTCTGGTATTTGTCAATCATTCCCTAATTTACACATACTGATGCTCCCTCAACAACAATCTAGTAAGAGAGAGGTGGAGGGAATCAAAGAAGATAATTAGGATGTTTATGTTAACAAACTTCTTTAATTTAATCAAATGAAGTAAACCGGTCTTACATTAAGGTAAGGGTTAGAGGATTATTATCTTAGAGTTTGGTCTGTGCATAACAATATTCCATGATTGAAATTTGAAACACAATTAACACAAGTGAGTTAGTTTAGGCAGTAAGAGGAGATGGCATCTCCCTTAATCAACATGGGTTCAGCTCCTATGGAGAGTACAATCTTGAATTCCTGGATAAAGATCACAGGGGAGTAGTTTGTGGCTGCCCTTCCCAACACAAGTGTCTCCTCTGGAACTCTAACTCGAGACCTAAAGAGATCTAGCAGGGCTTTACACATCTAAACCAACTCTATGTTGGTCACAGGGGAGTAGTTTAAACCAACTCTATGTTGGTCACAGGGGAGTAGTTTCAGTTTTAGGCATAATCCAAAGGCGTCTCAGATCCTAATACCAAAAAAAAATAGACGGTGGAAATGTTGACGATGTGGTGTAGACATTTTTTCCTATGTATGCCATTAAGGGTGTGTAAATGAGTCCAAATCAATAAAGCTCCCGTCATTTTTCATTCAACTTAAATGCTAGAAACTTGATCTTTAGCAACTCTTGGCCTCTGACAATTTTTCCATTCGAGTTTTGATATCAATAAGTACCTTAGGCATGTGCGTATTTGTTGCAACTTCCATTCAAGATGACAACAATTCAGAAAAGGAATGGTTGATAGGAATTAAGTGACATTACAAAACCAGAGAACAATCAATCTGTATTTCCCTATACATATTATTCTCATAAAAGAGACAGTAATTTACATACCACTGACTGATGAGCTAGTTGATGTAAGTTGCTCCAAGAGATCAAGCTGTGTGCGGGCAGCCGACAAAGTTCCTAATGATAGAAGTCATAAAAGAATACGAAGGACTTCTGTGAGAATCATAAATAACTGCAGCCAACAACAATCGGGACATGAAATAATTTAATAATTAGTAGAACCAGGCATAAACATTAAGAAGCTCTGAAGCTTGATTAAGCAAAAAGTAGCTTTCTTTAGCAGGATACGAGTTTCTTTCATTATTTTCCCTTTTCTCTATTGCTTTCATTTAAAAGATACATGTTTCTTTTATCAGAACTTCAGAAGCAATTCTTGTAAATACATCAAGCATTTGACTTGCTTAAATTCAATCAAAGACATTCCAACATCAATGGCACCCGTTCATTTTCTGCCCTCAAGGAGTTTGTGTTAAGCTGAGTCACAGAATCCAAATCAACAACTACTTTAACTCGGAAAAATGGCTACATGCATGAGAAGCCAACAAGACCAAAAAGAAAATTCAAAGGAATGCTTGAAAATTGATGCAACTCAACAGCTACTTGAAAATTCATGCTCAATTCCTAAAACCAAGATTTGAATTCAACCCAAAAGCCAAAAGGGGAAAAAAAATCAAAAGCAGCATACCAGCAGGTGAATCTTCCTTTGTAATTCCAGCCTCAGTGCCTTGTGATTGAGCAAGAGTTCTTGTTGAAGAAGAAGAAGGGTAGCTTTTGAGGACTGAACTGTGTTTCCTGAGGAAAAAGGAAGGTTTAGGGTGAAGAGAAGCGGTGGAACTAAGACTGACCGCCATGGGGTTTTGGTTCAACTGAGGTTTGTTGAAGGAGTGATTGCCATTGATTTTGAATTTGAGGTTAAGAATCGAATTTCCATTTTCAAATTAGCGTACAGGTATAATAATAAAACTTTCTGGTCTCAAAATTATGGGAGCAAAAGAAGCCACTCACCGCCACAAATAATGAATGCGTTTATGTTTAAATTCGCGGTGTGCAGAACTCCAGAATATTCAAGGAGCCATTCCTTTTTTTCCCTTGAGTTTTTTCTTGTTTGTGTTTTTTAAGATAATTAATCCGTCACCTATCTCAAAATTTTAAATTAAGGCAGGCCCTACAGCCTAATACAAGGCCATTGGCAATAAAATTATGATGATAATTTGATATTAATAGCTTAAAATATAATTTTATTTTTTAGCTTAAAAATTAATTTTAGAGGATTAGCTATGAAATAATCCAAAGTATAAAATCTTCAATGAGAAAAATGAGTTCTTTTCATCTTTCATTGTCTTGGGGAGTATTTTTTTTTTTATTTATATATATATAAAAATTTTAGGAAAGGGGTTATCTTCATTTCAGTTAAAGGGTGTTTGGAGCCAGTTTACCAGGGTATATTAAGTAGAAGACACACGTCTCCACCTCCACCCTGAGCGTTTCCACCGCTTCATGTAGGCCCTAAGATGTCTCCCCAACACTTTAACCAACTCTAGGATCGAACCCCCTCCTTTTAAGTGAGAAAGTCACCCTTCACCAGTTAAACATCGAAAGTATTTACCGTCAAGTTAAGCTGCAGAGTTGCAAAAGTTGACGAAATTCAAGGCCTCTGAATGTGATTTACAGGTATTAAATTGTACAGTCAAGATTTAATGATGAGATCAACGGTTCATACGCGCTTCTGAGGGATGGTCGCTGAAGAAATCCGCTCGGAGCCACTCATGCAAAGACATATACGCTTCAGAAATTGATGAAGTTGAACCCCCAAGTATTAAAAAAATAGTAAAATGCTTGATAGTTTAGTCACGAGAGGATCCAACTTTCCCATTTTATAAAATTAATTAATTTTTTTTTTTAATTTTTATCCCACTTCATTACATGTCCCACGCTTTGTCAAGCCTTAGAGCCAGTTTAAAATAGTTTTAGAGAATAGCTTTAGAAAAAAAAAAAAAAAGTGGTAAAAGTACTTTTTTAAAATAGATTCTGTAAAAAAAGAATGATTTTTAATAAAATGATAGTATTTAAATATTATCATCAAAATAGCTTTTTCATGGTTGAATTTATCAAAAAAAACATTCGCTTCCTTTATAAATGCATATAAAGGTTAAGGTTGTAATTTAAATATTTGTAATATTAAATGGCATAATAAATACCAAAAATTACAAAAATTTAGGGAAAATCTCATATAAAGCTACCTAAAATAGAAAAATTCTAAATCGGGTTGGTAAATTCAACAAATTATTAATTAAGTCATCAACCCAATTTATGATTTCAAAATCTGTAAAAAGAACTTTAATATCCCTTCTCTCTTTTTGCAAATTGCCTTTCTTCTCTCCTCTCTTAAAATAGTATTATTCTTTATGACTTTATATAAAAGGATAATAAAAAATAATTCAAGTATGACATGCCATAATAGTCTTATTGATATCAATTAAATATATTTTAATTGAAAGTCAATTAATTGTATTAATGATAAAAAAATAAATGTGAGGGGTTTTTTTTTAAAAAAGAAAGTTGTTATTTTTATTGCGTGAGAAAAAAAAAAAAAAACATATCTCATGCCAACTTCGCTCTTTGCAAAATTGAATTGAAATAAAATTCTTTTTTACCAATATTAACCTAAACCAAAATAATTTTCCTTAACACATAAATGTGAGTTTTTAGATAGTAATTTAGTTAATGTTTCAATTTAAAATTTTTAATTCTTTAATATAAATCAGTAATATTATTTATCTTTTTTAAAAAGCGACGTTTAAATATCATATACTTCTATGGATATTTCAGAAAAAAGATGTAGAATGCATTTAATATTTCATAAAACGGTTTACATCAATATAAAAATTTCCAAAAAAAAACCTATATGTGTGTGTGTGTGAAATATAGAAAAATTCATACTTAATTAATATATTTACCAAAATATGTCCTTTTTATAGTGACGTATATTATAAGTTTTCTTAAAAAAATTGTTCATGTTAATAAAATGAACTATTTGATGAAAATATTATAAGTTTTTATTCTTATGATGATATACTTAATATATTTGAATGAATCATATTTTGTTGTATTAAAATTAATTTTGATATAGATATATGGGAAACATAAGTTTGAGAGTAATAAAACTCATTAATGAGGAGAGAGGAGAGGGTATTAAAGTCATTTTACTCATATTTTAAAATTTTAAATTGGGTTAATGACTCAATTAAGAATTTATTGAATTTACCAACCCAATTTAGAATTTTTCTATTTTAAGTAGCTTTATATGGGATTTTCCCTAAATTTATGTACAAAATTAAATTTATAACATTAGTAAATTATGTAACATTATACAAATTAGATCAAACATATATGTATTAATAAATTGTATAGACAAAAACCTTTATAAATACAATTATTTTAAATAATATTTTTTAGATGGGTATACGTAATTTATTCAAAAATTAAATTAAATGTTTGATGGCTAAAAAATAAAATCTTAAACATATAAGAGTTGTGTTTTATTTTAAAACTTACAAAATTTAACTAAAGCCTTTATAAACATTGTGTTTTTCTTTAATATAAATTTGTACTCGCTTTGATCCTCCGATTTTTATTATAAGGTATCAACTAATAATTTTCACAAATCAATAAAAGCAGTTAAAGTAAGTAAAGTTGTCTATAATTTGAGTAATTTTCAATATTACCCCTACTAATTGTTGTAAACTCTAATATTATATAATTATTACTCTCACCATTTATCCTTATTAATTAGGGGCACATGTGAAAACAAATAAGTAATGTTTTTAGAACAAAAGTATCTTATAAAAAGGATCAAATAAATTTATTAATTAATACTTTATAATAAGGACTAGAAAGTATATAACATTATTCTATTTTTAAATTTTTTTCCCTTCCCTAATACGTAATTCTCTCTCCAGCCTTTTTTTTTTTTTATATATATTTTTCTTTCCTTTTTCGTTTTGGGAAAATCCTATATAAATATCATCTAAATTTGTAAAATACTACCATCTAAATTTGTACAACCCCAAAATTTATCTGAGAAGTGATATGGACAATTCAGGGAAAAAGACCACACTACCCATAATCTCTCCCTCTTCTTCTTCAGTCGACATTCAAGCGCTCAGAAATTCACTCGTTCGAATGTCTTCTTCGCGCGATCTTCATCTTCGTCGCCGTCAATCACCGACTTTGGATGGAAAGATTTCTGGCCACCAGTCAATCATTGTTGGAGGGAAGGAAGTCAATTTCATAGTATGGTGAGAAAGCCTTGTTGTCTTCAAAGAATGACGAACGGCTCTTCTTTTTTGTTTTTCGGCATTCGCTTCGATAAACAAAGGTTGTGCTACTGTTACTGAAGTTCAAAAGAGAGGCAAAGATTTTTGGTCCGAATTTGAGTTTTTGTTGCAGATCTTCTGGTTGGGACGGTGGTTAATGTTGCTTTGGTAGGTATGTTGGCACCCTTTGGTAGGATCTAACTCATATCTTGCTTGATGATTGAATCAGTTTTTTTTTTTTTTTTTTTTTTTTGCCAAAATTAAGATATGGCCAGTACGTGGCATTCACATATCCAATAACAAACTAGCTTTGTTGTGTGCTTGATTTTTAGTTTTATGAAAAAATTTATTGCTTATAATCTATGATATAAGGATATCTGGGAAGAAAACCAATAAAATGTGTTAAATGGATTCTTTTTGCTCTTCTACATATATTTTGATGTAGCATAGTTGAGGAATCACTTGGGGAATTTGTTGATGACAAAAAAGCGCAGCTGCTTAAGGATAAAGGTTTGCCTGTTGAAGGATGTGCTGTTGTGGCTAGGCGTATAGACAAAGGTGTGACAGGCCTTGGGCAAGTATGTTCTTTTTGTAAGTCATTCCCCTCTTCTTAGAAATTTGTTTGCTGTATAAACCTCTCTAATAGTATATTTCTGTTCATCCTGCATAATGTTAAGAAGACAAATCTGGATTCTTAGAGTGCTTTTGAGGAGTGCATTAGTTGTCACATAATTTGTTCACTATTTACTTCATGTTTGACGATGCTTATGATTGTCATTTGAAAATTTTTTACTTCAAAATTCAAATGTGAAGATATCTGACAAATTTATGTGTTGAAAACACTAAGGGTGATATTGCTTCTTCTGTTGCTATCAGAAAGGGGATGCCTGCCTAATGTATGTGGGATGTGGTTGGATTCTTTTTGTCAATGAACCTTTGAATTTTAAAACTTAAGCTATTACTGGAAGGCCCATGGATATATATTATGATCTTTAATTCACCTCTTGGTATGAAGAAAGTGTGAAATTGGTTCATAATCTAGTGAATTCATTTACTGAAACTCCAAAACAAACTACCTTATTACATTCCCCACTTTTCTATGGACCCCTTCTCTAACTCTTAACCAGGTCATTAGAGTTCCTACTCCTTACTAACAAAATCTGAAGCTACCTATACCTGAAGCCAACTAACATTTTATCAGAATTCCTTTTATCCATCTTATACCCTAGACACTTATTGCCCTCCTCGCATCACAGTCCTTTGGGTTTGAAGTGTGGAGAAAACCTAAGTCCATCATATCTCTAAACTCAAAAGCAAATGGGGCTGGGAAGAGTAGAACCACTTGGTCATAGATGCAGTGATACTATTTTGAGAATCGTTTTAATTCAATAGTGGCTTTATGCTGTCAAAAAAAAGCCAATGAATTCTTTTGTTGTAATCTCTTAAACATTTTATCATCACATCTGGCCTTTGTGAAAAGAGAAATTCTAGTGGAGTCTAATTCAATAGTGGTTTTAATTTGATATATATGTTCCAGGCTGTCCGCCAACTACTGAGGCCTTACTATATAGACTCCTCCAGTTGCAGTAGAAGATCGATAGGCGTAAGGACTTCCTCTTGTGGTGGACTAAGTGAGGTCTTCTGGCTGTATCCTCACGTTAAATAAGCAATAGACTAATACTATGCTTTGGTGAAGACTTTGCCAAGGGAAAGATTGTATTGAAATGTTACTGATCACGTCAAATCTGAGCATGTCTTGATTTGGTTGGTCCTAGTGCAAGTATGCAGTATGGGGATGATGAGATGCACGAGTATAGGCGCAATCTCATGTGGTGGCTTGTCAACCATGAATCGAATAACGTCACAAATGCTACATTGGGACTCCTGCCTCCTCTAGCAACCCTCAGGAAGAGAAGAAAGACATGAGCATTATTGTTATATACTAATTTTTTTAATTATTTTGACACTTAGTACTTGGGATTGAACCCAATCTATGTACATATGTGGTGCTCTCCATAAATGTATGGATAGTCATCAATTTTGTTGTGTTGGTTGTTGGATGTTTGTAAATCAGGGATGTAAAGTTGAATGAAGGATATGAGATTAACAAAAATTAGATTATTTATAACAAACTTTGTATTGGCATTTACAAATTCTGCAAGGGATTTTACGAGTTTGTTGTTCATTTTTTGCCACATGGAAACTTTTGTAAATCAGGGATGCAAAGTTGAATGAAGGATTTCCAACGCTATTTACAAAATTTCCAACGCTATTTACAACTTTTTTTCAAGTTTATATTTTTTTCCTCTTTAATTTCTAAGTGAAAAACATTTAAAAAAAAAAAAATGCACTATCACAAAATTAGTAACGCCATTTATAAATCATGTAACATAATTTACAAATTTACTAACGTCATTTACAACTTTTTGCCGGGATTACCTTTTTTTCCTCTTTAATGCCTCTCGATTGAAAAAAAAAAATGCACTATCAAAAAATTAGTAACGCTATTTACAAAATCGTAATGTAATTTACAAATTTAGTAACGTCATTTACAACATGTTTTAGGTTTACCTTTTTTCCTCTTTAATGCCTTTGGTTGAAAAAAAAAAATGCACTATCACAAAATTAGTAACGCCATTTATAAATCTTGTAACGTCATTTACAAATTTAGTAATACCATTTATAACGTTTTTTGTAGATTTACCTTTTTTTTTTTACCTCTTTAATGCCTACGATTGAAAAAAAAAAAAAAAACACTATTACAAAATTAGTAACGTCATTTACAACTTTAGTAGCGTCATTTACAATTTTTTTGTTTCTTATTACTTTTGTTTCTCTTTAATGCCTCTCGAAAAAAAAAAAAAAAAAAAAGTACTATCACAAAAATTAGTAACGTCATTTACAAATCTGTAACACTATTTACAAATTTAGTAACGTCATTTACAACATTTTTGGAGTTTTACCTTTTGTACCTCTTTAATGCCTTTGATTGGAAAAAAAAATGCACTATCACAAAATTAATAACTTCATTTACAACTTGAGTAATGCCATTTACAATGTTTTTTTTTTTTTTTTTTTTTTTTTTTTTCAAGTTTACATTTTTTTTCCTCTTTAATGCCTACGAGTGAAAAACAAAAAGTAATGGAGTATCACAAAACTTGTAACACCATTTACAAATCCTATAACGCCATTTACAACATTTTTTCAAGTTCACATTTTTTTCTTCTTCAATGCCTCGGAGTGAAAAACAAAAAAATAATGGAGTATCACAAATCTTGTAACGCCATTTACAAATTTCATAACACTATTTACAACGTTTTTTTCAAGTCTACATTTTTTTTTCCCCTCTTTAATGCCTCTGAGTGAAAAACAAAAAAGTAATGGAGTATTACAAAACTTGTAACGCCATTTACAACTTTTTTGAGCAAGAACAATACTCTGAATTTCTTAGTTGCCATTGAAAGAACAATGAAAAATTAATTAAAAGTCATAATTGTAATGCATAAGTTACACACTTCCGGCTTCAGCAAGAACAATACTCTGAATTTCTAAACGATGAGGGCAGAGGTTGAGCAATGAAGAGTCAATAACCTACCGGAGACAAGAAGACAAAAATTTACCCATCATCTTATCAACAAATAACAGGAAAACTAAGAAACTGAACACATGAAACTTCGCATAAAAGGATCAGAGGCATGATGCAAGTGCTTTCCCCTGCAGTACATGAGACTCCATACCTCAATTTGTTGAGGGATCAAAAGACCTTCTTTTCCTTTACAAACTGAAGATTCTTCCAATGTAATCTAGAAAATAAATTTAAGAAGAAAAAAAATAATTATTCTTAGAACTACAGGAGGCTCAAATAAACTAGAACATGACTAAGTCTATAAAAACATGATCAATGCCTGTGACAATTAACATGAAATGTTCTACAACAAAGCATTATTCAGCCTAAGCCTCTGCTATTCCATGTATACATCACAATAAATAACTGAGCTCATCATAATCACCATGGGAAAAAATCAAAAGAAAGCCAAACAATGGTGCTTAACTTTACTCGGCTAATGCCCAGGACCATGAACCGACAAATGCATTCATTCCATCAAATCTACACACACAAATGAGTCATTACTAATACGGGTAATTCCTCATACTAAGTGTATCAAAATAGATACCTGGAGCTTCAAAATGTCGCAGCCGGACGCAATGTATACAAAACAAAACCTTGGGTCTTCGCTAACCTGACAAATGAACAAAAAAATGTAAGAGCCTATAAGGAGGCAGAAAGTAAATCGCCCGTAACAGAGAGTTTGAGTGCAGGGATTTCTTACATGGAGAGCGAGGCGAGTAGACTGGAGGCTTCCAGGAGATGAAGATCGCGCGCGAAGAAGGCGATCCACTGAGTGCGTAAATGTCAACTGAAGAAGAGGGAGAGATATACTTCTTCGTTCCTAATTATAATTATAGGAGTAAATTTTGGAGTTGGTTTTGGTTCTAATTATAAGAGCAAGTTTTAACTTTTGTCAATTTTTTCCTATAATACTCCTATTTATACTTTCTAAATAATAATTAAAGATAATAATAATTTAATAATACACCTATATATTTATAAAGTAAATAATGTTTGCAACTCATTAATGTCATATACACCTAAATTATACTTTTTTATATAAAATAATTTTGAGCAATTTTTATCATATTTTTCTCATATCACTCCTATTAATACTTCTTCCACAATAATTAATTTAACAACACACTTATATTCTATCAATAAAAAATCATAGTATTACTTAAACCTCTCTCTCTAAAACAACTGTAACCTCTCTCTCTAAAACAACAGGCTTTAGTTGATCATTACAGAGAACTCACTCGCATTTTGAATATTACGATGCATATTATTTAATTTAGGACCCCGACATGTGATCATCGCCAGATTTTGGAGGGCCAGACCGCTGTTCTGTAATTTTTGTCATTTTTTTTTAATTAATGTCATTTTAAATGGGGTAAGTGTATTTTAGGAAAATACACATAATTACTTAATTTAACTTCCTTCCTTAATCCCTCTAAATTCTGGTAATTTGCTCCTATAATTAGGACCAAAGGGAGTAATACTTAAGGATATTGTGGTCTTTTTCCCCTCAATTTACATATCCCTCATAGGTCCATATCACTTATCAGTCTTTTTATAAATTTGGTGGGCATCTCAGGATTTTACAAATTCAAATACTATTTATTTATCATTTTCCCTTTCGTTTTCTCTCGCTCCAGCTTTCTTCCCTATTTTTCAATGTTTTTTTCTCCTTCCCCGAGGCGCAAAATCTCAGCATGGTTTTGGAGCTTAAAACCATGGTTTTGAAGAAAGAACACTTTTAGCCTTTTGTCCTGTGTTTGGCAAATATTTTCTAAAACCAACGTTTGAACTTCAAAGGCACTTTTTTGAGAATTTCCAAACGGACACTAATAATTCACTCTGTCTCTTTTAGTAGATTATCTCTAATCTCATTTTTCCACTCATTGACTCTCGTGTATTTTCCTACTCATTCTTTATATCACTCACCCATCCTATAAAAGGGGTTAATATCACATTTCACTTTGTAAGTTTTCGCGTATGAATTAGGTAGTATCTATAAGTTTCTCTTAATCAATTCGGCCAAGAAAGTGTTAAAATAAGTGATATTGCTCCTTTTTTTTTTTTTTTTTTTAAATACAAAGTGATATTGCTCTTAATTGATCATTAAAAATGTTAACGGCCCACATTACTTTTTGTAATGGCATTAAACAAATTTGCTTCCTTTTTAATATTTCCCAAACAAAAATAATTTTAAAAAACTTTCAAATACCCAAAACTCTTATGTGAAAATTTGTAAGATAAAATTGAATCTTAACCCCTTTATAAATAAGGGTGTTATGGACTCATATATTGGGTCTAGATATGATGTGGCCTAACAAAGATACTTTATGGCAGAATCCCTCTATAATCAGGTAAAACACTAATCACTCTATAATCTCGGCTATAATCAAGAACAGTACAGGTAGTGGAGCAGACATACACAAGTAATGGAGCAGGCATTCGAACCTGGAGAATTCGCACAGAGCAAGGGCTGAAACCCTAGAGGTAATCCTTATAAATAGAAGATTAACCTCACAGGTGCACATACTCTATTCATATCCTTTTACTATTCAGTTTCACTTTGTATACACCCCACCCCCTTTGGCTCTTGTCATTATTGTGTAGCACAGTGATCTCTCGGTGTTCTTTGGTGTCCTCCTCATAAATATCGTAGAACAAATACACTCTCTCTGGTGTTAGCTCACACACATCTCAAAGAGCATAACTGATCCCATATAAATCATCTATTAATCCATTGAGGTTAGACATCTGTGTTCTAACAACAAAACAAAGGGTATATTTTAATATTAAAAAAAAAACGACATTTCTTACCCATTTATTGTGTTTAACAATTAATCAACTAATCTAAGCCTGTGGCCCACCAAAGCGTCTTTGTCTTTGCTGAAACGCAACCAAGGCTTCAGCAAACTGGTCCTTCCCATAATCAGGCCAGAGGTGAGGATCAAACACAAGTTCTGTGAAGGCCACTTGCCACAACATGAAGTTGCTCATTCTGAGTTCCCCACTCGTTCGAATCATCAGGTCCGGGTTTGGGAACTCGCTGCAGCACTTGGTTTCTAGTTCCTGCTCTATCAGCCGTTCATTAATCTCTTCCACTTCAACGACGCCGTCTTTGACCTTCTTAGATATGGCCTTGCACGCTTGCACGACGTCGTATTTGCCACTGTAGCTAATTGCTAGTGTCAATTGCATTCCACAGTTTTGCTTCGTCTTTTCCTCTGCGGTGCTTATCATTCTTTGCAGAGATGTTGCCAGTTTTGAAGTGTCTCCTATTACTGATATTTTAATGCCTTTCCTATAATATATATACCCCAAAAAGGGGTTTATGAAAATAATGATCAGTTAATAATTATTTTTTAAATGAATTCATACTGAGATAAAGTTATAATTAAAAGGGAAAATTACCGCGAGGTCTCAATAAAAAATGTAATAATCAATAAAGGCCATAATAAGGGTATGTTTGATTGGGGGAGGCGAATGAAAATTTTTATAGGTTGGATTTGAAAAAATGGAAAAGTGGGGTTCTAAAATTTTAATAAAGAGAAGAGGTATGTTGAAAAAGTAAAAATAATTAATTAGAAAATTTAATCCAACTACTCTAATTTTTCTTTAAAAAACCCCGACTCTAAATTTTTTTCCTTCAGTTCACTTTCAAAAACTATTTTTTAGAAAAAGAGTAGAATATTTTTAGAACGCTCAAAGATTTTTAAACAGCCTCTAAGCCTATGTTATCTACTTATTATTCAGATTTTTTGTTATTATATTTTTTTAAGTACTCATATGGATTTTTTTTTTTTCTAATTAAAAAGTTTGGCTAGATTACTTATTTGGGGCAGTGGAGTCGATCAATTACCTGTTGGAAGTTTCGATCAAGGTGTTCATGGCATTTTCATAGATCCCCATCAAAAGGTCAACCTCCACCTACATCTCAATAAAATTTCAACATAACAAAAGCCACTCATGTTTAAAAATGTTTACCGTTCTTAAAAATAATCGTTAATCAAAACTTGTTAATCACTCTGCTTCACAATACTATCAAAAGCTAACGTACCTTTGAGCGCTTCCAATTATCACAAGAAAACAAGAAAAGCGTGAGAACCTTTATCCCCCAACTGCAACTCAGATCGATAATCCTCATCATTGACTCTATCCCGGCCTCATAACCGGCCGTCACCGGCAACCCCCGCATCTTAGCCCACCTCCTGTTTCCGTCCATACACACGGCCACGTGCTTCGGCATCAGATCCGGTCGCAGCTCCGGCTCCGTCAATGGCAACGATCCCCAAGCAGTATCCACACCTCGCGAGAGATGTACGACGGTCTTGCGACTCTGAAAATCGGGAAAGAGTGAAGAAGGAGGGAAGAATCGGCGTGTTTGGGAATGGGCACAAGGAAGAAGAGGACGAGGCTTAGGAAGTTGAGTTACAGTATTCCCCATGGGAATAGGAAACCTGATCAGGAACATGGTATCCCGGTTTCGGAAGCCGACTGTGCGTGTGTTTGGCGCCACCAGCCAGAGACGTTCGGGACTTGAATTTGTTCAAGAAAGGGGGCCTGTTTTTAAATTTATATTTGAATTTAGCTGGCAAGGGGAAATTTAATATTCTTGCAAACAGATATTTTTTATATTTTATAGTCTATATTTTGAGAGTTTAATAATGATTCATGTGTAATATCCCAAATTTTAGGCCTAAAGTCTTGAGAATTAATTTATATTAGGAAGAGGACTAAGCCCAGTTTATGACGGTGACAAGATTTAAATCGATAAGTCACATGGGAATTTATTATGAAATTTGGCCTAAAATAATTATAGAAATAATTATTGCATTTTAAGGCCTATAATCATTGGAATTTATGGGAAAAGAATAAATTTAAGGAAGAATAGTTAGAGAATAATTATTGGCTTAGAAATCTTAGAGTCGATATTTTATGGTTTTTAGAAGCTAATTGAGAAAGAAATATTCTTATATGGATTTAAGGATTTATTTCTAATGCTTATTCAATGATTTCAATTTAATGAGTAAAATACCAAGTTGTAAATAAAAGTCCTGTAGGAAGTCAAAGAAGATTAAATGAAATTTTATTGGAGGAATATTAGTGTGAATGAGCATAGAAAATTGTCAAAGTAATATCCTTCATTTCCATTATAATGTCTTCAGCGTATGTGAGATTCAAAGCATGACAACACATGCATTATCACACTCCTCTTTTATTATTATATGTTTATCCTTTGCTTTTGGTCAATGTCTCCCACTATCATCTAATAATTCCACTCATGCTTCATTTTTTTCCTTATCCGGACAAGACCTATTTACTCACATATTCACACCCCTTCTTATTAACTCACGGGCATGCACTAATTTTCCACTTACAATGTATATGAAGACAAAAGGGAGATGGCATATGCAAATCATTCTCCACTCATTTTCTCATACGGCTGGCCCATCTCCCACTCACATGCACACTTACTATTCCCTCAAATAATCATTCACTCTCTCTTATTCATTCACGGGAGAAAATGTATTACACTCCTTCCATTCTTTATTTTGTTCTGTCATCGAGAAGAGAAAGAGAGAGAATGAGAATAGAATGAGAGAGGGAGCTGTGAATGCAAAACACAAAAGAGAGAGAGAGAGAGCCGAGAGAATGAGGCCATCGAAGAAAAGGAAGAAGGGTGTTTGAAACTTGCATGTAAGCTGAATTCTGGAGAATTCTGGAAAGTTAGCCATGTTCATGCAATATTTTGATCGGTCAAATGACTTCATCTGACTGCCAAACTTGGTAAGAATAGAGTACACTTCCTAAGCTTTTAAATGAGTACTAGAACGTATTAATCCGACGTCTAGAACTCTAGTTATGAATTTTCTAAGTTTGGTTGGAAAATCTGGAAAATCCTGTTTTTAGAATCAAGCAACGTTCTTTTTCGAATTTCTGGGAATTATACAGTTATTTATTGGTTTTATGAGTATTTTTCCCTTAAACTATGTTTATAGAACTTCGAATAGAAATTTGAAACACCTCAATCGGAGTTCTATAGAATTAATTATGAATTTTCAAAGTTAGAAGTTGAAAACTGGAAAACGTCAGTTTCCAGAAATGAACAGTGATTTTCGGATTCACTTTTGAAATAGTAAACATTTGATTTTTTCTATGAAATTTTCCAGAATGAAAGTAGACTTATCAAGCTTTAATTTGATAGGCCACAAGCATCATTTGGATTTATTTTCAGAGAAATATTCATTTTTGAAGTTAGGTATGAAATCTGGGACATTTTCTGAAACGGCTTATGAACAGTGCTTACTTTTTTTGAATTATGGGAATTATTGGAATATGATTAAATTTTGAAACCAATTTTCCTAGAAACTATACTTAACAAGGAGTTCATAGGGTTTTGAACCATCTGATTTGGACACCTAGAACTCCAGATATGTATTTTTGAATCAAGACCATGAATCTGAAGGTTTTTCTGGAACAGTTAAGATGGACGAAAATTCTGGGAAAAGTGTGCATATATTTGATAGAAGAATATATTTTTCCTCAAAACTAGACATGTTAAGGAACACGTGATTTTTGGAAGCATGTCATTTGGAGTTTTGTACAATTAAATATGAATTTTCAAAGTTAATTGAAAATTCTGCCAGTTTACAGAGTTTATTCGGAAATAAGAAAAATAGAGGTTTTGGATAAGTAAGAACTTACCGTCCATGAATATGTAAATATAGGATTCAGTTTTTACCCGGGATGACCAAAGGATTAAGAACCAGATCAGAAATTGAAAAGATCACAAGGTAGTAACGCTTCTCTCACATACTATGTGTGCCTTTATATGCATGTATTTACCATGGTATTTATATATATAATGTATGACTGTTTTGAATGTCGAATGTGTTGAATGAATTGTATGTATAAATGATGGTTGTCTTGAATGTTCTGTGTATGCATTTTATGTGAGCGATGATTGACGTTACTACTGGGATTCAAATGAATCCCAGAATATTTTTGAAATTAACTAATTTGCAGCTCGGGTAAAACTCAAGAACGAAGAAGGCGGTCATGGACGAGTAGGACAAGATGGAAGAAGATTTTACCACCATCGTATAACTACTTTTTGAATTGTAAACCGTATACATGAATAGTATCGTATACGTGAATAGTGAATAGTATGTATACGTGAATAGTAACATCACGTATTATTTTTAAAGAACGATTCCGTGTACGCAATTAAAGGGTATATTTAAGGCGGGTGTTACATCATGAATCATGGAGTATTGGTTTATGCAGAAATTAAATGCCATATCAGTTGGTGCTTCATGTGCTGTATCAATATAATGCTTTCTGAACTCATCACAAACTGGACCATTTCCACCCACAAGGTACGAATACAAGAACCGTTCTAATAACAGAGACACATGAATTGGCAGCTTCAGTGCTAAAAAGATCTGAACTGTTATATAATATATCAAACATTTGATCTTTTATTTGTTTTAAGTTTTAACCATTTTGTCATTCTGTTTTTGAAATCCTAGAAAAGGCAACGATTATATTAACTTCTTTTTTCATAGGAAGCTTGAGTGATATTTTTAAACTGAAATGAGAAATTTGGTCTATACCTACAAATGTATGAGACAGTCTCAAATCCTGCAGAGAGAAGAAAAAACAGGAGGGACGATTTGCAAACCTCTATGTGGATGATCAGGAAATCCAGCAGGGGCAGTGACCGTAGAATTCAAGAATTTGTATTCTCAAGAAAGAAAATTGTACAAGGGATGGATCAAAGTACTTCAGCTCAAACCTGAAAAAGTAAACCCAGAAACCCCATTATTATCATAAGAACATCACAAGAGTTCCTCAAGGTTTTCCAATTAAATAAAGGCACAACATAAAGAGGTCAAACCTGGAATCATTGAATCAAAGATACTTCATACAAAATTTTAGTAGAAGCAAGGAAGAACTGGATAATTAGCAGATGAAGAAACCCAAGCTCAAGTTCGTGACTTTTTTTTTTTTTTTTTTTTTTTTTGCTCGGAAGTTCCATGAAGAAAAAGAAAAAATGTTTACTGTTGAGTCCGTGAAATGAGGAGAAATTGTCAAATTGAGATATGATAGAGACCTTGACCAAAAAAAAAGAGATGATAGAGACATGTTAACGGGAGGGAGCAAAAAATAAAAGAGGAAATTTCTTTGGTGAAAGTTGCAGATGCATTGTTACACTAAAAAGCAAAAAGAAAAAGTCCTACTAAAAAATTTTTTACAATTTTTTGGGGGGGGGGCCATGGGGCCATATACTAAGTTCTGCCAGTGCCTAGCAGCTTCATACTACAAATTGCTTCATTTAGCCTCTTATTAGCTAAAATCCTTATTGGACGGCTCTTTACTATGGACATTAAACACAAGTAGAAAAAGGAGAGTTTGATCCTAAAAAAACTAGTTTAATTTGTTGCTTATAAGAACCCTTAAATTTATAAACTACACTTCAATTGTGAGGTTCCTTAATATTTAATGTAGGAATCATAATAGATGTACCATGTTCATTGTTGTGTTGAAGGAAGCAACTAGCTGGCCATGTGAGGCTGGTTTAACATAGCAACGACAACCTTTGTTGGCTCCTCGTCCTCCCAATGAGCTCAGCTGCTTGGACTATTAACTTTTTTGTCTCACCAAAGCCTCTGAGATTCTCTAATACTACAGAAATTATTTTGCCATAAAATGATGTAAAACGACATAGTAAGGATTGGCTAATTGCGAGCGAAATTAGTTTCAGTACTTATCACAATAATAAGTACTATAAGCTCATCATTACAATGAAATAAATATGCACAATTGAAAGGGAATTTTAACTCAAAAAGAACATATATCAAATAGAGTTTTACAATGAGTAAAAACAATTTCTATTTACATTTGTTATTTGTTAATGCTGATGTAAAAAGACTCTCAGTATCTTTTGGCCTCATGTCGGTAATATAGAATCGTGATAAATTTTTTATTGGTTGAATTATTTTTCTGGAAAACGAATTTCGTTTTTATATTACTCCAATCAATATTTATCTTTTGTTTGATGCAATTAATCAATGTCTCTAATATTTATCCCTTTAAAATATATTTCATATTATAATTAACCGTTGATCTCATCATTAAATCTTAACTGTCCAATTTAACACCTGTAAAACACGTTCAGAGGCCCTGAAATGCGTCAATTTTTGCAACTTTCAGCTTAATTTGACGGTAAATACTCCCAGAGGCAATGTAAGATGAAAAGAACTCATTTTTCTCATTAAAGATTTTATCCTTTGGATTATTTCATAGCTAATCCTCTAAAAAAAATAATAATAATTCTGTTTTAGATAATTTTTACATACAAACTTATCTCCATTTAAAGTGGAGCTTTTTTAATGAATGTACTTATCTCCATTTAAAGTGGAGCTTTTCTTAATGAAGGTCATAGAAGATACAAATTGTTCTTGTTTATCACGGTAAAATTGAGAGATACTCCCTCCGGTCCTAAAAATACGATAAAATTGATTTTTTTTTAAAAAAAATAATAAAGCTAATTAAATTACTTTAAAATATTTCTATTTTTCATTTTTCTCTAAAATATTTTTCCTACCTTATAAAATGATATATAATCTAGAGATGTCTTCAACGGCCATCTCTCTTAGTATCCCTCAGAAGCACATATAAACTTTAATAACCTTTATACTCCCTTTGGTCCTAAATATAAAACAAAGTTGACTTTTTTTAGAGAGATTGAGAAAGCTAAATAAGTTACTTAATCGTATAATATATCGTGTATGTTTAAAGTATATATCATATTATAAGGTAGGCAAAATATTTTAGAGAAAAATGACAAATATAAATATTTTAAAGTAATTTAATTAATTTTCTTAACTTTTTTTCAAAAAATTCAATTTTTCCTTATGTTTAGGACTGGAGAGCCTACTCTCAATTTTACAGTGCTAAACAAGAACAATTTATATCTTCTATGACCTTCATTAAAAAAAGCTCCACTTTAAATGGAGATAAGTTTGTATTTAAAAAATGTCTTTAGAGGATTAGCTATGAAATAAACCAAAGGATAAAATCTTTAATGAGAAAAATGAGTTCTTTTCATCTTACATTCCCTCTGGGAATATTTACCGTCAAGTTAAGCTGCAAAGTTGCAAAAGCTGATGCATTTCAGGGCCTTTGAACGTGTTTTGCAGGTATTAAATTGCACAGTCAAAATTTAATGATGAGATTAACGGTTTATATTCTCTTGTAAGGGATACTGAGAGGGATGGCCGCTAAGTAAGTCCTCTCCCAAGTGGCTCAATAGCTTATGGTGTGCCTAGTACGTTGTGATTGTTTGATTAATACTTCTCTTTATATTATTCCATCTCCACTGTTTTGATCTGTTGTCACCGTCGCTTCTAATATAAGCGTCTCTTTTAAAATTCGAACTTGAAACCCAGAGTGATATAGTAGGGATTTATACCACTAAACCAACTTCCATTTTTGTTTCACAATATATAATGGTTTAACAATTTTAAAGTAGGAAAAAAAAAAGGAAAATGTGTTTCACTATTTAAAATGGTTTAAAAATTTTAAAGCAGGAAAATAAGACAGGGTGAATAGTGCCGATGGCGAACATGTGGGTGGTTCAATTGCAGCTTAGATTTGGGGGAAAAAACAACTCTTATTTTTAATATAAGACTCAGTTAACTTTTTTTAGAAAGATCAAGAAAGTTAAATAACTCACTGTAAAATGTTTATATTTATTTTTAATCGTTTATCTGAATTATAAATTTATATATAATCTAATGATATATAATATATATTATAATTAAATAATTTATTTAATTTCTTGATCGGCATAAAAAAATCAATTGGTTGACTGAAGGGAGTTTTGTTAAACACGTGGGTTAAAAATGGATGGGAAATGTGTTTGGTAAATCCGGTTTTTTGTGCTCCGGGATGAACCGGTTTTTTTTTTGTCTTGAGGAATAAAAAAAAACTAAAAATTTCTGCTTCTTTGTTCCATGACATAAAATGAGAATCATTTTTCTAAAAAAAAAAAAAAAAAAAAAAAAGACACATTCCTCTTGGCGTAAATTTCCCCCTCATTCACCACCACCACCCCACCGCCACCATGCGCCGCCGCCACATAAATAATTTTTTGAATATAAAAATTACATAAATAATTTTTTTAGGATTTTTTTTTGGAATAAAAAAATGTGTTACCAAACATAATTCGATTCTCCGAGTAAAAATAAAATGGGTTAACAAACGTAATTCGATTCTCGAACTCTTCCAAAGCATAGAATCGGAAAAAAATTGTTTCATCTCGAAATAGTGTTGGGCAAGAATGGTTGCCATGCACACCCTTATTCAATAAAGTTAGGGAAAACTCATCTCAAGGCTCAAACCAAAAAAAAAAAAAAATCCCAAGAAAACGTCAAATGTCAAAAAAAGCCTCGGGGCCTTTTCTAGTATAATTTCATAAAAACGTTAATTGTTAGCGGAGTGATATAGTTGTTAACGGTAATTTTGATTTAGTTGTTAGGATATGGTTGTTAATGCTCGATTTAGTTGTTAATGATTTACCCGTTAAGAACTATATCAATTCGTTAACAACTAACGTTTTTATGAAATTATATCAGAAAAGGCTTTGGGGCCTTTTTTGACATTTGACATTTTCTTGGGTCTTTTTTTAACATTTTTTCCTTAAATTGGGCCCTGAAGTAGATTTTCTCATAAAGTTATTTGAAATTTTGCTTTATATACATTATAATTAATTTTATAGACGAACTAGGCAAACTATTTGGCCTGATTGGACAGTATCCTTTGTGGGGTTCACCTTAGATGTATGTCCTCATCCTTAATTTTGGGGTGATTATTATTTTTTATTTAAATTAAATTATATGCTACATCCGAAATATTTTTTTGCACCTAATATTTTAACTTAATTAATTTTCAGAATACTAGTATTACAAGAAAAATGTTTATGAATACATGACTAGAAATTAATTGATATAAAATATTGGATACGAAACATATTTCAGGATGCGACATATAATTTAATATAAATAAATAAAATATACAAAAAATATAAATAAAAATTTAGTCACCCGAAAATTAGAAAGAAGAGCTTATAAAGGCCCATCAATATGTACCTAATGTGAAATCTTCCCTTGCGGGCATCTTTCGCCTTTTTGGAGATTAGCCTGCCCATGTGCAGCCCTATTTAATATCTATAAATTGGTTATTTAATTTTTACATTTGGGACTCCAAGAATATACAAATTGTTAGCAACATTTTTGGTCAATCTTAGAAATTAATTAATTTAAGAATTTAGGTACGAAAAATATTTCAGGATATAACATATAATTTAATTTAGATAAACAAAATATATAAATAAAAAAATGTGCTCACCTCAAAAGTAAATCAATTATGGAAAATTTAAAACTTAAAATTATTTAATATAAACCGGCTTAAATAGCCCTGTTTTGGCATGTGTATACGATATATAATATTTTTGAATAAAAGATGAAAAAAGTAAATCAATTATGAAAAAAAAGACAGAAAAATACTATTGTAATTAGGAAAAAAAAAAGTATGTTGAACAAAAGGATATTGGTAACTTGCAGGACGTTCTAGAAAAACAAAAGGAGTGCCACTCTTTTTCTTGGAAAACAAACAAACAAACAAATAAACAAATGGCCTGGCTCGTAGGTCCAAAATCAAACAGCGTACAAATAAATTGGCCCGGAGTTATGAGAAAAATTCTGACAAAAAAACCCAGATGAATAATTTGAGCCGAGGATATCAGTTTACTATATTTTTCTTTTTAAAGAAAGAGGGGACAGGTCTCTCATTGAAAAATTTATTAATTAAAAAACCGATAAATTTTTATACATAAAAATAATAGTAATCTACAAATTTTGAACGCACACTAATACTCTAATTTAGTTCAAAGCTGAAATTGATGGCATACGTCAGCTTATATACAACAAATGGGATGTTGTTTTGTCACACTTAAGTAGGGTGTCTATCGAATGCTTGATATTTTAGCTAAAGCGGCACATGTAGTTGACATGTAATTAAGGGTGTAACATCCCAAATTTTGGGATTATAAAGTTTGAATAATATATGGAGATTAATTATAAATTTTTGGTTTAAAATAATTATGAGAATAATTATTTAGGAAGTTTAGAATTAATTTCTTGGAAATAATTAGAAAATAAAATCAAGGAAATAATTGCAAGAGATAATTTTGAGAATAACACCCAACATGCAATTTTTCTTCATTATTTAATAATACCCACCCATTTGACTTGCACCAAAACGCGTATGTAGTAATATTCATTAAATCAATTTTCTTTTTCTCTACTTGCACACTTCGCCCAATCACGTAAGAGACGCTGATTACAGTCAGTAAATCAGTCATCATGATTACCTCACTCTTGATTCACGTAAAAATTAGAGACGCCATATTTTTCCAGCGAGATCATGCGCTTACGGCATCAGACCCCTATGCCTCTTAATTATCGTCATTTTTCTTCATTTACACGGGACCCTTGGGTCCTTATATATAGTTCATTGGTTCTCATTTTGATCTAGCACCTTTCACCAAAAGAAAGAAAACAAGAACGAGAGAGAAAGAGAGAGTTTGATAGAAGGCGAGCAAGGAGAGAAAGAGAGAGTTCAAGCATTGGTTGCTCTGTTCTTGCACCAGAAAACAGGGGTTGTTGTGGCGTTGAGAACCAGCGATAACAAGGGAGTTTGAGCTTTGCAAGAGGTAATCCTTCAACCTTGCTTTCATGGTTTAGTTGCTGCTTGTAGGGCTCTGTTTTTAGGAGTTTTGTAACGCCCTTCATTTTACTTAATAAAATAACTATATATTAGTTTGATCAGTAACCTAATAGTGCTTTAACATTTAACAAAATATCCAAAATAAACCAGAGTATGCAAAATGAGTCCTATTGTGGCAATATACAACCATCCATCATACACCAAAAAGACAGAAGCACTACTTTTAGCGAGTAGCTCGAGCTTCAAGTCTTACCGATGGGCCCAGATGAGAACTATCACCTCGAAAAATGTGGTAACCATCAATCCAACTTATTACAAATACTAATATGTGCTAGTGAGGTGCCAAGTGGAACCATTTATATAACAAAATATTAAAAATATTATTCACCAATATACACGTCACAAAATTTCATATCAGAAATTATGTATCAAGTTTTCATTAACACAATTCCCAAGATACCTCACATCAATCCAACCGAACCACCTTATTTCTTCTGACTAGACCCATGGGCTAAGTTACATCCATGTTCTCGGGCGGTTACTCAAAAGCTCACCGGTCATGTGATGAGGACCGCCAAAATCCTCGGGGCACATGTCCTGACCATGGGTCTATTCCCTCATTAAACCGGGTGGGGTGTCGTAAGCCCTCATTGAACTAGTGGGCAGTCCCTCATTGAACAAGTGGGACAACAGAAAGCCAACCATCGTGCACCAATGGAGGCCTCACCACGTGGTGGAATAAACTACTCCATCTCTTCCCAGTTCAACCCTTACCATAATTATCACAATAAATATATAGTTCAACAGGGATTTTCCAAGACTTTCTCGTTCATATCATGTAATTAAAATCATTCTCATATAGTAGTATATGTTATAATATCATAATTCTAAATTCTTATACATATATAAATAAATAAATAAATAAATAAATAAATATGTATATATTCACAATTCAAATCATAAGGTTCCGCAAGGCAATTTCTATTAAGATATTCATAACTATTTCACAAAATACTCACAACAACATACTAATACACATAACAAGTGGAAAATGGTTATCTCTCACGAAGCTAACTATTATCACATTGCTCCTAATCGAAGAGCTCAAACACACGCCAAAAATCAATCTACCACAACCAATTTACTAACCATTAATAACTCTTTAAAACTCTACATATTCAAAATTATAACTTATAATTTCATAAAATTAAAAATATAAAAATTTTAATAATAAATTTGGAATGCATGAAGTGGGCAAATTATAACGAGACTAAAAAAATTAGGGAGACTATAAATTCTCTTTTTTATTTATTACTAATTAATAATACCCTCTTCTATTTATTATTAATTAATAATTCCCTTTATTATTTATTCCCCTTTTAATAATAATAATATTTATTATTATTTATTTATTTTATTACTATTTATTATTATTTCTCTACAATTATTTTAAACTCGAGGCTATCTTAATACTTTAAATTACGAGTTTATAAAACCAACCACCTTATAAAAATATGCTTTAATGCATTACATATATTTATATTAATAAGATTTTGGGTTTTACAAAAACTAGCACTCAGTATCTACAAACTCATCTTGAATGATATATATATATATATATATGTGTGTGTATATATCTACACACATGACACAAATATATATACATAAGTAACAATAAGGCTTAATTACCATGTACAGTGAGTGACCTACACTTATATATATATATATATATATATGAGACCTCTTTTCCTATTACCTCCTTGCACAGCGTGATGTGTGTATATATATTTATATATATAAAAGCAAGTTTTCTTTCACTCCTTTTTATATATAGTTCTATACACACACATACTTGATAGTAAAACCTTCATTTTATTTTAACAGTAATTTTCTTCTCTTTCTTCCCAAGGTTGCGACGTGTGTGTGTGTGTTTTAGCTTTGGGTGTGCATATATATATATGTGTGTGTGTGGATATATACATTCTAAGACCACATTTTTTTTCCCATTAATTCATGTATGGGGACATACTGATTCTAAGACCACCCTTTTTTTTTCCCATTATTTCATGTATGGGGACATACTTATATATATATATATAGCTTTTTCCTTCCTGTTATAAACCAGCAAAGTGACAACTGTATATTTACTCTAGGTGCAGCAACATAAAAACTCATATACGAGATAGTAAGTTTTTATCTTTAGTTTCCCAAGTACAACCACATACTCATATATATACACACACACACTAGGCAGCTAAATTTATGCAGTAACATAACAGCCCCTGTTTCATTTCAGTTTTCAAACCATGCATATATACAAAAGATTTATCTTTTCTTGCAACGCGCGCACACACGCTAATATGTATATTCATATGCAACAGTAGCTAACCTTGATCGCCGGACTTGAGCGCTAATCCTCGAAGGTCACGATGGCTCTGTTTTGTTGGTATAAAACAAAGAAAACAAACGGACTTTCTCTCCCTCTCTCTTAGCTTGAAGTAAGATGAATAATGAAAGCATGAAGCTATGGTTTAATAGAGAACTAAGGGTCCAGTCCGATGAGTATAAACTGATGAGTATAGGTGTGGAGCTCAAGAGGTATGGCATTGCTTCTGCATTCCGTGATTGATCGACGCTGTGTGAATCTCAACTTTTTTGCGTTTTCGTTAATCTGACGTTATCTCACAGTCTCAGTTTAACGTGTTGCATCTTCTGTTATATATATGTATTTTATTCTATTTTATTATTATTATTATTATTATTATTTTTGTAACTGAGGCTGAGAATGAGGTATAGCAGCTGAATAGATATATCTAGATGCTTACTGTTGCACTTTGGAGCTGAGGTTAAATGGGCTGGAAATTATAATTTGATGTTGGGTTGAGATTAATGAATACATGGGTCAAATGGTTCTGCACACATGGGCTGATGGAGATTTAATGATCATGGGCCAAATATATAGGTTATATTGGAATCAAATAGTTGTGCATGAATGAATAGAAGAACGTGGGTTGAGATAACATGGGCTTGCTTTATTGTTTAAATTGGTGTTGCATGGTTTAAAAGAGATATCAATTATTTTACCCTTGGGTCCCACAAGCATGCTTCTACTATTTCTTATATTTCCTTTTCTTCCTAATGTTAAGTTTTAAAATTCAACAATTCTCTCCTCTAAAATTCTGATTAAATATATTCTTGTCTATCAAATTGTGCTTTGGTTTTGCTTAAATTCATTTGCAAGCTTAGGGTAGTAAAATTGCTATTTTACTCCTTCTTAATTTCGACACTTGATTGTCAAATAAATTCTCAAAATAAATCTTTAATCTCATATAAGGATTTTGCTTTCTCAATTAACTTCTCTAGGCCATAAATGATCTCTTACAAATATTCCTTGAACTTACTCTTTTCCTGAAATAAATTTAAGGAAAAATAGGCCTTTATTTCAATAATTACTCTCATAATCATTTTAATTCGAAATTTCATAATTACTCTCCATACATTATTCCAATTTCAAATCCCAAAATTTGAGATGTTACAAGTTTAAACAGAGAAAGTTTTAGCATATTGAAACCCCAAGCTTAATGGCTATACGAAGCTAGGAAGTTGGTTGTATATGTATATATAATGAAACAGATTAGCCATTACTGAGATTTTACATGAAATTTACACAGTAGATAGTAGACTCAACAAGATTTAGAACGAGCAAAGGAACAGCCAAAACAGACATGTAGATTAGGAGTTATGGTTTTTCAAAGATTGACAGCACCCCATCCCAGCAACACTACCCCGCACCTCAGCACCCCATCTAGCAACACTACCCCGAACCTCACCACCCCGCAACACTACCTCGACCTCACCACCCCATCCCAAGAACACTACCCCGAACCTCACCACCCCATCCCAACAACACTACCCCGGACCTCACCACCCTACCCCCAACACTACCTCGGACCTTACCAACCTACCCCAGCAACACTACCTCGGATCCTAGCACCCTATCCCAAATCCCAACACCCCATCCCATTATCCCTATCCCGAACCCTTCAACCCCCCAACCAAAACCCCCTCAACTTAGGAGAAATAATTACAAAGATAATAATGATAATAATAATAATAATAATAATAAATAAATATGTTTATTATTAGGAGGTGAATAAATAATATTATTATTTATCAAAAATGATATTATTATTTTAGAGGTTAATAACCACTTTTTAATCCTCTAAAATAATTCGCGGTGACGCAAGTGATGACTACCGACAATGATAAATGTTTATAGGCATACTTTGACAACTCAACCGATCCAAACACCTACCGGAACAATTAAGGATTCAAGTTTGAGGTGGGTAGTGTTATCTTATTAACTTGTATGTATGTATTCATGTATGACTGATCATGTTGCTAGATAACTTACATGTGTATATCCTAACTATGGATTGAAGCTGCATGTCCTAAAGGGCTGCGATCCTTGGCCGTTAACTGCGGTTATGATGCGACTTATTTATTGTGAATTACTCGATGCTGATACATGTGTTATACTGTCTTTTACATTTCATATTTACATATAAGATTAACTATTACCCCTAAAGTTCATTCATTTTTACATATTTGAAATCCAATTTTAGTTTCTTTTTGTTTGCCCAAAAATCCCGTTTTTGCTTTTAACATGATTTGTAGTTCTATAGTTTTATATAAAGACTGAAATTAAAATCATTATATGAATTAAAATCAAAATTTGTTAAAAATATTTTGTCCAATACTTTTAATGAGTTTTGGTTTTGATTACTATGCTTATTTGTATTAACTTATATTAGGTCCTTATAAAATTATAGAGACTAAAAACTATTTATTCTCTTTCACTCACTTCTCCATGAATAAGGGTTATTTTTTAATAAAATAATATATATATATATATATATATATATTTTCATACATTTGTTATCTTTAACTAATTTTTTATTCTACCTAATTTGAGTACTAGGAGTAGAGCTAAGAATGCAAGCCAACTCGAAGGTTGCAGAATGGCCGCACCAACCAATGGGCCAAATGGTGCACCAACCCATGGGCCGAATTTGCGAGCCTTAATAAGCTGGCAAAATGCCAACCCTAACCTGGCAAAGCGCTAACCCTAACCCTCAATTGTGAGTTGGTAGGCTAGCCCACGAGCCCGCTTTTTTTATTAAAAAAAAATCCCATTTTCTTAAGATTATCTAAAATCCAAGATACATATATATGAATAATCAATTTTGCTTTTCTAGCATTAACCATTTCACATTTAAAAATTCAAAAACATAATCTACAAGTGAGAAGATAAAGTTATCAAATTTGTTAAAGCTTATAAACAACATCCCAAGCAATCAAGATATAATAATTTGATTTAAAGGAGGAAGATTGCTAACACTTTTCCTCTTTGAAATTAGAAGGTACCAAGGTCGAGTGTGTGACTTATGGGCTTTATAATATTATTCATATTCAAAGGAAAAAAATTGTGCGGGCCAACCCACCACCCATGGGCTGGCCCGTACCAACTCGCATGTCAAACGTTGAGCCTGTGCAACTCACACTTTTACAGTTTGGGAAAAATCACAAACCCTAACTTTGTTCAAACCCACAAACTACATAGGTTGAGCCTGTTTTACCGATTTTAATTAAGAGCAAGTATATTTTTTTAGAACACTAAACATTTTTAAACATGAGTGACTTTTGTTATTTTGAAATTTTATTGTGATGTAGGTAGAGGTTGACTTTTTGATCGGACTTTTTGATGGGGCTCTTTGAAAGTTTGGTTTTTCTTCTTATATCTGTGTCAAAATCTTGATCCAAGGGTCCAAAAAATTTTTTTAGGTGGTAAAAAATTACCACACGTGGTTTTTTAAAAATTTGTTTTTTGATGGCGATGTGAGAGATAATGAGAAACTTACTCATTAGAAAATCCTCTTCCCCATGAACACCTTAATCGAAACTTACAACAGGTAGGTGACTCCACTGCCCAAAATAAATAATCTAACCAAACTTTTTAATTAGGGAAAAAAAAACTATGAGGACTTAAAATAAATAATAACAAAAAATCTGAATAATAAGTAAATAACATAGACTTAGAGGCTGTTTAAAAATCTTTTAGCGTTCTAAAAATGTTCTACCCCTTTTTTAAAAAAAAAAGTCTTTTAAAAGTGAGACGAATCTCAGATTTTTTTTTTTTTTTTTTTTTTTTAGAAAAAAGTAGAAAAGTTGGGATAAATTTTTTAATTAATTATTTTCACTCTTTCAATCTATATCTTCTCTTTATTAAAATTTTAGAACCCCACTTTTCCATTTTTTTTTTTCAAACCCAACCTATAAAAATCTTCCCTCCCTGCCCTTCAAATTTCTCATACCAAATAAGCCCTTATTGTAACACTTTTTGATGATTACATTTTTTTTATTGAGACCTCTCGATAATTTTCCCTTTTAATTATAACTTTATCTCAGTATCAATTCATTTTTAAAAAAATTATTAATTTATCATTATTTTCATAAACCCCGTTTGGAGTGTATATCTATATTATAGGAAAGGCCTTAAAATATCAGTAGTAGGAGACACTCCAAAACTGCCAACATCTCTGCAAAGAATGATGAGCACTGCAGAGGAAAAGACGAAGCAAAACTGTGGAATGCAACTAGTAAAAGCAATTAGCTACAGTGGCAAATACGACGTCGTGAAGCGTGCAAGGCCATGTCTAAGAAGGTAAAAGACGGCGTCGTTCAAGTAGAAGATATTATTGAACGGCTAATAGAGCAGGAACTAGAACCAAGTGCTGCAGCGAGTTTCCAAACCCGGACCTGATGATTCAGACGAGTGGGGAACTCAGAATGAGCAACTTCATGTTGTGGCAAGTGGCCTTCACAGAACTTGTGTTTGATCCTCATCTCTGGCCTGATTATGGGAAGAACCAGTTTGTTGAAGCCTTGGTTGTGTTTCAGCAAAGACAAAGACGCTTTGGTGGGCAACAAACTTAAGATTAATTACTCTCTGCAATCTCGTATACAAGATACAAATAACTGAATTACGTTGACTAAGGTTGTTAAACGCAATAAATAGGTAAGAAATTTCTTTTTCTTGTTTTTTTCAAATTTAATTACCCTTATTTATAAAAAGGTTAAGAGTTTAATTTTGTATTAACCTGAATAGTAAAAGGACAGATAGATCTAAATATCAGATCGACGAACACCTGACAGCTGTTTACAGGTTTTTCAATCATTTTTGCCTAAGAAATATTAAAAAAGAAGTAAATTTCTCAAATATTATTAAAAGAGTAACGTTGACCGTTAACTTTTTAAATAATAATATTGTTTATTTTAACATTTTTCAGGTGAAATTGGTTTTTTTTTTTTTTTTTTTTTTTTTTAACTTCTAGATACTACCCGATTCATTCATACGTGAAAACTTACAAAGTAAAATTTGATCATAACCCTTTCATAGGAAGGGTGAGTGATATAAAGAATGATTACGTTGGAAAATACACGAGAGGCAATGAGTACGTAGTAAAAATTTTCTGAAGTCTTGACCCATTTATTTAATAAAGTTATTGGAAATGATGGTTTATATACATTATAATTAAATTTATTAACGAACTATGCATTTTCACTATTTGGCCTGATGGGACAGTACCCTTAGTAGGGGGGCATCTTTCGCCCTTTTCTGATTGGGATGAGCCCTACCATGTGCAGCCCTGTTAATTCATTTAATATCTATAAATTGGTTATTTAATTTCTACGTCCAAGAGTAAAAAAAAAAAAAAAAAAAAAAAATAGCTAGCAACATTTTTGGTCAATCAATAATTTATTCTGGAAAATGGTTTAAAATTAAATATAGTTTTATTTTTAAAATAGTTTTAAAACTTAAAATCATTTAGTATAAACCGGCTTAAATATCCATGCTTTTGCATGAGTATACTATATAAGATATTTTTGAATTAAAAATGGAAAAAGTAAATCAATTTTTTAAGTAAAAAATAAATGAACAGCCACCCTAATAAATAGGGAAAATACGTACGTTTCGAGGGTTGGAAATTTGAATCCAAGTATGGTCCTACGACCTACCCTACGGACATTTAATCCTTGCTTTTCCATATTTAATTTTATTTAAGGGCGATATAAATCCAAGGATGGTCCTAAGACAGTAAGACCTACCGACAATAATTTATTTAGAAGCATTTTGCTTGAAAGGAGGGAAGTTATATAAATCCAAAGATGGTCCTACGACCCACCGACAATAATTTACTTAGAAGCATTTTGCTTCCTCAATTGGGAGTAGTTAGGTTGTGTTTGGTTTGAAAGATAGGAAGATGTGGAGAGAAAAGAGCCTATATATTTTTTTAATATTCTAAAGATACACTTCTAACAAAAAAAATATATATTCTTTTTATTAATAATAATTTGATCAATATCTCTTCCTCTCTCATTATTCCCCCAAACCAAATAAACACGTGCTTATTGTGCTAGTCAACACACTCAATAATTGTACTTCATTTCCCAACACTTGTACTGTTTCCTTCCTTCGTGTTTTTTGTTTTGCAATTTCTCCGCTCGACCGATCTGCGTTGCCTCCTTTTAACTTCAATGAACCCTTGAATTTCGGATCCAGCTTTTGTCGTTTTACATTACCATCCGTTTTCATTTTGAAGATATTTTATGATCTTGATTAATCTGAAAAAAAATATTTTATGATATTGAAAAAATATTTTAAAATATTAAAAAAATATTTTAGAATACTGACGGGTATTAAAAAAATACTTCAGATTCAAGAAAGCTATTTTTTTAAAAAGGGATTGGATGCATTTTGAACCAAAATGCTGCCGTTTGAATGAAAAGGACGACAATGGAGGATAATATAAAAGAACCAAAGCCTTTGAATTTCCCTCGGCTTTTGTTTAAAACCAATGCTGCTTTAGGAAAAATCTACCTCAAAGCCCAAATTAGTAAAAAATTGTTAAAAAATGCCCTAAAATAAGTTACATGTCAAAAAAGATTTCAGGACTTTTTCTGATATTATTTCATAAAACGATAGTTGTTAACAGGTATTGATTTAGTTGTTGGGATATTGTTGTTAACGGCTGCTGATTTAATTGTTAATGTTATACTGATATTGTTGTTAACGTTTATGAAATAATACCACAAACCTTAGACCTTTTTTTGACATGTGATTTTTTGGATTTTTATTTGATAATTTTTTGCTAATTTAAGACCTGAGGGAGATTTTCCGTTGCATTTTTTTTTGTCGTTTAGGGCCTTTTGGTTTGATGGAAGGGAGAGGGATGGAGATAAGAGAGAGAATTTTTTTTCTCATTTTTATTAAATAAGTCATGAAAATTTTTCAATATTTTAAAAATATATTTTCAAGAAAAAAGAATATTTTTCTTATTAATGACACTTTGATTGATATCTTCTCTCTCACTCCCTCCCTTCAAACCAAATATTCTAAGCTTTGAATTGCCGCCGGAGATGAAGCCCGTCTTTTGTGGAAACCTGGATTTCGACTCTTAAGATTCAGCTCAGTCCGACTCTTGATGTTCTGCTTTATTCTTAATTAGCAGCTTCCTTTACTAATTATTTTTCACCGCGTCATTTGCATTATAACGGGCAAGTTCACTTTGTGCGGTCCAGGATTGAACTTTCTTAACACCGGCACGAGTTCGAACTTCGAGGTCGAGAGGGCATCCGGGTGTCGGCGCGTGTCGGTTTGTGGCGTGTGGCATGTGTATTGTGTGGGGGAACCGGCAAGGTGAGTATTAGAGCGGGAATCGAGCCGGCCCGGTCCTACGGGGCACGACCCTACAAGGCCTGAGATAAGGAAAACATCTGTTTTTTAAAGCCCGGTCCGATAGTACCAGGTCAGAGCCGGCCCTACGGGGCACGAAATTTACTATTCCAAATTTTAATTATTTTTTTTTTTGGGTTTTTTCTAAAGAAATATAATTAGTAAATTGCAATCATTAAAGTTCTAATCTATCAAATAAATATTATCAACATTAATATCTAAATAATACAAATCATCCGACAAATAAACACATTCATTAATTCGTAATAAAAAACAAACCATTGTCCACAATTGCCTCACATAAAACGTAAGAAGCATTAAACTAAGCAACATTAAATAACTCACATAAAATATAAAAGCATACCACTATCATTGTCAATTGTCAGTTTGTCACCTTCTTCATCACTATCATCAATTTCATAGATATTTGATTGTGTTTCACTTTGAGCATAAGATTGTGCTTCACTCTTTGACTAATTTTTTTTTTTTGTTTTTTTAAAAATGAAAATGCTACAGGAACAGCGCCTAACGGGCCGGCCCGATTAAGCCCGAGGCCCCTGGGTCGGCCCTGCGGGGCCAATTTCAAAATTTAAGCATATTTTTCAAGCCCGAGCCCTACAAGGCCGGGGCTTAAAAAGCCGGCCCAGAGGCCCTGACCCTAATTTCCGGATCTAGTGAGTATGAAGAGCTGTTTTTTTTTTTATATATATACATAGTAGGGGAGGGAGACAGGGTTCGAACCCTGGATATGGGGGAGGAGAGCCAAACTCTCATACCACTACGCTACTAAGACGCTGGCAGTATGAAGAGCTGTTTTAAATTTGGATAGTCTAGATTAAACTTAGACAGTTTAGATTTAATTTGTTTTAACTATCAATTTTTAAATGAGAAAATCATTTTAAAAAAATATGTTAGTTGCGAGATTACTTTTATTTTAAATTTTCTACTTATTAAAATCTCCCACATGCATTTAGCTACAGTGGCAAATACGACATCGTGCAAGCTTGCAAGGCCATATCTAAGAAGGTGAAAGACGGCGTCGTTCAAGTAGAAGAGATTAATGAACGGCTGATAGAGCGGGAACTAGAAACCAAGTCTTTGCTTGTTGAGTTTCCAAACCGGACCGATGATTCGAACGAGTGGGGAACTCGAATGAGCAACTTCATGTTGTGGCAAGTGGCCTTCACAGAACTTGGGTTTGATCCTCACCTCTCGGCCTGATTTTGTTAAACGCAATAAATAGGTAAGAAATTTATTTTATTTTATTTTTTCAAATTTACCCTTATTTATAAAAAAGTTAAAAGTTCAATTCTGTATTAACCTGAACAGTAAAAGGACAGATAGATCTAGGTATCGGATCGACAAACACCCAACGACTGTTCAATTTAATTATAACTTCGCAGTATTAATTCATTTTTTAAATATACTCTTATTTATAAAAGGGTTAAAGTTCAATTTTGTCTTAAATTTTTTTGCACAATGTAATAACCCCACTTTTATGTAAATTATTGTATGAAGCTCAATAATATTATATTATGGAATTTCATTAAATTTAAAGCAAATAATATGTGGTTCCATCTAATTGGCTAATAAGAGATAATTATTGTGAGAAGGAATAGGAAAATAAAAGATAGTTCAAGAATATGGACACATGACAAGATTAAAACGAACATTAGAGAAATATTTTTGACTTTAAATGGTGGCTTTAATGATGATATTATTATCCAAAGATACATGGCATAACTTTATGTATTAAGAAGAGGATATTAAATCCCCTTGCTTCTTGAAGCATCACGCATGAGAGAGGGAGGAAATGAGAAGATAAAGCTTTACTTCATGATAAGTCCACATGCTACCATAATAATTATTAGGGACACATATGCTTGGTGAAATAATTATGAGGGACACATATGCTTGGTGAATTAAATATGGGGGACACCTAAGCTACCAAGTATCCAAATAACATTTAAAGAAAATTAATTAAGGACACATATGCATATTGAATTAATTTTAGGGGATACTTGTACATGTATGAATGATCAAGAGAGGACACATAATCTTCTTCTCCATTAAGCCAGAAAATTGGACCACAAGTTGGAGATAAAATTGAAAGATATTTTAGCTCAAAATAGGGGATATGTGGGGTGTCCATGGGGAAAAGAAGAAGAAAAATCAAATTTTTGCTAGAAAATGGAATAGTATTTTCTAGCTATTTGTAAGGAGGACAAGGTGAAGAAGCCAAGGAAATTGAAACCTCAAGCAAGTAAGTTTCTTTCTCCAACCTCTTGAAAATTTCACAAAATTATAAGAGAATTATGGTTAATAGCTAGAAATTGGTGATATGATTTTATTTTGATGGTTTAAAAGTGTTTAAAATGGAATTTTGTATGAAAAAGAGTATGGGGAATAATTTTGAAAGCATAAAGCATGAAAATATGCAAATAGAAGAGTTGAAAAACCAACAAGGGTATTTTCGAAAACTGGGAATTTTTCAAATGTTTCTCAACTAAGCAAGTATTTTTAGACAAAAATAGACATGCCAAGGGTTATGTAGATTTTTGGAACATCTCAACCGGATTTTTCTACAATTAGTTATGAATTTTTGAAGTTGGGTCAATTTCAGAAATTTTCTGCACTATGTGCGAAAATAAGAGAAAATTCACCAAGGAAGAAATACTCATTAATAAAAGAAATTAATGAGTTTCAAAAATAGAAAGACCCTTTTGCAAGTGTATAATTATAAGGGAGAAGTTATATTAGTAGTGACACTGTTATATTATTTTATTTTAGGTCTATCATTCTTACATAATAGCTGGATATTTGCTACTTCACTGATCAACTACTTGCACGTAAGTGACCTTAATTTTATGTACTTTTGTGTGATTTTGTATGTATGATTTACCGTGATTGGTTATGCCTTCGATGATATGTGTTCCAAGCGCTTTGGATACTGGAACCACTGTATGTGACCCTGACATGGTTATGTGCCTTATTTGAGCGGTACATGTTATATGTGATTGCTTGTTCTAGTTTAGGTTGTATGTCTCGCTGTGTTCGACCTGTGAATGCTGTATGTTTTATGGTTTTTCTTACATGATTTGTATATGAAATTAACGGTTACTCTCGGATTTATTTATGAATCCCAGTCTATTATAAGAATACAGGAAGTGTCTATTATAAGAATACAGGAAGTGCGTCTAGAACGAGGCAGGAGACTGGAGGTAAGATGGGAGAGCTTGATTGAAGATTTTTGGAGCATGGTGGCAGCTTTTTGTTATTACCTCTCTAGTTATGGATGACTGTACTATAATCGTTATTTTGAATATTTTATCAGGATGACTGTATAATAACCATTGAAAGGATTATTGTTTAGTTATTTACTTTATCGGTAGTATATTATCCAAAATATTTTCTTTGCTCGGCTGCAATGCGTATTTATTTATTTGGAAGTAAAAGACACTCTACCCGCCACCTGAAACGGTGAAACCAATAGGAGTGTAACACACAAGAGAGTTGTGGATATCCACAATTTTTTTAAAATTATTTTTGTCTAGAAAATGTTTAAAAAGAAGCAAATTTGTCAAATACCATTAAAAAAGTAATGTTGGCTGTTAACACTTTTTAGGGTTAAGTAGCATTTTTGCCCTGGAAGTATACGACTAGGAGCAATTTTGCCCTGGAAGTTTTTCTTGGAGCAATGTTACCCCGAAGTTTAAAATTGGAGCAATTTTCCCCTCCGTTAGCAACCCTAACGGTCAACGGAGGGCAAAATTGCTCCAAAAAAAACTTCAGGGCAAAATTGCTCTAAAAAAACTTATAGGGCAAAATTACTCCGGCCATATACTTCCAGTAAAAATTCTACTTAACCGTTTTTTTATATTTAATATTTAATTTTACAATAATAATTCGTTAATGAAAATGCAACCCTTTTTTATCTCGCCTTCGTTGATTTATCTAATTCGGCCTATTTGAAGTAAACTGTTTTTTGCGGTGAGGCCTGTGACTGTTAGCCTAATTATAAAATTTTTAAAAATATAGGCCTCCTTAACAGGGGCCAGGCTCAGTTGAAACAATGGCTCTAACAGGCCATAGGCCAAGCTCAAACCATTTTGTTGCCAAACAGGCCTGGCCTGGCTTTGTTTCCACCCCTAGATATTATATAAATAAGAATTAAAAATATAACATATCATAAATAGCAGTTTTAACATTTTTTTTGGGTTAAGTAGCAATTTTGCCCTGAAAGTTTTTTTTGGAGCAATTTTGTCCCTCCGTTAGCAACCCTAACGGTCAACTATGAAAAACTTCCAGGGCAAAATTGTTCCTGACCTTAACCCCGTTTTTAATGATCAATCAAGAGTAATGTTGCTTATGCGAAATTGCTTTAAAAAATACTTCTAGATACTACCTGATTCATACGCGAAAGATACTACCTGGTTCATACGCGAAAACTTACAAAGTAAGAAACAACTTTCCCAGTATGAGTGAACCACCTCAATCATCTACCTCTGACTCTTCTTCTCTTATCACTCCCTTTATTCCTAGAAATTTGTCTCCTTCTATGAAGAGAACTCTTTCCAACAAAATAGAGAACCTTATTGAAGTTACCCATCATCCTGATCGTCCTGTTGGATCTCCTGATCTACCACTCCTTAGCCCTTACAGTTACTTCCACAGAAGTAACTCATTTACCAGTTCCATCAGATCCATTATTCGAACCAGAAGACCCCATGTCCAAGAAATTGTTCGTCTACCGGACTTGAAAGTGTACTCCCCGGCAACTACCCAAGAGCAATATTCCACCATTGAGATCTCTCCAGATCTCATTGCAAAATGGAGATCCGAAGGCTATACTCATCTCCATTTTGGTGTCTTTCGCTCGGCTCTCACCCTTCATGGAAGAAAAGGACTCCCCTGTTACCGCTAAAGTGGCTCTTTTAGATTCCACCTATAAGAACTATTCTCATGCTCTTATTGGTGCACTCCTAACCACTCTTAGCAATGGCGGCGTTATCCCGACTATCCGGCTGATTATAATGTCGGTCTCTCGATTTAACTCTTCCAAGAAGATTAAAAGTTCAGATCCAGATCACGGGAGCGAACAAGACTCTCAAGCCATTATGGCTACACTTCATCATCGATTGTCTATCGTCTGCAGAATCATGCTTATGATCTTGAACTTCCTAATTCAACCACGGATGCTCTTGTTGCAGTTTCTAATAGAGCAGATGACACATCCATTATCCAGATTCCGAGGCAGATCCCAAAGAATGAACTTGCCCAGATTATGCCTATGGAATGGATTAGCAATTATGAAAAGCTTTTCCATGAGAAATGACCCAGATGTCCACACCACCACTCCACCAAAGGTTGAAGACCTTGGAAATGGTGTATCAAAAACCACTTTCACTAGACCAAGTATGGACCATCAAATCCACATCCTAGTGGAAGAATGTTGTCACTTACACTGTTTACACACCCTCCGTAAAAGACCCGCCAATTGCTTGGATAAACCAGGATGCCAAGCCTTGCTATGTTTCACATATCAATGGTCACTTTTTATGGGATGTCCCAGGATCGGGAATGTGTGATCCGAATGTGAGTGTGATACTCCCCGAATGGTGGGAAGATTCGATGACGAACAAGGTTTATATCCTTGTAAATATGCCCACAAGCGAGCATTAAAGAACAAGTCCTCTCTCGGATCTCCTTGTAGATCTCACAAGAACAAGAAGTTTGATGACAATGATGATTATGGCTCGCATGCCCGGTCTCTTCCAGGCGTTCTACACGTCGTTGGCAACCGCCTCCTCCTCCAACCAAGATCTTCAAGAGACATGTCCCTTGTTGAACTAATGTTAGAAACAGGTCACCATGACCTTGTTAAAAGATACTTTCCGATGTTACTCTCAATGCTCCATCGAACCTTTTGTTGCAACCCCAATTCCGCTTTGCTCCTCAAGCCGTTTCTTGTATTGCTATGCTCAATCCTTATGAAAAGGAATTTCCTCCCTTGAAAGAAGAGTTGATCAAGCTAACAAAATCTTATCCAAGCCATATGCTACTCCCAAAGACGAGTTGATGCCCAAGGAAATTTCCGTCCTCACAAGCCGAGGAAGTTTTAAACCGCAGACTCAAAATGCTTGTTTGTCGAACCATACTTTGCTAAGGATTGATTCCAAGCTTGACTCTCGACAACCAAGACGAAGGGATAGCCTATCGATAGACCATATATCTCGAAGAGGTTAAAAATCTTTATCTTCATCAAAAACATGCAAGCTACCAAACTGGATGCGAACTTCGAGCATTTATCGAAAGAGGATACATGGGTTCCCAGTTCAAAACGAAAGAGATTGAGCTTCAGGCTATTCAGCAAGATTTAAAAAGAATTGAATTGGATATAGCCAAAAAGCAGTCTCAGACTATATATGAACCCTATCCTTCATTTTCAACCATTCCATCACCCTTGTTTCCCTCATCACCAACAGCCTACCCGGAAGAAGCAGATTACAGCAAACAGTTTAAATTCAATTATCCGCTGTTTGCTCAATTATCACCACCAAAATTAACCTCACACACCAAACCTCAGCCCTACACCTCGTTTTACCTATCCTGAGACCAAGACCACCATACTTCACCCCTTTTCACACTCATGAATCGGGATCGGCTCTCAAGGCATTCGGATTAATGAACCTTCCCAAGACAAAAACAAAAACGCAGCAAGTCTTCCTCACCTACCCAACCATCTACCTATTCATCGTTACTTCCGCAACATCCTCCTCACAAACTTCCTCGCACACTACACCATCCACTAATCCTTCTCATATAGGAATCCTACAAAGTCCAAACCAATTTGCTCCTTTACAAGACTCATCCAGTTCGAGGAATCACGGTCGAAGGTTTTTCCCAAATTTATTTCGATGCTAGCTCAAGCCGAAATGGCCGATATCTCAAGAATTGCTATGGTCCGACCAAGTGCGAGAAGAAGAAGAATTTGATGAATCATTTGTTGAACACCCTGAAGATCGACCTCGAGGACAGAACCATGACTACAAGCCTACCAATGGTCAATGGTTCACTTTTGACAATACTCCTTACGATAAATGGCGATTTCGCCTTGAAGAATTCGGTCTGGATAGATTTACAAATCACAAAGAAATCGATTCCTCTCAAGCAAGCGTTGCGGGAGTTTGTTTCACGATTCACCGGTACCCTCGAGCATGGTTTCAAAATCTCTCTCCATATCAAAAGCTTCAAGCGTCTAAGTGGAAGATCCCGCCTTCTCCTTGGTGTTATTCATAAAGAATTTATGGAGATCATAATATCATTCGGAAAAGAGAAAAGCAAGAATTCTTTGAGATGAAATGCTGCTCTCTAAAAAGACAGGATCTCCGAGACTCATTACCATCGAATGATGGAGAGATACCACATGTTAAATGGAGGAAATGATGTAAACCCGAGGCATACTTTTATTGCCTCCCTTCCTTAGGATGAGCCGGAGCAGTAACTTAACGAAGTATTAATGCTCTCCAACGAGATATGTCCGACATCTCTATAGGAGAATTGTACCACTTGCTCTCAATGCCCTTGATAAACTCTGCGAGCAACATAAATTTTTCAAGGACATGCAAAAGAAAGCTCATAAGTTCAAGCCTCGCATGCAAGAAGCCTTATCTCAAGATCAAATGCAAAGACCGAAGGATTGTTATTGTCCTTCCAAGAAGAAATCTCATTATCGTCATTATTCTCAACCGTTCCGAAACCTTATAAAAAATCAAGACGATCGAGATTCGAAAGAAACCTAGATTTTTCAAATCTAGAAAACCTTTCTCCAAAGGCTCCAAGTGTTTTGTTTGCCGAAAGCCAGGACATTTTGCAAAAAACTGTCCAAAAAAGACAAAAGGTGATGTCAAGATAATGCAGAAACTTCAGAAGATCTTGATGATTTCAGATAATACGGCAGATATTGAAGATTATCTTGAAGAACAAGATGAACGTAATTTGAAAACACAATATGTTCTTCCTCCTTATGATGAATCAACAGACTCATCCTTTTCGAATCGAAGAAGATTATCACTCGAGAAGAAGAAGATTTCTCCCCGGAACTATCAATCTTGTCCAAGAAGTTTCTCCCCAAACTCCATCCATTGGATGTCTTGGCTCTTTAAATTCCAATCCCGAGATTAACCCGACGGCTCCATTGCCAAACATTCAAGTCCAAGTCCTACCGAGAAAAATATTCAAAGCCCATTACCGCAATAGCCTTCATTGATACAGTTCATCTCATACGGTGATGAAACCACATATCCTTCCTCTCGAAGAATGGGTACCTCATAATCAGTACTTCTATCTGCTGATGGAAAGATATTCAAAATTGATTTGATCACCAGAAGAAAGATCAGCATTAAGTTCTTCCCAGGATGCACCTTAAAAATCAAGGTGCTAGGAAGTGAACTTCCAGGAAAAGATATTCTTCTTGGTTTTGATGCCTTCTATCACACCAAGAATTTGACTATACTTCCCAAAGGGATCAAAGGTGGAAATCCAACTTCGGTCCACGGACGAAATTCCTTCTCTCTATGAATTACGAATGCTCCACCACAAGTATTCGACGTAAAAGATCAGTTTATTCATAAGATGATCTTGTCTTGTGACCATGACCAATTCCCACATCCTTCCCCATTATGGAAAAATCAAGATTTCTTCATTAGTCTTCCTTTTAAGAGGAATGAGGATATTAATCCTACAAAAGCCTCCCATCCAGGTATGAATCCGGAGGACTTAAAGCTAGCTCGGGAAGAATGTCTTTGCACTACTCAAACAAGGTCTCATTGAACCAACAAAGTCCGAATGGGCTTGTCAAGCTTTCTATGTTGAAAAAAGATGCGAAATCAAAAGGGGAAAGAAAAGGCTTGTTATTGATTATAAGCTTCTTAATCATTTTCTTCAAGATGACAAATTTCCTCTTCCTAAGCCTACGGCTTTATTTGCACAGTTAAAAGGCTCGGCCCATGTTTTCTCAAAGTTTGATCTTAAAGCAGGATTTTGGCAACTTGGGATCCACCCACAAGATCGGCCCAAGACAGCATTTTGTATACCTAACGCTCAATATCAGTGGACCGTCATGCCCTTTGGCCTCAAGGTGGCCCCTTCATTGTTCCAGAAAGCTATGATTAAAATATTTGAGCCCATCATCAATAATGCTCTTATCTATATTGATGATATCCTACTATTCTCAGCCACTGAAGAAGAACATCAATTGCTTCTGGCCAATTTCTACCAAATCATAGCCCAACATGGCATAATGCTCTCATCTAAGAAAAGTGATATTAGAATCACCGAAGTTGACTTTCTTGGAATGCACTTCAACAACGGTAAATACAGCCCAGGCCCACATATTGCTTAGGATTTGCTCAAGTTTCGATGAAAATCTCTCTTATAAACAAGTCCAACAATTTCTCGGGATTGTTAATTTTTTGAGAGACTTTATCCCTCAATTGTCCCATCATACCAGCCACTTTGTACAAAATGTTAAAAAAGAATCCACCACCATGGTCACAGTGCGGACAAATGCTTGTAATTACCCTCAAAATGATTGCTCAAAATCCTCCACCACTAAAGATTCAGATCAAGGACACAAGATCCTACAACCGATGCTAGTGAAGATTATTGGGGTGCAATACTTCTTGAAGAAGTTAATGGAGTACGAGACTACGTGGGCATGCAAGTGGCCAATTCAAGGACTCGAGAAACATTATCATGCTACCTATAAAGAGATCCTTCTGTCAAACGTGGAATTGAAAATTTTAGCTTTCATCGAGCCCCTACCACTTCACGGTAGAAATGGACAACACATCTTTTCCAAAGATGCTAGATCCAAAAAAGAAGTTCTTGCGGATGCCCGATTACTCGGTGGAAAGACTGGTTTTCACGCTATAAATTCACGTTAAACACCTCAAGGGTCCCCAAAACATCCTTGCGAGACTTCCTTTCCGGACCTCAAAAGACTCCTCTTCCTCACCCACAGATTCTCTACATCCTTACCCTCTCGAGAAAGCCATCCTCCTACCACCATGCCTTATTGCACTAAAGCAACCGTCCTCCCTCCTAATTCCGACCTCCACTCCTTCACAGATTTCCAAAAATATGCCAATGAGCACCTCTACTCTTGGCTCCATCTTCTATTCAATAGAACGATCTCATTCCTAAAATCCAAGCATTTTAGCCCTATCTCGTCCATACACTCTTTGTCCCGTTCATTCAAGGTGCCATACCCGATGAACTTTTATGGTATGTCCGGACAATGACTATTCTCCATACCAGCTCCATTGCCTTAGCCCCTTTACTGTCTACCATTACATCTCGTGATGCCGGTCACAATGAAGATTCTCGCCCTAGTCGGACTCCTCACACTCTTTGCCCCTCTTCATTTCTCGGAGAGGTTCTTTGTTTAATGTCATAGAAAAAAATAATCTTTGGTTCCTTAAAAAATCAAAACAAAAAAGATTTTCTTGTGTGTTTTTCTTAGCAGGTCTTATCATGCGAAGCCGGATGGTGTAGAACTAAAGACCAATGCCCTACTATGGTGAATCTCTTGATTGGGTTCAACCGGATCCAAGACAATGGAAAGAACTCGGTCTCATCCTTGCCAACTACAACAAATCTGTTTCCAAAGACGTACTATTCTTGGCCCTGTACCCAGTGAAGATAAGGCATACGCATATGATGAATTGTACCAACCAGAACCTCATTATGTGTCATCATACTATGCTTCTTCCTCACAAGCAGCGGAACTTCCCCTTGACTCTCAGGGAAATATTCTTCAAGACTCTCAAGACCCTTATGAAGATGAGGACCAATTCACACGCTTATCCTTGTCTCCCCTGGCTCGTCTCAGTATCCAGCCCATTGTTCTCAACCACAGGCCCAAGACCAAAGTTCAGGAGATAACCCAGTTGGCCCAGATCCATACCACGATAATTTTAATCCACTCAGCTATCTCCGGTCCAACTACTATGATGATGTGAGTGACAACAACAATCTCTCTCCCAGTCACGAATCAATCTGCAAAGGGTGGTCCCCATAGCTAGTGTCGGCACTGTCGGCAACCCGTTTCCAGCCGGTTTCCAGTTTTAAGTCATGTGTTTCCGATGTATATTATGTGTCCTTTACTTTTCAGGCGTGAAGTTAATAATGTCAGTATTATCATGTACTACTGTCTCTCGCTTTTATTTGAAGCCACTACTTTTACTGATACTGTCTTTTTTCCCATTTGTCTTGTAATGACTCTGCTTCTCTATATAAGCAGACTTTGTGTTCAGTTGTAACCAGATCGCAGTTGATCAATAATATCCAAGTGTGTTTCCTATGACTTCTTTCTAAACTCCCTTTCCCGTTTCTGAAAGCCTTAGTTCTCAGTATATCAGTATTATCTGTTCCTTAGATTCCCAGTATGCTCGCACTTGCCTCTTCATGAGGAACCGTGCATCGAACAGTAATCGGGATTACGATCCAAGTATGTGAGAGTATGCGAAAATTAGGATACTTGAATATGCTAGTATTATATGCCTTGATTGGGAAGATGTTTGAATCCTAAAGTGTCTTTGAGCATGGGCAAGAGATAAGTCCCGGAAAAGCTCGGGATCATCCTTTGGATTAAGCATCTCCCCATCAATGTATGTATTTCCTGGAATCGTCGATTACAATAATTTTCGGTTTATCAAACTTTCTCGGTTATCCAGGCAGGTTAGATAGGATAGATCAAGGTCCCGATGACATTATTGGTGGCTGTGTCTGAGATCTTCTAGCGGCTGAACTTTATCAAGCATTTTACTTATTTTTTAAAAATACTTGGTGGTAGGGGGTAAAAACCCAGTGATTCAGTCAAATTTTAACAAACAACATAATGAATTTGGATCAGATCGACTGATTGGCTAGACCAGGAGACCAGACTATTTGGACTAGTCTAGTTTGGTCTAGGTCAATTTTTTTTTCATATAATTTAAATATTAATTTTTATTTTTTATTTAAGTTTGTTAGTGTTTTTTAAGGATTTATAATTAAATTTTATTTTTTATGATGATTTTTATATAATTATAGGTATTTTTTTTATCTTAATTGTATTTATCATATTTAAATATTTTTTCCAACATATTTTTTTTAATTGTTGTTGGATATTTTTATAGATTTATGATGTTTTAATTTTATGTGATGTGTTTTATATTATTATAGGTATTTTTATTGTCTTAATTGGGTTTAATAGGTTCAAATTTTGCCTTCCAAAGTGAAAAAAGAAAAAAAAAAAAGAAAAAAGAAAATAAGGTCTAGTCTACCAATTTAGGTGAGTCCTCGGGTTGGTCTTTGATCGATTAGACCACAAGCTACTTTATGCAACCCGAGATCTTCTTCATATCATTCTTTGAGTTGATGTCAAACCCGGTCTAGTCCACTTTATATTCATCCCTACTTCCTGGTTGAACTTCATCAGTTTTTGTATGTTTTTGCATGAGTGGCGCAATAGCTTCTGGTGTGCCTAGTACATTGTGATTGTTTTTTTTTTTTTTTTTTTTTTTTTTTTGGTATGAACATTGTGATTGTTCGATTAATACTTCTCTTTATATTATTCCTTCTTCACTGTTTTGATCTGTTTTTGTTGTCCCCCACATGTTGGTTGATCAATGGGCTATTAGGTGAAGTTCTACTTAATATAAGTGTCTCATTTAAGACTCGAATTCGAGATTCCGAGAGATATGATATGGGCTTACACCACTAGACTTATTTTATGTTGGTAATTCTATTTCCAATTTTGTTTCACTATTTATAATGGTTTAAAAATTTTACAGCAGGAATAAAAAGGAAAACAAGGAATGGTGAATAGTGCTGATGACGAAGATGTGGGTAGTTCAATTGTAGTTTAGATTGGGGAAAAAACAAGCTGGAACATTGGATTTTTAGGATTTAGAGAGCCAGTTGTGGTTTAATAGGTAAAACAAAATAATAATAATAATGATAATAAATGATTAAAGTTCATTAATTAATGAATAAGAATAACAAAAAAAAGAAAGAAAATATGTTGAGGAAATATCTTCATGAAATAACCTGATATACATCTAAATAAAAAGAAAGAGAAAATGATTACCACTTTGATCCTATTTATAAGTCCCTTTTGACCAAAAAAATTTGGTCCTATTTATAAGTCCCTTTTGACCAAATAAATGAGATTGTGATAATTTTGCTCATATTATTGTACCAATGAAAATAGAGAGAGAAGACAAAGTTAAAAGGTACTCAATCATAAATGAGGGTAAAGTTGAAAATTTACCCTATAGTTATTGAGCTACCTACCTCTCCTTGGTATGTGTGATTTGGTCAAAAATGGACTTATAAATAGGACCAGAGTGGTATATATTATCATTAATGAGTCTATACCTTTGGCCGAGTGTATCTTAAGAACTAGTGAGTTTGGGTTAATCTAGTCAAATTGATAGATTTTGGTCGGACTATGTGTTAGCATATGGCTCCAGTCAGCGGAATAAGTATGAATGGTATTATAAGGGAGATTGCATATTGCATATTATATACTTGTATGCTATATTATACTCCCTTTGTTCCTAATTATAAGAACACTTTTTGGAGTTGGTTTTGGTCCTAATTATAAGAGCAAATTTTAGCTTTTGTCAATTTTTTCCTATTATACCCCTATTTATACTAAAATGGTAATTGCTCTTAAATTTTGAGCACAGAGGAGACCGATGCCTTAGAACAAAGATATAATACATTTGACCTAGGTCTATGGAGGATATATTATGACTTATAAAAATATTCTATTTCTTCAAATTATTTTTTCCCAATGTAAAAAAATAACAGATAAAATACCTCACTAAAATAATTGTTTTAGTAGATAAAAAGATAAAAATATATGTCCCGATTTTGTATAATAAATCATTCAATCCTTCCGCAAGACATCAAACATATTAAAGGAAGGCTCTAAGGAGTAAGAATAGGAAAATGAGATTTAAATATTAAAAAAAAATTAATTATATTTTTATTTTTAAAAAGATTAAAACATAATTTATACATATTGATTTAAAATTTAAAACATAAAATTAGAAATTAAAATTTATCTTCAAAATTTAAATGTCATATATAGAATTGAGGCTTTTGAATTCATGAAGCATTTTTTTTTTTTGCAAAAAATAAAAACTGTTATTGGGAACCATATAATTCTTAAATAGATTTTTGGGACTTAACTATTCATTTTTTCTAAAAAAAAAATACCTAAAAAAAATTTCAAATAATTTAATATTAAATTTCAGCAAAGATTCAAATTAATATTTCACAATCTAATCTTAATCGAATAAAATTTAAATTTATAGTAAATAAAAGAAATAAAAAGACTGAATTGCGAGACAAAATGGAAAACATATCATGAAAAAAGGGGACGTAAGTGAGAGAATGTCTGTGAGGGACGAGTGTAGTGTGAGCATCTTAATTATCACGCCAATGCCGGACCATTTGATCTGTGTTCTCTCCCATTCCCTTCTTTTCCATTGATGACGTGGCTTTCCTTATTATATTTCAAATATGAATATGAATATTCATTCATATGCGCCTAATAATTGGGTAAGGGTATTTTAGGAAAATACACATAATTAACTAATTTAACTTCTTTCCTTAATCCCTCCAAATTCTGATAATTTGCTCCTATAATTAGGACCGGAGGGAGTATGATGAAAGTACATATATACAATGATGATAAAACTTGAAATATTGTTGTATGAGGATTTGGTGTGTGGGTATATATATATATATATATATATATCAGCTCCTTCTTTATCATATGTGATTTGCTTGTTTATTGTATAAACTTTTAGTAGTTACTGAAACGTCGAATCTCACCCTATATTAACAATTTTCAGGTGATTATTCTAGTATGGAGTAAGGGTGCTCCTAGAGCTTTTGTTATGCTATTTTGTTTGTTATGACACCTGACCCTAGGACTTCTCTCTTCACTTTTATGTCTGAAAATTTTAGAGATTTAATTTAATGTTATCATGTAGAATTTAGTTGAATTAAATTTTTATTTTAACAATTTGGAACTTGAGTATCTTTATTGGCAATATTTAATATATTATCGCCAAGTATTTTGGTGTTAAAAAGTGGGTGATACACAAGCTAATGCCTCCTTTCTCCTGTTTTTAATATACGATTCTGCTAATTTTTTTGGAAAGGTCAATGAAACTAAATAACTTACTCTAAAATATTTATATTTATTACTTCTTAAAATTAGTTTGTCCAAGTATAAGTTTATTTATAGGGAAAATTAAAATAAAAGACCTAGAGAAAATAATATTTATTATAAAGGACCATAAAAATAGTAATTACTTAGAAGGACCAAAAATCATAATATAAATTCAAAATCACTAAATTGTCCCTAATCAAACTCCAATATTATCTCTTGTATTTATAATTTAAAAAATAATTAACATTAAAACTAAAAACCGTGATATATATATATATATATATATATATATATATTTTCAACATATTATTTAATCAACAACAGTTAAACTCATATATTTTTGAATTTCTATTTTTAATCAATTTATGTCATTCAGTTGCCTGCTTTATATTATCAAAGTTGGAATCAATTAAACTCCTTTTATGAAAAATAAAATAAAAACTAAATTCATTTCATATTTTTCAGGATATTATATTTTTTATATTTTTTAATTTTATTAGCATGAATTGAATTTTTTAACCCACATAAATTTCTTCTAAAACAAAAATAAATGATATAAACTTTCTTGGTTTGTCATATATGACAAATTATAAAACACCTTGAATCTTATTAAAATTATATAATTCTATCTTTAGTTAAAATTTTTGTTGATTTAAAAAAATATAAATTTTATGAAATTGAAGAATATATACTCTTTTTTTTTCAATAGATATCTCATACCTATCCAAGTTTTGAAGAAAGAAGAAAAAAAGAGAGAAAACTCTTCTTTAATTTAGTGAAACTTAGAATTTTATACCAATTTTAAAAATAGAATGTGGAAGAGAATTTAGGAGGGAACGCGGATAATTTTATTAAGGTCATTTTAGTATTTTTAATTTTATATTTGGTCCTTCTAAATAATTATAGTTTTTATAGTCCTTCTCCATAAATATTTTTTTCTGCAGGTCTTTCATTCTAATTTTTCCTTATTTATAAGCTAATGATTCTCTATATATATTATGATTAAATAATTTATTTAGCTTCACTTATATCCAAATTAAAGCCAACTGAGTGATTGGAGGGAGTGTAACGTCCTTCATTTTCTTAAAACAATAATTAATTAATAGTTTGATCAAATCATTCATCAAGATATTTTATACACGACAGTTGATCTTTGGACTTTACAAGGCCTAAACTCTTTAACTGAATAACGATTCATCATTTATCAAAATATCCAAAATATACTAGAGTATGCAAAATGAGCCATAATATGCCAATGTAATAATCCAACATATACCAAAAAGATCGAAACACTACTGTTAACAAAAGTAGCTTAGGCTTTCGAAGTCTTCCTTGATAGACCTACACGAGAATTGTCATATGAAAAATATCAGTAACAATCAATCTAACTCATTACAAATGTTAATATGTGCTCTAAGGGTCAAGTAGAACATTTTATATAACAAAGTATTATAAGTATAATTCATAAACTTCCAAATCACAAATTTCATATTACAAACTCTATATAAGAAATTTTGTATCACAAATTATGTATCACATAGTTTCCAAACATAATTCACAAGTAGCCTCCTATCAATTCAACTGAACCGCCTTATTTCTGCTGGCTAGACCCATGAGCTAAGCTACTATCCATGTTACTGGCCGCTCAAAAGCACACCGGTAATGTGATAAGAACCAACAAAAATATATAGAATACATTCCTTAGACAATGGGTCTTTTCTCTCCGTTGAACTAATAGGGTGTCGCACCCCTCATTGAACCGATGTGGCAGTCTTTCATTAAACTAGTAGGACAATTCCTTATTGAACTAGTGGGACAATAGAAAGTCAATCATCATGCACTAATGGAAGCTACAACAAGTGGTGAAATAAACTATTTCATCTCTTCCTAGTCCAACCATCACAATAATTATCACAACAAATAGCTCAAAGGAAATTTTCCAAGATTTTCACGTTAATATAATGCTATTTAAATCGTTCTTATATACATGTTATAATACCTCAACTCCCAACTTTTACACACACACGCACGTATATATTTCACGATTCAAATTATAAGGATCCATAAAACAATTTCTATTAAAACACTCATCAATATTATAATAATTTTTTAAGTAAATACCCTTCTGGTCCCTGAAAAAAATGCAATCCCTATTTTGGTCCCTTAAAAAAAGGTCATTTTTAGTCCATAAAAAAGACGAATAAGGATCAATTGGTTGACATTTTGATCCCTTACAAATTTCCCAAATGTCCTTTTTAGTCCCTTTAAAAGGATGAATAAAGGTCGATTTTTTTTTTTGTAAGGGACTAAAATGGGGTTCGTGTTTTTTGTCATTTAAAAAGTATTTGCTCTAATTTTTCAATCTCAATAACTATTTCAAAATACTCATTCATATATTATTTTCATTCTCATAATCATTTCACAAAATACTCACAAATAACATACCAACACACATAACAAGTGGAAAGTGGTTACCTCTAGCCAAAGTCAATTATTATCACACTGCTCCTAATCCAAGAGCTCAAACACACTCCAAAATCAATCTGTCACAATCAATTTACTACCCATCAATAACTCTTCAAAACTCCACATAATCAATATGATAACTTATAATTTCATATAATTCAAAATATACAAATTTTAATAATAATATATTATTATAATAAAAACTGAAAAATGGTAGTTTGGGGTTTAAATTTTAAAAATGACCGTTTAACCCTTCAATTTCGAAATAACAATTTAGTCATACAAATTACGAAATGACAGTTTTGTCATACAGATTTCATAAATGACATTTTAGTCTTTCAAATTTCAAAACTAAATTGATTAAAATTTCACTAATATCTCCATTAACTTAAATAAATTATGTAAACCACGTTTAATTGGTAAAAACACCTATAGAATATAAATATTAAAATTTTTAAATAGAAATTTAATTTTAAATTCTTACAACAACTAACTAACAAATATAAACCAATTAAAATTTACTATTAATCATCATCTCTATATTTATAGTCATTTATTTTCCAAACTCAACTTTTATAAAATTCTAACCCCATAATTTTTACTAATCAGTACAATATTATCCTCATTAGAAAGAAAAAAAAATAAGTGGAATAAATTTCATTAATAAATTTTTATACCAAACAAAAAATTCATGAATAAAGTTTGTAAGTTAGTTTAATTACCTAAATAATTTCAAATTAAGAGTCACAAACTTGAAAACCTGAAGGAACACCGCGGGTCGCAACTCTCGCCTGCTCCTCTCACGCCCAGACAAAATATTGATTGGGGGTGGGGTATTTAAACATCCCCCCCCCCCCCCCCCCCCCCAAAAAAAAAATAAAAAAACAAAAAAAATGCTGTCACTTAAGGGCCACGTGCCCTTATTAGGTAGGTGGGGTATTAAATAAATAAATATCACTTTGGTACTACCTATAAGTCTATTTTAACTAAATCTCACATATTAAAGAGAGATAGTTGACTAATCAATGATTATAGAGGTGAATTTTTAACCTTGCTCTTATATATGATTGGATATTTTTTCCACTTTCTTCTTTCTCTATCTTCATAAGTATAATTAATATAGATAAAATTATCACAATTTCATTTACTACATGTATAATTAGACTTATAAATAAAATTAATTTTTAGTTAAAACGGATTTATAAATAAAACCGAAATGGTACCTCAACTCCCATTTTAGATGAAAGGGGCACGCTGCCCCTTTGGCTTTTTGTTTTTTATCCTCGCCTCTTTATAAAATTAGGATATGACAGGGAGCATGTTAGCATGTGGCCATGTGGGTACAGAGGATTTAGTATCTGTCTTAACCCGTTTATGAAAATGACAACCAGGTCCCAGGACCATAAAAAAAATAATAAAAAGGTCTTAACAAAAATTTACATATGAAAAAAATTTATAGGCAGATTTTTTTGATATTATTTGTATTATTGACAACAAAAATGTTATACTTTCACAACAAAATTTAAAAACTTGGCCATTCACAAATGCGGAAGTCTTATATTCATAACAATATTTAAACACATGGATTTTGTTTCAAACTCAAGTCCTAAACGCATGCAGGCCATTTACAAAGAAAAAGGCTAGGCTTCACAACAGCGAAATGCTTATATTTACAAGAAAATTTAAAAATTTAAAATATGAAAGCATTCATATTCACAAGGAAAGTCTTATATTCACAACAAAATTTAAAAAAACCGAATTTTGTTTTAATACAAATAATATAAAAAAAGTTCCTAAATTTTTATTGGGATTTTTTTGCTATTTTTTATGGTCCTTAAGATCTGATTATCATTTTCTTTTTATTTAATAAAGTTATTGGAAATGTTGCTTTAGATACATTATAATTAAATTTATGAACGAACTATGCATTTTCACTATTTGTCCTGATGGGACAGTACCCTTAGTAGGGGGCATGTTTCGTCTTTTTGGGATGAGCCCTACCGTGTGCAGCGCTATTAATTCATTTTTTTTTTTTTTGGTTGCTCGGAGCTATTAATTCATTTAACATCTATAAATTGGTTATTTAATCTCTATGTTTAGGACCCCAAGAGTATATAAATAGCTCGCAACATTTTTGGTCAATAAATAATTTATTTTTGAAAATGGTTTAAAATTAAATATTTTTTTTGTATTTTAAAAATACTTTTATAACTTAAAATCATTTAGTATAAACCGGCTTAAATAATATCTATGCTTTTGCATGAGTATACTATGTAAGATATTTTTGAATTAAAAATGGAAAAAGTAAATTAATTAGGTACGTTTCGAGGGTTTGAAATTTGAGTCCCCAAGGGATGGTCCGGTGTCCTACCCTACCAACATTTAATTTTTTTTTTTTTTTTGCTCGAACTACCAACATTTAATCATTGCTTGTCCATATTTAATTTTATTTAAGGGCGATATAAATTCAAGGATGGTCGTACGACCTACCGACAATAATTTATTTAGAAGCATTTTGCTTTCTCAATTGGAAGTAGTTAAGGTGCGTTTGATTTGAAGGGAAATAAAGAATAAAGAATAGAAAGAAAATATCATATAGAAAATTTTTAGGAAAAAGTTATAATAAAGGACGTAAGAAAAATAATATTTATTAAAAATGACCATAAAAATAGTAATTATTTTAAAAGACTATAAACTAAAACATTAAAATAGAAAGGCTAAATTACCCTTAGTTAGAAATTATTTTGAGACTTGTCCCCTATCTCTTTTTCTCCTCCTTCTTGTAGTACCACTTACTCTTCTTATCCAACTTTCAATCTAAACTGTGAAACCATTCAAAGAAATGGTAAGCGGCGAGAGGTCGTGAAAAATAGAATTGTGGTCTATGGAAGAAAATATTAAAAAAAAAAAACAGAGAGGGGGAAATGAAAAATCAGAGGAGATCAGATCAGAACAGAAACCACTGTGTTATGCAAGCAACTCAATGAGAGGCACCATGTTCTGTGGATTGGAGTCGTAATCAGTAATAATAGTCCATAAGAGTCCCACAACTCACAAACTCACAACTTTTTTTGTTTCTTTCGTTCTCCTTCATTTAATTATGTACTACCTCCGGTCCTAATTATAGGAACATTTTTGTAATACAAAATTAAACTAAAGATATGTTTGTATAATTAAGACCGGAGGGATTATAATATATATAATTGTTTAATCTTTATTTGATTATGGGTGTATTAGGTATGAATCATCAAAAGATTTCTGATTCCTTAACACACAGAAAACATTAAACAACATTTGCTGGCCAATCCTGCTTGGGATAACATGCTATCACGTCCAACATCATGCATGTGCTTCATCCGTGTACAGATGTAAATATAATCATATAATCACTTGTGAAGTAAGAGTTCTGTGTTGAGAAAGATGCTGCAAATACAACACTAAGGGTATGTTTGGTTTGAGGGAATGAGAGGGGAGGGGAGGGAAGGGAAAGTGGAGAGAGAAAACTTTTCTCTCATCTTTACAAAATTGTCCCTAGATAATTTCCAATATTCCTAAAATATATTCACAATAAAAAAAAATATTCCCTTCATTAATGACAAAATGGTAAATGTCCTTCCAAAATTTTTTTCCCTCCCCTCCCCTTCCCTCATACCAAACATACCCTAAGTTTCTAAAAGGTAAATGGAGATGACCAAACCTAGGTAGTTTTAGATTGTGGACAACTTGTCACAATATATTGGAAATCTGAATTAATCTCTATTTGTTATTATCTATCCATCATTCTAGATTCTAATTGATTCAATTAGAGAAAATATAAGAAATTTGATTAAGGGTAATTTAATCTTTATATTTTAATGTTTTAATTTATAGTCCTTTAAAATAATTACCATTTTTATGGTTCTTCTTAATAAATATTATTTTTCTTATTCATTTATTATAATTTTTTCAAATTTTTAATATTCTAAAAATACAATCTTAACAAAAAAAAAAAAAAAAATCTTCTTATTAATAATAATTTGATCAATACCGTCTCTATAGATCTCTTCCACTCTCATCATTTCTCCTCAAACCAAACAAACACGTGCTGATTGTGCATTTGGGCTAGTCAATACACACAATAATTGTACTTCATTTCCAAAGACTTGTACTGTTTCCTTCCTTCGTGTTTTTTGTTTTGCAATTTCGCCGCTCGACAGATCTGCGTTGCCTCCTTTTAACGGGAATCAATCTCCCAATACGTAGGAGAGCTCTTCTTATCTAGATTGTTTAGATGAGATCTAAACAATTTAGATTTATTTTTTTATATTTTATTTTTTAAAAAATAATTATTTTAATGAGTAGAAAATCTAAAATAAAGATAATTTTTTAAATAACATATTTTTAAAACATGATATGTTCATTTAAAAATTGACAATAAAAAAAATTAAATTTGGACCATCCAGATCAAATCTGGACGGTCGCATTTAAAAGAGCCTTTCCCTACCTATTCCTGGTTCCCCTTTTAACTCCAATGAACCCTTGAATTTCGGATGCAGCTTTTGTCGTTTTAGATTACCATCCGCTCTTGTCCTTTTCATTCTAAAGATATTTTAGGATAGGGGCTAATATTAAAAAAAATATTTGGGAAAATTCCAATAAACATCTTTTGAATTTGTAAAACCCCTATAAATCTTCCGAATTTGTAAAAAGACTGAGAGGTACAAATGAGGGATATGCACATTCAGGTGAAATTACCTTTTTGTCCTTAGTTTTAAATAAATAAAAAAATAAAATAAAATCCCCTCCACCCACGATCGGCCACCACCTCCAAGCTCCGGCCCGGTCGCCCCCACCGCCGGCGGTGGTGGCGGAGGTGGTGGGCTGGTCGGGCGCGGTGGTGGCCGCCTAGGGGTGGAGGGGATTTTATTTTATTTATTTAAAACTAAGGTCAAAAGGGCAATTTCACCCGAATTTGCATATCCCTCATAGGTCCTTTGTACCTCTTAGTCTTTTTACAAATTCGGAAGATTTCTGAAAGTTTTTGCAAATTCAAAAGGTATTTTAATGGAATTTTCTGAAATATTTTATGATATTGAAAAATTATTTTAAAATATTTAAAAACTATTTTAGAATATTGTGTACTAAAAAAATACTTGATTTGAAGCTATTTTTTTTTTAAAAAAGGGATTGGATGCATTTTGAACCAAAATGCTGCCGTTTGAATGAAAAGGACGACAAGTGGATGATAATATAAAAGGACCAAAGCCAGATCCTTGAATTTCACGTTGGCTTTTGTTTAAAACCAATGTTGCTTTAGGAAAAATCTACCTTAGGGCCCAAATTAGTAAAAAATTATTAAAAAATGCCTAAAAAAGAATTCACATGTCAAAAAAGGCCCTAGGGTCTTTTTCGGTATTATTCCATAAAACGATAGTTATTAATGGGTATTGATATAGTTGTTAACGGATACCGATTTAGTTGGTAACATGTATCGATTTAGTTATTGAGATATTATTGTTAACGGTTGTTGATTTAGTTGTTAATAAACTACGATAATGTTGTCAACGTTTATGAAATAATACCAAAAAATGCCCTTAGACCTTTTCGACATGTGATTTTTTTGGGCCTTTTTTTAACAACGTTTTGCTAATTTAGGCCCCGAGGGTGATTTTCCGTTGCTTTTTGGTTGTTTAGGGCCTCTTTGGTTTGAGGGAAGGGAGAGGGAGGGAGAGAAGAGAGAGAAATTTTTCCTCTCATTTTTATTAAATAAATCATGAAAACTTTTCAATATTTTAAAAATATATTTTCAACAAAAAAAAATATTTTTCTTATTAATGACAATTTAGTTAATATCTTCTCTCCCACTCCCTCCCTTCGAACCAAATAGGCGCTAAGGATTTTCTAAGCTTTGAATTGCCGCTGGAGATGAAGCCCATCTTTTGTGGAAACCTGGATTTCGACTCTTAAGATTCCGCTCCGGTCCGCTCTTGATGTTCATCTTTCTTAGTTAGCAGCTTCCCTTACTCATTATTTTTCACCGTGTCATTTGCATTATAACGAGCACGTTCACTTTGTGCGGTCCAGGATTGAACTTTCTTAACACTGTCTTCTGAGTTCTGAACTTCTGAGATCGAGAGGGCGTCTGGGTGTCGGAAGAGGATTCTCTCCTCATCATTTTTCTCATTTTCCCTCATTATCTCATCTGGGCCATTGATTGGGGGAGATGAGAGAAATGTTAAAGTGGTATTGTGATTGATTGAATGGATATGATTTAAAGATAATGAGAGATAATGAGAAAAGGATTATGAGAGAAACCCAACCCCTGGGTGTCAGCGTTTGTCAGTTTGTGACTGTGTGGCGTGTGTACTGTGTGGAGTCCACATTTGGTGTTTATAGTTAAGTGCTTATTTATGTGCTTATACCTCAAATTAGAGGTATAAACAATTTTTTTTGTACATTGTCTTTATTTAGATTTAAATCATATGCTACTTTCTAAGATTTTTTTTTTCACCCAGTATCTCAAATTAATTAATTTTCATAATACCGATGTTACGACAAATTTAGAACTAGAAATTAATTAATTTGAGATACCGGGTGTAAAAAAATCTCAAAAAGTAGCATACGCTAGTGCAAAAAAGGGCTTTAAGACCACCTCATTTAGACCGGATATACGACGCCCGGTCTTAAAGGAATGACCGGTGACAGTTTCGTAAATATAAAGAACTTTTTGGACCGGATCATATTTTCATTGGTCTTAAATATATAATTCAAACCGGACAAACAAACAACCGGTCTTAAAAATGTTATTAAAAAAATTCAAATTTCAATTACTTTATAGAGAAATCTCATACAGCCGTACTTATATTTTTTGTGGTCCAACATAATAAGGAAAATTTTAAATATAAAATTCAAAAATTTTTAAGACCGCACATATGTAATAGGCGGTCTTACAAGTTATCCTTTTAAGACCGGACATATAATCCGGCTGGTCACAAAAAATTAATTAATTTTAAGACCGGACTTTTATAAGGACTAGGCCTTAAAGATTAACTTTTAAGACCGTATTATAATTTGTCCGTTTGTAAAGTTAAATATTTTAAGCCCGGACTTAAATTGTGGAGGCCAATACCTCGATATTGAAGAAAATTAAACAAATAATTAATTACCTTTAAGACCGGACTTCAATATGACCGGTCTTGATTTTAATATTAAGACCGGACGTTATTGTTTGTCCGGTCTTAAAAATGAAGCACCAACATAACATTTCTTCGCTCGAAATCTTTTGTTACTCTCACTGAAGAACCTCTGTTCCCGTTGCGAAACCTTTTTCGTTGCAATACCTCTCTTCCTCGCCCACGTACGATACCCTCTGTTAGTCTCTCATTTACTTAGGCATTCCTCTCTTCCTGTCTCGAAAATGAAAGGTGAAAACGATTCTAATCATGTTCTGAGAATGCCAGTTACTGGTGTGAGTCAGAACGAACCCTCTTCATCTCACAATGAGCCTCGTAACCGCCCGTCACGCCGTGGTAGAAGAGGCACATGAATGATGGATGTAACCCTAAGCCGGACTTCGGGTCAAGGCTCGAGATTCAGTTTGATGAAAAGTTGCAATCTTTCGGTCCTAATAAAAGAAAATAAACTAGTTTTGTCGGCTGTCTTGCACCCAAAGAAGGTTAGCATCTTAACAGATGAGTGGAAAAATGTCGACTTTGACAATGTAAAGCAACCTATTTGGGACACTATCCGGCTTACATACACAGTCCTTGACTCTCAGAAGTTGAAAGACAAGACATTGTCTTATTGTGCTGATCGGTGGAGGAAGTTTAAGACCTTTCTCGCTAACAAGTATATTTTTGCCGAGGTTCAGCCTGACCAACATCCTTGGGACAAGTACACATTTATTGATGAACAAACTTGGCAACAATTTTTTCAACTGCGGACCACTCCTGAAGCTCTGGTGAGTTTATATTTAGTTTTTTTTTTGCCCTTTTGTTTGCTTATTAACCTGTGCGGATATGTGAATGTTATTGTCTTCATCTAATCCTGTTAGTTAAATGGTTTGGTGTGTGAATAGAAGTATACATTTCCTTCCTTTGTCTATGCAAGTCGATATCTAAACCCTGAAAAGGTAAAATACTAAGAAGGTAATTAGGGAAATAATAATGGCATAAGAGTCAAGCCATTATTATAGTCTTAGTTCTGTTATAGTAGGTAGTGGTTAGACATTGCTGTTAGTTAATTAGTATGTTAACTGTGGAATGGTTTCGGTGCAAGCTGTTATTGGGCCTTAAGAGTCAAGCCTCTAACTATATATAAGAGGTTAGTCTAATATGTGTAGGAACCAGTTATGATGAATGAATGAATTGATCGAGTTGGCAAAGCAATTCGCAACTCCCTTTCCTCTGTTTCTCCCAATTTCTTTTACAATTCTACATCTTCCTTAAATTAAATGTTGAAACTTAATGAAGTGAATCGACTAATGTTTGACGTTCATATCAAGCAGAAGTTCTCTAATTTCGTTAGTGACATGGCTGGAATTCATAATTAATAGTTGTTTTCAATTCTCACTAGTGCAAAAAAAGGCTTTAAGATCGCCTCATTTAGAGCGGAGAATCGACACCCCGGTCTTAAAGGAATGACCGGTGGCAGTTCCGTAAATATAAAGAACTTCTTGCACCGGACCACTTTCTCACCGTTCTTAAAAACATTATTGAGACCGACTAAAAAACAACCGGTCTTAAAAATTGAATTGAAATTTCAATTACTTACTAAATATATCTCATATAGCCGTACTATATTTTCTGCGGTAAAACATAATAAGGAAAAATTTAAATATAAAAAGTCTAAATTTTTAAGACCGAACAACTTTTAAGACCGGACATATGATACTTCCGGTACGAAAAAAGTTCATTAATATTAAGACCGGCGTTTTATAAGGAACGGTCTTAAAGGTTAAACTTTTAAGTTCGGACTTTTAATATGACCAGGGATTAATGTAAATATTAAGACCGTCTCTTTTGCATCCGGTCTTAAAAATAAACGCAAGATATACATTTCTTCGCGAAAGCTTTTGTTACTCTGTGGAGAACCTCTGTTCACGTTCGAAACCCTTCCGTTGCATTACCTCTCTTCCTCGCCCACGTACCATCAGCCCCTGTTACTCTCTCATTTGCTCAGGCATTCCTCTCTTCTGTCTCGAAAATGGACGGTGAAAACGATTCTATTCGTGTTCCGGCAACGCCAGTTCCTGGTGTGACTGGTGTGAGTGAGAACGAACCCTCTTCATCTCACAATGAGGCTCGTAATCGCCCTGCACGTCGTGGTAGAAGAGGCACACGAATGATGGATGTGACCCTAAGTTGGACTTCGGGTCAAAGCTCGAGATTCGGTTTGATGCAAGGTTGGAACTGTCGGTCCTAATAAAAGCAAATATAATAGTTTTGTCGGTACATCTAGCACGCAAGCAAGGTTAGCATCTTGACGGATGAGTGGAAAAGTGTGGACTCTAAGAATGTAAAGGATCCTATTTGGGAGACTATCTCGGGTTACATATATCTTGTCCCGATCGCCGGAAGTTGAAAGACAAGACATTGTCTTATTGTCTTGATCGGTGGAGGAAGTTTAAGACCTTTCTCGCTAACACGTATATTTTCTCGAGGTTCCCCGCCAAACATCCTTGGGAAGTTTACACATTTATTGATGAATGAATTTGGCGACAATTTGTTCTTTTGCGGACCACTCCTGAAGCTCTGGTGAGTTTATATTTAGTTTTGTTTTCCCTTTTGTTTGCTTATTAACCTGTGCGGATATGTGAATGTTATTGTGTTCATGTAATCCTGTTAGTTATAGAATGGTTCGGTGTGTGAATAGAAGTATACATTTCTGCCTTTGTCTATGCAAGTCTGATATGTCAACCCTGAAAAGGTAAATTCGATGAGAAGGTATTAATTGTGTAATGGTTTGTCTTGCAAAGGAGGAAATGAATAGTCTTAAAAGGGGGAAACTTTATATACCCAATTGTTACTATCTAATGGGGACTGCTTGATCCCATTTGGATGCCTTAAAAAGGATCAAGTTTGTATTATTCTCGTAAGCATAATTCTCTTTTGTTTCTTAACCTATCTATCTAGCTAGCACTACAAAACATAGCTCCAATTTCTTATACAATTATACATCTTCCTTAAATAAAATGTTGAAACTTGATGAAGTGAAGAATTTGACTACTTTGTTTGATTGACATTCATATGAAGCGAAGTTCTCTAATTTTGTTAGTGACATGCATGTATTTGGAATTCATAATTAATAGATGTTTTCAATCGATTCACGAAAAGAAGGGAACAAGCACGGGAGATAGGTAGAAAGAATGATTGCCCTCATAGGGCTTCTCGTGCGGATATCAAAAGGCCGAAAAAGATTTGATGGCGGCCAAGCGGAAGAGATTGGATGATGAAGCGTAATCCAATCCTTCGTGATACATGCTCCTCCATCTCTAATACGTCGCGAGGAGTTGTGGTTGCATATTCGGCAAAAGCCAAGCGGCGCCTACACGAGTGAACAAACTCGTCTAGTTCTTTGAAAGAATTGTAAGTATCGTTATTGTTATTTTTTAGTTACTAAACATGTTTCATTACTAAGCTTCTCGTTATCGTATCTTACGGGAAGATCTTAAAAAGAAAGAAGCGAGAGGGATCTTTTGTGTCGGACGGGAGGAATGATGTTTTGACCGTTGCGGACCAGGAAAACCGAATCACCGGGCGTGTAAGGGGGATTAGAGGACGGGTAGGCATAAAGCAAGTCTTTGGTACATCCAAACGCCATAGACAAAGTATGGTTACCCGGGAGGAGATGGACAGAGACGCTGGCTGCTAAAGAAGCATCAATGGCGCAATGTTTCAATCCCAGATGAGCCGGATGAGAGGGAGGGCTGAGTCGAGATGAGGCTGCTTTTGAGCAATCGTCCGAGACCAGTGTTCCCTTCACACACTCACTTGCAAGCGTGCAGCAGTGAGCACTAGAGGGAGCTGCATTGTTGGACGGTCAGAGCAACCTTGTGACCTTTATGTGGAGGATCCCGATCATCATGATAGATGATTATTGGTTGCAAAAGGGACTGTTCACAACTTGGGATCAACTTTACACCACCAACAAATGCCTGATGATGAAGTCAGAGTGTCAGTTGAAAAGGTGATCATTGATGCACCGCTCCCTCTCCAAAGTGATGAGCTGAAGCTTGTGAGTGATGTCAAGGGAACCTTCATCCCTTGGCCAGTGATGCTTGTACATGTCTCTACTGCTCCTGAAGCTTCAACCCCTCCTCCTCAAGTTCCATCCCCTCGTCAAGCTCCATCCCCTCCTCAAGCTCTATCCCCTACTGCTAAGTTGGCTGCTGCCAGGGAAAAAAATATCCGATCTGATGAAGAGTGGATATTTTAAGGATAAATCGTGGCCTGCCAATGAAGTAGTAGGCGTCCTTCATCCTTAGCCCGTTCAAGTTGACACCGTTGATGTTGAGTCCCTGCTGCTTCCTCGACAGGAGCTTACTGATGCGATTGTTCAAATTTTTATGAAGTAAGTATCTTCGTCTATGAGTACATAATTTAAATGCATCATTTAGACATACATACATATATACTAATTCCCGATCGATGTCATTATTGTAGGTTCTTGCATCATGAATTGGTTCAAAATGGCAAGGATCAACGATTTTGGATTCTTGTGCCCTGTTTATTCAAGTCAAACATCCATGGAGGAGAGACAGGAGTACATATCAAAGAGGGTGTGTGAAGTGAAAAGAAAGTTGTACTCTTATCCATTCTTCCACAGGTACATATCAAAAATCTTGTCCGCAAATCACTTAATTCTGCTACATATATCACTGAGTATAGTTTATCTTTGTGAATTTTCAGCCATGCTTGGCGGGCAGTTGGTCCTCATGTGCATGGAGGAGCATAAAGTTATCTTCTTATGCTCCACTCACGGTGAGCCATTGCCTACGTTGGTGCAGACCATCAACGAGTAAGCATGTCATTTTGATTCTCTTGTGCGAAATCTCTTTGTGAATTTTCAGTGAATCATTGATAAATTTGTGATTTTGATGATAGTGCCATGAGGACCTTCCAAAGAGTAGAAAAGAAAAGGCGTGGTACTCAGGACAACCCCATATGGTACAGACAAGAGGTTGGTACAATATTTGTAGCACATGCCTTGTGAACTTGGTCATTAAGCTATATATATATGCTCTTATATATATTTCTTGTTCTTTTTAGACGTCGGCAACCACCTTAGGCGTCCAACTTATGTGGCCGTACATCATGAAACACATGTATGATATTACCACGCGAGGGGATACTAAATTAACTGCAAAGGTAAATGTATTTGATGTTACATATTATGCAAGTTAATTCAGTTTCGCTTCTTGTTACAAATGAAATATGCACGCAAGTTAATTGATTCTTTGTCTTTGATGTTACGAGATGTTTCAATGCAAAACTCCCTTTTCTCATGATGAACTGGAGCACATACGCAATGTGTTTTGTGAATATCTGTATGGTCCGATCTTAGAGTCACAAAAAGGACAATAATTAATGTCCTAAATTCATTTGTAAGTATATTACGTAGCAATAATAATCGATCTTCGTAAATTTGTTTATTTTTTTGAACAATTCATTTGTAAATATACATAGGCAATGTAAAATTCAATAAATAAATTTAGTTAATTTTTTCGAACAATTTTCTTGTGTCCATTTTGGGTTTCGAATGTATTATTGAATGGTGGATATAGCTATTTAATTTAGTGTTGGAAATTTGAGACTTTTAGGACCGTTCATTAACAAAGCATGTCCGGTCTTAAAGGTCATAAAAGTCTTCGGTGTAATAAGTATGAGACTTTTAGGACCGTATATTGCTTTAGTGTCCGCTCCTAAAAGCTTAAAAGTCCACATGAACTTTTAGGTCCGACGTATTATAAAAGGTCGTCTTAAAAGTCACGGGAACTTTTAGGACCGTGTTATTATAAATAATCGGTCTTAAAAGTCCTTTACTTACAAGTTTGCTTAACTTTTAGGACCGTATGTTTTTATTTGTGCGATCTTAAAAGTCAATCACCTTTAAATACCTCTTTTCACACAAATTAAATGGATAGGGTTGAAGACAACCGAGGTTCTGGCGTTCTGCTCAAGCTAGGTCCTTCATTATCTTCGTTTTTACCTCTCCATGTGTAGAGCAGCATTATCGGTGTCCCTTTTATTTTGTATTTTTTCTTTTTGTCGGAAAAAGAAGGAAGATAATGAAAAGGACACTTTGTTTCTAACATGGGGAGGTAAAACCGACAATAACGAAGGTCCAACCTTGAGAAGAATAGTCACTTTGTTTGTTCTTATCCGAATAAGGTAAAAGATCCTTTTTTTTTTTTGTATGTTCTTAATCGTATACGTGAATTTCTGTTGTTGGATTTATACGAGGACAATGTTTTGTTTGTTTCCTTTTTGTCGGAAAAAGAAAGACGAGAATGAAAAGGACAAGAGGCAATCGGATATGGAAACCAAAGCCGACAAAAATGGCGGTGTTTTTAGGACCGTCGATTTACTAACTAAAGTCTTCGTTCTTTTATTTTAGGTTTTTTAGTCCGCCATTATCCATCCTTCATAGTTGCCTTGTTTATTGCTTTCTAGGTTCGAGATAATGGATAAAGTACTAAACTCGCACGAGAACAAAATTTAAAAATATTTTATTTACTAATTTTTTTACGCTGCCCTATAGGGCGAGTGATCAAAAAAAACAAAATAAAAATGCAACAAAAAAACTAATCCCTCTCGTAGTCGGAGAGGAGGGGGGCGTCAGTCGTCGAGTTGTCGGAGTCGTCGGAGTCGTCTTCGACGGGATCGTACTTCACGTCATTGGCGTGGAGTACCATGTTCGGCTTGTTGTTCATGGTATGAGCAAGCTGAACCAATTGGCCCAAATGTCGATCGATTTGATCGACGCGGGCCCTGATGATCGCACCAAGCGCTTCACGGTCGGATTTGGAGGAGGCGGTGGCGGAGGGGGCGAGGTTGAAGAGGAGGAGGAGGAAACGGAGGACTGGGGGAGCGGCCATTACGGTGGGGGCGAGGTTGAAGAGGAGGAGGAGGAAACGGAGGACGGGGGAGAAGAATGTGAAGAAAGTACGATAACAACGGGTTTAAATAGAGAACCCATCCTGAACAATGTGAAACGCCAGAAGCTTTTACGAGGAGACGCATTGTTCATCAGAATACGAGGAGACGCCTAGTTGGGAAGTTTATCTAGAAGCCGAAGAGACTCTGCATCATTCATTTGAACAGTGTGTAAGTACCGGGTAAATGATAAAAGGTCGGTCTTAAAAGTAAGACTTTTAGCCATGGGACTTATTATAAAAGATCGGTCTTAAAAAAATAAATAATAGAATTTTATACCGCATACTTATAAGTACCGGGTTAATGATAAAAGGTCGGTCTTAAAATAAAATGAATTGCAAAAATATTAAATAATGGAATTTTATACCGCGTACCTATAACTCCTTATTAATTCCTCACTACCTCGTAACTCCAAACTACGTACGTGGCTATCGAGAACGACTCTCTGCCGCCTCATTAATTAACTCCTCATACCTCTCTGCCCCAACTGCTCAAACCATGGTTAGATACAAGAGAACCGCTCGTAGGGGTGCTCTTAGTCGTGATGCTCATGCCTTCCGTCGATCGTTATACGGTGCGCCTCCTCCATCAAGAGTCCGTCCTATTGTGACGAAGAGTCTCGGGTCGTTGGACCCATTGTTATTTCTTCGGATGATGAAGAGGTTCCCGCTCCCCCTCTCCAACCTCTTGGCCCCACCGCGACTACTACTGACCCCTCTCCTCTTTCCTCTAATGAAGCATTGTGGCTGATTCGAGTAAGACAGAAACTTGCTAATCTCGGTGGGAAATTAATGTTGTTCACGCTGAAATCGCAAGGCTTTGGAGGATAATAAGCTTTAGGAGATGTTTAGTCAGATTCTTGGTTTTGATAATTTTCTGCTTGTTTTTGTTTTGTATTTTTTCTTGTGTACGTGCATATGCAAGTAATATATGTAATTAAAGAAACTCCAGTTTTCCTTTAATTTTTATTCATTCGATTCTTTGCGCTCGCCAAATCCTTTTTTAGAAATCACATAAACGAGGAATTTTAGGACCGGAGTATTATAAAACGGCGGTCTTAAAAAATTTTATATATAGAACCGTCTACTTTTTAATGAACTGGTTTAATTGTCTCAATTTAGGTCGGAGTATTATAAAACTCCGGTCTTAATAAAATCCAAAATATAAAACATGTCTCGTTAAATCGCGCGGAATATTAAGTTTCCCTCTCCGAACTTCTCTTGTTGCGCCTAAAGTGTTACTCGGGTTACATCGCCACTTCGTCATTTTGGTTCGCGTTGCTCTCTCGACAATCACTTTCTGGTTCCTTAGCTAAACGTCTATAGACCAAGCTGTAAGAGGTGTTTCGGTTATATAACTTTATGATTTTCCTGCTCATCGTTCTGGGTTTTCCTGGGTTGAGCGAAATCGATCAAATGTTCTTGTGGGTTTCTGTGTTGTTAATGGATATTGTATTTTGAAGATTATAATTGCACTTTAGACCTACCCAAATGACCAATAAATGTTTTTAGGTTACTCTTGCTGTCTGCAACATCAACGTTCGTGGTGGGAGAAGAAAGACTAAGAAAACGCATTTGAATTTATATGATACAGGTGAGTCCACAAGACCTTCACGCGATGCATTTAATTTCCTCGTCATGCATTTATTTTGGTTCTTGGATTCACGAGATACATTTATGACCAAAAGTGATTCTTCGTTTACGCATTTAATGAGCAAGTTTATCCGGAAAAAACAAAAAGGAAAAAAAAGACATAACCGACATTTGAGCATATATATGTATGTTAAATCTTTACGTCTATATATATAGGAATTCTACTATGGATCACGGTTGGATAAATGCTAAACGGACGAGTGTTGAATATCGAGAATGGGGTGAGAGACTTTATAAAATTTTCTAAACAAAATGCCCATCTTGAGGGTGGGAAGTTTTATTGCCCTTGTGTAAAATGTTTGAATGAGAGGCGACTAAGTCTGAAGTTATACACACACATTTAATTTGTGAAGGAATTTGTAAGACTTATACGGTATGGGTATGGCATGGTGAAAAAATACCAAGTGGGTCTCAACATAGGGAAGTGGCCTTTGATGATAATGACACGGATATGGATGATCACATAGAGGACATTATCTCGTGATGTAGGAGAAGAGGCTTTTCATCAATCACATGCATATGGTAATATGTGCGGTGATGCGAGACCCCCTATACCGTGGGTGTAAAAATACCAATTGTTGAATCTTTGTATTGAAATTGGTAAGCTTGAAGGCACGTCATGGATGGAGCGACAAGAGTTTTCAGAAATGCTTGAGGCTTTTAAGGACATGCTTCGATGATAATGTGTTGCCGCATCGATACTATGATGCTAAGAAAATACTTTGTCACTGGGGATGGAGTACAAAAAGATCCATGCATGCCCGAATGATTGCGTATTGTATAGAAAAGAGTTTGAAGAGGAGGGAATTGTCAGAAATGTGAAACCCCAAGGTACAAGTCAAATAAGGGGCTGCAAAAGTGTTGTGGTATCTTCCAATCATACCAAGGTTCAAGCGGTTGTTTGCGAATGAAAATGATGCAAAAAATTTGAGGTGGCATGCAGATGAGAGGATTTCGATGGAAAGCTTCGACATCCGGCCGATTCTTCTCAATGGAAGAAAATCGATCAATTATTTCGAACTTCGGCGAAGAACCTAGGAACCTTAGGCTTGCCCTTAGCACGGATGGCATGAATCCATATGGAAGCCTTAGCAGCATACATAGTTCATGGCCTGTACTGCGATTATTTACAACTTATCTCCAATGTTATGCATGAAAGCGAAAGTACATCATCTTGTCTATATTGATTTCGGGACCGAAACAACCCGGAAATGACATTGATGTTTACCTTGACCCTTGATCGAAGACTTGAAGGAGTTGTGGGCAGAAGGTGTTGATGTTTTGACTCTTTCAAGAAGGAGGTGTTTAAAATGCGAGCCATGATATTTTGTACTATAAATGACTTCCCAGCATATGGGAACTTGTCAGGGTATAGTGTAAAAGGCCATAAAGCATGTCTGGTTTTTGAAGAAGGCACACGCTACCATCAACTTCAACATGGAAGAAAGATGGTTTATCTTGGACATAGGAGATTTCTTAGACGGGGCCACCCATATCGTCGATTAAAGAAAGCCTTTTTTGGTGGCCAAGAGTATCAAGATGCTCCGGTGGCATTGTTGGGAGCAAGTTTATGAAAAGGTGAAAAATATCAATGTCGTCTTCGGTAAGGCGCAAAGAGTAGAAAAGAAACAAATATATGGAAAAAGAGATTTGTATTCTTCGATCTTCCATATTGGCGCAATCTTGATGTGAGACACGGTATTGATGTCATGCATGTGGAGAAAAACGTATGTGATAGTATTGTCGGCATACTTCTCAACATACAAGGTAGTTCCAAGGATGGTGTGAAGGCAAGATTGGATCGATAGCAATGGGAATACGCGAAGAGTTACATCCAAGGCCAGATGGGAAGAGAACTTATTGTCCCCGGCTTCTCATACTTTGTCTAAGGATGAGAAACGAAGTTTTTGTGAGTGTTTACATGGCACAAAAGTTCCCACGGGGTATTCTTCAAATTTGAAGAGGCTTGTATCGATGAAGGACTTGAAATTAGTAGGCCAAAAGTCTCATGATTGTCATGTCTTGATGCAACAGCTACTCCCAATAGCTATTCGAGGCATCGCCGAATATGATCTTCGGGTCGTTTTGACCGAGACTTTGTGTCTTCTTCAATGCGCTTTGTGGTAAAGTTTTCGAGATTGAAAAGTTGGATGAATTGGAGAATGAAGGATATCTTATATTGTGCCACCTTGAGAAGCTTTTTGTTCCTACATTTTTTGACATCATGGTTCATCTAATTGTTCATCTAGTGAGGGAGATAAAGATGTGCGGCCCTATCCATTTACGGTGGATGTACCCAATTGAAAGATCTATGAAATTCCTAAAAGGGTGCGTGAAGAATGCATACCGGCCGAAGCATCGATTGTTCGAAATATGTTTCGAAGAAGCCATGGAATTTTGTCAAAATTATTTGGCCAAAGTAAGACATATTGGGCTTCCAAAACGTCGCATCTTCGATGGGGGTAGACGAGGGCTTCCGTAAAGAGTGTGGATCCCGATGAATTGTCACAAGTCCACTTATACATCTTGAATAACGTCGATGAAGTTCAAGCCGGCATAGCTGCACATAAAGCAGTTGTAAGGAAAGAAAATCATCGAATGATCGAACAAAGGTTGATTAGGGAGCATAACGAGAACTTTTGCAAACTGGTTCAAACAAAAGGTCGAGGGAGAGGAATGTGTTTCGATACAATCAAATGGTTAGCGGTGGTCCCGAGGTTGATGTCATAAGTTGGAATTCGTATGTGATCAATGGTTATACATTTTACACGAAGTCCCTAGATGATACGAGCACGGTCAAAGTGGTGTTATGTTAGAGGCTGAATCTATGCATTTCTCCGGTTCGAAAGACAAGAGCCCTTTATTGGCGGTCATGCCATATTATGGGGTTATTGAAGAGATTTGGGAGGTGGACTATGTGAAAATTAGATTTCCCATTTTCAAATGCAAGTGGGTTAATGTCAATAATGGTGTTCGGATCGATCGGCTAGGATTTACATTAGTCGATGTCAATGGTAGAAGTTTTGGAGATGAACCTTTTATTGTGTGGACCGGGCAAAACAAGTGTTCTATATCACCAATCAAGAAAATAAAATGTGGTGCGTAGCTCTCTAAGGAAAGAGGGTCATTGATATTGATGAGGAAATGAATTCGAATTATGGTATTCGAGAGTACTCCTTTTTCAAGGGGTCTAGGTCATGAACGAAGAAGATGAAGCGGATAATGAACCCGGCATAAGAAGTGATCATCAAGAAGGAATATGGGAAGATATCACTTTATAAAAGAGTCAATTCATAAGGTAATATTCATATGCAGATTTCTTTGAAGACTTTAAGGCTTTAACTATATATATTATATTCCTTCTATCTATGTTCATAGTTAATGTCACCGACTATGAATTTTGTTCTTGTTTTATTTTTGTGGCGGGATCCGATCCAAAGGGGCATGTTATATAAGAGGATGTTACGTTGTTGGGTGGGGGAATCGGATGAAGGCATGGTGAATATTATTTTGGGCGCATGTATGTTGTACTTGTAACTTATTGTATTTGTAAGTAAGTTATCTTATTGTATGAATTAATTTAGGTGTTGTAGTCATAGTAATCATTAATTAAGAGGCCAAATAGCTCATGGTGAATAATATTTGTATTCTTTTTTCCAATTCAATTTATTCAAATAATTGTTCATAGCTTGTAGCTTAAAGTATCGACTTTTATGTCTTGGATTGGGTGGTGGATTTGTGTATATATATATATATATATATATAATCGGGGAAGAACAATAGACGGGGAAAAATTCGGGAAAATTTAGACCGGAAATAATAAGCTGGTCTTAAATGTTCACTTGTTAAGACCGGATATAATTATATGACCGGTCTTAAAGGTCAGGACGACTTGAGTTTTGATATTAAACCCGGTCTTAAAAGTTGGTCTTTTAATACCGGTATATTTAGAAGTCCGGTCTTAAATCAAAATCTTTAAGACCGGATGTATTTATCATCCACTCTTGAAAGTCGGTCTTTTAAGATCGTATGTGTTTTATCCGGTCTTATAATTATGATCTTTTAAGAGCGGCCTATTTTTGACCGGTCTTAAAAGTCGAGCTTTAGGACCGAACAAAAAATATTTCGGCTTCATTTAGTACAACTTTTTAAGACCTAAGTTTTTAAATGTCCGGTCTTAAAAGAGTTTCTTCAAGACCGGTTCGAGTCGGTCTTAAATGGTAGACTTTTAATACCGGTTGGAACAAGACCGGTCGCATATCCGGTCTTACGACCCCTCTTTTTTCCGGTCTTAAAAGCCTTTTTTGCACTTGTGTCTGATTCACAGAAAAGAAGGGAACAAGCACAAGAGATAAGGAGAAAGAATGATTGCTCGCATAGGGCTTCTCATGGTGGATATGAAATGGTAGAAAAAGAATTGATGGCGGCCAAGCGGAAGAGATTGGAAGATGAAGCTGAATCCAATCCTTTTGTCATAGTTGATCAGGCAAAGCATCTCTAATACGTCGCGAGGAGTTGTGGTTGCACATTCGGCAAAAGCCAAGCGGCGCCTACACAAGTGAACAAACTCGTGTAGTTCTTTGAAAGAATTGTAAGTATCGTTATTGTTATTTTTTAGTTACTAAACATGTTTCATTACTAAGCTTCTCATTATCTCTATCTTACAGAAAGATCTTAAAAAGAAAGAAGCAGAGAGATCTTTTGTGTCGGACAGGAGGAGTGATGTTCTGACCGTTGTGACCGAAAAACCGGATCATGGTGGGCGTGTAAGGGGGATTGGAGGACGGGTAGGCCTGAAGGAATACTTTGGTAAATCCAAACGCCATAGACAAAGTAAGGTTACCTGGAGGAGATGGACCAAACGGTGGCCAAAATAAATGAGGAAGCAGCGGCTAAAGAAGCAAGGTTTGAATCCCAGATGAGGGAGGAAGTGAAGCAAATGAGGCTGCTTTTGAGCACTCGTCCAGAGACCAGTGTTCCCTTCACACATTCATCTGCACCTGTGCAGCAAAGCACTAGAGGGAGCTGCATTGTTGGACAATCAGAGCAACCTTGTGACCTGTATGTGGAGGATCGTGATAGTCCTACATGATTAGTTGCAAAAGGGACTATCCACAACTTATTGGGATCAACCGTACACCACCAACAAATGGCCGATGGTGAAGTCGAGTGTCCGTTGAAAAGGTGATCATTGATGCACCTCTCCCTCTCCCAAGTGATCGATGAAGCTTGTGAGTGATGTCAAGGAACCTTCATCTCTTGGCCGGTGAAGCTTGTACATGTCTCTACTCCTCCCGAAGCTTCATCCCTCCTCCTCATGTTCCATCCCCTCGTCAAGCTCCACCCCTCCTCCTCAAGTTCCATCCCCTCGTCAAGCTCCATCCCCTCCTCAAGCTCTATCCCCTACTGCTAAGTTGACGGCCAAGGAAAAAATATCCGATATGGTGAAGAGTGGATATTTTAAAGATAAATCGTGGCTTGTCAATGAAGTAGTAGGCGTCCTTCATGTTGGATATGATTAGTTTTGGTGATGTCTTATATAGATGCCATTATTAAGAGCAAAAAGCTTGTACACTATATTTATCTCCTACATTGATTAACTAATATATATTTAATGTAGATTAGTCCAAGTTGAATTATAGAGATTAACAAGAAGGAGATAAGAGATTATGAAAAGAAGAACTTGCAGAAAGATGTCAAGGAAGCAACAAGTTATCAAAGTATTTTGAGAATAATCAAGAAGAAGAGGAGATATTGAAGAAGGTAGAAAATGACGGAGAATGATCAAGAGAAGAAAGAAAGAGTTGAATTATGGATAATGATCAAGAGAAGAGAGAAAAGAAATAAGAACTTGCTAAATGGAATGAGAATATGATTATTAAAGTTCTTAAATTGATTCTAGAAGTCTCCACGATGATATGGAAGTTGGAATGGGTCAATTCGGAGTTAAAATAAGCTACAATTGCATTCCTGAAGTCATGCTCGAGCACAACAATGTCATGCTCGAGCAAGGTAGATTTCCAGCTCCTTTCACGCATAAAATCCGCTCATGCTCGAGCATAAAAAATGCCTGCTCGAGCAGAGACAATCTGATGCTCGAGCAAGGTCGTATTTCAGAATACTCTGTTCAGCTCTATTTCAGGCGACCTCCGGTAATTCGACGATATCTCCCAAACCAGGAATGGGATTGACGTGAAACTAGTAGCATATGAACCTAGACTCCCAATGCGTCATTTTTATATAAAATTCAAGTCAAAATGAGTTCATACCAAGGAGCTATAATTTTTACAAGTTGCCACAAAAATCGCCGTCACAATCAGAACCAAGCTTCGATGTTTTGGGTGTATCTCACAATCTACAAATCCAATTGAGGTGAAATTGGTGCCATTGGAAACTAGACTCAAATACCTTCCAAAAACGAACAAGAAGATGAAAAAAAAGATCAATTGAAGTAGATATGATATTTTTAAGTTGATGGTCAGTTCAGGATGTTGCAAAAAACGCTGATCAAGAACAACATCCATTCATCTGATCATAATGGATGAAGCACAATGAGTTTGGAGCTGATTCTTCTTGCATTGGAAAGAAGACTTGAAGATCTTTATTAGTATGGGTGTTTTGCCAAAATTGAAGCCATATCGAAGAAGCTACCTCACTGGAAATTGACTCTTGTACCGCCAATGCTATTGCGCTTTTGAAAGTCAATGGAGTTTGATATTTGCACGAGATCATGGTAGGCAGTAGCCTGACACTCAAAGGCAGCCTACTCAAGTAAAGTGACTGGTGTGCCTGAGCATCATCTAACTCAAAGTGAAGAAGTGCAAATTGGAAAGCTATGCTCGAGTAGAGCATTTGACGTCCCCAAGCAGCATCGAGTCAAAAGCAAATTGAAGAGTCATGCCCGAGCAGAGTAAAAGGCATGCTTGAGCAACATGCCCGAGCAAAGGAAAAATAGTGCCCGAGCATTAGCGTGTTTAGCAACAAAGAAGAAGAGGCTTGCCCGAGCATGAAAGATTGCTTGCTCGAGCAACATGCTCGGGCAGAGGTAAATATATGCTCGAGCAACATTGCTTTATTTTATCTATCGCCTCTGTATGACTTGTGCCCGAGCATGAAAAATGTCATGATCGAGCAGGAATAAAACCATGCTCGAGCAGCGTTAGTAAAGAGTGTTTATTGCCTTTGTCTTGACCTTGCTCGGGCATAGAGCTTTGGCTTGCTCAATCAGCAGCGATAAAACTTCTTCTATTTCAAAAGCCTGAGTCACTTGCCCGAGCACACTTCTGGACCTTGCTCGAGCATGAGCGATAAACATAATTTTTCAAATACTCTACAGATGATTGTCCAAGCATGCTTTTGAATGATGCTCGAGCATTGTGAAACTTTAATATTCTTTCAAACACATATTCTGTACTATTGCTCGAGCACACTCTTAATCTTACTCGAGCAAGGTAATCTCTGTTTTTCAAATCACCGTTCTCGTAAAACTCAAATCAACGAGAGCAATTTGATTACTTCTGATTATTACTTATTGATGCTACTAGATGCTTTTAACAAATCTGTTGAAAAGTCTCAGGTGATTTATTCAGAAGTTACTAAGAGATTTGAATAAAGCAAAACGTGTGTTCGAAGCATTAAATGCAGACTACCTAAACCAGTGATAATCTCGGAAACCAATACTTTGATCAAAGTAAGGCTACCATTGATATTCCAACTACGCATTAAATGCTATTTTACAACGGGCAAAAACAAAAGGAATGAAGAGAATGTCGTCGCTGCAAATTCCACCTGGAATATTCAAACGGTGAAACTCTTGACGAAGCTTCATCTGTCTAACGGCTATATTCATGAGTCACAACGATTAATCTTCAAGCTTCTCTAACGGTCGAATGCTCGCAACGGTCGAAACACAATAACCTATAAATTGTGAAGTCTTCAAACCGGAAGGAGCGACGACGATTGATGAACAAATCGACAAAGCCGACGAAATGATTTTACTACTTCACCGTCGGTAGTTCATACTCCCTATTTCTCAATATTCATATAGTTTATAGTAGAGAGTGAGATGAACGATTATGTACTTCAGTGTTTATTCATACACTTTTGAGAGAGAAGATTTATCTATAAACATTCTATCCGAGGGTTACTCAAGATTGGGTGATCTTGAGTGGGAAACCGATTGTATCCTTACAGTGTGTAAAGGGGAGTATCTCAGTAAGAGATTGTAAAGGCTGCACAAGTGCCCGACTAAACTTGTGAGGTTGTAAATGCTTTTCTCTTGTGCCCGGTTGAACAAGGAGACAGTGGATTGAAAATCTCAAGTGGAGCTTGTGGACTGGATGTAGGTCAAGGATTGGGCCGAACCAATATAAATCACAGTTTGTATATTCTCTTCCCTTATCTTTTACATTTCTAGTCTATGCTTATTTGAATATTTAACTGTCGATTTAGAAGTTGCGAAAAGATTTTCAAAGTTTCTAAAGTTTTATCCGACACCCAATTCACCCCCTCTTGGGTGATAGCTAGGTCTTTCACCTCATCCTCTACCTGTTCAAGTTGACACCGTTGATGTTGAGTCCCTACTGCTTCCTGGAAGTGAGCTTACTGATGAGCACAAATCATACCATGTTTTCCCTATACTTATTGACTGAATTGAATGTTAAATACAAGCGTAACTGCAGATAATCTAAGTAAAAAGTCATACATCATGATATAGGGACTGAAGAGTAGAAATCATTTGCATGTGATAAGAATGGAGCAACTTACAGGGTTTTTAAAGAAGAACGTATAGCAGAGCTGATACGATGCTATAGCATTCTGACAGCATCCCGAAGTGCAATACAAGGCATCCCAAATGCTATAACAAAGTAGACGACGCAATGCTATGCGGCAGGTTTTCTGACCTTTTTACTCAGATGATTTTAGGAATAAAAGAAAAGGGCGATACTAACAGATAGGTTGCTGATATAACAGAATAGAAGTTGCGGAGGATCGAAACTGAAGGATTTGGATAATCCCGCAGAATCAATAGAAGCAATCTACGCAGATCAAGGGATACAATAGATCCCGACGGATTAGAAAAGGCCAAGCTCGCTGTAACTTACGACTCAAGAAAATCCTGATTATAAAGGAGACAGCGGAGCCAACCCTAAGGGAGTCGGAGAGCCCTAGAATGAGATTCTATCTTTCGGCAGACTCAAGAGAAGAGTGAGAGATTTCACAAGAGCACGAGATTTCCAGGACAACCCAGCATCCTTCCCTGCAGTACGACGGACGAAGAAGACGTGGAGTGGTGACGTGACGTGGCCGCGTCCACGCCGTTGGATTTCCGTCAAAGCGTTCGTTTTCCCTTTTTAATTTAGTTTTCGATCATGGGTTATTTACGTTAGTATACGCTTTGTGTGTCCCTCGTCGGTCAAGAACTGATTTTCATATGGCTGGACGAGGATGAATCTTTAAGTCGTTGAATGAACCCAGTTGCAAGTTCTTAATTCAATAAATTTGGTTTGGTTATCAGTGTTTTAATTACTAGTCGATTAATAGAAGTTAAGGGCTAGATTTGTGGCCTCACTTACTGGCAAGGAGTCGGGGTTAGACCTATGAGAAACAGTGTTTGCTAGGCAGCCCGTGCACGGCTTGACCTATTATTGTAGGCTTCAGGAATGGGTCTACCTCTCATAACCATAACACTCTGAGCATAGCGCAGATCTGACTAGAAAGTTGCCATAGGAATATGGAAGGAGTATAGTTCGTATCATATGTATCGAATGCGGAAGCTTCGGTAGACTATAGAGGTGGGTTAACCAAATAGCTTTGTAATTAGTAGCTATGCTGTAGCAATTGCGGAAGGTATGCAGTGTAGTGCTATAGCATTGGGTAGAACAACTGGGGGATTGATGCACTTAAGAGTGATTCTGAGTTCAGCCTAACCTCTTACTAATATCTTCTCACGTTAGTTATTCTGTAGAGATTGGATATAATGATGAAGAGATTGCCGCACCCCCCAGCCTTCAGACCATGATGCACTGATGCGAATAAGACAGGAACTTGCTGATCTCCGGCGGGAAGTTAATGCTGCTCACGCCGATATCGCCAAGGCTTTGGAGGATAATAAGCTTTATGATGTTTAGTCAGATTCTTGTTTTTGATAATTTTCTGCTTGTTTTTCTTTTGTATTTTTTCTTGTGTACGTGCATATTCAAGTAATATATATAGCATTAAGAACTAAGCTTGTGTCTTTTTTTTGTTCATATTCTCCGAGTAATTAAAGAAACTCCAGTTTTCCTTTAATTTTTATTCATTCGATTCTTTGCGCTTCAAAGCCAATCCTTTTTTTTTAAAAAAAGAGGACTTTTAGGACCGGATAATTTATAAAAATACGGTCTTAAAAACAGTGTTTGCTAGGCAGCCCGTGCACAACTTGACCTATTATTGTTGGCTTCAGGAATGGGTCTACCTCTCATATGATACTAACTATACTCCTTCCATATTCCTAAAAATACGGTGTTAAAAACAGTGTTGGTAGCTATGATGTAGCAATTGCGGAAACTGTACAATATAGATGCTATAGCATTGGGTAGAGCAACTGGGGGATTGATGCACTTAAGGATGATTCTGAGTCCATCCTAACCTCTTACTAATATCTTCTCTCATTTAAAGTTATTTTGTTTACGTTTGCTAGTAGCATAATTGCAAAATCCCTCAACTTGATTATATTTACTTTCTGCTTTCACAACTGTCATAGCATTTGCGCATCACTCCTCGGTATCTCAGTCTCTGTGGGACGATACTATACTTACACTTTATTACTTGTTCGACTGGTTCACTTGCCATCAAGGAAATCGACAACCAGTAAGCTTGAAGACATGTCATGGATGGAGCGACAAGAGTTTTTCTGAAATGCTTGAGGCTTTTAAGGACATGCTTCCTGATGATAATGTGTTGCCGCATCGATACTATGATGCTAAGAAAATACTTTGTCCACTGGGGATGGAGTACAAAAAGATCCATGCATGCCTGAATGATTGCGTGTTGTATAGAAAAGAGTTTAAAGAGAAGCAGAATTGTCCGATATGTGAAACCCCAAGGTACAAATTAGATAAGGGGCCTGCAAAAGTGTTGTGGTATCTTCCAATCATTTCAAGGTTCAAGCGGTTGTTTGCGAATGACATTGATGTAAAAAATTTGTGGTGGCATGCAGATGAGAGGATTTCTGATGGAAAACTTCGTCATCCAGCCGATTCTTCTCAATGGAAGAAAATCAATCAATTATTTCCGAACTTGAGCGAAGAACCTAGGAACCTTAGGCTTGCCCTTAGCACGGATGGCATGAATCCATATGGAAGCCTTAACAGCATACATAGTTCATGGACTGTACTCCTGATTATTTACAACTTATCTCCTATGTTATGCATGAAATGAAAGTACATCATGCTGTCTATGTTGATTTCCGGACCAAAACAACCCGGAAATGACATTGATGTTTACCTTGAGCCCTTGATCGAAGACTTGAAGGAGTTGTAGGAAGAAGGTGTCGACATTTATGACTCTTTCAAGAATGAGGTGTTTAAAATGCGAGCCATGATATTTTGTACTATCAATGACTTCCCAGCATATGGGAACTTGTCAGGGTATAGTGTAAAAGGCCATAAAGCATGTCCGGTTTGTGAAGAAGGCACATGCTACCATCAACTTCAACATGGAAGAAAGATGGTTTATCTTGGACATAGGAGATTTCTTAGACAGGGCCACCCATATCGTCGATTAAAGAAAGCCTTTTTTGGTGGCCAAAAGTTTGAAGATGCTCGGTGGCATTGGTAGGGGAGCACGTATATGAAAAGGTGAAAAATATCAATGTCATGCACCTTTGGTTCAAACAAAAGGTCGAGGGAGAGAAATGTGTTTCTGATACAATCAAATGGTTAGCACGTGGTCCTGAGGTTGATGTCATAAGTTGGAATTCGTATGTGATCAATGATTTTACATTTTACACGAAGTCCCTAGATGATACGAGCACGGTCGAACGGTGGTGTTATGTTAGAGGGTGAATCTATGCACTTCTCCGGTTCGAAAGACAGGGAGGCCTTTATTGGCGTCATGCCATATTATGGGGTTATTGAAGAGATTTGGGAGGTGGGCTATATGAAAATTAGATTTCCCATTCTCAAATGCAAATGGGTTAATGTCAATAATGGTGTTCGGATCGATCGGTGGGATTTACATTAGTCGATGTCAATGGTAGAAGTTTTGGAGATGAACCTTTTATAAAAATAATGGTGCTCTTAAAAGCCTTTTTGGCACTAGTGATATAATTTAAATCTAAATAAATACAATATATAAAAAATTTAAAAAAATTGCTTATACCTCTAATTAAAGGTATAAGCACATAAATAAGCACCTAACTATAAGCACCAAATGTGGACTCGTATTGTGTAGGGAACCGGCAAGATGAGTAGGAAGAATTCTTTTAAATTTGGATGGTTCAAATCAATCTTAGACGGTCTAGATTTATTTTTTTTTAACTGTCAATTTTTAAATGAAAAAATTATTTTTAAAAAATATTTGAGTTGAAAGATTATCTTTATATTAATTTCTCTACCATTAAAATAATTTTTGTTTGAAAAATAAAAAGCAATAAAAAAAAAGGACCGTCTAGATAGGAAGAGGTCTCCCTACTCATTCCTGGGATGAATAGGTAAACTGATTCTGATTGTGTGGCCAGTAAGGGATTAAAAAAGTAAAAATAAAAACAATATTCGTGCCAGATTGGACTAGACTAAGGGAGCTAAGGCTTTAGTTTGAAGTCCAGCCAGGCCCGAGAAGACAAGTCTTGTCCGATCTACCCAATATTTCTTTGGGCCAATTTTTCTTCCTCAGACAGAACCTGATCGGACCGGATTATACCAAATTATTTAGACCACTGGTTTTTTTTCCTCATTTCTATCATGAATATATCAATATCCCACTTATTCAAAAAGAAAGACATTCATCAATGTTTCAATATCCTTCACATAATCAAAATATCACGAATATCCTGTATTGATAGGTAGATAAATATATAATGATAAACTCTTCAATATATATAATAACAAACTCAGTAATTCATAATTTGCATCTTCCCTTATATAACAAGCTTCATCAAAATAATCAAAGGGTATGAGTCTGAACAAAGATCAAATACTCATATTACAACCAAAGTTAAAAAGTCCAAAGGATTAACTAAAGTCCATAACCATAAGGTAAAAGTTCATAATTCTAAATATGAGAAGGTACGACGAAGTCCATGACTTAAAACAAGATATCAAATGATAATCAATCATCAAGGTAATCACTACAAAAAAAAAAGTCAGGATTTTGCAACGAACTAAATCCGTCGTTAAATAGGAAAATTCCATCGCAAAAACGGTTTGCAACAGACTTACATCCATTGCAAAAAATGTCGCCGCAAAGCGATTTTTGCAACAGAAAAAATAGGTTCCGTCGCACAATTTCAATTTTACGATGGAGTTTATACCGTCGCAAGCCAACACATTTGTGACGGATAAAGTGTCTGTTGCAAAATTCAACATTTGCGTCGGAATGTTGACGTTTGCAACGAACATGTTATCAGTCGCAATTTCTGGAATATTGTGACGGAATTTTTAAAATCTTTCGTCGCAAAATTCAGTTCCTCAGAAAAAAATAAAATAAAAAATTACGAAATAAAAAAGAAGTGTATATCATAAAAATATATAATAGTAATCATAAGAGTTTATACAGGGAAAATGAAATATAAAAAACAATATTACCAACAAAATGGACTAAAAAGAATAAATAAACTTTAAACTTTGAGCAGTCACCCTGCTCGGTGGTTTCCCCTCCCATCATGCTCCAAATCACTTCCTTTTTAGCCCTTGTCCATCCCAATGTCCACCTAGGGGCTTGAATGTGTCGATATTGTTGGAAGTTGTACATTATAACCACATCCTTCTCAAAATAACCAAGAAGTTTCAACATATGTTAAAAATAGGAAGACAGTGACATACTCATTTCCCTATTAGAGTTTCATTGAAATAGCAAGAATCAGTTTTGCTTTTGTACTAACTTATTAATTGTTTTGTTGCCAGTAAAGGCAACCTGTAATGTTGAGAGAAAGTGGTGCTTAGGGGTGAGTAACGGGCAGGCAGGGTTGCCCCGGGGGGTAACTTGTGGCCCGCCCGTTTATTTTACACGGGTACTGGGAACTCCGTACCCGTGGTTAAACCCGTTTAACCCGTAGCAAATAGGTACAAGGAACCCATTTAAGGATCTGCCCTCTTTTTTTTTAAACAGAAACCCGTATCAATTGCTCAAATACAGATACAGTCACAGAAACAGAAGTAAGATTCAAGAAAAGTTATTGAGCTGAGGTCGAGAGTGAGAGTGAGAGGTCGGTTGCGGTCAAGGGGGAGCTGTTGAGGGCGAGAGCAAGGTAGTGAAAGCGTAGTTTTTACGTAAAAGCGGAAGGAGAAGGAAAAAGCGTAAAACGTAAAATTGTAAAATAAAACGGAGTTTTTACCTGCATATATATATAAGTACCTGCCTTCATACACACATATACTGATGAATGCAATATCAATTAAAATGTCCAACATTGTCATCAAATATATTCAAACAAAGGCAAACCACCTCAATACAGTTCAAAATTCAAGTCTAATTTAAATAATTGTCACAAGCCACAACACAATCTAAGCTAATAAATCATTCAAGTTATCATCATCAAAGGCATCATCCTCCACATGATCTTCAACTACATCATGATGCATGGCAACTTCTCTTTCTCTTCTATCAACCTCATTGTCCAACTCAAAATTAGGAATCACCATATTATCTTCAAAGGCATCAACATGACCAGTGTCATCCTTTCCTCCAACTGGAGCCAAGTTTTCTTCAATTAAATTATCCAAATTGAAATCGAAATTGACTTCATCTAAGCCTTGATGTTCCTTCATCTTCCACAACCCATTCATCTTTAGAGGGAACATCATCAATGTTATATTCTCCAGTTTTTCTAACTTGTTTCTTCCTAGCCAATTTTGAATTTGTCATCACAAACACAACATCATTCATTTTTTGTTGTTTCAAGCGATTTCGTCTCTTTGAGTGGACCTAAACAAAAACAAATCCAATTAATATACAACAAGTAGCAAGTACAAACCCAAATTTATAAATTAAAGACAACTTACCATCTCAAACGTACTCCAATTCCTCTCACATGACCGGATGAACTACATGTCAAGCTTAAAATGCGCATTGCAAATCTTTGGAGCTCGGATGTTCAAAACCATAAGATTCCCACCCTTGTGTTGGAGATTTTGTATAAATGCCGCCTTGGGCTAATTCAAAACTAAATCTCCCTAATTGCATCTTGAAATCATCCATTTGATCATCAATTTTTCTTCTTTCTTGACACTTGCCACCAACCTTTCTAAACATTGATATAGCCCATTTTTGACTTCGGGCTCGAGCCACGAAATCTAACCTATATTGTATTTGAGGGTTGAGGAAGTAGCCTGCTGAATGCAAAGGCCTCATCAAGCGATTGTCCCATCTAGCGTCAATGATATCACATAGAGGCTGATAACTAGAGAGTAAAGAATGACAAATAAAAACATATATTAGATTCAAAATTGCAAACAATAGTTAAAAAATTATATTAGATTGAGTAAAATAATACTACCTTCTTTCCACACCATTGAATGCCTTCTGAATTTTGTCCTTGGCCTGAACCATCTCATCATAAATGAACCCCATGGCTGGTTTCTCATCTGAATCCACCAAACGGAGCACTTTGATAAGTGGAAAAGCTCCCTTTAAACATGTCACAACATTTTTCCAAAACTCCCTATCCATAACCACATCTGCAATATACTTGCCATCCCTTGTTTTAGCAAACTTGCTAGACGTCCATTGCTCGGAAGTAAACATCCTTATCAATGGTGCTTTGTTGTCGTTGAGGCACCCCAAGGTTAGATAAGAAGTGGCAAAGTGAGTCTTGCTAGGGTCTCACCAAGTCTCTTCCATTTGTATGAAATTGCAACATGGAAATTAAAGAAGTCCTTGAATATATAAATGTAGTAATTTTTCTTCCTTTAGCAATTGTCTCATGATGAACCGGCAACTTCTTCTCAAAGTCCTGCAACATTAGGTCAATACAATGAGCCGCACAAGGTGTCCAATACAACCTTTTTCTTTTTGCCATCAACAATGCTCCTGTAGCTTTATAGTTCGCAGCATTGTCCGTCACATGACTTGGACAACATTTTCTTCTCCTACCTCCTCAACTACTTCATCAATCATATGGAATATCTTCTCACTGTTTTCTTTGATGTGAGATGCATCAATTGACTTCAAAAACACACTTCCTTTTGGGCTATTTACTAAGAAGTTTATAAGCGTTCTTCTCCTTCTATCTATCCGACCATCCATCATTATGGAGCGACCCATATCCTTCCAAAAAACTTTATGTTTCTCAATACTTTGCATTGTCTCCATATATTGTTTCTTCAAATATTTCTCTCTAATTTCATGGTAGGATGGTGGCTTAAAGCCAATACCGTGTCGAGCAACCATTTCAAACATCTCTTGAAATTCAACACTTCGTGCCACATTGAATGGTATGGCATTGTTATAGAAAAAAGAAGCAATCTTCTCACATGCACTCTCTCTTAAACTCTGCTTAAAAATATTATTGATGGTAGGTTGGGTGTTTGCTCCTCTTTTCTTGAAGATATTCTTAGAGCTCTCTTTATCTTCGTCACGTGATCTTTTTCTCCACCTTGTACAACCTCATCCTCATAATCAATGCTAGATTTCTTGTTTAATTTTTTTTGTAAACCACATACAATGTCCCACATTTCTTTCTGGACGGACTCAGGAACAGATTTGCATATTCCAACGTCTTTTTGAGTGCAAGCCAAATGGTGTTTCAATCGATAAACACCTCCTTGTACAATCCTTTGCGTAATTGCATTTAATTTTACTAGTACCTCCATGTTGAAGTACCATGCTTCCATGCCACATCGGTTCTACTTCCGGGAGCATTCTTGAAAGTTCTTGAAGATGTTCCTGATCCACTCGCTGGGATAGAAGGCGTAGAATTACTCTGAACTGCAGCACTACTACTTCCACTTCCACTTCCACCAGAAGCCATTTTCTAGCAACAGACCAATTTTACCAAACAGAACAGAACAACACAGAACAGCGAACATCACAGAACAGCAAGGAACAGAACACAACTAGCTAGCAGCAATATTCACTCTTGAAACATGTTCTTAGCATTTTACCAGCAAAGAGTAAGTCTCAGTCAGTTAGAGTGTTAGACAACAGAATAAAGAGAGCAAGAGCTTAATCATCCAAGAATTTGATTATTTAGGTTTAGTTTTTATGAGGTTTTATATATAAAAAAAATGTAATAAAAAAATTTATACAAGGAATAACCACATGCCTTACAAAACTCCCAAAAACAAAACTCAATAGCCTCGCATCATCAAAACGAGCTCTATCTCCCTACATGTATGTTTGAAACCTATGCGGCAATTCCTATGAATAAGTAGCCTCGCATCATCAATAACATCTCTCTAAAAAGGTGATTTACATCAAACTCCCAAAAACAAAACTCAATAGCCTCTACACAGTTTGAATAAATAGAAATATTTTCAAAACCCTTGAACCAACACATAAAGATCTCAGTCCATTGATAATGCCAATCAATTCCACGATCACCAAGAACACAGCAAAATACAATATACAATACTTGTAAACACAGCAACATTTATACAAGATACATCAGGATTCAGGAGAGAAATTCATAACAAGATGCTATTGGCGTGCACAAAAAACAACCAGAGATCCATAGGTAGAACAGTACCAAAATTCATCCCGATGCCATTGGCGTGGCTCAAAAAAAAAAAAAAAAAAAACCACGAGCCAAGAACGAGTGCCAAAAAAGATGAAGAAATGAAACACGAAGATCGAGGGACCACGATCTTAGGGATTTAGCTTCTGTTGAGACTTGAGCGGCGCCTTCTTCAATATTTTAGCTTTACATTTTGCCAACGGTGAAGGCGGTGAAGGCGGACGGACGGAGTGATTGAGTGGTTTGGAACTTTGGATAATGATCGACGGCGGAGGACGGAGGAGGAGGAGGGATTGACTCAAACTGAATGATTGATTCTCGCTTTCTGATGGAGTTGCGGCTGCGGGAGAGTTGAGAGGCTGCGAAGTGAACAATGGAATTAGGGATTTAGGACTGATTTAGGGCTCATTTGGAGTGAACCATTTGGACACTGGAGTTGGACACTTGGACCGCTGGTTTAGGGTGATCTTTCAAAGCGCCGTTTTTTCCAAAGCGAACCGATTTTACGTTTTTGCGCTTTAAAGCGCCGCTTTTTCCGCTTTTACATTTGGTGCGTTTTTTTCCCCCACGTAACACGTTTTGCCCAAAAAAAAGTGTAAAAGCGGCGTTTTTTGCGCTTTAAGCGCGTTTTTGACTACCATGGGCGAGAGGGAGAAGGAGACGTCACGGAGAGCGGTTGAGTTGGAAGAAGAGGTCGCGACGAGCGACTTTGGGCGGCGACAGCAAGGAGATCGTGGTGAGCGGCTGAGGCGGCGATGTGAGCAAGATCGAGATGGAGATCGATGCTAGCCACTGGGTTGGATCCGTGAGGTGAGAGACAGAGATGGTGAGCGAGATCAAGAGAGACGATGAGATGCTTAGGCTAACCAATCTAGCCATTGTGACTTACGAGGGTTTGAAATTGATTTTGGGTGTCACGGTCACATCACTTGCTGCACGTGCTTCGCTCGCCATCGCATTACGTGTACGACCAAGAAATACCATACTCCACCCGTGACTTGGAGTCTCTGGAGTTTGAGGGGAAAAAAATTAACGAGTAACGGGTGGGCATGGGTCACAACCCCGTGACCCGCACGTATAATATAAATGGGTAACGGGGCAGCTTTTACTGACGGGCCCAATCTGGACGGGTTTAATCCGGAGAAATTTTCATGGGGCACGAGTGGTTGGACGGGTTGCGGGTCACTTGCTCACCTCTAGTGGTGCTATTGTATGTTTTAAACTTTTTACTACTCAAGCAGACTCGTTTTTTTTATCTTTTTCACCACTGAATAATCATCTCCGTATTGCAGTTTCATTGAAAGGGTAAAGGAGCAATTTTACACATGTGTTTTGCCTCAGGGAGCGCCCAGCACCACGAGATATTTTTTGGAGCAATTTTACACATGTGGTTAGTTTTTGGGAGCAAAAGTCACATGGGGGTTAGTTGACCAGACGGTCAACGTCCACTTGGATGGACATGAACGTGCCGATGTGGACGATGATTTGGGCGAGAAGAAGCCAAATAAGAAGGAAAATGCTGACCAGGATTCACAAGTTAATTAAAAAAATAAACAAATGATAATAATTAAAACACCCAAACCTATACTCCATCGGGATTCCTTTCATACGCAGAAAGAGAAGATCAAATTGGGAAAACAAGAAACCCTAATGTTCATCATCTCCGACCACCGTTCTTCCTAGTCGCTCTACTTTCTGTTACGAAAAATCAAAACACAGCTCCACCCAACGGAAACAAAAGCCAACACAGAATAAAGCAGACACCAATAGCCTTCTCAGAATCTAACATACTAATCATTCACTCATTCATTGATGGTCGTGTACGAGAAGAAGAAAAAGAAGAAGAACAGAATCGATTCGGGAAGAACAGTGAAAGTGATTGAGTATTTGGAGCCATTAATGTCGATAGAGATTCTGGGCAAGTTCCCGAGATAACTCGGCTTATGACTTCGATTACTCTCGAGCTCAATCGGTCTCTTTTGATATCTCGACGTTTCACTCCCAAGGATTTGGATTCCTTCACTCCCTTCAGGAATCTCTCCTTCGATAAACAGCTATGAAAATATAACAGCAGTTTTGCAGACTTCCATGTATAAAGAAAACACTTCGAATAAATTTCATAGAGCCAAATACTCAATGTTTGTGCTTCGATAAACACTTCATTTTGTGCTTACGAGGTTCTTAAATACAAGAAGCATACCCAGAAATTTGAGAACGAAAAACAAGAAATGAGATAAGCGAACAGATAATAACTTAAATATAGAAATTCATAGCCTTGCATTTGCAGCTCACCATCGCTATAATCATCTACAAAATCACTCCAAGATCGATCAGAAGGAGTCGCTCTAATCGTCTCGCAAATCACAAATCGTTCACTTCAATCCAGTGGTCGAAGATCTTTCACCTTGTTTTGTAGATGATTGTCGGTGACGGAGACTGACGGAGCAACGTCGGTGAGGAAGAATGGTGGTCGGAGATGATGAAGGACGGTGGTCGAGGCGATGAAGACGGTGGTTGAAAATTTTAGGGTTAAGTCTTTCCCCAATTTGATTGTGGATTTTGGGTGTTTTTTTCCCCAATTTGAACGTGGATTTTGGGTGTTTTAGTTATTATCATTTATTTATTTTTTTAATTAACTTGTGAATCCTGGTCAGCATTTTCCTTCTTATTTGGCTTCTTCTCGATCCAAATCATCGTCCACATCGCGTCATTTTGTTCATGTCCATCCAACTGGACATTGACCGTCAGTCAACTAACCCCCCATGTGACTTTTGCTCCCAAAAACTAACCATATGTGTAAAGTTGCTCTAGAAAATATCTCATGGTCTTGGGCGTTCGAGGCAAAACACATGTGTAAAATTACTCATTTACCCTCATTGAAATAGCCTGAATCAGTTTTTCTTTTGTACTAACTTATTAATTGTTTCGTTGCCACTAAAGGCCGCCTGTAATTAATGTTGAGACAGAGTGATGCTATTGTTAATGTGTCAAACTTTTTACTACTCAAGCAGACTTTTTTTTTTATCTTTTTCACCACTGAATAATCATTTCCCTGTTAGAGTTTCATTGAAATAGCCAGATTCAGTTTTGCTTTTGTACTAACTTATTAATTGTTTCGTTGCCAGTAAAGGCAGCCTGTAATGTTGAGAGGGAGTGGTGCTATCGTTAAAGTTCTAAACTTTGTACTACTCAAGCAGACTCGTTTTTTTTTTTTTTTGAAAAAAAAAAATCTTTTATCTTTTTTACCACTGAATAATCACTTTATCTGGCGACAAAAAAATTTCACAATCGCATTATTATTATTATTATTATTATTTATTTCATATAGTTTTTTCATTGTATTTTATTATGCATTTCAAACCAAACCAGCCCTATACAACTCTATTGTTCGGATAAGATTTTTTTATTTCTTTCAAAGTCAAGTTATAAATGCATGTGCATATATATTTTTAAAAACCAATCATCCAGTGAAAAACTAAAAAAGGTATAATTATCTAATTCATCATAAAAAAAATTTGGGTAGAATCATCCTTAAGTTGAGAGCTAGAGACTAATCCTCCTAAAAAGTAGAGATAACCGACTCTGGACATCGTGCTTAAGGGATTTAGACATCTACCAATCGTGTCTGGCTTTTATTGATTCACAACAAATATTTAAACAAAAGATACGAATGATATATTATATTATATTTATTTAAAAAAAAAAGGCGATAAGGAATTACCATGGAAATATGATATCAATCATAAATAGTGGAAAAGAATATGAATGAGAAGAAAAGAAAAGATTGAGTGGGCTTTGAGATCATCCTTTCGAGGCAGGTAAAAGAAAACCAAATTTGGCGTTTATTCATGATTATTTATAATTGAGAAAATAATGAGGATATAACAAAAAAAAAAAATACAAAAACTGAATTATGTAAACTCAATATTTAGATATTAAATTATGTAAAACTGAATTATAATCGCTCTTGCTGCAAAAGTTTCTCTCCAACCAAACAAGAATAGTTCTACAAACCATCTGACGATAATCGGTCCACTTGAAATGCATAAAAGAAAATATAACTAGCAAGAGCTGAGTAACTCTTCAAGCAAAATATCAACCGATGCAAGATTAAATATTCAAGATCTAAGAACTCAAATAAGAAATCTTACTAGGCAGAGAACAGCAACGTCGCGGCAGAGAATGAAGAGACCGGATGGCGATGAACTCGGAGAGTTATCACGGAGATTGGGGAGAGAACGCCGGACACGAGAGCTGAATTGAACGTGGATTCAAAAATATATTGCTTTGATTTGCGACGGAATAGGTTTCCATGCAAAACTAAGTGATTTTGTGAGAGAAACTGTATCCGTCCCAAAAATGCATCATTTTTTATGCCTTTTTTCGACAAAAGACTTTTCCGTCGCAGAACGGCTTCAAAGCTGATGCCTTTTTGCGATGGATCTAGTTTCTGTCACAAAAAGGGGTAAAAAATGATGCCTTTGTGTGACGGAAGATGTGCAACAGATTTATATCATCCATTGTTCTTTCCATCGCAAAAATCGACACAATTTGCACGGACAAAATTTTGTCGTAAGTTCTATCGCCAATTTACTATTTTCTATTAGTGAATCCAATTTAAAGTCTATAGTTTCTCATGGCAGCAAAATATGGAGTCCATTTGTGTGCTTTTAATCAATTTCCTTCATGGACGTAACAGCAATTCTAACATCAGTCACACATGTGAAGCGTTTGAAAAGATTAAAAAAAAAAATTACATAGACATTATATTTCTTACAAAGATATGATAAAGTAACAACTAGTTTGTATTAAAAACATTATCATATTCTTCAAAATTGTCGAATTCACAAAGTTGTTCAATGAAGTTTTTGACAGTGATCGATTGCCTAGGAATAACCAATTTAGAGAACAAATAAGAGCCTAAGTCATTCTGGGTGACAATCAGCTTCAATATCATAAACTTGAGGACAAACGATTTTGAGACATGAGCACCGACAAAATGACGCCGATGTAGCTACTAGGCGCGGAGATTGAATCGATGATAGGACATGAAGAGAAGTCTTGCTAGGGTTTGGAATTGCTGAATCATATCGAGGAGGCGAATGCGAATGCCAAACGGGAAAGGTAGGGCAAATCGTCTCTCAATGATATCATTTTAAGCTTAGATTAGATTTTTTTTGGGGCCTAAAGGCTATATATTAATAAATTTATATAATATAATATAATATCGCTTTATTAAAGTAGGACCGGACTTACTAGTCCTAGATCCTAACCCAATATTCGTGAAACCAACTGAAAAGTGCACGTATTATTTGTCTCTTTAAAGGCATGATCTAACTAGATGAAGCTTTTAACTAAGACAACGATTAGGGAAAATCCATTCTGCATAAATTGATAGCTTTTGCAGAGTCACCCATGATGTTATCTTGTTATAATAATCTCGATCATTTCATCCTAAATGCTCACATGTTCTGTATATATAAAATATAATATGTTACTTAAAAATTAAATACTGAAAATCAGATTCTTCATTAAACAAATGTAAATACTGCTCAAGGGTGAATGCTTAAAATATGTTTCTAAAATTAAAAACAATTATGTTCCACACTAGCACCCATTAGATGTTAATTAAAGATCAATAATGGAAATCAAACCAATCGTTAAACCATTCTAAATAGTGTATAATGGTGAGTTGTCTAATCGTGGTCAAACAGGAGCTCAACCAAATCATCATTAAAATATAAAAAATATTCATATATACCGTATAACCGTTAAAAAAAAAATAGTATTTAAATGAACAAGACATTAATCTACATATAAAAGAAACATTTACATATAAATACTCCTCATGTTCAAGATATATTTACAGAGTTAATTTTAATCATAAATAAAAGACATAGTTTTTATATTTGTTAAATTTTTTTCTAATTAATCCTTATTGATATTGCTTCAATTATAATTAAAGAGGACATAGAATTTACCTTAAAAATTTTAAATCTAATTTTCAAAACAATGAAGTAGATGATAGTTTGCACCTTCACAAAAACTATGTAGATAATATATAGGCTATCTACCTAATATATTTAATCAATTAATAGTTAATATTAAACATAATAACGGTTCAAGCAAAATTACTCTTTTTTTACAATGTCTTTCGGTAACAATTTTCAAGACAAAGACGATGGATTGCCACGTTTAACTAGTATATGGAAGGACCCCCTCTTACCATGTGCTATATCACCTACGTACCTACGTACCTAACAATTCAGCCCCCTCATACCGTATAGTACTGAGACGTTCACATCATTTACTGCTACGCCAAAGAAGCTACAAAGACAATGGATTGCCACGTTTCCTTATCTTTATATATATTTTTTAATACCTAAAGCAATGTCATTTCAAACTGCACAAAAGTTAAAAAATAAAAATAAAGTCTAACCTGATTCGAGCTGTCAAAGAAGCTACAAAGACAATGGATTGCCACGTTTCCTTATCTTTATATATATTTTTTAATACCTAAAGCAATGTCATTTCAAACTGCACAAAAGTTAAAAAATAAAAATAAAGTCTAACCTGATTCGAGCTGTCAAAATATGAAAATTGGGAGAATCACATATATAGTTCTTAACCAATGAAAATTACATTGATACATTTCATAAGATATTAATTGTAAATGTGTTAATATAGATTTTTCTAATATTATTATTATTTCTTTTGATTAGACGTAAAAGTTAGTCTTCCTTGCAAATTTATGCATGCGCCTCATAATATATAATATATCGACATACCACTCTAATTTTATTTATAAGTTTATTTTGACCAAATCTCACATACTAAGAAAAGTTAGTTCAAATAATGATTATAGGGTAAATTTTCAACTTTGTCCTCATTTATGATTGGATATTTTTTAACTGTTTCTTCTCTCTCTATCTTCATAGGTGTAATTAATATGGGTAAAATTATCACAATCTCATTTATTACATGAAACTAGACTTATAAATAGGACCAAATTTTTTGACCAGACTTATAAATAGGACATACTGCGAGTCTGCGACCTTCACATCATTTCCTGCTACGCTTATTAATTTCTCTCTCTCTCTCTCTCTCTCTCTAATAATAAATTCGAGTCCCAATTTCTTTATATAAATCATAGTCTTGTTTAACTCAGTGTCATACACTCTCATTGTTCCAAGGACACAAACAGGAATACCATGTTCCTGCACAGGCTTCCTATTCCTGTGGAGAATACACTCACTCCCAACATTTCCAAGGCTCCTCTTACTTACGCCCGTTCCCAAACACACCCACTCTTCCGTCGTCATTTCCTCCCTAGTTTTCATGGTCCCCGGACGGTTCTTCTTCCGTCGCCAAATGTGGCTGTCGTTTCGGGATCCTCACAGCGGCAGCCGGAGCCGTTTCCTCCAGAGCTGAGGACGGATCTGATGCCAAAGCACGTGGCGGTGATAATGGATGGCAATGGGAGGTGGGCTAAGATGCGGGGTTCGCCGCCGTGGGTCGGTCATGAGGCCGGCGTAGAGTCGCTGAAGAGGCTTATCCATCTGTGTTGCAGTTGGGGGATTAAGGTTCTCACCGTTTTCGCGTTTTCTTATGATAATTGGAAACGCTCCAAGGTTAGCTGCAATATTTAATAGGATATGATATTGTTACTATTATTTTTTGTCATTATTAATGTTGCTATTACTTTTTTACCGCTAGATCATAATATATGAGAGAGAAATGATAAAGATAGATGAGATTCTAAGCTAGCGATAAAAAAATGGTACTACCTCTGGTCCTAATTATAGGACATAGTTAACTTTTTTTTTTTTTGGAGATATTAAGGAAGGTAAATAAGTTACTTAATCATTTTATATATTGAGTATCTTTAGATAGTTTATTTGTCAAATTAATTACTTTGAATAAAAAAAGTCTTATAATAAAAATAAAAATACTCTAAAGTAATTTAATTAGTTTACTTAATTTCTCTAAAAAAGTCAATTATATCTTATAATTAAGACCGGAAAAAGTAGTAACATCGGTAGTAAAAAATCCTATCCCATATTTAATACTCTTAACCTCTGTTTCTGTAATCTGAAAAAGAAAAAAAAATTGAACAGTGTTATTTTTTTTTTTTGGAAGTACTACAATTTAATATGTTGGTCTCTTACGTTTGGTTCACCCTCTCCCTCTAATAATTTATAATGCATCAGTCTCTACCTAGCTAGCTAATGTTCTTGTTATGGAAAAACAGTCTCTACCTAATGTTCTTTTTTACCGCATTTTCTTCTTATAATTAATTTTTACTTAAAAGAAGTACTCTCTGATTTAAATGTCCTAAATATAAGATATAGTTGATTAAGAAAGTCAAATAAGTTACTTAGTCGTGGTATTATATGTTATATATTCTTATATTCTTAGATTATATATTAGTTTATTAGTCAAACTAATTAGTTTGAAAAGAAAGATAAAAATAAAAATATTCTAAAATAATTTAATTTACTTCTTTAATCTATCTAAAAAAAAGTCAATTTTGTCTTATATTTAAGATTGTAGGGAGTAATATTTTGTATATCTTGTATTGCTACTGCTACATAATGTACTTTTGAATTTTTTATCTAATTGACCAAACTTATATAACTAATTAATACTCATCTGGTCTTGTCTTAAATATATGACATGGTTATTGTGTCTTATATTTACTGTATCGAACCGGATGGATGTAGTAACTTTTATTGAGAATAATTTTTTTATTCTTTTAAAAAATAACTAATTCTATTAATTTATATAAAGTTGTTATAAGGTGCTTATTAAAGAACCATGTAGTACTTAATAAGAGTCTCTTTTTTTTTTTTAGTAAAAATAATAATGTGCCAAGACTAAATATATATTGTAAAAAAAAAAACTACAATTTCATATAATTTACTAATGCTCCATCCAGTCACTATAATGAGATTCACATCACCATAATCAATTATAGATGATCAAGTTATTAATTTTTTAAAATAAAAAATTCTATATTCACTCATATTTAAAACTATAAATTAACTATAAAGAAATAAAAAAGAAAAAAGAAATAAAACTTTAAATAAAACATCCTTAAGAAATGTAATTAATATTCTACCCAATAACTTGTGAAGATGTAAGTTTTTTTTTTTTTTTTTTTTTTTTTAGAATTGGGGACCTAATGGTCCCGGGACAGGTCAAACCCCGATACAAAAGCTGGTGTCATACCACTGCACTACTAAGTGCTTGGTGTGAAGATGGAAGTTGAATTTAAAGTGTTCAGCCCACACACATTTAACATGTTTTTTGTTGTATTTTTATTTTTTGGTGATTGGGACGTACAGGTGGAGGTTGATTTTTTGTTGAGACTCTTTGAAAGAACTATCGACACCGAAATTGAGACTTTCGAAAGGTACGTAACTCATCTGTTTCACGTAACCTACTCAGCATGACAGCAGACGTAGTTCATTTCAGTATCAATTAAATTTTGGGGAAAAAACCAAAATTTATTGTTTAAAAATACTTAAAGATAATGTTATTGGGCCGGTGTAAGTGTGTAAACGGGCGAAACTTGGTCCACGTTTGAATTAGTTTTTAAAAAAGAACTTTTATAATTTACGAAGTAAGTATGTGTAAAAAGTTTTATCACAACTTACAAAAAATGATTTTTATTTTGATTTGAATGTTGTTAGAGTTATCCAAATTGATTTTTAATCATTCAGAGGCCTGAGTTGGATGATAAAAATTATGTTTAGCATGGTTTCGGGGACAATTGATTTTTTTTATGTACAAAAATCATTTTAAAGTTGGAACAACTTCTTTTAGTATGCTTTTTGTCTCTTCCAACAAATACGTATTGGGAAATTATACACTTCTCATGTTGTAGGAGAAGTGTATTCTCATGTCATAGATACAAAAACATGTAGGTCCTACCATTTCTGTGATTGAGTTTTTTTTTTTTTTTTTTTAAAAAGATGTGGGTCCTACCATTTCATGTGTGTGTAAGAATCTTCTTCTTCTTATGTAACATGAGAAGTGTAAACCCCATATATATTTAAACATCTTGAAACTAACTTTTCAATATACCATCTAAATAATTTTTGGTTAAACTAACTTTTTCATAAAAGTCTATTTAAATATTTATCACATTACACTAATAATTAACTTTTATCCCTAACCTTGGTTTACAAAAGCCAAATAAAATGAAAGTCACTTTTTCCAATATTAATCAAAACAGACCCTATATTCATTAGATCCAATTCTCCAATCAAATGTTGATATATATTATCTTTATTATTAATGATAGTCCAACAGAATTTAAAATTTTTACTAATATGAATTTGTATTATTAAGAAAAGTACCACATAGCAAGATTTGATCAGAGAATTGGATATAAACAAATAGCTAAGTTTTGCTTGGGGCAACCCTTCTTCAACTGAAATTATGTTACTGCGAACCCTTAAACTAATTTCATATAACTTGGATTTTGCAATAGAGGATTTTTGTTTTCTTCTTCTTCTTTTTTTAACATTTCAATCATAGAAAAATATCAGTGAGGTCCCAAGGAAAAAAAAAAAAATCAAAAAAGTCTTAACCTCAAATCCAAGTCTCTAGGGACTTTTTTAAATATTAATTACAGAATTTTAATATAAAAAAAGTCTTGTTGTTAAAATAACTTTTCCTATTGTTAAAATTTTTCTATGAAAATATTGTTGTCGAAATGGTTTTTCATATTGTCAAGTTGACTTTTATGTTGTCAATTTTTTTTTTTTTTGAGTTTTTCCTCCGGCATGTAAAATTTTAGAAATTTGGAAAATCTTTGGCAACAGGAAAAATCATTTTGACAACATGAAAAACCATTTTGACAACAATATTTTCATAGAGAAATTTTAACAACGATGGAAAGCCATTTTAACAACATAAAAAGTCATTTTGACAACAAGATTTTTTTTTTTTTTAAAATATTAGAATTCCGTAATTAATATTAAAAGGGACTTTTTGATAGGGGATTTGGGGTTGATATTTTTTCTCATGAGCCTTTATTGATATTTTCCCTTATATATATTCACAATTGTTGAAAATAAGCAACCTCTTCTGGCATTTTGCAGTGAAGGCATTCGGATATCAGTAATAGGAGACACATCAAAACTCCCAAACTCTCTGCAAACAATGATGCACAACGCAGAAGAGAGGACGAAGCAAAACTCAACACTGCAACTAATCATAGCCATTAGCTACAGCGGCAAATACGACGTTGTCCAAGCGTGCAAGGCCATAGCTGGGAAGATCAAAGACGGCGTCGTTCAGATAGAGGACATTAACGAACGGCTGATAGAGCAGGAACTGGAGACGAACTGCACCAAGTTTCCAAACCCTGATCTGATGATCCGAACCAGTGGAGAACTAAGACTGAGCAACTTCTTGTTGTGGCAACTAGCCTACACAGAACTTGTGTTTGATCCTAAACTATGGCCTGATTTTGGTAAGGACCAGTTTCTGGAGGCCTTGGCTTCGTTTCAGCAAAGGCAGAGGCGTTTTGGTGCAAGACATTCATAGAGTAAGGGCCTTGGTTCGTATATTAATGTATTGATTTATTAACCAACATAGAGTTGGTGAAAACACATGCATTGCAATCTAAACCTGAAAAAGAATTATAACCCTGATAAATTAAAAAATAAACACATATTACTCCGATAGCCTCAAACATGTCATATTAATATATTTTATTGTTATCCAAATAACATATAAATTTGAAACCATACGATGATATAGGATTAAATTTTAAAATTTTTAATGTAAAAAAATTTATTCCTACATAGTTTTTCTATTATGACTCATACTCAATTTATTTGAAAAAAAGTTTAAACTCACCCTCAAATTTGAGAATGGTCTGGGTGTATTTGGGATACTGTTTGGCCATCCCAAAAGTAACTATTTTAGAGGAAAAACATGATTTCACATGATTGTATCAATTTTGTATGTTTAGGATCACGATTTTCTTATCTCACTGATGGTCCTAATTGTGCGATGGCCAAAAAGCAACGAAGGTTGCTTATAAAAGCCATAATTGATGTCATGAAGATAAGTCAGAAGCTTCCGGCTTTTAGCAAGACAAGGAAAGGGCCCGTTTAGATTTAGTTTTTGGAGAATAGTTTTTTAGATTTACGAGGTAAAAATAGCTTTTGGAAAATAGTTTTTAGATAAAAATGATAGTGTTTGGATATTGTTATCGAATAGCTTTTTGAGGGTCAATTTTACTAAAAAGGACATTAGCTTTTGGTATAGTTGCATATAAAAGATAAAGTTGTATTTCAAATATTATAAACATTATATTTCATAATAAATATAAAAAATTACATAAATTTGGGTACAAAGTTAAAATATTTAAGGGTATTAATTGTAACTAAAAAATATTTCATGATCTTAAAAATTTATTTTAGGATATTAAAAAAATATTTTAGGGTAATCAACTGAGCTTGAAAAAATATTTAAGAGTATTGACGGGTACTAAAAAGATACTAAAGGATCTGAAAAAATACTTCATGATCTGAAAAATTTATTTTAGGATATTGAAAAAATATTTCGGGGTAATTACTGATCTTGAAAAAATATTTCAAGATATTCAATGATACTAAAAGTATACTTAATCTTATTTGGTATTGAAAAAATATTTCTCATGGTATTAAAAAGTTTATTTAGGTTCTTGAAAAAATATTTCGGTGTAATGAATAATCTTGAAAAAATATTTAAGGGTACTAAAAAAATAATTTAGGATACTAAGCGATATTGAAAAAATTTCGATGATGACAAAGGAGAGAGAAAAATCTGAAAAAATTAGCTTTTTCGAAAACCTAGGTTTTGGAGTTCCAAAACTTAGATTTTGATCTGAGAATAGCTTCGAACAAAAGATGGAGTGTTTGGAAAACTTTTGTTAAAAGTTAGGTTTTGGAAGTAGTACAAGCCAACTCATTACCGATTAATAAAACTTTTGTTAGTCATTTTCAGTGCTCTTTCATGATTTAACTAGTCACATTTTGAAGCAAATTAATGATTCTATATATTAGTCACTTCTTGCATGACAAGTGGAGGATTAATTAATTTTTTTCCCCAAATTCTACCAAATCCACGACTTTTAAGGATATTTTTTTGAAAATTCAAAAGTTGAAAATCATTTTATTTCTAGACTTTTCTTTTGGATGGTGTATTTGGACGAATTGCGTCAATGGGTAATGATTTCATAAAAAAGAAAAGCATTTCTAAAAAGAGAATAAAACAACTTAGTTCTGATATTATTTGTTTTGATTGGACTTAAAAGCTAATCTCGTAGAAATTTATGCATGCGAGGTTTGAAATGAATTCAGTGCATCAAAATAAGTCTACATATAATAATAAATCGACGTATAGTACTGCGACCTTCACATGATTTACTGCTACGCCTAATTTCTCTCTCTATATAATAATAAATTCAAGTCCCAATTTCTTTCTATAAATCATAGTCTTGTTCAACTCAGTGTCATACACTCTCATTGTTCCCCAGACACACACAGGAATACCATGTTCCTGCACAGGCTTCCTATTCCGGTGGAGAATACACTCATCACTCCCAACATTTCCAAGGCTCCTCTTACTTACGCCCGTTCCCAAACACACCCACTCTTCCGTCGTCAGTTCCTCCCTACTTTTCATGGTCCCCGGACGGTTCTTCTTCCATCGCCAAATGTGGCTGTCGTTTCGGGATCCTCACAGCGGCAGCCAGAGCCGTTTCCTCCGGAGCTGAGGCCGGATCTGATGCCAAAGCATGTGGCAGTGATTATGGATGGCAACGGGAGGTGGGCTAAGATGAGGGGTTCGCCGCCGTGGGCCGGTCACGAGGCCGGCGTAGAGTCGCTGAAGAGGCTTATCCATCTGTGTTGCAGTTGGGGGATTAAGGTTCTAACCGTTTTCGCGTTTTCTTATGATAATTGGAAACGCTCCAAGGTTAGCTGCAATATCTAATACCGTTGACCTCTTTTTCTGTAATCTTTTTTTTTTTTTTTTTTTTTTTGGAAGCACTACAATTTATTCTGTTTGTCTCTTAGGTTCGGTTCATCGTCTCCCTCTAATCATATTTATAATGCAACAGTCTCTACCTAGGTAGCTAATGTTCTTGTTATGGAAAAACAGTTTCTACCTAATGTTCTTTTTTCCCCATTTTTTTTCTTATAATTAAATTTCACTTAAAATAAATACTCCATCCAGTCCTAAATACAAGATAGAGTTGACTTTTTTTGGAAAGATTAAGGAAGTTAAATAAGTGACTTAATCATATTATATGTTATGTATCCTTAGATGATAAATTAGTTTATTAGTCAAACTAATTAGGTTAAAAAAAAAATAAAAATAAAAATACTCTATTTTTTTTTTTAATCTATCGAAAAAATTCAATTTTGTCTATATGATTCGAGGGAGTAATATTTTTTTTTATATTGTGTTGCTAACTTAATGTACTTTAAATTTTTTTTATCTAATTGAACAAACTTATTTAACTAATTAATACTCATCTAATCTTAAATATATGACATAGTTATTGTGTCTTTTATTTACTATGTTATATATTTATAACCATAGGTAGTAACTTTTATTGAGAATGATTTTTTATTTTTTTAAAAAAATTAACTGATTCTATTAATTTATATAAAGTTGTTATAAGGTGCTTACTAAAGAACCAGGTAGTATTTAATACGAGTTTCTTTATTTTTTGAAAAAAAAATAATAATGTGCGAAGACTAAAATACGGTAAAATAAAATTATATAATTGTAAAAAAACCCACAATTTAATATAATTTACAAATGCTCCATCCAGTCACTATAATAAGATTCACCTCACCAGAATCAATTAGAGATGATTAAGTTATTAAGTTTTTTTAAATGAAAAAATGTCTAAACTCACTCATATTTAAAACTATAAATTATCTATAAAGAAATAGAAAGAAAAAATAAGTAAAACTTTAAATAAGAACAGCCTTAAAAAATGTAATTAATATTCTACCCAATTGACTTGTGAAGTTGTAAGTTGTATCACAGACCACTTATTTTTTAAAGTATATTATAATATGAAGGAATCACAGTACATTGAATTTAAAGTGTTTATCCCACATACATCTGACGTGTTTTTTTGATTTTTTGGTGATTGGGACGTACAGGTGGAGGTTGATTTTTTGTTGAGACTCTTTGAAAGAACCATCGACACCGAAATTGATGCTTTCGCAAGGTACATAAGTTTCACGTAACCTACTCAGCATGACAGCTAGAGCCGTCAAAAGGCAGAAGCCCATCGGGCCGGCCTATTTAATTCGACCGACCCTTCAAGGCCGGATTTGAAAAATAGGCGAAATATTTGAAATTGGCTGGAGGGCCGGCCTGAACGAAGGGCCTCGGGCTTAAACGGGCGAGAGGGAACCATGAGGGCCACGGCCGCCCTGCACTTTTTTGTAGCTTTTTCTTTTTTTCTTTTTAAATTTATCAATTTATATATATTTTGTATTTGTTATAAAGTTATTTATCCATTTAATTACAAATATATAATAACTATACTCTAATTTTATGATTTGGTTTATTATTTGTTGCAAATAAAGATTATGGATGTGTTCATGATGCGAGAGAAGAAATTCATAATATGCTTTTTTATGTTTTATGTGAGTTATTTGTGAAGATAGTTTGCTTTTGATTATAAATTAGTGATTGTAGTTATTTATTGGATGATTCGTGTTATAATTTACTAATCATATTTCTTTAAAAAAGCGGAGGAAAAATAATTAAAATTTGAAATAGTAATTTAGGGGCCACGTGCCGGCCACAGCCTGCGTGCTCTCAGCCCGGGCTTTGAAAAACATGTGTTTTTCTTACTCCGGGCCCTGGAGGGCCAGCCCTGTTAGGCCTTGGCCCTTCACGGGCGTATTTGGGGCCGAGCTAGCACGATTGACGATGCTCTAATGACAGGCGTAGTTCATTTCAGTATAAATTAATTTTTGGAAAAAAAACAAAAACAAAATTTATTGTTTAAGAATACTTAAAGACAATGTTATTGGGCCGGTGTAAATGTGTAACGGGCAAAACTCAGTCTATTGCTTAGTTTTTAGTCCATGTTAACTTAGGGTGAGCATGGTGCTCAGATGCCCAGTATCGATCCAAGCCCGACAAAAAATTACTTAGCCCAGCCCTAAAAAAGTGGCCCGAAAAAAATTTGGGCAGTTTTGAGTGCCGCGAACTAAGTGCAATTTGGGCAATTGGGTAGAGAGTCGTGCCCTGCCAATTTAGTCCCGTCCGGAAAATTAAATATATTTAAATAAATATTGTTCTACGTATATTATTTTATTTAAAATATATTACATTATTATGTCTAAATATATTATATTATACTTCAGCTATTTCCAAAGTTTTGAAATTCTATGAACGGTAAACTAAAATCGTCAAGGAGCAGGGCAAGTTGTCACTACTTAGGCAAGGGAAGCTCACCCTGCCAAACCCAAAAATAGTTAGGGCTTTTATCGGGTAGGATTGGGCATCGAGCTGCAAAATGTAGCCTATTCATTCTTCGGGCTGGGCGTCGAGCTGGGGTCTCACCTTATCCATGCCCACCCCTAATGTTAACTTTTACAATTTCTGAAGTAAGTATGTGTAAGAAGCAAAAGTTAAATTTTATCTCTACTTAGATGTTGTTAGAGTCATCCAAATTGACTTTTAATCATTAAGAGGCCTGAGTTGGAGGATAAAAATTATGTTTAGCATGGTTTCGATGACAATTGATTTTTTTCATGTACAAAAATCATTTTAAAGTTGAAACAACTTTTTTAACTTTTTGTTGCTTTTGACTTTTTTTTTTTTTTTTTTTTGGGGTTAATGTTTTCTTTTTGAAACTTATAGCGCAAATGCTTTCTGTCTCTTCCAATAAATATATATTTAAACATCTTGAAACTAACTTTTCAATATACCATCTAAACAATTTTTGGTCAAACTAACTTTTTCATAAAAGTCTATTTAAATATTAATCACATTACACTAATAATTATTACCTTCGATCCTAATTATAAAAACACTTTTATAGTATAATTTATACTACAAAAACAATCATATAATTAGGACCGGAGGGAGTAGCTTTTATCCCTAACCTTGGTTTACAAAAGCCAAATAAAATGAAAATCACTTTTTCTTCCAATGTTAAGCAAAACAAACCCTATATTCATTAGATCCAATTCTCCAATCAAATGTTGACATATATTATCTTTATTATTAATGATAGTCCAACAGAATTTAAAAAATTTACCAATATGAATTTTTTGTTATTAAGAAAAGTCCCCTTAGCTAGGTTTGATCAGAGAATTGGATATAAACAGATAGCTAAGTTTTGCTTGGTGCAACTCTTCTTCAACTGAAATTATGTTACTGCGAACCCTTAAACTAATTTCATATCACTTGGATTTTGCAATAGAGGATTTTTTTTATTAAAACATTTCAATCATAAAGAAATCCAATTTAATAACAGCTTTATATATAGAGAAAATATTAGTGAGCTCCTAAGGAAGAGAAAAAAATATTAAAAAAAGTCTTAACCCCAAATCCAATTCTCTATAAACTTTTTTTGATATTAATTAGGAAATTTCAATTTAAAAAAAGTAATGTTGTCAAAATGGCTTTTTATATTGTTAAAATTTTCCTATGAAAATATTGTTGTCTAAATGGCTTTTCATGTTATCAAATTTTTTTTTTTGAGTTTTTCTTTTTCGTTGTGTAAAATTTTAGAAATCTGGAAAATTTTTGGTAACATGAAAAACCATTTTGACAATAATATTTTCATAAAGAAATTTTAACAAGAAGAAAAATCATTTTAATAACATGAAAAACTATTTTAACAACGAGATTTTTTTGATATTGGAATTCTGTAATATAATTAATATCAAAAGGGACTTTTTTTAATAAGAGATTTGGGGTTGGGATTTTTTTTACTCTTTCTCGAGACTTTACTGATATTTTCCCTTATATATATATTCACACTTGTTGAAAATGAGCAAACTCTTCTGGCATTTTGCAGTGAAGGCATTCGGATATCAGCAATAGGAGACACATCAAAACTCCCAAACTCTCTGCAAACAATGATGCACAACGCAGAAGAGAGGACGAAGCAAAACTCAACACTGCAACTAATCATAGCCATTAGCTACAGTGGCAAATACGACGTGGTGCAAGCGTGCAAGGCCATAGCAGGGAAGATCAAAGACGGCGTGGTTCAAATAGAGGACATTAACGAACGGCTGATAGAGCAGGAACTGGAGACGAACTGCACCAAGTTTCCAAACCCAGATCTGATGATCCGAACCAGTGGAGAACTTAGAGTGAGCAACTTCTTGTTGTGGCAACTAGCCTACACAGAACTTGTGTTTGATCCTAAACTATGGCCTGATTTTGGTAAGGACCAGTTTCTGGAGGCCTTGGCTTCGTTTCAGCAAAGGCAGAGGCGTTTTGGTGCAAGACATTCATAGAGTAAGGGCCTTGGTTTGTATATTAATGTATTGATTTAGTAACCTAGAGTTGGTGAAAACACATGCATTGCAATCTAAACCTGAAAAAGAATTATAACCCTGATAAATTAAAAAATAAACACATATTACTCCGATACCCTATTAAATTTGTACGTTCAAACATGTCATATGGATATATTTTATTGTTATCCAAATAACATATAAATTTGAAACCATACGATGATGTAGGATTAAATTTTAAAATTTTTAATGTAAAAAAATTTATTCGTACATAGTTTTTCTATTATGACACATACTCACTTTATTTGAAAAAAAGTTTAAACTCACCCTCAGATTTGAGAATGGTCTGGGTGTGTTTGGGATAGTGTTTGGCCATCCCAAAAGTAACTTTTGTAGAGGAAAAACACGATTTCACATTATTGCATCAATTTTGTATGTTTGAGATCATGATTTTCTTATCTCACTTATGGTCCTAATTGTGGGAGGGCCAAAAAGCAACTGAAGGTTGCTTATAAAAGTCACAATTGATTCATGAAGATAAGTCAGAAGCTTACAACTTTTAGCAAGACAAGGAGGGCTTGTTTGGATTTAGCTTTTGGAGAATAGTTTTTGAGATTTATGAGGTAAAAATGACTTTTGGAGAATAATATTTTGATAAAAATGATAGTGTTTGGATCATGATTTAGGAACCCTGATTGGACCGGCCGATTCAGACCAGAAACCAGCAAACCGGCTAGGAAGCCGGTCCAAGTTAGACTATAAAACCGGTTTGACTCGGTGACGTGGGTCAACTCGGCCTGAACCGGCCAAGTTGAGGAGTCCCGAGTCAAACAAAAGAGGAAAAAAGGACAGAGAAGCAGAGATCAAAGAAGAAGTGAAGAACACAGAGATTCTGGTCAAAAAGAAATAGAGAAGAACATAGATCTAAAAAAAGAATTGGTTCTTAGTCAGAAAATAGAGATCGTCTCTACGTTCTCCATTATCTTCGAGAACTAGTCTCCAACCCACTCTAACAGAGACGGCGGTATCCGTCGGTGTTCGAAATCGTCTCCAACCCACCCAAACAAAAGGTGTTCATAGACGGCAGCCTAAATTCGTTGAAGAAGGTGACCTAAGAACCCCCGTGGAGAAAATCAGAAAAATCTATCTAATGCGATCTTTTTTTTTTTTTTTTTTTGGCTCCAGTATGCAATGCGATCTGATAAACAAAACCTCCCTCTACAAGTCACTTTTGCTCTGTGAAGTAATAGCCTAATAAAGATAGATATAATAAAATATCACATTTTGTCAAGCCCACGTGATCCAATCTCTTCTTTTCAAGAAAATAATATAAAATTACACATCCTCCCATCTTTCCATAATTTTTTTTATTAAAATATAATTTTAATATAAATATTTTATCTATGTTAATAAAATTATATTTTTTAATTAATATGGGTTTGACTCGATCGTCGACCCACCGACCCTTAACCCAAAGTATTCTCACCGGTTCAATGACCCGGTCGATTTTGAAACCTTAGTTTGGATATTGTTATCATAATAGCTTTTTAATGGTCAAATTTACTAAGAAGGTCATTAACTTTTAGTATAGTTGCATATAAAGGATAAAGTTGTATTTCGAATATTATAAACATTATATTTCATAATAAATATAAAAAATTACATAAATTTAGTTACAAAATTAAAATGTTTAAGGGTATTGATTTAACTGAAAAAATATTTCATGATCTTAAAAATTTATTTTAGGATATTAAAAAAATATTTCAGGGTAATCTTGAGCTTGAAAAAATATTTAAGGGTATTGATGGGTACTAAAACGATATTTAAGGCTCTTGAAAAAATACTTCATGATCTTGAAAATTTATTTTAGGACATTGAAAAAATATTTCAGGATAACAACTGATCTTGAAAAAATATTTCAAGATACTCACGAATACTAAAAATATACTTAATACTGACTGGTATTGAAAAAATATTTCTTATGGTCTTAAAAATTTATTTTAGGATCTTGAAAAAATATTTCAGGATAATGACTAATCTTGAAAAAATATTTAAGGGTACTAAAAAAATAATTTATGATACTAACTGAGGTTAAGTTGAAAATCATTTTGTTTTTAGACTTTTCTTTTGGTTGTTGGATGATGTAGGGTGTGTTTGGCATGGCTGTGGATGCTATATGAAGCACATCAAAAGCACAATCACTGTAGAAGCAAAAAATATGGGTGTTTGGATGAGTGAATTATTTGATGTACTTCAAAAGTGAAGCTGTATTTTTTTTTTGAAGCAACATATGGTTGCTTCTCATCACATCACGATCTACCTCCTGTCCCTTCTCTCTCCTCCTTCACTCCTTTTGACCGTTTTACCCCAATCTCCTTCTCTCGTCGTGCGTTCTCTATGCAATTTTGCTCATTATCACGGGTTAGTTGGTTTCATTTATCCTTCATCGGCTTCTACACTCCTTCCCAGCTCAACCTCGTGACTTCCGAAAACCTTTGATTCAATCTTATTTTTAATCTAATCCATAATCCATTTGTTCTCTTTGACCGGCAATGGAATCTCATTTTTTTTTAATACGCTTTAACTCAATCCATTTGTTCCTGATATAACGCTCACGATATATCGAATTCCGATAATACGCTTTAATTTTTATTTGCTGATTTTGTTCTATTTAACGCGCACTTAACATCTGATTGATTTTATTTGTTCCTGATTTTATTGGAATTCCCTATTTCCAGTTAGTTGGACCTAATATGCTCTGATCTGATTTTCTGATTTTTGTTAAACAATGGCGATGCATAATTTTATCCGGAGATATTCCCAAAATGATGTGGAATTTGATCAAGTTGAAGAAGGATATGGGTGATGAAGATAATGATGATCCGGTTGATGAAGCATCCTCATCATTATCTTCAACACATATGAATCGTCTTTGTGATGAAATTAGAAACCAACTTGTAAAGGATAGGTTTATTTAAATACTTCATTGTGTTGTAATTTTTAATTTAAGCACTTCATTTAGAAACCAACTTGCAATTTATATTTATTTTTAATTTTTATCTCAAATTATCACATTTTATACAACATATATATATATATATATATATATGATTCATGCCCTTTTCAGTCATTTTCCATCTCATCTATTTTTTTAAAAGCTATGTCAAACAAGTGTCCATCAAGAAAAAGGTTACTTTTGTCACCGCTATCACAAATACAAATCACATCAGAAAAAGTTCGTCAGAAAAAAAAAAAAGTCCAACAAAAAAAGCATATCAGAAAAAAAAAAACCAACTTTTTTCGCCGCTATCCCAAACATGGACGTATTTGGAGGACTTGCATCAATGGGTAATGAATTCATAAAAAAGAAAAGCATTTCTAAAAAGAAAATTAAACAACTTAGTTCTGATATTTTATGTTTTGATTGGACTTAAAAGTTAATCTCTGGTACAAATTTATGCATGCGAGGTTTGAAATGAATTCAATCTCTCGTACAAATTTATGCATGGGGGTTTGAAATGAATTCAGCGTCTCATAATAAATCTACATAGAGAACTGCGACCTTCACATGATTTACTGCTACGCCTAATTTCTCTCTCTCTATATAATAATAAATTCAAGTCCCAATTTCTTTCTATAAATCATAGTCTTGTTCAACTCTGTCATACACTCCCATTGTTCCCCAGACACACACAGGAATACCATGTTCCTGCACAGGCTTCCTATTCCGGTGGAGAATACACTCATCACTCCCAACATTTCCAAGGCTCCTCTTACTTACGCCCGTTCCCAAACACACCCACTCTTCCGTCGTCAGTTCCTCCCTAGTTTTCATGGTCCCCGGACGGTTCTTCTTCCGTCGCCAAATGTGGCTGTCGTTTCGGGATCCTCGCGGCGGCAGCCGGAGCCGTTTCCTCCGGAGTTGAGACCGGATCTGATGCCGAAGCATGTGGCTGTGATTATGGATGGCAACGGGAAGTGGGCTAAGATGCGGGGTTCACCGCCGTGGGTAGGTCACGAGGCCGGCGTAGAGTCGCTGAAGAGGCTTATCCATCTGTGTTGCAGTTGGGGGATTAAGGTTCTCACCGTTTTCGCGTTTTCTTATGATAATTGGAAACGCCCCAAGGTTAGCTGCAACATTTCATACCGTTGACCTCTTTTTCTGTAATCTTTTTTTTTTTTTTTTGAAGTACTACAATTTATTCTGTTTGTCTCTTAGGCCCCGTTTGTTATGAAGAAAGTAGGGGGAAGGAAAGGGAAGATCTCAATCTTCCCATGGATTTGGGGTGTTTGTTATAGAGAAAGTCCACAAGATCTTCCAAGGTGAGGTCCAATCTTCCTCATTTGAGGGAAGATGCTTTCCATCCGAAAATGGAAGGAAAGCTCAATCTTCCAGGAAAGTTCAAACTGATGATTTACCCCGAAATTCAAATTTGGCGGGAAGTTCAAACTTGGCGGGAAAGTTCAAATTTTGGCGGGAAGTTTGAATTTGACGAATTTTTTTTTTTTTTTTTTTTCATGAGTTCAAACTTAACAAGAATATATTTTTTAAAAATATATTTTAGCAAAAAAAATATTTTTATTATTATTTTGAATTAATTTCTTTTGAGGGTAAAATAGGACATTTCCTAATTCCTTACCAACTACCCACCCTTCATTTTCTTCCTACCAAACAACTCAAACCATCTTCCCTCATCTTTCAAATCTTCCTTTCCTTTCCTTTCCATTCCTTTCCTTCTCCAAACTTTCTTTATAACAAACGAGGCCTTAGGTTTGGTTCACCGTCTCCCTCTGGGCCTCTAATCCTATTTATAAGTTTACTTTTACCAAATCTCTTCAATCAAAAAAAGTTAGTTGACACAATGATTATGAGATAAATTTTCAACTTTGCCCTAATTTATGATTGAGTATTTTTTTTAACCGTTTCTTCTCTCTCTATCTTCATGAGTGCAATTAATATGGGTAAAATTGTCATAATATCATTGATTATATAAAACTGGACTTATAAATAAGACCAAATTTTTGGTCAAATAGGACCAGAGTGGTATAATGCATCAATCTCTACCTAGCTAGCCAAGGTTCTTGTTATAATCAAATCTTTTTTACCGCATTTTCATCTTATAATTAAATTATACTTAAAATAAATTAAATACCCCCTCCCCTTAAATGCCCTAAATATAAAATAGATTTGATTAAAGAAGCTAAATAAGTTATTTAATCATATTATATGTTATGTATCCTTAGATTATATATTAATTTATTAGTCAACCTAATTACTTTGAAAAAAAGATAAAAATAAAAAATACTCTAAAATAATTTAATTAGCTTTCTTAATCTATCTAAAAAAAATCAATTTTATCTTATATTTAAGATTGTAAGGTGTAATATTTTTTTATCTTATACTTTTGAATTATTTATCTAATTGACCAAACTTATATAACTAGTTAATATCTTGATCTGGTCTTAAATATATGATATAGTTATTATGTCATATATTTAAACGGAGGTAGTAACTTTTATTGAAAATATATATATTTTTTATATAAAAATAACTAATTCTATTAATTTATATAAAGTTGTTATAAAATGCTTATAACAAGGAGTCAAGGACCATGTAATATTCAATACGACTTTCTTTATTTTTTTTGAATAAAAATAATAATGTGCCAAGACTAAAATACGGTAAACTATAATTACATAACTGTAAAAAACCCACAATTTCATATAATTTACAAATGCTCCATCCAGTCACCATAATAAGATTCACCTCACCAGAATCAATTAGAGATGATTAAGTTAATAAGTTTTTTTAAATTTAAAAATGTCTAAACTCGCTCATATTTAAAACTATAAATTATCTATAAATAAATAAAAAGAAAAAATAAATAAAAATTTAAATAAGAACAGCCTTAAAAAATGTAATTAATATTCTACCCAATGACTTGTGAAAGTTGTAAGTTGTATCACAGACCACTTATTTTTTTTTAAGTACATTATAATATGAAGGAATCCCAGTATATTGAATTTAAAGTGTTTATCCACACACATTTATTTATTTATTTATTTATTTTTTGGTGATTGGGACGTACAGGTGGAGGTTGATTTTTTGTTGAGACTCTTTGAAAGAACCATGGACACCGAAATTGAGGCTTTCGCAAGGTACGTAACTCAGCAGCGTACTTCATTTAAGTATCAATTAATTTTTGAAAAGAAAAAAAAAATTGTTGTTTAAAAATAGTTAAAGATAATGTAATTTATTGTTTGGGGTTCCAAAACTTAGTTTTTGTTAGAAGTCCACCAAACACATCTCTTTTTTTAAAAGCTATACACCCAAAACTTAAATTTTCCAAAATTCTTTGTTTTTTTTCACTTTTAGCGCTCTTTGTGAAGTCTAAAATGAAAGTGGGCTCCACCATCATTACAAAATAGGTTAAGTTGTAAATTTGCCCTCAAAGTACATGTCCAGGAGTAATTTTGCCTTAGAAGTTTTTTTAGTCTCAATGTTACCTCTAAGTATTAAAACATAGTAATGTTGCCTTCTCCGTTAACAGCGTTAATTTTCCTAGTTAAAAAGACATGTCACGTGCTCACATGGCACTTAAATTGCCACCTCATCACCACTTACTTCTTCCACCCTATCCCTCCATTCCACCTCATCATCATCGTCACTTCTTTCCTTTTCCTCCCTCCCTCCCATGTTGAGCTCTGGGAAGACAGCCCGTTACCTTCATCTACTCCCTTTCCTCTCACAATTGACGCCTCCTCCCTCACCATGAATACTGGCAACGACGCCGTCAGCCCTTGCTAAGATCTCGCCATCGGCTCTCGTCTTCCTTAGATCTCGCCATCGACTCTCGTCTTCCTTAGATCTCCCCATCTCAGCTCAAATCTCGTTGTCCTTCATCCACTCCCTTCCCTCTCATGAATGCCAGCAACGATGTCGTCGGCCCTTACTAAGATCTCGCTGCTGACTCTTGTCTCGCCATCTCAGGTTAGATCTCGCCGTCAAATCTTGTCTCGCCATCTCAGGTGAGATCTCGCCGTCGACTCTCATCTCGTTGTCGCCTCTCGTCTCGCCATCTCAGGTCAGATCTCGTCGTCGACTCTCGTCTTGCCATCGGATCTTGTCGTTGACTCTCGTCTCTCCATCTTAGGTCAGATCTCACCATCAACTCTCGTCTCGCCATCTCAGCTTAGATCTCACCGTCTTTGCCTCTCGTTATGTTCTTCATACATCTGCCCTTTCTCAAGCCATTGTTTTAGACAAAGACTCCGTTTTTTCCTCTTTTCGGATGGTAAATATTTCTCAGAGCCATGTTTGAATTGAAATTAAGATACTTATCCAAGTTCTTCTTTTCTAAATCAGATAGATTCATTGTTCATTTTTATGGGTTTTTCATTTTTGGTTATCTTCTTGAAGTGTCAAGTTTGATCATTTTCTAGATTAGCTTTGGAGTCTGAGTTTAGTTTCTTGATTATGGATTTGTTGAACTTTGGGAAGACATTGATGGCTTTGGATTTCTTGATTATGGATTTAGTTCATTTTTGTTGAACTTTGGATTTTTGGCTTTTCTGAATCTGATGGGAAGACATTAAAGTTTGATGCCTTCTGGGTTTGATGAACACGGGAGCGAGGAAGGAAAAGGAAAGAAGTTACGATGATGATGAGGTGGATTAGAGGGGAAAAGGTAGAGAAGTTGGGGGCTGTGAGGTGGCAATTTAAGTGTCTACCACTCTGATCCTATTGATAAGCCCCCTTTTAGCCAAATCACGCATACCAAGGAGAGGTAGTTAGCTCAATGATTATGAGGTGAATTTTCAACTTTACTCTCATTTGTGATTAGTTACTTTCAACTTTGTCTTCTCTCTCTATTTTCATTAGTACAATTAATATGGGCAAAAGTGTCACAATCTCATTTATTTAGTCAAAGGGACTTATAAATAGGACCAAATTTTTTTTATTCAAAAGGGACTTATAAATAGGACCAGAGTGGTATAAACGGGTCTTTTTAACGGGGAAAATTAACACGGTTAACGAGGAGGACAATATTACTACGTTTTGATATTTTGACGGTAACATCGAGACTAAAAAAATTTCTAGGGCAATATTGTTGGCGTGTACGCAAATTTGTTAGTTAACCCTTACAGCATCCACAAAATGCCCTCTATTATATCCCTTTTTTGCCCAAACTCCATTATATCGTTGAAAACATTTTTTCTCTCCCAACACATTCGTCCTGAACAGTGAGCTTACGTTTTTTGTATTTGCTGGACGGTTTAAAAAGAAAGTAATCACTGCCATGTGATTCTTTTTTTTAATACATATTGCCATGCCATGTGATTCCTAATACTTATATTTTTGTCCATATAATTCTTTTTAAAATAATGTTTTTTTTTTTTTTTGGGTCAAAAGCTTGCAATGTTTTTTGTATTTGCTGGACCGGAAAAAACAAACAAAGAAAGTAATCACTGCCATGTGATGCTTTTTTTCCGTTTTTTTATACATACTGCCATGTGATTCTTGACACATATATTTTTGTCTGTATTTGATTGAATTTTTATCATGTTACATAATTTACTAATGGTATAAATTTATTTTTTCTAACAATTTTATGTAATTTTTGGGATTTATTATAAAATATTTAAAAAACAATCTTATCCTTTTAGATGTAATTATACAAAAAACTAATGTTCTTTATGGTAACTTTGACCATCCAAAAGCTATTCTAATAAAAACATCCTAACACTATTATTTCTTTCTAAAAGCTATTATCTAAAAGTCATTTTTATCTCGTAAATCCCAAAAACTATTCTTCAAAAACAACTTACAAATGGACTTGTAACCGTGCAAAACTCAAGTTCATTGCTTAGTTTTTAGTGCACGTTTGAATTAGCTTTTAAAGAAGAACTTTTACAATTTATGAAGTAAGTACTCCCTCTGATCCTTATTATAAGGCACCAACTAAGATTTCTCATAAATCAAGAAAAACAGCTAAAGTCAATAAATTAAAATTGTCCTACAATTTAAGTAACTTCCAATATTACCCTTACTAATTGCACTAAACCCTAATATCATACTCCCTCTGGTCCTAATTATAAGACAATATTTAAGAGTTGGTTTTGGTCCTAATTATAGGACAACATTTTAATTTTTGTCAATTTATTCCTAAGATACCCTTATTTTATTCTTTCAAGTGTGTTTGGTTTTTGATGAGTGTATTTATGTGGATGTGTAAAATTTTTCAATCAATGAAAGTTTAAATTGTTGGATTTTAATTTATTTATCAGTCAATTGACGTTAATTTACCTATATATATATATATATATATATATAAAAGAGAGAGTCACACACACGCGCACACACACAGATATATATATATATATATATATATATATATGCACATGTGTGTGTGTGTGTTAATATATATGTGTGTAGATATATATATAACACACACACACATATATGTAAGTGTGTGTTTATATATGTGTGTGTGTGTATGCAGATATATGTGTGTGTAGATATAGACACGCACAAACATATACATACATACATAGTAATACCATTATTTCAATAAGAAAATATGTAGAAAAGAAAATTTTAAGTTAGAAAGGTATGTGGTAGGGGTTATTAATTCATTTTTACTTATGTCATTTTAAATTTATATAAGGACATTTTAGGAAAATGAGTAAAATTGACTAACTTAACTCCTTTCCTTAATCACCTCAAAATTGGTTAAATATGTCTTATAATTAGGACCGGAGGGAGTATTAATTATTACCCTTACCCACTACCCTTATTAATTAGGAGCATACATGGAAAAAGATAATTAATGCTCTTTGAAAAAAAGCAAATGTCTTATTAAAATGATCAAATATATTTACTAGTTGATGCTTTATAATAAGAATTATAAAAAGTATGTGTGAAAAATTTTATGTCAGCTTGCATAAATTAAGTTTTATCTCCATGTTGTTAGAGTAATCCAAATTGACTTTTAATCAGTAAGAGGCCTGAGTTGGATGATAAAAATTATGTTCAGCATGGTTTCCGTGACAACTGGTTTTTTTAATGTACAAAAATCATTTTCAAGTTGAAATAACTTTTTCCAACTTTAGCTTTTGACTTTTTTTTTTTTAATTAATAATGGTTAAGGTTTTCTTTTCAAAACTTATAGCGCAAATGCTTTCTATCTCTTCCAACAAATATATATTTAAACATCTTGAAACTAACTTTTCAATATACCATCTAAACAATTTTTGGTCAAACTAACATTTTGATAAAAGTCTATTTAAATATTTATCACATTACACTAATAATTAATTTTATCCCTAACCTTGGTTTACAAAAGCCAAATAAAATGAAAGTCACCTTTTCCAATGTTAATCAAAACAAACCCTCCGGTATGTATAATTTTAGAAACCTGAAAAAAAATTTGGCAATAAGAAAAACTATTTTGACAACATGAAAAGCCATTTTGACAACAATATTTTCATAGAGAAATTTTAACAACAAGAAAAATCATTTTAACAATATGAAAAGCCATTTTGACAATAAGACTTTTTTGATATTGGAATTCCATAATTAATATAAAAAAAGATAGGGGATTTTAGTTGAATTTTTTTAAATATTTTTTCTCTTCTTTAAGACTTTACTGATATTTTCCCTTATATATATTCACACTTGTTGAAATTGAGCAAACTCTTCTGGCATTTTGCAGTGAAGGCATTCGGATATCAGTAATAGGAGTTACATCAAAACTCCCAAACTCTCTGCAAACAATGATGCACAACGCAGAAGAGAGGACGAAGCAAAACTCAACACTGCAACTAATCATAGCCTTTAGCTACAGTGGCAAATACGACGTGGTGCAAGCGTGCAAGGCCATAGCTGGGAAGATCAAAGACGGCGTCGTTCAAATAGAGGACATTAACGAACGGCTGATAGAGCAGGAACTGGAGACGAACTGCACCAAGTTTCCAAACCCAGATCTGATGATCCGAACCAGTGGAGAACTTAGAGTGAGCAACTTCTTGTTGTGGCAATTAGCCTACACAGAACTTGTGTTTGATCCTAAACTATGGCCTGATTTTGGTAAGGACCAGTTTCTGGAGGCCTTGGCTTCGTTTCAGCAGAGGCAGAGGCGTTTTGGTGCAAGACATTCATAGAGTAAGGGCCTTGGTTCGTATATTAATGTATTGATTTATTAAAACTTAGAGTTAGTGAAAACACATGCGTTGCAATCTAAACCCGAAAAAGAATTATAACCCTGATAATTAAAAAATAAATATATTTAGCATGTGATATTAACATATTTTATGATTATCCCAATAACAAATAAATTTGAAATCATAGGATGATATGTGATTAAATTTTAAAATATTTGATGTAAAAAACTTTATTTATACATAGTTTTTCTATTATGACTCATACTCACTTTATTTCTACCTTCTTCCCTTCTTCGTAGGGTACGCTCTCAAAAAGATCAGGTGAGCCTGAAGATCGAATCAATGTAACTTACACTTTTCTTTCTATACTGCTCCATTGAAGAGTCTAGAATCTGGAATGAGGCAAGGTTCTTCCTTTAGTAAGGAATTTCTTTCACCTCGTCAAGGTAAAAAGGTTTAAACTCATCCTCAAATTTGAGAAGGGTTCGGTTGTGTTTGGGATGGTGTTTGGCCATCCTAAAAGTAACTTTTCTAGAGAAAAAACAGTATTTCACATGATTGCATCAACTCCGTATGTTTGAGATCACAATTTTCTTATCTCACTTATTGTCCTAATTGTGCGATGGCCAAAAAGCAACTGAAGGTTGCTTATAAAAAGCCACAATTGATGTCATGAAGATAAGACAAAAGTTTCCAGCTTTTAGCAAGAGAGGGGAAGGACCCGTTTGGATTTAGCTTTTGAAGAATAATTTTTGAGATTTATGAGGTAAAAATAGGTTTTGAATAAAAATGATAGTGTTTAGATATTGTTATCATAATGGCTTTTTCAAGGTCAAATTTAAGAAAAAGGACATTAACTTTTGGTATAGTTGCATATAAAGGATAAAGTTGTATTTTGAATATTATAAACAATATATTTCATAATAAACATAAAAAAGTACATAAATTTGTGTACAAAATTAAAATATTTGAGGGTACTAATCAGAATCGAAAAAGATACTTCATGATCTTAAAAATTTATTTTAGGATATTAAAAAAATGCTTTATGGTAATGACTGATCTTGAAAAAATATTTAAGGATATGGATGGGTACTAAAAAGATACTTAAGAATACTAAAAAAATAATTCATGATATTGAAAATTTATTTTAAGATATTAAAAAATATTTTGTGGTAATGACTGATCTTGAAGAAATATTTCAGGATATTGATCGATACTAAAAAGATACTTAATACTTGACTTGTATTGAAAAAATATTTCTCATGATCTTAAAAATTTAATTTTAGAATCTTGAAAAAATCTTTCAAGGTATTGAGTAATCTTGAAAAAAATTTCGTGGTACAAACCGATATTAAAAATATCTTGAAAAATACACTTTATGATCTTAAAAAAATTAAAAAAAATATTTCAGTGTAATGACTAATCTTAAAAAAATATTTAAGGGTACTAAAAAATTACTTTGGGATCTTGGACGATCTTGAAAAATACGTGATGATGATAGATGAGAGAGAAAAATATGAAAAAATTAGCTTTTTCTAAAACCTAGGTTTTGGTGATCCAAAACTAGGTTTTGATAGAGAATAGCTTTTGGACAAAAATGGAGTATTTGACGAACTTTTATTGAAACTTAGGTTTTAATGCAGAATATGGGTGTTTGACAAACTTATAGTAAAACCTAGGTTTTGATTTCTCCCAAACAGTTTGAGAGATATGAAAAGGGGGGCCACGCTACAATAGGGAGAGAGAGGGAAAAGGGGAGTGTGACAAGTGAGAGAGAGAAAGATAGAGGAAAAATATTTATATGTATTACTAATTTATACTTTCTTCGATCCTAAATATAAGATATAAGTTGATTTTTTTAGAGATATAAAGAAAGCTAATTAAATTACTTTAAAATATTTATAATTATCTTTTTTTTTCCTCCTAACTATTCTATCTAACTTATAAACTGGTATATACTCCAATGATATACTATATATAATATGATTACGGAATTTATTTAGCTTCCTTAGTTATCAAAAAAGTTGTTGACCAAAAAACAAAAGTCTCTCAAAAAAGTCAACTTTTTGTCTTATATTTATGATGAAGAAGTATGTATTACTAATTTGAACGGACAGATTGAGAAAACTTAATAAATTATTTAAAAGTATTTATATGTATCATTATTTGAGTTATATAAATTAAATTGATATATAATGTAATGGACAAATGAATATTTTAGAGATATTATATAACATTTGTCATAATTAAACACTAATTTATTTAGCATCCTCAATCTCCTCAACCTGGTCAACTAAGCTTTGTATAAAGGACGAGAAGTTATATATAGTAAAATTATTGTCATTTTAAATCATTTTCCATATGAATTTTTTTTTTTTTTTTTAAAAAAAAAATCATCCATACAAGTTTTACTTTCATAACGGACGCTTATGCTATCGTCAATCAAAATATCAATCACATTACACAATCTGATTTTTATCTAATCTTAAACTTGCAAAAGTTATATTAAAAAAAAGAAAAGAAAAAACCACTTTTATCACTACTATCCCAAACAAACACTCAATGAAAGTTGTATTGTTGAGTCACAAACCCCAACTTATATCTAATTTAATCTTAAATGAAACTACAAAAGGCTCCCACTAGTGCAAAAAAGGCTTTTAAGATCGGACAAAAGAGGCATCGTAGGACCGGACCCGCGACCGGTCTTGTTCCAAATTATTAAAAGTCTACATTTAAGACCGGACTACGACCGATCTTAAAGAAAATATTTTAGACCAGGACATTTAAAACATTGGGTCTTAAAATTCGTACTAAAATAAACACGAAATACTTTTTGTTCGGTCCTAAAACTCAACTTTTAAGACCGGCTAATAATTAGACCGCTCTTAAAAGATAGAATTTTAAGACCGGACAAAAATAAATACGATCTTAAATTTAGCGGCTTCTAAGACCGACTAATTATACGCGGTCTTAAAAGATTGACTTTCAAGACTGGATGATAAATAAATGCGGTCTTAAAAATTTTATTTTAGACCGCATGTATAAATTTACCGGTCTTAAAAAGACCGACTTTTAAGACCGGCACTTATTATGAAATGTGTTACACGACCTTTAAGACGGACATATAAATACATCCGGTCTTAAAAACTCACCATTTAAGGGGCGCATTTATTTGCAAAGTGTTAATTTTCCTGAATTTTTTTATGTTCTGTTCTTCCTGATTGTATTACACACAAATCCACCACCCAATCCAGCACATAAAATTCGATACTTGAAGCTGTAAGCTATGAACATTTATTTGAATAAATTGAATTGGAAAAAAATACAAATATTATTCACCATGAGTTATTTGGCTTCTTAATTAATGATTATACTATGACTACAACACCCAAATTAATTCATACAATAAGATAACTTACTTACAAATACAATAAGTTACAAATACAACACACATGCCCAAAATAATATTCACCATGCCTTCATTTGATTCCCACCCAACAAAGTAACATCCTCTTTTATAACATGCCCATTTGGATCGGATCCTGCTACAAAAATAAAACAAGAACAAACTTAATAGTCAGTGACATTGTTTATGAACATAGAAGGAATATAATATAGTTAAAACCTTAAAGTTTTCAAAGAAATATGCATATGAATATTACCTTATGACTTGACTCTTTTATAAAGTGATATCTTCCCATATCCCTTCTTGATGATCACTTATTATGTCGGGTTCATTATCCGCTTCATCTTCTTCGTTTATGTCCGATAGACCCTTGAAAAAGGAGTACTCTCAGGAATATCATAATTCGAATTCATTTCCTCATCAATATCAATGACCCTCTTTCCTTGGAGAGCTACAGACCACATTTTATTTTCTTGATCGTGATATAGAACACTTGTTTTGCCTGGTCTGCCATAATAAAAGGTTTATCTCCAAAACTTCTACCATGGACATCGACTAATGTAAATCCTAGCCGATCGATCTGAACACCATTATTGACATTGACTCACTTGCATTTGAAAATGAGAAATCTAATTTTCACATAGTCGACCTCCCAAATCTCTTCAATAACCCCATAATATGGCATGACTGCCAATAAAAGGCTCTTGTCTTTCGAACTGGAGAAGTGCATAGATTCAGCCTCTAACATAACACCACTTTTTCGGGACGGTGCTTCTATCATCTAGGGACTTCGTGTAAAATGTATAACCATTGATCACATACGAATTCCAACTTATGACATCAACCTCAGGACCACGTGCTAACCATTTGATTGTATCAGAAACACATTCCTCTCCCTCAACCTTTTGTTTGAACCAGTTTGCAAAAGTTCGTTATGCTCCCTAATCAATATTTGTTCGGTCATTCGATGATTTTCTTTCCTTACAGCTTCTTTATGTTCAGCTATCTTCGGCTTGAACTTCATCAACATTATTCAAGATGTATAAGTGGTCTTGTGACAATTCATCAGGATCCACACTCTTTACGGAAGCCCCTCGTCTACCCCCTTCAGCATGCTGACGTTTTAGAAGCCCAATATCCCAAATAATTTTGACAAAATTCCATGGCTTCTTCAGAAACATATTTCTGAACAATCGATGCTTTTGGCCGGTATGCGTTCTTCACGTACCCTTTTAGGAATTTCATAGATCTTTCAATTAGGTACATCCACCGTAAATGGATAGGCCGCACATCTTTATCTCCTCACTAGATGAACAATTAGATGAACCATAATGTCAAAAAATGTAGGAACAAAAAGCTTCTCAAGGTGGCACAAGATAAGATATCCTTCATTCTCCAATTTATCCAACTTTTCAATCTCGAAAACTTTACTACAAAGCGCATTGAAGAAGACACAAAGTCTAGTCAAAAACGACCCGAAGATCATATTCGGCGATGCCTCGAATAGCCATTGGGAGTATTTGTTGCATCAAGACATGACAATCATGAGACTTTTGGCCTACTAATTTCAAGTCCTTCATCGATACAAGCCTCTTCAAATTTGAAGAATACCCGTGGGAACTTTTGTGCCATGTAAACACTCACAAAACTTCGTTTCTCATCCTTAGACAAAGTATGAGAAGCCGGGGACAATAAGTTCTCTTCCCATCTGGCCTTGGATGTAACTCTTCGCGTATTCCCATTGCTATCAGATCCAATCTTGCCTTCACACCATCCTTGGAACTACCTTATATGTTGAGAAGCGTGCCAACAATACTATCACATACGTTTTTCTCCACATGCTTGACATCAATACTGTGTCTCACATCAAGATTGTGCCAATATGGAAGATCGAAGAATACAGATCTCTTTTTCCATATATTTGTTTCTTTTCTACTCTTTGTAGTCTTACCGAAGACGATATTGATATTTTCACCTTTTCATAAACTTGCTCTTTAGTCAATGCCACGGAGCATCTTCATACTCTTGGCCACCAAAAAAGGCTTTCTTGAATCGACGATATGGGTGGCCGCGTCTAAGAAATCTCCTATGTCCAAGATAAACCGTCTTTCTTTTATGTTGAAGTTGATGGTAGCGTGTGCCTTCTTCACAAACCGGACATGCTTTATGGCCTTTTACACTATACCCTGACAAGTTCCCATATGCTAGGAAGTCGTTTATAGTACAAAATATCATGGCTCACATTTTAAACACCTCCTTCTTGAAAGAGTCAAAAACATCGACACCTTCTTCCCACAACTCCTTCAAGTCTTCGATCAAGGGCTAAAGGTAAACATCAATGTCATTTTCGGGTTGTTTCGGTCCCGAAATCAACATAGATAGCCTGATGTACTTTTGTTTCATGCATAACATTGGAAATAAGTTGTAAATAATCAGTAGTACAGGCCATGACCTATGTATGCTGCTAAGGCTTCCATATGGATTCATGCCATCCGTGCTAAGGGCAAGCCTAAGGTTCCTAGGTTCTTCACTGAAGTTCAGAAATAATTGATCGATTTTCTTCCATTGAGAAGAATCGGCCGGATGTCGAAGCTTTTCATCGAAATCCTCTCATCTCGCATGCCACCTCAAATTTTTTGCATCATTTTCATTCGCAAACAACCGCTTGAACCTTGGTATGATTGGAAGATACCACAACACTTTTGCAGGCCCCTTATTTGACTTGTACCTTGGGGTTTCACATATCGGACAATTCTGCTTCTCTTCAAACTCTTTTCTAATACAATACGCAATCATTCGGGCATGCATGGATCTTTTTGTACTCCATCCCCAGTGGACAAAGTATTTTCTTAGTATCATAGTATCGATGCGGCAACACATTATCATCCGGAAGCATGTCCTTAAAAGCCTCAAGCATTTCGAAAAACTCTTGCCGCTCCATCCATGACGTGCCTTCAAGCTTACCAATTTCAATACGGCGTTCAAGAATTGGTATTTTTTACACCCACGGTATAGAGGGGTCTCACGCATCGGTGCACATATTACCATATGCATCTGATTGATGAAAAGCCTCTTCTCCTACATCACGGATAATGTCCTCTATGCGATCATCTATATCCGTGTCATTATCATCAAAGGCCACTTCCCCATGTTGAGACCCACTTGGTATTTTTTTACCATGTCATACCCATACTGTATAAGTCTTACAAAATCCTTCACAAATTAAATGTGTGTGCATAACTTCAACACTTAGTCGCTCTCATTCGACATTTTACACAAGGGCAATAAAACTTCCCACTATCATCATGGGCATTTTGTTTAGCAAATTCAATAAAGTCCCTCACCCCATTCTGATATTCAACACTCGTCCGTAAAGCATTTATCCAACTGTGGTCCATAGTAGAATTCCTATAGACAGAAAGATTTAAAATATAAAAAATCCGAAAAAAAGCAGAGACTTGCATATAAAATAAGCCAACTCCAAATGCATATTTATGCTCAATGTCGGTTATGCATGTCCTTTTTTTTTTGGTTTTACGGAGAAACTTTCCCATTAAATGCATAACAAAGAATCACTTTTGGTCATAAATGTATCACAGTGAATCCAAGAAGCAAAATAAATACATGACGAGGAAATTAAATGCATCGCACGAAGGTCTTGTGGACTCACTTGTACCATATAAATTCAAGTGCGTTTACTGAGTCTTTCTTCTCCCACCACGAATGTTGATGTTGCAAACAGCAAGTGTAACCTAAAAATATTTCTTGGTCAGTTGGGTAGGTCTAAAGTGCAAATATAATCTTCAAAATACAATATTCATTAACAACAAAGAAATCCACAATAACATTTCATCGATTTCGTTCAACCCATGAAAAACCCAGAACCATTAGAAGGAAAAACATAAAGTTATATAACCGAAACACCTCGAACAGCTTGGTCTATAGACGTTTAGCTAAGGAACCAGAGAGTTAATCTCGAGAGAGGAACGCGAAGCGCGACGACGCAACACACATTGGAGACGGTAACCCGTGTAATCACTTTCGGCGCGACAAGAGAAGTCTTGAGAGGGAAATTTAATTTTCCCCGCGACAGAGATATGTCTTAATATTTTAGATTTTATTAAGACCGGTTAATTATACAAAGTATACGGTCCTAAAGATATAATTCGTTAATAAATTTTTAAGACCGGAAGTTAACAATATCTGCGGTCCTAAATTTTAGTATTCATTTAATTTTAAGGCCGAGATTTATAAAGCGTCGGCCCTAAAAGTCAAATATTTATTAACTAATTTTTAAGACCAAGTGGTTAAGAATACTCCGGTCCTAACTTTCAGTATTCATTTAATTTTAAGACCAGCGGTTATAAGAACTACGGTCCTAAAAGTATTTCGTTTATTAATTAACAAAAAAAAAAAGAAGAGGGTTGCCTTTGGCGAGCGTAGCAGAAGCTGAGTTAATAAAATAAATTAAAGGAAAACTGGAGAATATGAATATTAGAAAGACACAAGCATAGTTTTACTGCTTCCATACATAACTGGAGAATATGCACGTACACAATAAAATTAAGAGAGAAAAACAAGCAGAAAATTATCAAAAACAAGAATCTGACTAAACATCCTAAAGCTTATTATCCTCCAAAGCCTTGGTGATATCGGCGTAAACAACATTAATTTCCCGCTGAAGATCAGCAAGTTCCTGTCTTACTCGCATCAGCCACAATGCTTCACTAGAGGAAAGAGGAGAGGGGTCAGTAGTAGTCGCGGTGGGGCCAAGAGGTTGGAGAGGGGGAGCGGGAACCTCTTCATGGTCTACAAGACGGAGGAACTCATGGAGAGGGTTGTTGGGATCAAGAGGTTAGGGGATATTTCCAGAAGAATGGGTAGGGGTTGCAGCAATCTCTTCATCATCTGAAGAAATAACAATGGGTCCAACGACCCGAGACTCTTCTGTCACAATAGGACGGACTCTTGATGGAGGAGGCGCACCATATAACGATCGACGGAAGGCACGAGCATCACGAGTAAGAGCACCCCTCCGAGCGGTTCTCTTGTATCTAACCATGGTTTGAGAAGTTGGGGCAGAGAGGTATGAGGAGTTAATTAATAAAGGCAGAGAGCTGTTCTCAGATAGCCACGCACGTAGTTTGGAGTTACGAGGTAGTGAGGAATTAATAAGGAGTTCAGGACAGATAGGTATGAGGAGTTAATAGAGTTAATAGAGGCGGAGAGCCGGAGACGCAAGTGATAAATGATCTTATTTTTTCAATTCAATTTATTTTAAGACCGACCTTTTATAATATGTCCATCCTAAAAGTTTATTTATTTTTAAAATCAATTCTATTACTTTTAAGACCGACCTTTCATCATTTATCCGGTACTAAAATTCATTCATTTCAAATTCGATGGCGTAGTCGTATCTTTACACTGTTCAAATGAATGATTCGAGTCTCTTCGGCTTCCGGATAAACTTCGCAACTAGGCGTCTCTTCGTATTCCGATGAACTATGCGTCTCCTCATTAAAGTTTCCGGCGTTTCACATTGTTCAGCCGGGTTCTCTATTTAAACCCGTTGTTCTTGTACTTTCTTCACATTCTTCTCCATCACTTCTACACGGCCTCCTCCACCGCCTAGCCTCCACCGTAATGGCTGCTCCCCCAGTCCTCTCGTTTCCTCCTCCTCCTCTTCAACCTCGGCCCCCTCCGCCATTCCCTCCTTCAATTCCGACCGTGAAGCGGTTGGTGCAGTCATTGGTGACCCGCGTCGATCACATGGATCGACGCTTGGGCCAATTGGTTCAGCTTGTTCATACCGTGAACAACAAGCTGAACATGGTACTTCACGCCAATGACGTGGAGTACGATCCCGCTGAAGACGACTCCGACTCTGACTCTGACTCCGACTCCGATGACTCCGGCTCCCCCTCCCTCTCCGTCTACGAAGAGGATTAGTTGTTTTATTATTGTTGTTTTTATTGTTGTTTTTTGTTGTTGTTGTTTTTTTTTTGTAATGGGGCAGCGATAAAAATTATTATATAAAATATTATGCACTCTTTTTGTTCTCGTGCGAGTTTAGTACTTTAATTCGTTAGTTTATCCATTATCTCGAACTTGGAAAGCAATAAACAAGGCAACTATGAAAGATGGATAATGGCAGACTCAAAAAACTAAGATGAAAGAACGAAGACTTTTAGGACCGTACACTTAGTAAATCGAGGGTCCTAAAAACACAGCCATTTTTTGTCAGCTTTGGTTTACATATTCGATTGCCTTGTCCTTTTCATTATCGTCTTTCTTTTTCCGACAAAAAGGAAACAAACAAAACATTGTCCTTGTGTAAATCAATAATAGAAATTCGTAGAATACAGTTAAGAACATACAAAAAACAAAAAAATCTTTTACCTTATTTGAATAAAAACAAACACAATGACAATTCTTCTCAAGGTTGGACCGTCGTTGTCGTCGGTTTTACCTCCCTTGATTTGAAACAAAGTACCTTTTCAATATCTTCCTTCTTTTTCCGACAAAAAGAAAAGAGACAAAGAAAAGGAAACCGATATTGTCTTGCTCAAGATCGAGAGGTAACATTGACTACAATGAAGGACCTAGCTTGAGCGTAACGCCGTAACCTCGGTTGTCTTGAACCATAATGATTTGTCTCGAAAAGAGAGTGAACATTTCTATTTAAAGGAAGACTATTAAGACCGGACATTTAACAATTACATGGTCCTAAAGGTTAAGCGAACTTCTAAAATAAAAATAAGAGGACTTTTAGGAGCGGGCAGTAAAATATTATACGGTCTCATAAGACTTGTTGGACCGGATGTTTACAATATAAGGTCCTAAAAGTCTATCTAAACCTAAAAGTCTCATATTTTTTAAAACTAAAACTTTTAGGACCGGATGTTTATTATGTGGACTTTTAAGATCAGACTTTTAATTAATATTCGGTCCTAAAAATGTCATATTTTTAAAACGAACACTTTTAGGACCGGATGTTTATTATGGGGACTTTTAAGACCGGACTTTTAATTAATATACGGTCCTAAAAGTCGAGATCTTTCTCAAATTTCAAGCACTAAATAGCTTTATCCGCCATCCAATACATTCAGAAACCTAAAATGGACACAAGAAAATTGTTCGAAAAATTAAACAAATTTATTTATTGAATTTTACATTGCCTATGCATATTTACAAATGAATATTGTTCGAAAAAATAAACAAATTTACAGAATATTATTGTTGTACAGATATATTTACAAATGAATTTAGGACATTAATTATTGTCCCGACTTTAAGATCAGTCATACAGATATTCACAAAACAAATTGCGTATGTGCTCCAGTTCATCATCAGAAAAGGGATCAGGGCGATCAAACATCTCGTAACATCAAAGATGTAAACCGAATTAACTTGCGTGCATATTTCGTATGTAACATTAAGCCGTAATCGAATTAACTTGCGTGCATAATATGTAACATCAAATACATTTACCTTTGCGGTTAATTTAGTCCTTCCTTGCGTGATAATATCATACATGTGTTTCATGAAGTGCGGCCACATAAGTTGGACCGGTGGTTGCCGACGAGTCTAAAAAGAACAAGAAATATATATAAGAGCATATATAGCTTAATGACCAAGTTCACAAGGCAGTGTGCCAGTGTACAAATATTGTACCAACCTCTTGTGTATCCCAGATGGGGTCTTTGGCCCGATACCCACGCCTTTTCTTTACCTCAATTTGGAAGGTCATCATGGCACTATCATCAAAATCACAAATTTATCAATAATGTTCGAAAATTCACAAAGCAGAGATTTCGACAAGAGAATCTAAATGACATGCTTACTCGTTGATGGTCTGCGTCAACGAAGGCACTGGCTTGCCGTGAGTGGAGCATAAGAAGATAACTTTATGCTCCTCCATGAACATGAGGACCAACTGCTAGTGGCAGTTGAAAATTCACAGCAGTACAGTATACTCAATGATATATGTAGTAGAATTAAGAGAATTGCAGACAAGATTTGTGATATGTACCTGTGGAAGAATGGCAATAAGTACACCTTTCTTCTCACTTCACACAACCTCTTTGATATGTACTCCTATCTCTCCTCCATGGATGTTTGACTTGAATAGACAGGGCACAAGAATCCAAAATCCTTGTTCCAACCCTTTTGAACCAATTCTAGATGCAAGAACCTACGATTTTAACATCGATAAGGGAATTAGTATATATATATATGTGTGTCTAAATGATGCATTTAAATTATGTACTCATAGACAGAAGATACTTACTTCATAAAAATTTGAACAAGTTGTTAGTTCTCAATATGTTTTGATGATTAATAACAAATGTAAAACATGTTTTGAAGTTTGCAAAGTTATTTAAAAACATTCTGATAGTTGCAAACCGCAGATAGGTTTGCAAACTCGAGTATTGAACACTCAATACTACGGTTTTCTTGGCCAAACTCGAGTAAAGGCCATCCGAGAGCTAAAGTTTTTCAAGTTAAGTCAATACCGCAGCTTGCATAGCCAAACTCGAGTATTGAACATGATCCAATACGCAGTTTGCATAGTCAAACTCGAGTATTGAACTTCCGAGAGCTAAAGATTCTCAAGTTAAATCAATACCGCAGTTTGCATAGCCAAACTCGAGTATTGAATAGTCAATACGCAGTTGCATAGTCAAACTCGAGTATTGAACTTCTAGAGAGCTAAAGGATTTTTCAAGCTAAGTCAATACGGTTTGCGTAGCCAAACTCGAGTATTGGACTTCCAGAGAGCAAAAGATTTTTCACGTTAAGTCAATACTGCAGTTTGGGTAGCCAAACTCGAGTATTGGACTTACAGAGAGCAAAAGGATTTTTCAAGTTAAGTCAATATTGCAGTTTGCGTAGCCAAACTCGAGTATTGGACTTACAGAGAGCAAATGGATTTTTCAAGATAAGTCAATACTGCAGTTTGCATGGCCAAACTCGAGTATTGGACTTACAGAGAGCAAATGGACTTTTCAAGTTAAACCAATACTGCAGTTTGCGTTGCCAAACTCGAGTATAGTCTTTGTCTTTAAAAAACAAGACACGATGGTTTGCCTCTGAAAAGTGCAAACTCGAGTATCCAATTGGATATTTTTGCAGTTTGGACACTTGTGAACAGTGCCATACTCGAAGTTTACATAAACATACCGCAGTTTACAACGCTAAAAACTGATTTTGAATTATACGAATTTACAAATCATTGTTGTTTGATCTCATTGCTTCCATAATTCATTCAATCACATTCCTAGCTATGTTTAACAAGTTTTTTGAGTGAATTTCATTAAGATCAGATGAAGATTATTGAAGGTCAAAGCCATAAAGCAAAAAGTGTTCGGTCATTTAATGCACTTCGCAAATCAACCTTCTTTTGGATAATCCATCTCGAGCACGCATTCTCAACGGTCAAGAATGCTTTCTTCATCAAGTAAACTCTTCTCCAACGGGCAAATCCTCGAGTTCCACATCGATCATATTAGCACTGGATTAGTTGGAGTTTAGAGAGAGAAGATGACCGACTTAATGCTAATCACCTACAACGGTTGGATTCATCATTCAACGGTCATTTAATGTTCTCTACCTATAAATAGAGTGCATTAACTTCTTCTCAAGCCGATACAACTACGAGAGCGAAAATTCATTGATTGTTATTTATTGTGTTCAGCTTTCATCGTATTGTATCAATCGATACTTGTACTTGATGTTCATTTTATCTCGCTCGTGAGAGAGTTCTATTTGTAAATCATTCATTGATTGAGATAACCACAAGTCGGGGACTTGGTGGTTGGGTGTATTGATTGCAACTTGTAAGGGGGAGTGAGTTCTAGAGAGAGAACTACTCTTGAGTACGTGAGTTTGTAATCAGTTTGTGAGTATAGTGGATTGAAAATCCCAAGTGTGGCTTGGGGACTGGATGTAGGTCAAGGATAAGACCGAACCAGGATAATTTCTCTTGTGCAAGCTTTCCTTCCCTTCCTCCTCTGTTATAATCTGTTTTTACTTGGTCAAAACAGAGCACTTTAGAAAAGTTTTTAAAATACCCAATTCACCCCCCTCTTGGGTATATAGCTCCATTTACACAAGTGCATCAGTAAGCTCCTGTCGAGGAAGCAGCAGGGACTCAACATCAACGATGTCAACTTGAACGGGAAGAGGATGAGGGACGCCTAATACTTGATTGACAGACCACGATTTATCTTTAAAATATCCACTCTTCACCATATCAGATATTTTTTCCGTGGCAGTCAACTTAGCAGTAGGGGATTGAACTTGAGGAGGGGATGGAGCTTGATGAGGGGGTGGAACTTGAGGAGGAGGGGTTGAAGCTTGAGGACCAGTAGAGACATGTACAAGCTTCACCGGCCAAGAGATGAATGTTCCCTTGACATCACTCACAAGCTTCAGCTACCGATCGGTTGGGAGAGGAGAGGTGTATCAATGATCACCTTTTCAACCGACACTCGACTTCATCGTCGCCCATTTGTTGGTGGTGTACGCTTGATCCCAATAAGTTGTGATGAGTCCCTTTTGCAACTAATCGTGCGGGACGATCACGATCCTCCACATATAGGTCACAAGGTTGCTCTGACTGTCCAACAATGTAGCTCCCTCTAGTGCTATGTTGCATAGGTGCAGGTGAATGTGTGAAGGGAACATTGGTCTCTGGACGATTGCTCAAAAGCAGCTTCATCTGATTCAATTCCTCCCTCATCTGGCTCATCTCGGATTGATACCTTGCTTCTTTAGCCGCCTGCATCCTCACTTAATTTGGCCACCGTCTGTTCCATCTCCTCCCAGGGTAACCATACTTTGTCTATGGCGTTTAGATTTACCAAAGTATTCCTTCAGCCTACCCGTCCTCCAATCCCCCTTACACGCCCACCATGATCCGGTTTTCCGATCGCAACCGGCCGAACATCACTCCTCCCGTCCGACGCAAAGATCCTCTCGCTTCTTTCTTTTTAAGATCTTCCCGTAAGATACATATAATGAGAAGCTTAGTAATGAAACATGTTTAGTAACTAAAAAATAACAATAACGATACTTACAATTATTTCAGTAACTACACGAGTTTGTTCACTCGTGTAAGCGCGCTTGGCTTTTGCCGAATGTGCAACCACGACTCCTCGCGGACGTATTGGAGATGGCGGATCATGTACCGCAGAAGGATTGGATTATGCTTCATCATCCAATCTCTTCCGCTTGACCGCCATCAATTCTTTTTCAGCCTTTTCATATCCGTCGGGAGAAGCCCTATGCGGGCAATCATTCTTTCTCCCTATCTCCCGTGCTTGTTCCCTTCTTTCCGTGAATCGAATTGAAAACAACTATTAATTATGAATTCCAGCCATCTCACTAACGTAAATTAGAGAACTTTTGCTTGATATGAACCTCAAACACTAGTCAAATTCACTTCATCAAGTTTCAACATTTTATGTAAGGAAGATGTAGAATTGTAGAAGAAATTGGAGCTATGTCTTGTACTTTGCTAGATAGATAGGTTAAGAAACAAAAGAGAATTATGCTTAGAGAATATACAAACTTGATCCTTTTTAAGGCATTCAGTGGGATCAGCAGTCTTCATTAGATAGTAACAGAACTAACAGCAATGTCTAACCACTACCTACTATAACAGAACTAAGACTATAATAATGGCTTGACTCTTATGCCATTATTATTTCCGTAATTACCTTTTTAGTATTTTACATTTTCAGGGTTTACATATCAGACTTGCATAGACAAAGGCAGGAAATGTATACTTCTATTCACACGCCAAACCATTTAACTAACAGATTAGATGAACACAATAACATTCACATATCAAGATAGGTTAATAAGCAAACAAAAGGGCAAAAAAACTAAATATAAACTCACCAGAGCTTCGGGAGTGGTCCAATGAATGAACAAATTCTTGCCAAGTTTGTTCATCAATAAATGTGTACTTGTCCCAAGGCTTTTGGTCGTCGAACCTCGGCAAAAATATACTTGTTAGCGAGAGAGGTCTTAAACTTCCTCCACCGATCAAAGCACAATTAGATAATGTCTTGTCTTTCAACTTCTCGAGTCGGGGACAGTGTATGTAAGTTGGATGTGTCCCAAATAGGTTGCTTTACTTTGCCGAAGTCCACATTTTTCCACTCATCAGTCAAGATGCTAACCTTGCTACGTGCAAGACAACCGACAAAACTAGTATATTTGCTTTTATTAGGACCGAAAGGTTGCAACTTTTCATCAAACTGAATCTCCAGCTTTGACCCAGAAGTCCGACTTAGGGTTACATCCATCATTCTTGTGCCTCTTCTACCACGGCGTGCTGGGTGGTTATGAGGCACATTGTCGATGAAGAGGGTTTGTTTCGACTCACACCAAGAATCGGCGTTCCGAACACGAATGGAATCCTTTTCACCGTTCATTTTCGAGACAGAAGAGAGGAATGCCCGAGCAAATGAGAGCATAACGAGGCTAATGGTACGTGGGCGAGGAAGAGAGGTAATGCAACGGGAAGAGTGGTTTCACAATAATAAGAGGGGTTTCAGAGTTCAGAGGGACAACGTAAGTCGTAAGGTAACGTTTCGCGTGGGCGAGGAAGAGAGGTAATGCAACAGGAAGAGTGGTTTCACAACAAGAAGAGGGGTTTCAGAGTTCAGAGGGACAACGTAAGTCGTAAGGAACATTTCGCGCGAAGAAGAATATATTTGGCGCTTTATTTTTAAGACCGGATGAACTAAAAAGACGTTCTTAAATGTTAAGTTTTAAGACCGCCATTTATTAAACTCCGAACTTAAAAGTAATAAACTATTTAGTACCGGTCACAATTTATGTCCGGTCTAAAAACTAGAATCTTTAAGACCGTCTGTTATATATATCTGGTCTTAAAAGTTTATTTAATTTTTTCCTCATTATTTTGGACCATAGAAAATATAAGTCAGCCTGTTCGAGATTTTTCTATAAAGAAATTTGAACTTTCAGTTTTTTTTAATAACATTTTTAAGACCGTTTATTTTGTTAAGCGGTCTAAATAATATATTTAAGACTCATTGATAAAAGATGCGGTCCAAGAAGTTCTTTATATTTACAAAACTACCACCGGTCATACTATTAAGACCGATGCTCATTAGGATGCGGTCTAAGAAGTTTTTTATATTTACAAGATTGCCATCGATCATACTATTAAGACCGTTGCGTCATTACTCCGGTCTAAATGAGGCGGTTTTAAAGCCTTTTTTTTTTTTTCCACTAGTGTCCCGTTTTTCCCCCAACGCTCTTCGTGTAACTTTTAGGCTATTAAAAAGTTTGTGGACAAAAAAATAAGATAAATACTCTCTTCGCCATAAATATAAGATAATATTTTCTTTTTTGGAGAGATTAAAGAAACTAATCAAATTCATTTAGACTATTTATATTTATATTTTTTCTTCTGAACTAATTAATTTGGCTAATAAACTGATTTATAAACTAAAGATATACAACAGATGATATGAATAGACAACAAGGGTGGAATCGGGGGGCTAGGGGTGGCCCCCGCCCCCCTAAAATTATAGAATTTTACCTAAATTTTTGGGAAATTATGCTTTTTCCTCAAAAAATCTAAATATTTTCACTTTAGTCCCTATCAAAGAGTCTCATAGAGGGACTAAAATCAGAATATTGAAACATTTATGAGGCAAAATCAAATTTCCTAAAAATTTGGGTCAAATTCTGTAATTTGCTCCCCAATTTCAAATGCTAACTCCACTGGATTTTATTCTTTAATTTTTTGGCCCCCTAATTTCAAATCCCGATTCCACCCCTAGTAGACAACTTATTTAGTTTTTTTAGTCCCTCTAAAAAAAATCTAACTCCTGTTTTATATTTAAAATGAGAGAGAGAGAGAGGAGGAGTAATAATTATGCCGCAGTATTCATTTTACTGTATTATAAATTTTGATTGATTCAGTTTTCAAGTCGTCCGTTTTTAATCACCAAAAAAGATTGCAATGATAAATATAAAGGTTAGTTTGGTCATTTCAGTTCATTAAAACGGACGACTTGAAAACTGACGCAAATATAGCCGTTGGAGCGAGGTCCTGGGCATATTCTTCAAGTCCTTTTTTTTTATTAATCATTTTTATTTTCCTCTGAAAGTGGCCACGTCGAATCGGATTCAAAGCATCAATTTAAGATTTTTCAACAATGGAAAGCCAACAACTTCTCATAAATTCTCTCTCTCTCCCCCTCTATATCCACTCTATCATGTAAACAGACCAAGTAAGAAACGAAGAAGGAAAGAACTTCGTTGCTTTAATGGAGAAACTGGTTTCTGACGGTGACGGTGAGATTTTAAACCAGGTCGCCAAAGTTGAAGAAGACGAAGCTCACCCCTACGCATTTCATGTCTCTGGTCCTCGTAATTTGACAACCCTAAATTGGAGAGACCTCATCAATTCTAGTTGGTAAGTACTACCGATTTCACTGATTTGATCTGAATTTAGCGTTTCGATTCTAGATCTGGTTACTTATTCAGTGCTCTAGCTTCAAATCGATTTTTCACCTTAGTCCCTGAACATTGCTTCTGTTTCAGCAAATTCGAAACAGAGCAGTGTTTGAGGTTTCTGAAGATTTGAGCAGAATCGGTTTTCCCTTGGGAACATTATTTTGAAAGCTTTTCGAAATTGATTTCGTGTATCTTTTGCTGTATTTTGAACCCATTCTGTCGATTTAGCAGAATCAGTTTTGATTTATGACGTGTAGTCGAAAGCTTTTCAAATAGCTTTTTCTGATTGAAGTATCTGACGAATTGGCAGGAGATAAGAAAATTTACGAACTAGTTTGGATTTCAAACATATCAACATTTTTTATTCTAGTAGTTGCTTTGATTATTCCAGAGACCGAGCTAGCTAAGACTTGTTCTTTAACTGGATTTCCAAATCTTTTTGTCTAGTTACATGATTTTCTTTCTGCAATTAATTCTGAAGGTAACATTTCTGGTAATTTTTGAATTTGGTTTATTTGTTCAAAGATTGTTCTGGCCCTTAGCTGGATTCAGAATGGAATTTTGAGGACCCTAATTTACAGCATTTCCTGAACTGTTATCATTAATTTAATTTAATGTGGCAATTTTCCTATTTGGATTCAAGGATAAGCTTACCTTGCGTGGGTGAATATAGTCAAAGCCAAGTTCATAAGAGATTGAATTTTGGTATTATCTGTTTTCTTAATTTGAATATCAACAATCAAGGAATTGCAAGTAGTTGAACTGCAGATATTATGTTTTCTTGAAACTTGGATATAGTAGGCATGGGAGACAGCAGAAACTATAAACCATACATTTTTCTATAATAAAATATATTTTTATATAAGCAATAATTTAATTACATTATCATCTCCTGACTCCTCCTTAAAGTATAACTCAAAATTTAAATTTAGATTTCTTGTTCAAAACATAATGTCACATTGTTTCACAGAATAATTATGCGTGAGAGATTTGTAAGTGGTGATAATTTGAATCACAAATAATTGATTTTTCATATTTTATTAAAAACAGTTTAGCAATATGAAAGTTACTCCACTGAGTTAATACATTTTTATAAATAATTAATTTAATTAGCTATTTAGTATCTGTAAATTCAGTTATTTAGTTAGATGGAGAAAGTAATTAATAGCATTTTAGTGGGAAAATGTGCCATAACTCACAAGGGGTTACCTTGAGAGGTCAAGAAAAATACTAAACGAAATGCAAGATCGAAATTTGAATTAAGTTGCAGGTATATTTTGTAATTTTCAGTTCAAAATAAATGAATAAAGGAAATACAGAAGAGTTTGAATTTGAAACCTGTGACAATAGTTAATTGTATTGGTCAAGATGCTTATTGCATACTTGTCTCTGTTTCAACTTAAAAACAGTGAAATACGATTACAATAATCTCATGCATTAATCTTATTACCTTTGATCATTGTCAATTCAGATTTCTGAAAAGCAAATAAGTAATCTCATTATTTTTCTGTGTTCAATGCATTGTTATCCCAAACCCAAAACACATATATCTCTGTTTCAACCAAAAAAAAAAAAAAAAAAACAGAGACATACATACACATTCATCACTATAAACTCTGTACCCAGATTTTTCACATTATTATTCTTCCAATACAAAAATTCAATCTTTTTTGTCATGATGAAATTTTCTTCACAGGAAGGATCCGAATTACAAAAGAACAGTAATAGCCTGCTTCATCCAAGCAGTGTACCTTCTGGAACTAGACAGGCAAGAGAATCGATCGCAATCAAACGCTCTAGCGCCACACTGGTGGATTCCCTTCAAGTACAAGCTCACCAAAACCCTAATCGACGAACGCGACGGATCTATCTTCGGAGCAATCCTCGAATGGGATCGATCCGCCGCCATGGCAGACTTTGTCCTCATCAGACCAAGCGGAGCCCCCAAGGCGGTGCTCGCACTCCGAGGAACACTCCTTAAAGGCCCCACCATGCGCCGAGACATCGAAGACGATCTCCGATTTCTCGCCTGGGAAAGCCTCAAAGGATCCGTGAGGTTTAGCTCAGCCTTGGAGGCTCTCAGATCTGCTTGTGATGCGTATGGTAGTAGGAATGTGTGCGTTTCTGGGCATTCTCTTGGAGCTGGTTTTGCTCTTCAGGTTGGAAAAGCTTTGGCCAAAGAAGGGGTTTATGTCGACACACATTTGTTCAATCCACCTTCGGTTTCAATCGCCATGAGTTTCAGAAACATTGGAGAAAAGGCAGAGTTTCTCTGGAAAAAGGTGAAGAAATCATTCGCCTCAAACCCAGATCCCGAGGATGGTAAGAATAATCCAAACGTTGGACTCGAATCTGGATCCGGTTTGAGTAGTTGGATGACCCGGCTAACGAGTTGGAAGGGTACGGGTCGATGGGTCCCGCATTTGTATGTGAATAATAGTGATTATATTTGTTGCTCTTATACCGACCCGGATCACGGTGGGGATGATGGCAGAGCAAGAGAAGGAGAAGGAGACGGAGATGGAGACAAAGAGAATGTGAGGCCGATGAATGGCAATGGCAGTGGTGGTGGTGGTGGGCAAACTGCGGCGAAGTTGTTTGTGGTGAGGAAGGAGAAGCAGAGGTTTATGGAAGCTCATGGGTTGGAACAATGGTGGTCTAGTGATGCAGAGCTCCAATTGACTATACACAATAGTAAGTTGATAACAAGGCAACTCAAGTCGTTGTATAATGTGGCTTCTACACAAATAGCACAAGGAAAAGGGAAGCTCAAGTGAGGGTATTAATAACTGTAGATATTTATTTTATTTTTTGGATTATTGGATTTGGCTTGTTTGTGAAATAACTCGTTTTTTCTCGCTTGTATACATATATATGTTGTATTTTTATTCTTATTTGATCAATTGGTTTTGTTGTGCTGCATGGAGAGATAGTGCCTGTTTTTCATTAGTGGTTGAAACTTTTTCTCCATGATTTGTGAGTTTGTGAAAAGAGTTTTATCTTAACTTATATAAACATAATTTTCTAATGTCAAGTAAAAAAATTCCATAGACTTAGGGCTTGATTGGTTTGGGGGGGAGGGGAGGGGAAATTTTTTTCTCTCCTCTTTTACTAAATAGTCAATGAAAACTTTTCAATATTCCAAAAATATATTCTCAACAAAAAGAAATATTTTCCTTATTAATAGCAATTTGGTCAATATCATCTTTTCCACTCCCTCCCCTCAAACCAAACAGTCTTGGATTCCTCATTGGTTCATTCCCCAATGAAAGTAACCAACAAGTGAAAAAACATTCTACTTTATGAAATATTTAGTAGTAATTTATAGTTGTGAAGTGTTTAAATTATATTTTTTATAGTTTAAATTTATTTATATATTTTTATGTAAATTTATAATAATTTAATAAAATATTAAATCTAAAGCGTTAAAACTGAAAACGTTAATTCGATGATAGTAAAGGGAAAAAAAAGATATAGTTGAGGAACGAAGAGGATTATATGCTTGTGTGGAAACCTAAAAAATATGCTCCCTCCAATTTTAAATATAAGACAAAGTTGATTTTTTTTAGAGATTAAGAAAAATAAATAAATTACTTAATCATATCATATGTTGTATATCCTTAAATTATATATTAATTTATAAGTTAGGCGAAATAGTTTAAAGAAAAAAATGATAAATATAAATATTTTAAGGCTTTATTTGGGAGTTTGGAAGGAAGGGAAAGGAAAGGGATGTAAGGAGAATGGAGGGGAGGGGATGGAAGGGAAATGGAAGATATTTCCTCCCGGAGTTAAAAAAAGTAAGGGAGGAAGATAGAGGATTAATGAGTTATTTTTACCATTTTGTCATTTTCTTTAATAATTAATATAATTATTATACTTTACAAATAAATTTAAAGTTAAATTTTCTAAAAAAATTATTTATGTAATTTTTATATTCAAAAAATTATTTATGTGGCGGGATGATGGTGGGGCGGTGGTGGTAGTGGTGAACGAGGATAAAAAGTATTAACCTATTTTCCTTATTAAAACCCCATATTGGGGGAACTTTATTTTTAGAAGAATGAGGGTTTTGGGCGATTTGTAAAAATCTCTAATTCCCTCCTCTCTTATTTTTAAAACTTGCAAACAAGGGAAGAGATTACCAAAACCCGCCCTTCTCTTTCTTTTACCTCCAAAATGAAACTCTCAAACATAGCCTAAAGTAATTTAATTAACTTTCTTAATTTTTTTTTCATAAAAGTCAATTGTATCTTATATTCCATCCGATCCTAATTATAGGATATATTTAAGCGATTTTGGAGGGATTAAGGACGAGGTTAAATTAGTAATTTTACTCATTTTTCTAAAATGTGCTTATATTAATTTTGCATTTCAACTATCTTATTGATTTTACATAATCTCTCATTCATATCAATAGGGGTATTTTAAGAAGAAATTGACAAAAATTAGAATGTTATCCTATAATTAGAATCAAAACAAACTCCCAAATGTTGTCATATAATAAGGACCAGAGGGAGTATTTAAGAAAAAGAGAGTATTTTCTAAATATTTTTTTGGAAGCTAAGATAAATTTTTTCTCATTTATTAACCTCATAAAACGTAAAAATACTTTAAAAAGGTAAAACTAACGAGGTACAAGAAATACTCCCTCCGGTCCTAATTATAAAATATATTTAATCGATTTTGGGGAGATTAAGGAGAGAAGTTAAATTAGTTAATTTTACTCATTTTCTGAAAATACCCTTGTATAAATTTAGAATGACATAAGTAAAAGTGAATCAACAGCCCCTGCCACATATCTCTCCGACCTAGAATTTTCCTTTCCACATGCTTTCTAATTGAAAGAATGATCTTGTTATATATACATATGTGTGTGTGTGTGTGTGTGTGTGTGTGTGTGTGTGTGTGTGTGTGTGTAGACATATATATATATCTATGTACACACACATATCTTTTTTTTTTTTTTTTTTCGAGGAAAAGAGGCAAGCCGAAGCTTGATAGAGTTTGAGGGACAATACTATGAAAATCTAGCCCATAATACAATAAACTACTCCAAAAACTAGGATTGACAGACCGCTTGGTCCTTCAAGAACCCTTCAAGGCAATCACTTGGAACTGTTGGTATTAGGACCACGTCCGCACCATCTGGGGCACTATGACCATGCTTCGCCATACAGTTCGCACAAGCAATGTTGTCTCTTGAAGTGTAATGAACCTCAACGTTCCAGTCCTGGAGAAGGAGGTCTCTAATCTCTCCAATGATGTCTTTGAGCGGATGATCAGTACAACAATCTCTCATGAGGATGTTGACGGCCTCCAGAGAGTCAGAGTAAAGGTGAATTCTCTGAAAACCCATATGATGGCCCACTTTTAGCCCTACCATAATAGCATGGAGTTCTGCTTCCATAACCGTCTGTAGCCCAAGAGAGTTTTGAAATCCCATCAGCCAATGACCTTGAGAGTTCCGTATCACTCCTCCGCAAGCTGCATGGTGTTGATAGTGCACCGATCCATCCACATCAATGCGAACCGCATCCACAGGAGGGGGAGTCCAAGACTCTTTACTGAACCTGCCAACTTGGAAAATTTGATGAGTTTGAGCTTGATTAGTTATATTTTCCATTAAAAGATAGTTACAAAAATGAAGCATCTCCCGGTATTCGTGATCTCGCCACGAAACAGGAATTTGCATCTTGTTGTCCAAAGAATCCAGCACCTAAGCTAAAGACTCTTGGCCAGGAGAAGTTTTGAAATCTTCTGTTCTAGGTTGCGGTTTGCATTCCAATTAAGCCAGGCCTGCAAGTTACCTGCAAAAAACTGAAAGAAATAGTTAGGCTTTAAAATTTGCTGCCACAAGTTTTTTGCTCTTGCACAGTCTCTGATTATATGAATCACATTTTCCTCGCTATTGCAAGGAAAAGGGCAAATGTTGTCATTAGTGAGACCTCTTCGACTCGAGAGAGTTAGTGACAAGTCTCTCATGAGCAACCTGCCACATAAAGAATTTGACTTTCTCTGGAATCTGCCATTTCTACAACGAGGCCCAGAAGCTATTCTCCCTTATTCCTCCCCTGTCAGAGAGGTAATTATAAGCAGATTTAAAAGAAAAGCAGCTGTTGGTCGACTTCCTTGATGGCAAGTGAACTGGTCGAACAAGTAATAAAGTGTAAGTAGAGTATCGTCCCACAGAGACTGAGATACCAAAAGTGACGCTCGATTGCTATGATAGTTGTGCAAACAGAAAGTAAATATAATTGGTTCGAAAGGTTTTTGTGGTTATGCTAATAACAGAAATAAACATAGTGAATTAAATTTGAGAAGATATCAGTAAGAATTTAGGCTGGACTTAGAATCACCCTTAAGTGCATCAGTCCCCCAGTTGCTCTACCTATTGCTATAGTATCTATGCTGCACAGCTTTCGTAATGCTACAGCATAGCCACTAACTACAAAGCTATTTGGTTAACCCACCACTATAATCTACCGAAGCTCCCGTGTTCGATACATATGATGCTAACTATACTTCTTCCATATTCCTATGGCAACTTTCTAGTTAGATCTGCTTTACACACAGGGTGTCATGGTTATGAGAGGTAGACCCATTCCTGAAGCCTAATATAATAGGTCAAGCCGTGCACGGGCTGCCTAGCAAACACTATTTCTTAGAGGTCTAACCTCAACTCCTTGCCAGTAAGCCGAGGCCACAAATCTAGCCTTTAGCTTTCGCTAACCGACTAGTAATTAATGCACTGATAAGCAAACCAAATTTATTAAATTAAGAACTTGCAATAGGGTTCATTTAACACCTTAGGGAATCATCCTCGTCCATCCATATGAAAATCAGTTCATGACCGACGAGGGAAACACAAAACAAATAATAACAGAATGACCCATGATCTAAATACTAAAATAAAAGAGGAAACATAAAGCTTGACGAGGTTCCGACGACGTGGACGAAGCCCTGTCATGTCACCACTCCACGTCTTCTTCTCTCCGTCGTAAACTGTAAGGAAGGATGCTGGGTTGTCCTCGAAATCTCGTGCTTTGTGAAATCTCTCACTCTTCTCTTGAGTCTGCCGAATGTGGAATCTTGTTCTGGGCTCTCTCTGACTCTCCTAGGGTTGGCTCTGCTGTCTCTTTATATAATCAGGCTTTCTTGCGGCTCAAGTTACAGTGAGTTGGGCATTTCCTAATCTGTCGAGATCTATCCTATCTCTTGATCCGAGTAGATTGCTTCTGCTGATCCTGCGGGATTCTCCAAATCTTTTAGTTTCGATCCTCCGCATCTTCTATTCCATTATGTCGGCCAATCTACTGTCATTATCGCCCTTTTCTTTTATTCCTGAAATCACCTAGATAAAAAGGTCAGAAAACATGCCGCATAGCATTGTGTCCTCTACTTTGCTATAGCTTTCGTGATGTCTTGCATTGCACTTCGAGTTGCTGTCAGAATGCTATAGCATCATATCAGCTTTGCTTATACGTTCTTCCTTAAAAACCATGTAATTTGCTCCTTTCTTAGCACATGTTTAGGATATAAATGATTTCTATCATTCAGTCCCTATATCATGAATATATGCTTTTTTGCTTGGATTGTTCGTAGTTAAGCTTATATTTACCATACAATTTAGTCATGAAAATATAGGAAAACATGGCATAATTTGTGCTCATCAAATACCCCCACACTTAGCTTTTTGCACTCCTCGGAAAAATAAGATGAGGCGAACAAAGACTCATAGCCGTAGTACTCTTGTCTGTATAACCTTGCTTGCGCAATTGCTGTTAGTTCTCATCCCCCATTCGGCAATCCCACTGTCCAGTACCAACGGCTCAGAATGCGTGGTATTGCTTAGATGAAGAAGTCTCAAGAGGCTCTCAAGTTCAGTGTTTATGCTCACTTACCCAGGGGATTTTAGTTTCTCTCTTGTCAAACGGGCCCAGAAGATCCATAGCCTTGTCAAAGTTCTAAGATTGCCTCCTAGCATCTGAGTATTTGTTCATCAAAAGGACTTCTCGGGTTATAGTGTAAGGATGGCCAAGTGTTTTCGAGATGAGAATTGATGGTGAATGCTATAGCAGATTAGGTAGACAATTCTTCTTGGCTTCAACCGAGTGCTCCTTCTTGAACTTTGTATTTCTTGCTGCTTTCTACTCTAGGTCTTTTCCTTTCTTTTGCTCAGGGCCAATAAGAGTGTTCATTACTCCCCTGAATCTATTTGCCAAGACCTTTGTAATAATTTTAAAGCTCACGTTACACAAGGATATAGGACGAAAATCCCTTAATGTAGTGGGATTGTCGATCTTAGGAATGAGGACAACCCTAGACTTATTAATGCTAGTCATACTAGAGGGGTTTTCAAAACATTCTTCGATAAAATCACATATTTTGGATCCAACGGCGTTCCATTGAGATTGGAAGAAGTGGGCCTGAAGGCCATCAAGACCTGGGGCTTTAAAAGCACCCATAGCAAAAGTAGCATTTTTTATCTCAATTCTCGTAACTTTCCTCGACAAAGCATGTGCAACTCATGAGTATTAATTATTGGAAAATTTGAGCACCACTCGTCCGGATCTTTGATTTGAGGCATCCGAGAGTAAAGATTCAGAAAGAAATCATGTGCCATCATTTTTGCAGTATCTTGATCCTCAATCCACTCCCCTGAATCATTTTGAATGGCAGCGATTCTCTGCTTCTTCCTTTTAATCATGGTGGAGGCATGAAAAAACCACACATATATATGCATGTGCGCACACACACACATATGTGTGCGTGTGTGTTTATATATGTATATATACACACATATATATTAATAGAAACACACACACACACACACAGACATATATATATATAAACACATATATACATACAAACATATATATATAGGCACATACACACGTGTGTGTACGTGTTTATATATATATATATATATATATATATATATATATCTTGGCAAATTAAAGCTAAATTTGATTGAAAAATAAATTAAAATCCAACAAGTTAAAAGTTTCATTGACCAGAAGCGTCTACGCACACACATAAATATACTCACTAAAAATCAAATACACTTGAGAGAATGAAATAGGGGTATTTTAGGAAGAAATTGATAAAAATTAAAATTTTGTCTTATAATTAGGATAAAAATCAACTCTAAAATATTATCCTATAATTAAGACCAGAAGGGTGTAACTCTTTAACAGCCCATTCAAATATTCAACCACATGTCCTAACATTAAAAAGCCTACCCTTTTAAGTAGCTTTAGCTCCTTATTATTTTTTTCTTTCAATACCAATGCTGAGGGTTTGTTTGGTACATGGAAGATTTGAGGAGGGAAATGAAGAGAATGAAAGATTTTGAGGGATACTGAAAGATGATTGAGAGAAGATAAGTTGTTTGGTAAGAAAAGAATGGGGTGAAGTTTATAAAGAATCAAGAAATATTTATTTTACTCTCAAAAGTAATTAATTCAAAATGAAAATGATTTTTTTTTCATAATTCGAATTTGCCTGCATACTATGATGAATTATTTATGTTGAAAAAAATGAATTTATGGGTTAAATTCGAATTTTAGGATGAATCATTTATATCCAAAAAAAGAAAAATTTGAATTTGTCTAAAATAATCTTCCACCAAATTTGAACTTATCGCATAAATTAAGAATAAATTTGAATTGAATCCTATTTTCTTGCCTTATAAAAAACAAAATTCATGAGGGATAAATATATCCGAAAACGTCACTATTCATGAGGGAACTTGAGTTCCCACCAATTACGGTGAGATCTTATTTTCTCATCTTTAAAGGAAGATTGATAAGCCCGAGAATTTAAGTTCCCAAGTTTCTAGAAAGATTAATTAGGTGCAAAAAGTGTGGCAAACAAGGGAACTTGCTCTTCTCCTCTTTCCTTCACACCTGTTCTGCATATCAAACCAAACAAACCCTAATTTTCTCATGCGTTATTTGTCTCCAAGTTCAATTTTCTCTCCCTTTACATTTGCAAGTACTGCTTATAATATCATAGATTCATATTGAGGCAGTTGTATATGAAAATAATAATAATAATAATAATAATAATAATAATAATAATAATAATAATTCCTCTTTTCCGTAATATAAAACTCACTTTAATAAAAAATTGAATTACAAACTACAAAGCTAATATTGTATTAAGGACTAGAAGTATTAGAGTAATAATAAAAGATCTTATGTATTTAGTCTAGTAATATACCAACTAGATGACAAAGTAGGCCAATTGAGATTTGATTCCTACCTTACTAAAAAAAAAAAAAAAAAATCTTATGGGATGCATAATGATCGTAAAAGCTCAATTCATGTAAACGGTTTTTCATATACCTAGTAATAAGAGCCACAAAATGATACCGGATGGCCCAAAGAGAATTGTAGGTGGCAACTCATTACCAACCTCATTATTAGGGAGGTATTAGAGCCAGATGTCAGGATTTATGAGGGCACCCCAAAGACTCAAAGGCCACACACGGATCATATGTGGACTTGAAGGGGAAAACAAAGGAAGGCACGTGCTTGAACAATTTTTTTAAAAAAAAAATTGTGAAAAATTCAATAACTATGTCTTTTTTACCTAATTAATATAAATTTAAAAATAACTTTAAATTTTAATTAAAATTAAACTAGTGAATTCTTGTAATTTTTTTATTGTAATGATAAATCTAATTTATTATATGTAATGTATGGTGAAAAATATTAAATATTTTTGATATTATCATATTCAATTTATATTTTGGACCAAACTAAGCTAAGAGAAAACGAGTTATACTTGCTAGCTCCGACCCTAAAAATAGAAGTTGGATAAAGGGGTTTACTTTGATAATAAATAGGAAAAATCACAGGATGGTCCCAAAAAACAGTAAAAATATAAAAAATGTCTAGTATATAATTCACTATCTAGAAATTCCCAAGGGATCTCATTGATATGATTCAAATTGTAAAATTACTTTTTTGCCCCCATTGTTAATATCACACATAAACTTGTCAATTGTTACACTATGACTTTTTTAGAAGGTACATACACTTGTCAATTGTAACATTTTGACTTGTCAATATAACACATACATTAGTCAACATATAGACTTGTCAATGTAATACTATGATTTGCTAGTGGGGGCTAACAAGTAATTTCACAGTTCAAATCTATATCGTTGAGGTTCATTGGGAGCTTTTAGATAGTAAATCATATACTGAAACTTTTTTTTATATATATTTTTTTTTCTGTTCTTTAGGACCATGATGCGATTTTCCCTAATAATTTAATTTGCCTCCTTAATTTATTTTTTTTTTGCCCAAAGTATCTCTATTATTTGTACATATTAAGAAGGACTCCCAATCAAGCAATAGTTCTCATACACATGATTAAAGAGGGTAATTTAAGAAAATTAAGACATATTTACTATAAATAATTAACCAATTTTTTAAATATTTGTAAATTAGTTATTTATAGAACTAGGTAAAAGGCGTAAATTTAGCAATGAACTATTCCCCTATAAGCACCTAACACAATTAACTACTTTGGGTTGTAAAATTGGACATAATCAATTTTTTAGTAGCATATATAACAACGCCATTAACTTTAGTTAATTTTCGTTACTTTTTATATTATGGGTCCCATCAGCCTTCTCACTTTCTATTATTTTAATATATTTTTAGAAGGGTAAAAGCACAGATTTAGCAATAAATTATTTCACTATGAGCATCCAACACAAATATTACACATCTTTTCTTGTGACAAAAAGTAGAAATAAACATTTCCTTTCTTATAAATGGCCATACTTGTACGTCTTGTGATTCTCTATATTTCTCTTTTGAATGACCATATTTATCTTGTAAAGAGATTTAATAAAAGAATTTGGGGAGTTAAAATTTTTTGGTTATTCACATATTTGTCTTGTAAATGCTCGTATTTATCTTGTAAATTTTTTTAACTCCCTTGATTCTTTTAAATTCATTTATTTGTCTTTTGAATACCCTTATTAGTCTTGTAAATGCTCTTATTATAAAAATAAAGTAAGGGCATTATGATTTTTTCACTGACAAAACTTAATTTCATTTTGGCTAAGAAGGATGTAGTGAAATTTTAAAATATTTTAGAGTTGACTGAAATAAAATTCCTTCCATGCATAGGGTCAAAGTAATATTTTCACATTAAAAAGGCATATATTTCTAAACATATACTAAAATAATAGAGAGTGATAAGACTAGTAAGACCGACAGTGAAAAAGGTAAGGGAAGTTAACTAGATTTAGTGGCGTTGCTATGTATGCTACCAAAAAATTTGGTTATATCTACTTTTACACCCTAAAAAATTAATTGTGTTGGGTACATATTGAAAAATAGCTCGTTCCCTTAACCCATAGTGTTATTATATATGGACAGATGGAGTGCGTAGAAGACAAAATTTGAAGCCACACATACATGAAAATTCTATAAATTATCATATCATCATTATACATTAATTTTGTTGCCTTCAAAAGAAGCAGGATATATGGGGAAAAATAACAGAAAAAACGAATGAAGTAGCTTGACTTAATAGGCACGCCATCATCATTCAAGGCTTTGTCTTCTTTCAGATTTTGTCTCCATTCTAATTTCTTCTTTGTTTACGAAATTAACTGACAGACAACAAATTAAACTAAAGAGGATTACAGTGACACCCATCCATCATTATTAATTAATCACTTCCAAAATGATGAAAACTGATTGATTGATACTGATCCTGGAAATTTAAATTAAAACTTGGTCTTTTCTCATCAACTGGAAAATGAATCTGATGGTGAGCATAATGTTAACCTTGTATTAATCAATCAACTATTTCGAAATTTAAACTCCGTTGCTTGATCGATTTGTGGTCAGTAATTAATCATATATATATATATATATGTGCGTGTGTTTGTGTGTAAAAGCAACCAAAGAAAGCCTTTAACATTGTTTAAACTTTCCGTTAAGTAGATGAAGTGATCAGTCATTTTCAGTTTCCTTTAGAGGACATACTTCTGGCATGGGTCGCTTTCTCTTTCATTGGAATGGGTCTCTGAACATATGATCATTTGACTTGCTTTGAGTCAGTTTCCATGTCCATGCTCTGTTTCTTACAACGTATTTAATGTTCTAACAGGTTTGTTACTTTTTGATGATTTGCACGAAATCCGTATGTTAACAATCTAAAACTCACTTAGTAAAGTGAATAATAGCATTAATAGTGAGTAGTATTCAAACAAAATCAGATGTTAATCATATATTTTGAATAAAAAAATACGAAGAAGAAGAAATGAATGGAGCCTTTGTGACAAGCTTGCTCGAGCAAGACATATATGTGCTCGAGCAATATTCAAATATATGCACAGAGGAGAGTTTATAAACAAGCTTACTCAAGTAGACATTTATGTCTGCTTGAGTACCATTGTCAAGTAAGTTCTTCAGTGTGCTTGAGTATCCTCGGTGAATGAAGCAGAGGATATGTTAAGGTTCATGTGCTCGAGTAAACACTTCCGTGCTCGAGTAAGAAGTCCAACGTGTTGGAGTAACTTTTGTAAAGAGCAGCAGAGATGAAGGTTAGAACGTATGTGCTCAAGTAAGTACTTACCTATGCTCGAGCACCACACTCGAGTATACTGCTGCAAAAATGAGATATTAGATAGAAAAGTATATATACTCGAGCAACTTTTCCTCTGTGCTCGAGCAAAATGCTCGAGTAACGTGCTGGGCTTGCTCGAGTAGCCATTGTGAGAATCAAAACAATAAATATTAGATCATATATGCTCGAGTAACGTGCTCGAGTAAGGCAGATCCTTGCTCGAGTAACGACCTGAAATGCAAATGGATTTGTTCACAAAGCAGACGTGCTCGATCACAATATTTGCTTGCTCGAGTAAGGCTTCCAAGTGTTCGAGTAATATCCTTGCTCAAGTAATAAGTTACTTACTCTAGTAAGTTTCATAACTGTGTACTTGAGTATCTTTCAGTGGTAAGCCTCGTCCGTCACATACTCAGCATATTGGAAAGTAGTGCTAGATGAGTATACTTTGAGTGTCCTTCATGATCAACTTATCATTAGAGTGTCAAGCCTTTCCTCACATCGTGTGCAAAGATTAATCTCCAAAATATAGGAATATTGGCAGCACGAGGGTCAGCTTCCAATGAGTATATCGTCTTCAATATAGCTCCAAATTTAGAAAACCACCTATGCCTAGTAAGCTCTTTTAAGTCTTCTTTCCAATGTAAAAAGAATAAACTTCAAACTCATTGTATGTAGTGTATTTCGATCAATTAATAAAAGCTGTTTTTGACTAGCATTTTTACAACATCCTGAACCGACAATAAATTTCAAAAAATTATATCTCTCCCATTTGATCTTTTTTTTTTTCTTCATGATCTTGATGTTTTTGGAAAGGTATGTGAGTCTAATTTTATATGCCCCGATTTTAGCTCATTGGGATATGTCTTTTGTGAGATACATCCAAAATATCGAAGCTAGTTCTGCTGTGTGATGTGAATTGATATGGAAACTTCTGAAATTCATAGCTCTTTCCTCTGAACTCCTTCAGGCTTGAAATTATTGCCAAAATGACATATTGGGAATCTAGTTTCATACAAAATTGGTTTAACATCAATCAAATCTCTGGTTTGAGAGATATCATCGAATAACCAGACCTCGCTCAAGTGAAATGTGAAACAGAGTTGAACAGAGTGGCTAGAACACGAACATGCTCGAGCGCACAATTAGTGTCTGCTCGAGTAAGCAAATATGTGCTGGAGCATAAGTGAAAATTGCTCGAGTAATGCAATTATTTGCTCGAGTATAATGGGCAAAAACGCTGTAGCTAACTATTATTCATCGTGAAGCTTGAACTTGTTTATTTTAATTCCGATTTGAGCCATTCCAACTTCCATTTGATCATAGAGACTCGAATATTTATATTCAAATAATATTTGACAAGTTCTTCTTTCTTTAATCTCCTCTCTGGATCATTCTCTATAATTTAACTTAGAATAATCTACATTAAACAAAGTAGGAGATAAATAGATTATATAAGTTTTTTGCTATTAATAATGACATCTATATAAGACATCATCAAAACTAATCATATCCAACAATTATTTCTATATAGGCACCCAACAAAATTAACTATTTTGGGCTATAAAAGTAAACATAATCAATTTTTTTTAATAGCATAAATAGCAACGCCGTTAATCTGTTAACTTTCGTTACTTTTTGCATTGTGGGTCCCACCAATCTTTTTACTCTCTATTATTTTAACAAACTTCTAGAAGGGTAAATGTGCAAATTTTAGCAATAAATTATTTCGTTATGAACACCCAACACAATTATCTTTTGTTGGGACAAAAAGTAGACATAAACATTTTTTATCTTATAAATGCTCATATTCATCTTGTGAATTCCTCTTATTTATCTTGTGAATAACTATATTTGTCTTATAATGGGATTTAATAAAAGTATCCAGGAGTTAAAAAATTTTGGTCATTCGCATATTTATCTTATAAATTTGTTTAAACTCCCTTGATTCTTTTAAATTCATTTATTTTTCTTTTGAACACCCTTAGTTGTCTTGTGAATGTTCTTATTAAAAATATAAAGTAGGGGCATTATTATATTTTTACTAACAAAACTTAATTTCATTTTGACCCAGTGGGGTACAGTGAAATTTTAAAATATTTTGACGTTGACTGAAATAAAATTGCTCCCATACATGAGGTCTAAGTAATATTTTCACATTAAAACAGATACATATTTCTAGACATATATTATAATAACAGAGGGTGAAAAGACTAGTAAGACCAACAGTATAAAAGGTAATGTAAGTTAACCAAGAGTTAATAGCGTTGCTATATATGCTACCAAAATAGTTCATTCCTAAATTTAAACCTTAACCTATAGAGCTATTTATATATGGACGGAAGGATGGCGTAGAAGACAAAATTTGAAGCTACACACATACATGAAAATTCTATAAATTATCATATCATCGTTATACATTAATTTTGTTGCCTTCAAAGCAAGCAGAATATACGGGGAAAAATAATAATAAAAACGAAGGAGGTAGATTGACTTCACAAGCACGCCATCATCATTAAAGGCTTTGTCTTCTTTCTGCTTCATTCAGATTTTGTCTCCATTCTAATTTCTTCTTTGTTTATGAAATTAACTGACAGACAACAAATTAAACTAAAGAGGATTACAGTGACACCCATCATTATTAATTAATCACTTCCAAAATGATGAAAACTGATTGATTGATACTGATACTGGAAATTTATATTAAAACTTGGCCTTTTCTCATCAACTGGAAAATGAATCTGATGATGAGCATAATGTTAACATTATATTAATCAATCGACTATTGCGAAATTTAAAGTCCTTTGCGATCACTAATTAATCATAAATTCACAATATATATAAAAGCAACCAAAGAAAGCAAAAGCAAGCACAAATGATCCATGAACATGAAAAAATGGATTTTATATACAAAAAGAATACGCTTTGAAATAGATAAAATTTCTGTACAATAATCTAAGGTGTACATATGAACGTACACGCCGGAAAAAAACTAACTCAACATATTAATCAATCCTGAAAAGTCATAATCGTAAACGCTAGTCTCAGGCTGCTGAATCATCTGTGAGTAAAAAGGATCAGCTGTGATCAGGGGTTGTTCAACAACAACTTGGTGATGATGGTGATGTGACTCCAGATAATTAATCTGATCAAAATCACTCGCTAATATATCTTCAAAAACTGTGTCGTTTCCCTCCGAGATTTCCAGCACCATCTGGTTGTTATTGTAATTATTATTATTGCTTCTGCAGAAGAATCTATCAAGGCTGTTATCTTCTTCATCTTCTTTGTACATCACCACCATGAGTTCATCTGTGGTATCATTCATATGATTATTATTACTATTATTGTTATGACCGAAGAACTCTTCTGATAATGAAGTTGTCGTCGTTGTTGGTGCTTCGGTTGAAACTAAGGGTTCAACCGAACTCATCAATGGAACCTGATGATGATTTTGATGAAGAAGTTGAAGATCATCGTCATGAACTTCGAAAGGAGATGAAGAATCAGGGCTTCCATTATTGTTGTTGTTGTTGCCAGTGAGGTCTTGAACAAGCTGCTTGAAGCTTGAGGAATCGGTGATGTACACCTTTGGTTTCAGATCATTGATCAAGTCGTCGAACTCTTGAAGATGATGAAGATTTTGACGTTGTTCTTGTTTTTGGTGAAGTTTACGAGGATGGTCTTTCTTCGATATCCTTGAGGATGCTTGTACCTTAATAACTCTCTTTGATCCCATGAATATGGTAATCTCGAAGGAATGAAGATTACGATGTGTGTGTGATTAAACCTAGGCGTTATACAGCTGGCTCTCTCTTGGTTATGTCGGACTGTTCGACTAGGTACGTATTTATATATGTGTATATGTGTATAAGTGTGTGTGTTTATTTGCGTGTATTTGGAGAAATGAAAGTGGGTGGAAATAGAACAAATAAAACAAAAGACATTTTTTTTTTTTTTTTACCATGAAAGAAAACATAAGACATTAAAATTATGTTGATGAGATGCTGAAAATGATGTTTATTCGCTTCATGTTTAATTTTATGTTATTTATTACAAATCCTTATCCATATGTTTATTTGGGTTTTGCACACATCATATATACTCTCTCTGGTCACACACACACATACATAAATATATGTGGGGTATATTTCGGAATATGGTTTTAATCTTTTTTCATAAGACATTTGATAACTTTAAATGGTATTAAATATTTTTATTTCATATATATGCTTGTATTTAACAAGGGTAATGAAAGAGTAAAAATTAATGAGGTTAGAGTCTAGTGTAGTTAATAAAAATTAGGACGAAAATTGATCATTTAAATTTTATGACAAATTTAATATTTTTACTCATACATATGAATTAGTTAGAATGACTTCTATTAAAACGTAGGAAATACTTTGCACTGTTCATATTTTATTTGAGTTGTTTAAATTTTTTATTTCTAATTAAGTTTCAACTTTAATATTCTTAACGAAATTGTAACACACTATCATACGTTATTTCACTGTGACTTTTGCTGCTTATCATTCCATTATAAATACACCGATAAATATCTACGAAAATTTACGTAACCTATTGTATTGTTATATATTAATAAATAATGAAACATTAATTGATTGATAAAGTGATTAACAAAAATATATTAGTATACAAATTCAAAGTACGTTTGAAAGGTCAAGCCATCTATAAAAGTTTGTTATTCTACTTGGCACTCTGTTTGTTTTGTGTCAAATTAAAAGTAAGAGAGTCCCGCCAAAAAGAAAATGCTATGTTTTGGATTTACGTAGGAGAAGTAAATGTTGGTCAATTTCAACTCGTTTTTCAGGAATTAAAAAAAAAACTTGCATATAATATCATTGGAAAAACAGAAGGTGTTTGGGTTAGTTGAAAAACATAAGCATATAATTTTGGCAAGGTTAGGTGGTATACAGAGAGATCCCTTAGTCTGAATTTCAACTGTTTTGAAGGAGTGAAAAGGAACTTAATAGAGTTCCCATGCAAAAAACCGTTTGTCTTGTGCCAAGTGCCGGAACCCAACTTCTCGGGCCCACCACTTTTCCCTCATATGTGGGAACTTGAGATCCCACCAAAATTGGTGGGATCTCAAGTTCCTGGTCACTATTCATATTTTTTGGACATTTACCCATGAAATTCAAACTTGGCGGGAAAGTTTAAACTTTGCAAAAAAATTTTGGGTCACAAATTCGAACTTAACAGGAACATTTTTTTTTTAAAAATATATATATTTTAGCAAAAAAAATATGTTTCTTTTTTATTTTGAATTAATTTCTTTTGAGGGTAAAATAGACATTTCTTAATTTTTTACCAACTACCACCCCTTCATTTTCTTCCAACTAAACAACTCAAGCCATCTTCCCTCATCTTTTAAATCTTTCTTTCCCTTCCTTTAAGTTCCCTTCCCTTCTCAAAGTTCCTTTCCTTCCCCCCAAATTCTTTGAACCAAACGAGCCCTAAGTAATTTAGAACTTGATCTACAAGGGGAACTGGATAGGCTACTGAAACTTGAGGAGGAAATTAAATGATTTCAGAAGTCTAGATCTGAATGGATCACAAAAGGGGATCAAAATACAAGGTATTTTCATTTGAAAACGAAAATGAAAAGATGCAGAAACATAATTTTTTCCTTAAAGATGAAAGTGGCGAATGGATTGATAATGAGGAGGAATTGAAAAATCTGGTCCTTAACTACTTTATCTCACTTTAGATTGCTGATAGTCAGGAATTAGATATGTTGAATATGAAAGCTAATTTTCCTATTCTTGATCATTTGTCTTTGGAGGGACTGGCTAGTATACCTGGAGATGAAGACATTAGTAAAGCCTTGTTCTCTATAGGTTGTACTAAAGCTCCTGGAGCTGATGGCTTCCCCTTTATTTTATAAAACCAATTGGAGTACTGTGGGTCCTACTCTTTGCTCATTTGTTAAAAAAGTTTTTCAAGGACTTGTTTCTTTGGAAGACTCAAATAAGACCCTTATCACTTTGATTCCTAAGAGGGATAACATAGAATTGGTGTCTCACGTAAGACCAATTTCTCTATTTACTGTTCATTATAAATGTGTCACCAACCTAATTACTCTTCGGCTTAAGTGTGTGATGAATAAGTTGATATCACCATTTCAGAAAAGTTTTACTAAGGGGAGACATATTCAAGATAACATTATTGTGGGTCAAGAGATCCTTTACATAATGAACAAGAATAGAAGTAAGAAGGAGCTTATGGCTATGAAGATTGATCTTGAGAAGGCTTTTGATAAGATCCGTTAGGAATTTCTGCATTAGCTTCTCTTAGATGTGGGGTTTAATAGTACTTTTTCCAACCTTGTTATTTCTTGTATTTTGACAGTCACATACAGTGTCACTACAAAAAAAAAAAAAAGACACTTTGTAGCGATTCATATGTAGTGGTTAAAAAAACCTGCTACAAATAGGAGATTTTATAGCGGTTTATGAAGAAACCTCTACAAATTCGCCGCTACAACAATTCGCCACAATGACGTGGGCGTGTTTGTGACCAAATTTGTAGCGGTTATAAGAAATAAGTTGCTACAAAAGTTGGTGCCAACTTAGCGCATAATGGTGAGAAGGATTGTGGCAGGTAATTTATAGCGGTTGGAGTAAATAAATCGCTATAAAGTTGGCACCACCTTGGCGTGTGATGGTGCGAAGGTTGTGGTGGTTATAGTTGTCACGGTTATTGGATAATAATCGCTATAGAATGTCAAGGGACACAAAATTTGTAGCGGTTACAGAAAATAGATGCTGAAACCGCCACAAATCTTCATAATTTGTTGCGGTTATGTCAAAACCACTACAAATATTTTACCTAAAGTTATAGTACAACATGCAATGGAGGATTGGGTTCCAAGATAGTTGCCCTTCTTTGATGAAAATAAGTCAGTGACTTTTTTCGTTAGGGAGTGGCGTTTATTTTGAAAATACAATCATTCCATGGCATGTTGTACTATCTTCAGTAATGACGAACGTTTGTAGCGTTTTTCTTTAAAACCGCTACAAAAGCAATGACACACATTTGCAGCGGTTGTACCTCAATAACCACTACAAAACACACAGAGACATAACATTTGTGGTGGTTTGAAAAAATTGAGGGTGAAACCGCCACAAATATTCTTAATTTCTCATGGGTTTATCAAAATCGCTACAATATTTCAACCTATAAATACCCCCTGCATCAGATCATTTTCAAAACATAGTGCAACATGCAACGAAAGATTGGGTTGCAATAGAGCTGCTACCCTCTGATGAAAATTGGTCAGTGACATTTTCATATGAGGTATGCATCTATTTAGCAAACTTAATCTTCACGTGGTGTGCTGCACTATTTTCAGTAATGACAAAAGTTTGTAGTAGTTTTTTTCCTTTGCAAACTATCGGCAATTTGTAAAATTCCACTTTGAGATGTCAAGGGTCAATATATTTGTAGTGGTTTATTTGTCTTTTGTAGATGTAGGTTTTGTCTTTTGTAGCGGTTTATGCAGCGATTTCAATGAAACCGCTACAAATGTTTTATTTTGTGGTGGTTCTATCTAAAAACCGCTACAAATAAATGCAAGTGTTTTTTAACCAGCGCCGCCACTGCAAAGCAAACCACACAAGGCTTGAACCATCGCCTCTGAACTTTCCTTCTCCCACATTCTATTAGGTTTAGCTACAACATTTACGAGATATAGGAGTTATGGATTCTAGGAGAAATGTAGGGAAAGGGAAAGATGTATTACACAATAGAGTGCCTCTAAGGGGGAGCCGTAGTAGAGGGCGCTATGTTAGGGGCCGTGGGGAGGGCGTGTAGGTTCCTTTGCCACCGTAGGTGAGGGTTGATATAGATTTGCTCTTCTCAGATGATCCAATACCACAGCCAGAGACCCTAGAAGGAGACGTAAATATATCCTTCAGTGACATTGAGGAAAATGTTGAGATAGAGATCGACTTTCCCATAGGCGAGGCTGAGTGGTTTATTGATCAAGAGGAGGAGAGGGACCAAGGAACCCTCGATTGTCGTCTTCGTGCTCCACCGGGTTTGAGGTGGACGTCGAAGGTAAATTTAATTATTTTTGTGACAAAATGTAAATTTATATCCCTTAAGATTAATTAAACTGTATTTAAATGTAATACAAAAAAGTTCTTATAATTGTGTAGATCGCAGGGGAACATCAGCAAGAGGAAGTTGGATGTTCTCGGTGTCAATCTGTTGCAGGGGCCTCGCGTTGTAGTCGACTGGAATGACCACGTGGACCAACCGATCAACAATGAGGTTCACCTGTTCAACTGCTACCTCTTTGACCACAGGAATGTGGGAGAGTAGAGGAGGACTCTATTCACAGTATTGTGGAAGCTTCTGTATAGAACAGTGGTGGATTAACTGGATAACATTGTAAAAGGTGGTCATGCTGTAGCATTGCAGACGTTGCACAGTATGATTGCTATAGCAATGCGCTGGGGTGAACTGGGGGAATAATATACACTAGTACAAAAAATGCTTTTAAGACCGGACGAAAAAGGTATCGTAAGACCGGATCTGCGACCGATCTTGTTCCAGGCGGTCTTAAAAGTTTGTAACTTTTAAGATCGGATGAACGACCGGTCTTAAAAATTTAGACCGACCTTTTGAAATATCCAGTCTTAAAAAAAAATAAGAGTAGATTGGAAGCAACACCAACAAGAAAAACAAAAAAGATGAATACAAAGTCTAGAAATAAGAAAACATAATAAGAAATAGAAATCATTTTCCATGGAAATTGAATTTGAATCAAGTATACAATCAGAGGTAAAATTGAAGTCCAGATCTACAAAAAAATCACAACTTAAAGCAACCAAATCTGAGCGGGATCTTCTTGTCGATCTTGGCAAAGCTTCAAGCAACCAAAATCAAAGTCCAGATCTGAGCGGGAGCGGTCAAGGTAGGGGCAAAAGACTTAAATATATAAGAAGAGATCTGGGTTTGATTTTAAGCCGGATCTGTGCGAACACTACTAGAAAATGCCATATTTGCGATGGAATTTGCAAGGGAAACAAATTCCGTCGCAAATTTGTGAGGGAAAAAAATTTTCCTCGCAAAACAGGCCAAAAATACTCTTCATTTTGTGAGGGAACGTGATTCCCTCACAAAAAAGGGCATATTTGAGAGGGGAATATTGATTCCCTCACAAAAATCCTTCTTTTTGCGAGGAACTCTTCCCTCGCAAATTGCCAAATAGCCTAACCAATCTAAGAAGAAAGGCAGAGACACGCAGAGGGAAAAATGCAAAGACGGAGAGCACAGAGCCGCGAACCACGTCCCGACCTTGGATCATCTTCTTCCACCTACACTACCTCCATCGTCCCATCAACCACTTCGGCCACCCTCCACCGTCACCTCCATGCACCACTGACCACCACCGACCTCAGTCGTCGGAAAACAGAACCAATGCCGTGGTTGAGAAGAAGAGGACGATAGAGACCTCTGGACCTGGAATCCCGATCCTCCTCGTCATCATCCCCAATTTCCTCGAACCAAATCCGTCGTCGCTCGTGCTCTTCTTCTCCCTTGGTTTCGCCATCATCCCCGATTTCCTGCAATTAGACGATTTTGGAGCCAATAGTAGATGATCCCTCACATCTTCCTCAGAAATATTCCAAAAACTAAGTCGATTCAGATTCAGATTCAGGAGGCTCAATGTTGTTCTCTTTACCAAGTAGCTTCCTCTATTTCTCATCGCTGGCCCTTCACCATTTTCTCTCACTTGCACAAATGGAGGAACCAGAATGGTACGCTTGATTCTTCTCTGTTAATTAGGTTTCGACAAATGCTTTGATGAAGTTTAAGTCGATTCGTTTTCTTTTGGGGATTTCGCGCGTTTCTCCATGTTTGGAACTGCATTCTAAAAGCTTCGACATTGTTTATTAGTATTACCTTTTTCAATTTGTAGAACTACTTTTTACTTACAACATGACCATTTTGGGGAAATTGGAAGATTGAATTGAAATGCTCTTAAAAGAAAGCCAAAATTCTGCAGATTGGCCCTATTTGTGAAACAATTTTGAAGTTTGTAAACAAACATGAATTCCAACTTTTTTCTTAAACAAAAATATTTGATAAATAAAGCCTCCAAAGTCCGAGAAATGTATCAAATATAACCATTATTGATTGCCTTTTTGGTTGTTTTGTGTGTTGTTTTTTTGCTTGTGCTCATACTCGGATCATGAAATGTAATGGGGAGATGTATCAATTTACGGCTTCTCGCTTCGTTTATCTTTGATGTGGGTGATGGTTTTCTTTGTGATTTTGCTTAGATTCTTTGGAGCGCATTCTAAAAGCTATTTGTGTTTTTATCTTCTTGGTTCGCTTATTTCATACCAATGCTTCTTTTATTAGTTTTTGAGGGCTCTATCACCAATCTGGGAAATTTGATGGTGTAGATGCAAAGTATATACCCCCTTCTCCCTCTCCCCTTTTTATTGCGAAAAACTTCAAACTGAGTTTCTATTTTCTTTAAGTGAAATATACAGTTTGTTCTTTAGCTTGACCAAAATTAAGACGTGGCTTAGCAGAACCATTTTAAGATTGTTAATAGTCTAGTGTTCTGATATTGTCCATGTAGGCAAATACAGTTTATGGCGCGCTACGTGCATTGGAGGTATGTCTTATTACTGTAAAATTTCTTCTCAAAATGCGGGTAATGCGTATATGGTGTCATGTATTTCTAAATATTTTGATGTCCCTCATTTAGACTCTTTTTATTTCTGATTTGCCCCCTCTTTAGTGGTATCGAGTGGAGGAGGGTGGTTAAAAAGATTGCCAAAATAGTTAGATGCTTGTTACAATTTAGAGCTAAAAATTGTGATGCTTTTGTGTCATTCTTTTTCCCTCATTCGAGTAATTCCTTTTGATTTATGCCTGATCCATTTCCATAATCTTTTCTTCTCTTTTATAATGCACCGGACCCTTGTCGGTTGTGTTCTTTTGATTATTCAACTAAAGCTGTACAAATATACAAGGTACCTTGGTTTGTCCAAGATAAACCAAGGTTTGCATACCGTGGGCTTATGATTGGTAAGTCAGAATTTTGTTGAAGGAAAAACCTATTTTCTGTGAGTGATTTTATGCTATTATATATAAGATTGTTTTTGTATTTTATTTTGCAGATACATCAAGACACTATTTACCAATTGAAGTAATTAAGCAAATAATTGAATCCATGTCTTATGCTAAGCTTGTAAGGTAGACATTATGTGTATTTCTTGCTTGATTTCATGCTGATTTTCATTAATTATTGCCTAACTGCCATACCATTTTGTTTTGTTTCATCTAATGCTGATATCAAAATTATAATCTATAGATTGTTTTACATTGGCACATCATAGACAAGTAGTCATTTCCTCTTGAGATGCCTTCATATCCAAAATTGTGGAAAGGCTCATATACAAAGTGGGAACGTTATCTTGTAGAGGATGCTTTTGAAATTGTCAAGTAAGACGACTCAATTCATTTAGTACTAATTACTAGATTTAAAGGTTCCTACTATGTCATCGAGCACTTATTGTCCTTCTCAAAACTTTATTGGCTAAGGGATGTATAATAGAATATCTGAAATAGGTTTCCAGCCAAGTCTTTGGTACTAACATCTCTGCTTCAATTTGTCCAGTTCTTCAACTAAAATATTCAATTTTTAGTTTATTGTTGTTTCAAAATTTATCTGGACTAGAAAATATGCCGTAAAAATATGGTGTAAAACCTTTGGGGAAGAAAGGGTCATAAATGGAAAATATTTTGTGATGATATTAAAACAATATTTCATTCGGCCATTGATTAGTTGGTTTTCTTCATCGTAATTAAAATTTCATTTTCTATTTATTATCTTGGATTAGCTTTCTTTATCAGTCCTTTAATGTTGTTTTGTTTTTTCATGTTACACTGTCCATTGATGTAAAGCTTTACAAAAATGAGAGGTGAGGCTTTTTCCAATTTCCTTTAAAGGTTACGCTACATCATATCTTCTATAGTTTGCGGTACTTCCTAGTTTGATTCTTTATTTTGTCACTTGCACGTTCTTGATATCATGGAAATGTAAATTATGAGGTCAAGTTTTCGATATACAATTCTTTTTATTTTTTCATTTTTAATATTTTTTAATGTAATTATTTATTATTTTATTATTTTTGATTTTTTATGTAATTATTTTATTATTTTATATATTTTTTTAAAAAAATAATTGGAATTTTGCGAGGGAAACATCTTCCCTCGCAAATTTAAATTTGCGAGGAAAAAAGCATTTTTGCAACGGAAAAATTGGTTTGCGAGGTTTTTTAACGACAGAACTTTTTCCACCGCAAATCGGTTTTGCGACGAAAAATAGCTTTTTTTGCGAGAATTTTTCCATTTTTTTTTTTTTTTTTTTTTTTTTTTTTTTTTTTTTTTTTTTTTTTTGTAGTGGAAGGCGGCGTGGGAGGAGCCATAGATCGAAGAGGAAGGAGCGTTGTCATCCGAGAATCCTTGAAGCGATGCACGCTTGCGCCGTTCTTGCGAGGATTGGAGTTGATGCCATCGCAAAACCCTCGAAGCATCTCACGCCAACGTTGCCAAGGATTTGATTATGTGGCTCTTATGATGACTTAGAAGATTGCGAGTAGGTTAGAGAAAGAGGATGTCATTCTTGCTGAGGATTTGACCCGTGAGGCTCTTGAGACACTCGTTGAATCTATAACTAAGCAAATGTTATATCACCAAGAAGACAAGCACACTCACTGAGACTTAACGAGTTTAGCGAATTTAGCTTTTTTTTTTTTTTTTTTTAACACTTTTAAGATCGGTTGTTTGTAAAAACCGGTCTTAAAAGTATATTATTAAGATAGGATCCTTTATAATCTGGTCTTAAAAGTGTTCTATATATTTACGAAATTGTTACAGTCATACTTTTAAGACCGGATCTTTTATAATCCGGTCTTAAAAGTCTTCTATATATTTATGAAATTGTTAGGTCATACTTTTAAGACCGAATCTTTTATAATCGGTCTTAAAAGTGTTCTATATATTTGTTGGAAGTTCAAATTTAATTAGTTAGCATATACGATTATATTGTGCAATTATCTTAATTAAGTTGTTAGAGAGATTTTAGGAATTAAGTTAGCGAGATCATGGTTTTTTGAATTTCGTAATTATATTCCACGATTGTAATCATCTTAATTAAGTTGTTAGAGAGATTTTAGGAATTAAGTTAGCAGATCATGATTTTTTGAATTTCGTAATTATATTCGATTGTAATCCCTAGATTATAGGAACTGCCCAAGTCTGAAGATTATTTACTTATTAGCATCTGTATATAATTCCAATTAAGCGAAGGAATAAATCATCTCATTCTCGGACTCATCTCTGATCGCGTCTTCTCACAATATTTACGAAATTACCACCGATCATACTTTTAAGACCAGATATTTTATAATCTGGTCTTAAAGGTATTCTATATATTTACGAAATTGCCACCGGTCATACTTTTAAAACCGGATCTTTTATAATCTGGTCTTAAAAGTGTTCTATATATTTACGAAAGTGCCACCGGTCATATTTTTAAGACCGGATCCTTTATAATCCAGTCCAAAAAGTTCTTTATATTTACGAAACTGCCACCGGTCATACTTTTAAGACCTGATTCTCTATAATCCGGTCTAAATGAGGCGATCTTAAAGCTCTTTTTTGCACTAGTGATAACTTAAGGTGAAATTTGAGCACAGCCTACTTAGCTTCTAGAACTGATATCTTCTTTGACTTTCGACCACCTGTTTAATTATTGACAGTAGTAATAGCTAAAGCAAATCAAATCAAACACAAATTCTCTAATCACACACTTGTATATCTTGGGAAACTACACCATCTTCGGAATCACAGTCTTTGTGGGACGATACTCTACTCACTTTTATTACTTGTTCTACTGATTCACTTGCCATAAGGGAATTCGACTAACAATTAGGTTTTTGGAGATTAATAGCTTTGTTAATTGAGCTTGTGGTGCAAAGCTCCCTTGGAAACTGATCTTGGGTGACACAGGTTTATGGGTTGAGATCCTACAATAGAGGTACATGATGAGAGAGGAGGATTCTCTATTAACATGCTGGCCAGGAGATTCTAAATTGTGGAGATTCGTTTGTTCCCAAAACTACATCGTTAGCTTGGGATCTAAATGGAAAGTTAAAGATAGGAAGATGGTGAACTTCTTTAATGATTATTGGTTGATTAGTGGGACAAAATTAAAAGATCTTTGCAAGAGAAATTAACATTGGAAGAATACCAATCATCTCGTGGCTGACTGGGTGAAAGAGGGAGCATGGGACTTAAACAAGCTATCAAGTTTTGTTGATCCAGCTGTCATTCAAAGGCTCATTGCGTACTTACCACCTAGAGTAGATGCTGGGAACGATTTTGTGGTACGGGGAACTACATGTGATGGTAATTTTTCCATCAGAAGCGCTTATTTTCTCATTGAACAAAATCCACTGCATTTGAGGCACAAACTATTCAATGAAATTTGGAAATGGAGTGGAGCTGAAAGAATCAGAGTTTTTTTGGGAGATGGTTTCGTTGAATAAACTTCCGAGTAACCTGTGGAGGAGTACTTGGTCTTTGTCTTTAGCTCTTTGTGGGTTTTGTTACAATGGAATAGATGATGTACTGCATATTCTAAGGGACTGCCGGTACGCCAAAAGTATGTGGATGAAGCTCATTCAACCATGGTATACTTCCTCCTTTTTTCTGGTAGGCTTGAGGGATTGGATAGCTATGAATTCAAAAGGAAAAATTGGTAAGGATGTGAGATTGCACTGGAATTTGATCTTTGGTGTTGCTACTTCGTAGCTATGGGGATGGAGGAATAAAGCAATTTTCGTTAACAAAGAAATTGTCCTTTCACAGTCGTGGAAGAATCAACGCTTAATGATCCTGTCCCAACTTCAGTATACCCAGACCCAGGTAATCTGCATCTCTCTCTATGGCAGAAGCTTCCTGTTGGGTGGTTCAAAATTAATTTAGATGGGGCGGTAGGCATACATACGTCCAAGGCAGGTTGTGGCGATGTGCTAAGAGATGATAAAGAAGAATGGCTTGCTGGTTTCACTAAGGAGACTGACATGTGCGATGCTACGATTGCCGACGAATGGGCTGTATTGTAATGCTTATCTCTTGCGTGGGATCTAGGCTTAAGAAGGGTGGTTCTTGAATCTGATGCTATGGAAGTTATTAACCTGCTTCTAATAGAGAATTTAAACCATGATAGTTTGATGGTGGCGAAAATCAAGGAGCTGATAGGTAGGAATTGACAGGTAACCCTTAAACATATTCCAAGCTAGATCAACCGTGTGTTGCAGATGCTCTAGCCAAGATGAGTATCTCCAAGTCTTCTATTTTAGATGTTTGTCCAATTTACTTAAGAACTTGGGTGAATAAGAAAGTTTGGGATTAATTTCCCTTCATTGTAATTTCTTTTATTGTATGTGGGCTTTTTAGCCATCTCATATATATATACATATATATATATATATATATATATATATATATATCTGTGTGTGTGTGTAAAACTACCTTTCATTAGAACCACAGGTCAGGTTTTCCACAAAATTTTTGTTGTATGTCGGTTTTTTAGCCATCTCATATTGTATGCGTGTGTAAAACTACCTTTCATTAGAGCCATAGGTCAGGTTTTCTACAAAATTTGAGCTTCATGTCCCCCACTTTCTACACGTAGAAGCAAATACTTTCTTTGTTGTTAATTATTTATAACTCATATTCAACTAATTTATACTTATTTAAAAAATTAGGAAGTAGTTAAAATGAGTTGATTTTAAGTTTGTGTACTAAGGTTGGGGTTGGGGTTGGGCTTACATATTACTCCTCCCATCCTTCATATAATAACTATTTATCTAATTCCCTTATATTAATGAAGTTTGTTAAGTTAATTAACATATTATATATTATATTTTCTAAAATATTTCTGGTTATCTATTTCTTAATTCACTCATTTATTTTCCTTTTTAATTATCTTTTGGGGAGTACCCATAGAGTAAATCAGGAAAATATTAACAAATATAAAATTATGTTTCATATTTAGGACTAAGATGAACTTAAAAAATATGTCTTATATTAATGGCAAGAGAAAGTATATAAGATTGTGTTTGGCTCCACTAGGAAGAACTTATTAGCAAATTAATTAATTTATATTCATGTTTCTTTTAAATCGTTAGTTCCTGTCTTCCTAATCTCAAACAATATTGTCTTTTGGGGTTAAGGTGTAAAAATACACATGTGTTTTACCCCGATGAGCGCCCAACACCAAGTGTTTTTTTAGGTGCAAAAGTGACTATGTGGTTACAAATTGGGTACAAAAATACCGTTTGACCGTTATGTTTGACTTTAGTTAAGTTTGACTTTTTTTGCTAACCGAACGACGACGTGTCTTTCAAAGGTACAAAAATACACATGTGGTTTGGCCAAAAGAGTGCCCAACAACAAGTGCTTTTTTTATTTAATAATTTTATTTCAATTAAAGGAAAATTATTATTTCTCCATGTATAATTCCTGGGAGGCCAATTTGAGACAATTTCTTAGTAGCATATATAGCAATGCCATTAACCCTAGTTAACTTTCGTTACTTTTTACATTGTAGGTCCCACAAGTCTTCACACTCTCTATTATTTTAATATATTTTTAGAATGGTAAAAGTACAAATTGAGTAATAAATTATTTTACTATGAACACCCAACACAATATATTACATATCTTTTCTTGGGACAAAAAGTAGATATATATATAAACATTTTTTATCTTATTAATGCCCATATTTATACATCTTGTGAATGACCATATTTATCTTGTAAAGAGATTTAATAAAATAATTCGAGGAGTTAAAAAACTTTGGTAATTTATAAATTTATCTTGTAAATGCTTGTATTTATCTTGTAATTTTTTTTAACTCCCTTGATTCTTTTAAATTTATTTATGGGTAAAGGTGCAAAAATATACATGTGTTTTACCTTTGGAGCACCAGCACCAAATACTTTTTTCGGGTGCAAAAATACACATGTGGTTACAATTTAGGAGCAAAAGTCACACAACACACATTGACACAGGATGTTGACTGTTAAGTAACCATTTTGACCGTTAATGTCGATGTGTATGATGAATTGGAGTGAGAAGAAGGTAAATGGGAAAAAGAAAGAGCTTATTAGGATGCAGTGAAAAATTTGGGGAAAAAACAAACCCTAAAATTGAATGAATTGAAATGCTGGGTAAATCAAAATCCATTGACTCTGAAAGCAAAATCACTGTGGTCAAAATCGCATTTAAGGGAGGTATTTCTTTGTTTTGATTCTAATTTTGCACGAGAAAAGAAGACATTTAAAACTGAAGTCCAAGCAATCCAAGCAAATGAGCTGCGAAAATATCCGTCGAACTCAAAACTGAAGGAGCCGTGAGATGCAGTAACCAACAGTCAGGAAACGCAACCATAGGGGAGCCGGCACTTGGAAATGAATCCCAGCATTTTACTCTGCCACACCACATTGCAATAGCAATAAAACCATCAATCAAATGCATATACTACGGACTACGACTATACTACTATGAGTGGTTATGGAATCCACCAATGAATATGCGTACAGAAAAGGAAAGGAAAGAGAGACCCGCTTGGAAGTGCGAAGGAGTTCAGGAAGGATCTGATACAGATCTTGGTCCACTGGCTTCGGACGTCTCGGTGGCGGAAGGCCCTCGCTTTTCCCATTTACCCAGCATTTCATTTCATTTCATTCGATTTTAGGGTTTGTTTTTTCCCAAATTTTTTCATTGCACTGTCAGCTCATCCTAATCAGCTCTTTTTTTCCCTCATTTGTCTTCTTCTCACTCCAATTCATCATACACATCAGCATTAACGGTCAAAATGGTTACTTAACGGTCAACATCCTGTGTCAGTGAGTTTTGTGTGACTTTTGCTTATAAATTGTAACCACATGTGTATTTTTGCACCCAAAAAAAGCATTTGGTGCTGGGCACTCCGAAGGTAAAGCGTGTATTTTTACACCTTTACCCTTTATTTATTTTTCTTTTGAATACCCTTAGTAGTCTTGTAAATGCTCTTATTCAAAAAATAAAGTAAGGGCATTATGATCTTTTCACTAACAAAACTTAATTTCATTTTGACCCAAAAAATGCAATGAAATTTTAAAATACTTTGGGGATGACTGAAATAAAATTGCTTCTATGCATGGGGTCGAAGTAATGTTTTCACATTAAAAAAAGGCACATATTTCTAAACATATATTAAAATAATAGAGGTGAGAAGACTGGTAAGACTGACAGAGAAAAAGGTAACGGAAGTTAACAAGAGTTAACGGCGTTGCTATATATACTACCAAAACAATTGATTTTGTCTACTTTTACACCCAAAATAATTAATTGTGTTAGGTACACATAAGAAAATACCTCATTCCTAAATTTACAACTTAAACCATAGAATTATTATATATGGACAGAAGGAGTGCGTAGAAGACAAAATTTAAAGCCACACATACATGAAAATTCTGATTGGTGTTACATGATAAAGTTGTAATTAGTTAATTAGCTTATTATTTAGTTACTTGATGTTGTATAGTTTGTTATGTAATTGTATAGTTTGCTATGTAATTGTCTTGCTCCTTGCACATTCATCTTGTTTATAAAGCACATTGCTTATCAATAATAGTCAATGAATTCTTTTCCAATTATCTGGTCACATGGTATCTAGAGCCACCTAAATTTTTTTCTCTCTCTTCCCAATTTCATTTTACCTTTCCCGTGTCTTTCCCTCGACTTTTCCCCTTTTCCTTTCTTCGTCATTTTCTTGTTTCCTTCGCCCTCACCAAATCGACCTCCATCATCGACCTTCATCACCGGCTTCAATGGCCTCCGCCTCTGCTTCCGATCAGTCTTCCTCTCATGCTTCTCCTTCCATCATTTTCGTTGTCCCTCTTCCGGTCAATGATCCGTCTTCTCCTTTCTACATTCACCCAAACAAGAATCCGTCTCTCGTCCTCGTCGCTCCTCCTCTCTACAGCGCTAACTACCATAGCTGGTTGAGGTCCATACATATAGCCCTCCTTTTGAAGAACAAGCTTCGATTTATTGATGGCTCAGTGGTTCCTTCGCCGTCGACTAATCCTAATTTTCCGGCATGGGAATGTTGCAACAACCTTATTCAAGGTTGGCTTACTCGTTCTCTTTCTCCTACAATCGCTAAGAGTATTTTGTGGTTTGACTTTGCAGCTGAAATATGGAGTGATCTTAGATTGCGATTTTCTCAATGAGACCTTTTCTGTATCGCTAATCTGCAAGAGGAGATTTGCAATCTTTGACAAGGTAGTTCGACTGCCAGTGAGTATTTCACTCGTATGAAGATTCTTTGGGATGAGATGGTGAATATTCGTCCATTAAAGTCGTGTACCTATGGTTCTAGCCAAGCCTTGCTTCATTGGGATGAGGATCAGGTAAATCGTTTCTTGAAAGGCCTAAATGAGTCCTTTGCTTCTGTAAAATCTCAGATTATGCTACTTGATCCTCTTCCCCCAATTACTCGTGTTTTTTTACTTGTTGTTCAACAAGAATGAGAGTTGCATCTACTTCCTGTTCCTCCGAATTCGACTGTTTTAATGGCTAAGGGCTCTCGGTTTCCTAATAGTTGTGGTTCAAAGCCAAAACTCTACTCCTATTGTGGCAAACCACGTCACACTGAGAACTTGCTATAGGAAACACGATTTTCCTCCTGGATTCAAGCTTAGGTCCTCTGGTTCTTTGTCTACAGTGAATAATTTGTCTACCTAGGATTCTAGTTTTGGTTTTGTTCAAGCACCTTCCCCTGCTACGGGTTCATCTCCAGTGACTTCTCCTTCACAAGCTGTTGTCCTTCCCCAGTTTTCCGCTGCTCAATACACTCGCCTTCTCAGTCTTCTTGAATCTCCATCTCCTTCAACACCTTCAGTAAATCATTTTTCTGCTTCTCTGTCTGTCCCTACTGAAGGTAATTCTATATCCAATTCGACTGTATCTTGGATCATTGATTTTGGTGCAACTGATCATGTGTGTTGTTCCTTAGTTTTGTTTTCATCCTGTGTGTTTATATCTCCAATTCATATTCGTCTACCTACTGGTTCTAAGACTGTAGCACAATTTTTTGGCACAGTTCGTATTTCTGATTCCTTAATCCTAAATAATGTTCTTTTTCTTCCTCATTTTTCTTTTAATATTCTATCTGTGTCTCGATTAATAGCATCTCATGATCGTTTCTTAACATTTTCTTCCCAATCATGTTAGATTCACTCAACCCATCCTTCGCTAATGATTGGCACAACTAGACTTTTTGAGGGCTTATACTTCCTTACTGTAGATGTGATTTCCCCAAAGGCTTCACCTTAGGTTTTTTTGACCAATATTGTCTCCTCTTCAAATGCTCATATCTGGCATCTGCGATTAGGTCATCCCTCTGCCAATACACTTTCTATTCTGCATAAGCAAGTTTCTAATATTACTGTATCTCTCATACTTCCTTGTGATGCTTGTCATTTTGCTAAACAGAAACGTTTACCTTTTCTTGTAAGCACAAATTCATACAATAAAACTTTTGATTTGATCCATGTTGATATCTGGGGTCCTTTTTCAATTCCTTCTATTCAAGGTTATCGTTATTTTCTTACCATTTTTGATGATTTTTCTAGATATACTTGGCTTTTTTTTTTAATGAAAACCAAATCTAAAACTCAGATGCATGTTAAGCAATTTTTCACTCTTGTTAAAACTCAATTTTCCGTTGCTATAAGGATTTTTTGATCCGATAATGGTGCTAAATTCATATGCCTCAGTTTTTTGCTTCTCATGGTGTTATTCATCAAAAGTCTTGTGTTGCCACTCTACAACAAAATGATTTAATTGAACGAAAGCACCAACATATTTTAAATGTTACACGTGCTTTTCTTTTTCAATCTTACATTCCCTTTTTTTTATTGGTCTTTTGTAGTCCTTCATGTTACTCTTATCATTAATTGTTTACCTTCTTTCCTTCTTCAAAATTGTACCCTATTTGAAAGTTTGTATGGTTTTTCTCCCACTTATTCTATCTTTAAAGTTTTCGGCTCACTCTATTTTGCTTCCACATTAAGTCATAATCACTCCAAATTTGCTCCACATGCACGTAAATGCATTTTTTTAGGTATTCCACATTGTTCCAAGGCTTTTACCTTACTTGATATGTCTACGAATCAAATCTTTCTCTCTAGCGATGTTATTTTTCATGAACTTGTGTTTCCCTTTAAAATTGACAGCATTACACCCACCTTGCCTTGGCCTGAACCACAACCTTGCTCCCCCTTATTTGATGACATTCCTATTTCATTTTCTCAGCCTACTACTTCTGTTTCAAAGCCGTCACTTATTTCCTCCCAAATATCCTTGCCTTCTAATTCCATTTCCCCTTCTCCCACTCCTTCCCTTCGTAACCTTCATATTTGCAGGATTATCATTGTGCCCTCATATCGTCTATTCACCAATCATCATGCAAAGGTAATCCTTATTATCCCTTGTCTTTGGTTCTTTCATATTCTTCTCTCTCTCCCTCTTATCATTCCTTTGGTAATGCTATTACTATTCATCCTGAGCCTTCCACTTTCAAACAAGCTGTGAAACTTTCTGTTCAGAGAGATGCCATGAATGCAGAAATCAATGCCTTTGAATAGAACCAGACCTGGGTCCTTATTTGTTTACCACCAGGCAAAAGAACAAGTGGGTGTAAATGGGTTTTCAAAACCAAATTCAAGTCTAATGGTGATATAGAAAAGTACAAAGCTAGCTAAACTTGTAGCAAAGGGATATACCCAAACTGAGGGTGTGGATTATTTTGATACCTTTTCCCCTATTGCTAAGATGACTTTTCTTTGTTTGTTATTGTCTATTGCAGCTGCTAAAAATTGGCATTTACACCAATTAGATGTTAATAATGCCTTCTTACATGGGGATTTGTATGAAGAAGTTTATATGGATCTTCCTTAAGGTTATGTTTCTTCTGATCCTACTCTAGTTTGTAAACTGCAAAAGTCCCTTTATGATTTAAAACAAGCTAGTCGTCAATGGTACTCTAAACTCTCTTTAGCCTTGTTGTCCTATGGTTATTTTCAGTCTCTTTCAGATCATTCCTTGTTTTTTAAAGCATCTTCCACCTCATTTACAGTAATTCTTGTATATGTTGATGATGTGGTTGATGAAGACCTTTTCTCATTAGCCTTGGGGTCCACAATCAACAATTAACCAAGGATTGCGTATAGGCAAACCTAGGATCGTTCTCTTCTCGAGGAGCCTTTTATTGAATCCTAAGTAATCTAAATGTCATGCAAATGCAATGAAAACAAGGGGGATTGGGTTTTGGATTTTTAAATTAATAAACTAAAATAGAAATTCAATTTAAATGAAGTGTAAATGAGAAGAAGCGATTAAAATTGATCAACCCAACACTCGGATTCCAGAGACTTCCATCATTGAACAAAATATAAATAACCCACGTTTGGCTCTGGACGAACCGAGATCTCTGCATTTTCCCAGAAAATCCCTCAACTAGACGATCGCCTAGAATATGTCCGAACAAATAAGCGCCCCACTATGCGATCGCACAGCAAAACTTAAAACCTAGTTCGAACTCGTCCTTGGGATAAACCAAACCGAATATTAAATCTAATATTCGAACTATTTTAAATCGGATCCGATAAGATGAAAATAGAAACAAGTTAAATCACCGATAAAGCACAAGTTCTCTGGATGAATCATGGAATCCTCATGTTGGGTTAACCACAGAAGCTTAGCCAAGCATGGCTAAGCAAAACACAGAAGAAAAGATGAATAAGAAAACCAAAAAGAAATCATATTCAACGTAATTGAGAATATGTTTTTAGCCATCTAATCTAACCTATAAATAGGAAACACTAGGGCTACAAGATTGGCGTAAAAATAGGAAACCTTTAAAAATAGGAAAATTCTAAGAATAGGAAACCTCTAATAAATGGTCTTTTATTACAAAATTCGAGCAAAATAAAAATCCAGAAAAATGGGTCTGTCTTTAACTCCAATTTTGTCCATCTTTTTGTCCAAATCAGCCTTCTGATCTTCATAACAATTGTAGCTCTCTAAATCATCTAAAAAAGGAAAGAAGAATCAGCTAATCGGATATCCAGATCAAAAGTTATGGCGAAAATACTAAATCATCTGTAAATCGAATTTAATCATAAAGAATGAATCAAATCCAATTAAAAGCTCAAAGATCGATTAAGTAATAAAATCCATTATTTATTAACTAAACAATCCTAAATTTATTCACCAAGAGATACAAATAAGTGTAATAATATTCAATCATCAAATTCCCCCACACTTATCTTTTTTGCACTCCCGAGCAAAACTCAAAGAAAAAGACTAAAATGAAAAACTCTTCCCTTCTGACAATTGCTAACAATGCAAAAATTTAGCAAGGGACACAAAGCTTCAAAAGACCAATCAATCAAGACCAAAATCCTTTCATCTCCAATTACAAATCCCGGCAATCTCAATCAATGATGCTAATCACACAAGATGGTCTCTCAAGGGATGCCCTCAATCGATCTCTCAAGTGTATAGGGTCAATAAGTGTATCGCTTCAAATTCTACTCAAGGAAATTGTTCTACCATAAGCTTGCTCAATTTCTACTTCTCCACTACTTATAACACATGCATGCAAAAATCAAGAGAGCTTGTTATTGAAAGTTGTAATAGAGCTAGGGTATAGGTGTGAATAAGTATGGATATGATAGGCTAAGCACCCAAGAAATCCAAAGAACATCGTTAATAATAGCAAATCACCTCAATATCATTTCTTTTTATTTCTCCTTCTTTACATTGCTTCCTCTCTCTCTCTCTTTCTTCCTTTTCTTTCTTTTTTTTTTCTTTTTTGTACTTTTTTTCTTTTTTTTCCTTTTTCTTTTTTTTGTACCTTTTTTTTTTTTTTTGCTATAGAATCACAATGACCAACATTAATGCCAAATGATGAATGACACAAAATCAAAATCAAATACTTCCCCCCACACTTAAAATGTTGCACACCTAAGCAACCTTCACACTGAAACACAGAACTAAGGTGAAACCAATGCTCAATAAATTTTTAAGGTGCGGAATAAAATGGTTTTATGCTTAGGCTTGTAATGTGGCTTAGAAAAGAATGAGCCAAGAAGGCACAAAGGGGCTAGCAAAGGGAATATAATGTAAGGGGCAGGCTATTTGGCCAAAGTGGGAAAATGAAAGAAAGAAAACAAGCTTCCATCATACTTATGCATGTAAGTGAAAAATTGAGCTTCAAAAAGAAAAGGAGCAAGTTCTAGAGAACACAAATCATGAGTAGATGCACACATGAAAGAAAGAATGGTAATAGATGAATTCCATTCATGCAGGCCCAAAATCTCACAAAGGTCAATACCAAATCATGCAACCAAGATCCCAAAATTAACTACCAAGAAATATAATCCAAGAGTCCAGAAATTCAGCCTCAAACGAAAGATCCATCAAAACCAAGATGTCAAAGTTCACAAGAGATAGAGCAATCATAGAAAGAGAGTGTTTTATTCATAAAAACTCTTTTTTTTACCTACTAAACTACATCATTTCTACTTTTTCTATCGAATTGGGTCCTCCCCCACACTTATCTTCCTCATACAACAATTAAGCCCAAGTAATCATATGAATTATGAAGAAAATAAGTAAGGAAAGAGACAACCTTTGTTAGAGTATCTTGAGTAGCTTGAAGGAGAAGTTCTCATCTTTGATGAGAATCATGAATTTTTCCCTTGAAACATTTTCTCCCACATTGAATTTCCTTGATGGAGATGGCTCAGGATCTATTGGAAGAGGTCCAAGAATGTACGGTGGATGTTGGTTCCATCGACAACCTTTCCAAGAATGTGCCCGCAAATAAAACAAGCAAATAGCAAGTATCCCATCCAAAAATAGAGACATGGAGAGATTTTGAGTGAATTAAGGGCATGTTAAGTTCCAAACTCTCCAAGTAAGTATCACATCCAAGAAAATCAATGATACTCCCATCAAGAGGAGTCAAGCAACCAATCATATTGTGAACATTCTCTTGTGCTTGCAAAATGGAAGGTGTGGAATCCAACTTAGTATTGGAGTACACCACATCATCGTTGCAATCAAAAGAGATGGATGGGAAAAGAGTGGAAGAATGAAGCGAATTTTTCAAATCATCACCACCTGGAATGTGTAAAGATTCAAAACAATTATCTTGTTTTTCTAAATCAGGTGGCAAATCACAAGAAAGTACTTGTTGGAAAGATTCATCAACATGCAGGATTTTATCAATCAAAATTTCAGAATCTTTGTCACCAACAAGACTACAGGGAGGTAATCCAATGGGAATTTTATGCATTTGGTATTCTAGGCTATGATCTTTCTCACTCACATCAACAACGGTAATCCAAGTAAGGCGTAATCACTAAGCAAGTCCGAATCACCAAATAATGCAGCATTAATCTCGTACAAATAGGGCACCATTCATTATCAGCACATACACAATTGGCGAGAATCACTTTCGTACATGCAAAATCAGGATAATCAACATACCATTGAGCAAGAACATCATCGCAACATTGGCATCCATGGTTGATTCAATCTTTTCAAAATTGACATGCTTACTATCATCAATAGTACAAGAGGGTGCATATTGATCAATGGTAGAATCAACCACTTCACTAAATGATTTCTTTTGAAGCTCAACAAGTAAGTGACATTTTTCATGATAACAATCCACACACATTTGATATTCCTCACAAGAGCATGAAAATATGTCATTCAATTTATCGCATTCATCCATAGTACTATGAAGTGAAGCATTTTCAACAATTAAAGCATCACATGAAGAAATAGGAGTACACTCATCAACAAGTACAATCGAATCACTACTACTAAAGCCAATTGGTTGAGCAATTACATTTCCAAACAATTGAAGGGATTCAACGATGATTTCCTCAACCACCTCATTATCACTCAAATCATGAATTGCTTCATTAATCAAAGTAGTAGGAGAGTCTACTTCTATAAGGATAGAATCATTACCAAATGGGAGAGAGGACTCTTCAATGCACTTTTGTACTTGTTTCACTTCTTGTGCATGTGTGCCCATAATAGAAGGATATTTCATTTTCAACATTTGTGCTTGTTGCTCAATTTCCTTTCCTAATCTCTCATGCGATTTCGCTTGTTGTTCCATCATTCTAAAATGAGAGTCCATTAGTTGATGAAAGTTGTCCTTAAGTGACCACTCCTCATTTACAGCCCAAGCCATTTGATTTTGGAAATCTCCAATGACTTCACAAAATGAAGGATCTTGGTTGGGCATACATGGTTGAGAATGAGGTTCATAAGGTGGGTCAAATGCGTATTGGGATTCATAAGATGGATGGCATGGTCCTGAAGTGGGATGGAATGAAGGATGGTATGGTAAGTGAGAGGGTTGATGATATTGTTGAAATGGAGGTTGGTGGTATGGTTCATGTAATGGGTGGTGGAAAGGACCATGACATTCTTGATTGCCTACAAAAGAGTGAGAACCTGAAAGGTAGATTATGATTGCCATAAAACCAAGCCATGAAATTTCAATACAATTAATTCCCAAGGAATTACAAGAAAACTACCTAACTATAAAAATTAAGAAAAGGAATATAATAAAATACAAATGCAAGTGAAAAAGAAAAGAAGATTTTTTTTTTTTTCCAAAAATGATGAAATATGCAAGTATGCTATGAATTAACTTGGAGACATGGTGAAATCAAATAAATAAGCTCAAAATCATATCGAATTTGATACAAACACACACCACGAAGCTACCAAGTCAAGACAATGCAATGAATTATATGCAAGCTACCTAAATGCAAAAATCCTAAACTATATGCAATAAAAAATTCAAAAATGCAAATCTAACAAGCTTCACAAGAGAAACCCCTTGTCAAAAGTAAATTTGACAATTAAATCACCTAGGGAGCCAATTACTTAGCTCCCCGGCAACGGCGCCATTTGATGAAGACCTTTTCTCATTAGCCTTGGGGTCCACAATCAACAATTAACCAAGGATTGCGTATAGGCAAACCTAGGATCGTTCTCTCTTCTCGAGGAGCCTTTTATTGAATCCTAAGTAATCTAAATGTCATGCAAATGCAATGAAAACAAGGGGATTGGGTTTTGGATTTTTAAATTAATAAACTAAAATAGAAATTCAATTTAAATGAAGCGAGAAAATGAGAAGAAGCGATTAAAATTGATCAACCTAACACTCGGATTCCGAGACTTCCATCATTGAACAAAATATAAATAACCCACGTTTGGCTCGACGAACCGAGATCTCTCGCATTTTCCCGAAAATCCCTCAACTAGACGATCGCCTAGAATATGTCCGAACACGGCGTCCCACTATGCGATCGCACAAGCAAAACTTAAAACCTAGTTCGAACTCAGTCCTTGGGATAAACCAAACCGAATATTAAATCTAATATTCGAACTATTTCCGTAAATCGGATCCGATAAGATGAAAATAGAAACAAGTTAAATCACCGATAAAGCACAAGTTTCTCGGATGAATCATGGAATCCTCATGTTGGGTTAACCACGAAGCTTAGCCAAGCATGGCTAAGCAAAACACGAAAGAAAAGATGAATAAGAAAACCAAAAAGAAATCATATTCAACGTAATTGAGAATATGTTTTTAGCCATCTAATCTAACCTATAAATAGGAAACACTAGGGCTACAAGATTGGCGTAAAAATAGGAAACCTTTAAAAATAGGAAAATTCTAAGAATAGGAAACCTCTAATAAATGGTCTTTTATTACAAAATTCGAGCAAAATAAAAATCCAGAAAAATGGGTCTGTCTTTAACTCCAATTTCGTCCATCTTTTTGTCCAAATCAGCCTTTCGATCTTCATAACAATTGTAGCTCTCTGAATCATCTAAAAAAGGAAAGAAGAATCAGGCTAATCGGATATCTAGATCAAAAGTTATGGCGAAAATACTAAATCATCGTAAATCTAGAATTTAATCATAAAGAATGAATCAAATCCAATTAAAAGCTCAAAGCTCGATTAAGTAATAAAATCCATTATTTATTAACTAAACAATCCTAAATTTATTCACCAAGAGATACAAATAAGTGTAATAATATTCAATCATCAGTGGTGCTTGCTGAAAATGATTTGGCTGAAATTACCTTGATTAAGTAACAATTACATCCTGCATTTACCATCAAAGATCTTGGCGAGCTTCGTTATTTCCTTGGACTTGAACTTGCTAGATCCAAAAATGGTATTTTTTTGTCTCAACATAAATTTGCTCTTGAATTACTTGATGATGTTGGATATTTGGCATCTAAACCTGCTTCTTGTCCTATGGATCCTCACTTAAAGCTTTCAGCTAACTATGGTACTCTTTTGGTTGATCATCTTCCTTATTGGAAGCTCATTGGTCGATTGCAATACCTCACCACGTACTACTCGGCCAGATTTAAGTTTTGTTACTCAACAACTAAGTCAGTTCATGTCTCACCCTCATGGCACCCATTTGGCTGTTGCTCATCGTGCTCTTCGGTGCATTAAATCTTCAACTGGTGTTGGTATTTTCTTTTCTGTTGATTCTGATTTGCAATTACAAAGTTTTGGTGTTTCTGATTGGGCTGGTTGTTTAGACACACATCGTTCTGTCATTGGTTTTGCTGTTTTCCTTGGCTCTTCTTTAATCTCTTGGAAAGCCAAGAAGCAAGCTACTATTTCTAAGTCCTCTTCAGAAGTTGAATATTGTGCCTTATCTTCTACTACATGTGAATTACGGTGGCTTATCTATCTCTTGAATGATTTTCATATTTCTCATGTTGCTCCTGCTCTTCTCTACTGTGATAATCAGTCTGCAATTAAAATAGCTGCAAATCCCACTTTTCATAAGAGAACCAAGCACATAGAGCCTGATTGTCAAGTGGTTAGAGAAAAGCTTCAAGCTAAAGTCATACGTCTTCTCCCGGTTTGGTCTGCTGATCAACTTACCGACATTTTTACAAAGCCTCTTTATCCTACTCGGCTTAATGAGCTTAAATCCAGGCTAGGCATCCAAGACATACATGCTCCAGCTTGTGGGGAGTGACCGGTGTTACACGATAAAGTTGTAATTAGTTAATTAGTTTATTATTCAGTTACTTGTTGTTGTATAGTTTGTTATGTAATTATATAGTTTGCTATGTAATTGTCTTGCTCCTTGCACATTCATCTTGTATATAAAGCACATTGCTTATCAATAATATTCAATGAATTCTTTCCCAATTTTCTGGTCACAAATTCTATAAATTATCATTGCATCGTTATACATTAATTTTGTTGCCTTCAAAGGAAGCAGGATATATGGGGGAAAATAACAGAAAAAACGAATGAGGTAGCTTGACTTAATAGGCACGCCATCATCATTCAAGGCTTTGTCTTCTTTCTGCTTCTTTCAGATTTTGTCTCCATTCTAATTTCTTCTTTGTTTATGAAATTAACTGATGGACAACAAATTAAACTAAAGAGGATTACAGTGACAACCATCGATCATTATTAATTAATCATTCCCAGAATGATGAAAACTGATTGATTGATACTGATACTCGAAATTTAAATTAAAACTTGGCCTTTTCTCATCAACTGGAAAATGAATCTGATGATGAGCATAATGTTAACATTATATCAATCAATAAACTATTGCGAAATTTAAAGTCCATTGCCTGATCGATTAGTGATCAGTAATTAATCATAAATTCACAATATATATATATATGTATGTGTTTGTGTCTATATATATATATATATATATATATATACATATACATATACATATATATGTGTGTGTGTGTATAGAGTAGAGAGAGAGAGATATATATATATATATATATAGATATATGTATAAGCAACCAAAGAAAGCAAAAGCAAGCACAAATGATTCATGAACATGAAAGACTGGATTATATATACAAAAAGAATACGCTTTGAAATAGATAAAATTTCTGTACAATAATCTGAGGTACATATGAACATGCCGGAAAAAAAAAACTAACTCAACATATTAACAAAAATATAATACACATCAAGCAGAAAGCTTATACATACATATATATGGCTAATTAATTAATTAATCCTGAAAAGTCATAATCGTAGACGCTAATCTCAGGCTGCTGAATCATCTGTGAGTAAAAAGGATCAGCTGTGATCAGGGGTTGTTCAACAACAACTTGGTGATGATGATGATCATCATCATCATCAAAAAGGAGTGACTCGAGATAATTAATCTGCTCAAAATCACTGGCTAATATATCTTGAAAAATTGTGTCGTTTCCCTCCGAGATTTCCACCACCATCTGGTTGTTACTGTAATTATTATTATTGCTTCTGCAGATGAATCCATCAAGGTTGTTATCTTCTTCATCTTCTTTGTACATCATCACCATGAGTTCATCTGTAGTATAATTCATATAATTATTATTACTATGATTGTTATGACCGAAGAACTCTTCAGATAATGAAGTTGTCGTCGTTGCTGGTGCTTCGGTTGAAACTAAGGGTTCAACCGAACTCATCAATGGAACCTGATGATGATTTTGATGAAGAATTTGAAGATCATCGTCATGAACTTCGAAAGAAGATGAAGAATTAGGGTTTCCATTATTGTTGTTGTTGTTCCCAGTAAGGTCTTGAACAAGCTGCTTGAAGCGTGAGGAATCGGTGATGTACACCTTTGGTTTCAGATCATTGATCAAATCGTCGAACTCTTGAAGATGAGGAAGATGTTGACGTTGTTGTTGGTGGTGGTGGTGAAGTTTACGAGGATGATCTTTCTTCGATACCTTTGAGGATGCTTGTACCTTGATAGCTCTCTTTGATCCCATGATACTCTCGAAGAAGATGAAGATTACGATGTGTGTGTGATTAAACCTAGGCGTTATACAGCTGGCTCTCTCTTGGTTATGTCGGAGGGTTCGAATAGGTATACGTATTTATATATGTGAATGTGCGTGTGTTTATTTGCGTGTATTTGGAGATATACATGAAGATGATATGCATGAAAGTAGGTGGAAATAGAACAAATAAAACATAAGACATTTTTTTGACCATGAAAGAAAACATAAAACATTAAAGTTATGTTGATGAGATGCTGAAAATGATGTTTATTCGCTTCATTTTTAATTTTATGTTATTTATTACACATCCTTATCCATATGTTTATTTGGGTTTTGCACACATCATATATACTCTCTCTGGCCACACACACACACACACACACACATATGGGGTATATTTTGGAATATGTTTTTAATCTTTTTTTTTTATATATATAAGACATTATATTTGATAACTTTAACTGGTATTAAAAATTAATAAGAATAACTACAAAAATTGATCATTGAAATTTTATGATAAAAATTTAATATTTTTCCTTGTACATATGAATTAATTAGAATGACTTATATAAAAACGTAGGAAATACTTTGCACTTGCACTGTTCATATTTTATTTGAATGGTTTAAATCTTCTATTTCTAATTAAGTTTCAACTTTAATCTCTTAACGAAATTGTAACACACTATCATACGTTATTTCAATGTGACTTTCACTGCTTATCATTCCACTATTATACCGGTAAATATCTACAAAAATTTACGTAAGCTTTTATTGTATTGTTTAATATTAATAAATAATGAAACATTAATTGATTGATAGAGTGATTGATAAAAATAAATTATTATACAAATTCAAAGTACGTTTGAAAGGTCAAGCCATCTGAGGTTGTTATTCTACTTGGCACTCTGTTTCTTTGTGTGTCAAATTAGAAGTATGAGAGTCCACCAAAAAGAAAATGCTATGTTTTGTATTTACGAACGTAGGAGAAGTAAATGTTGGTCAATTTCAACTTGTTTTTCAGGAATTAAAAATAATAATAACTTGCATTACAGGATATTTAATTTAATAGGAGGGCATGAAGGGCACGCAGTTTACTATTTGATAATATAAATATAGAATTATAATTTTGTAAGATAGTATTAACCAATTAATGCTGTTTACTTTGCCATTAATTAGCATCTATATTCACACATTAAGAATTAGATTTAAAAATTATCAGAAGATCCAAGCTCTTGATATATAATGCTAGCTAATTATAACCCCCCCAAACACACACACACACACATATGGCCAATAGATATCTAAATTAAATTTTATTGAGTATATAAATATGTGTTTATGTATATGTGTGTGTGGGGGGACTCTTATGTTTTTGGTATATGTAGTTGAGGAATGCGATGAAAATTTAAAATATATATGTTTTCTTTCTATTGTAATTTAGTACGAGTAGTTATTTTAAATTAAATAAATGTGAAAAACATTTTATTTTGTTTTGAACAACCAATTTAATAACTTTTTTTAAAAAAAAAAAAAAAAAAAATACAATATATCCTTAATTCCTGATTCTAACCTTGTATGGTTTGAAATGGAACAAAAATGCTCTTTCAACATGATTTTTCTTCTAATTTTGATCCTCATAAGGGTGTGGGATCTGAAGTGTGAACCATCAATATGAGTATTATATTTATTTTACATCACATTCAACTTTATTATTATTATTATTATTATTTTATTATTATTATTATTATGTCAAAATTTTATAGTTTTAATACACGGTAACCCCTTATTATAAAGGATCTATCACTCTTTAATTCTAAATAATTAACCAAAGACAGAAATCAATAGTCATCATCAGTTAACATTCACATCTCCTCTATTATTTATCTTTCGTTTCTTTCCCTCGTTTATTTTATATATATTTGTGTTGTGTGTGTGTGTGAAATGAAAATGATTGATTGATTAGCACACATGAGTTTGAGATCAGAGTAAATAATCCATCACGCACACACAAGAAACAAAGACACGTTAGCTGTATATATAGTATGAACCCTGGCGCGCACATAACTTCACTATCATGTTTAATATATATATATATATATAGATATATATGCTTTTCATGTTGATTTATATATATATATATATGGTTTTTGGCATTAGCTGTCGAAAGCAACCCCTATGTACCATCCGAAAATATATAGCATTGCCGAAAAAAAAAATAGAAAATCAAATGCTTAATAATAATATGGACATCTTATGGCATGTTTGAATTGGTGTTGAAAAAATATATTTACGCAAGTCACAAAATAAAACTTCTTTTATAAAGTTTATCCCGTATATATCGTAAATTACGTTGAAAAAAATAGTTTCTATTCTAATTTAAATAAGTACTATAATTGTACACACTTAGCTTTTAAGAATAAATACAATAACTCACAGTGCGATATAGTTTATGATGTGCGAAGTAGAAGGGAGGCCACGGAGCTTACTGTTTAGGTAGTGACGACATGCACAACCTAATATCAATCAATCAGTTATTAATTAATAATTATAATAAATAGTTTATTTAAATATCGCTTGCTTATTGTCCCACTATTACAGATTCGTGAACATATAACATTAAATATTTAATGGTTAAAGAGAAGCACCGTCGATTATATTATGGTGAGGCAAAATATGCAAACACCAATAAACGCCATTTCTAAATATAAAACCCTAACTAAACTATGATTATTACAATCACACACACCTATGTTCCTAATAATATGAAATTGATATACTGTATCTAATTAAGATATGCCTAATGTATAATGTATTTGCATCGACTTGAGATGAATTATGCTGTTCATAATTTGTGAACATGCGACTTTTCCACATATACTGGTATATTTTTATGAAGCACTCCATATGGATCTTCTTAAAGTTTAAGGACGATATATGCAAAAACTTCTCCTGCTGTATATGCAGCGAACCATCACTAAATTCTAAAACGTGTGGAAGGAAGAATTTGCTTTACATATGTCCCAACTAAGGAACAAACAGCTGACATCCTCATTAAAGGTCTTTCAAGACAGAATTTTGAAGATTGTATTTGCAAGTTGGACATACATACGTACATACACACACACATATAGTCATCCATATACATATGCATGACACTAGCTAGTAGGGGTGTGCACAAGCTCGGAGTCAGGATTTAAAATTAAGGAGGCAAAAATTATAAAATTAGGTCCATAAATATTTCAAAATTTTCATTTTAGCCCCTTCATGAAACTTTCAGTGGAAACTAAAGTGAAAATATTGAAATTTTTATGAGATAAACATATAATTTCCTAAAATTTTGGGTATAATTATGTAATTTTAGGGGACAAGGCTACCCCTAACCCCCAATTCCACCACTGGGTGTTCATGAGGCCCAAAATGCCTGCCCAAGTTTAGGGAAAAAAAGCCCAGCCCGGTCCTAAAATATAAGCCCATAAATCATTTGGGCATCCTAAAATATAAGCCCATAAATCATTTGGGCATCTTAAATTTTAGGTTTTTTTAAAAAAATTTTTTTAAAATTATATATATATATATATATATAATTTACATATTTAAATGATTGTCAAGCCAAATACGTAATCGGATGAGAGATGAATAGTTGAATGATTATTTAGGATATATTTGATAGTATTGATAATAAGACAATTATAATGGAATTCCAAAAAATAAGGTCTAGAAGGTTGACATTGTTTTTATTGTAATATAATTTTGTTATTAAAATATATGTACTTGAACTTATTGAGTGCCCATTGTAATTTATGTAAGTATTTCTAACCTTTGCTTTTCTAAAATTGATTTGTAAAATAATTGTATTTAAAAATATATTTTTTTTATATAATTGTTTAACTTTTGTTTTTTAAGTATTTAAAATTTCCTTACCATTCAATTAGAATTAAGTGAACAAACATATTTTGTATTTATTTAGCACATATGAACAAACATATTTTTTTTCATACACATATTTACTTAAGAAGTAGGTAAATTGAGTTTTTGAAAAGTAAGTTATTATCAAATAATAAGAAAATAATCTCTATTGAATTAATTTATTTTATTTTCCAATGAATTGAATCTAAATAATAAAATATTAGAAGGACTATAGCATAAAACATTTTTTTGAAACATCAAACTATACATTTTTATGTATTATTTTTTAATATTTCATTATTTTTTAATCTTAGGGAGATTTTCGGATACACTACAAGCCCACCTTGCTCGAAATTACTCGAGACTTTCATAAGGCGGGGCCAGGCAGCGGGATGCAAAATGCCACCCGTTCATCTTCCAGGTTGGGCATCAGGACATGGTTCATGTCCTGCTGAACCTTACCTATGAATAGCCCTACCAGCTAAGCACAAGCAGTGAACAAATAATTTAGAGTGGGTTTGTCTTATTTATTTTGTTGTTGTTTTTTTAACTTTGCCCATAACTTTTTCTTCTTGTTCTTTTTATAAAGTAGGATGTTTGCTTTGATATCTTTGTTTAATTTTAAAGTGTAAGGCTTTTAAAAGAGAAGGTCCATTATTATTATTATTATTATTATTATTATTATTATAGGTGTTTCCCTCCATGGGTTAGGCAAAGACGAGATTGCTTTAACATCTTTCTAATGTATGTGGAATTAATTTAATTTGACCCATCTTTGGCTCCCAGGTCAAACTAGCTTTAACATATACTCCTTTCCATTTTTAATCCCCTTTGCCTTTTTTAAAAGGAAAAGAAATAAATTCTAATTTCCATATAAAAAAGTACTATATAATACTTACTCCTTTGGTTATTAATATATATAAGACATATTTAGTGAATTAATCTTGGTAGTAAATATAAAACATAATTTACATGTTAGTCAATTTTTTCCTAATTTACATCTATTGATATTCTTTAAATAATAATCAAGGAGGAGAGAGAATGGGTAAATTAAGGAATATAACTAGGATGTTTTAAAAAATATATGTCATAATAAATAACTTCTTTAATCTAATCAAATTAGATAAAAATATCTTAAGGATTGGAGGGAGTATTACATTTTTATTATTAGCTAAAGAATTTTAATTTTGTACCTCAAGGACACATAACTATTTTTTAAAAAATTATGCTCGTTGCTTTTTTATCTGCTGGCTCGGTTTTTTTATTGCGTCTCATTCTTTATACTAACTTAATGAGTAATAAACAAAATATGATTAAGAAGTTTCAAAACATCATAAATTTGATTTAACAGATTATTGAGTAAAATTCAATAACTTTCGGAAAAATAAAATAAAATTCAATAACAAAGCATGGATTTAAATCTTACTGCCAACAAGACGTTTTCATGAATTAATGAATTTACATAAATTTTCTATAATGCATGGATTTAAATCTTACTGCCAAGAAGACGTTTTCATGAATTAATGAATTTACATAAATTTTCTAAAAAAAAACACACATTACTATTAAATCCATTAAAGAGCTAAATTATAGAAAGAGCTAAATTATAGATTTGTACTTAAAATATAAATAGATATTAATTTCTATTCAGCCCGACTCGTATGACGTGTTAGGATTTGACTAGCAAAGGCTCCCGCGTTCTTCATTTACTTAGGCGGAAAGAAAAGCTACAGTGTCCTTCCCGCCTCTCAGTGTCACTGAGAAAGATGAACACAGAGAACACTCATTAAAGCAAATCAAAGCAAAAGTGAGAACCAACGCCAATTATAGAGCCATACTACCTTTGGCTGCTTCCTCGAAAAAGCACAGTGAAGGTTCATCGTTCATTTATTTATCAGTTTCTTTTGTTAAAAAGCAAAAGCACTCACTGCGACAACAGAATGCCAAACCCGGACACGAACCCTCGTTTTTCTGATTTTCAACTCAAAACCCCTTTTGCATTTCCTCAATTTTATAACCCTAATAAAGCTTCGTCGTCCTTTGGCCCACCCCACGATCAAAAGTTCCTAATCTATCTCACCCCAATCCGCCTTTCTTTTTCCCTATACAAAAAACCAATGTTGTCTTTCACTTCGTCAGACTCGAATGCTGGGTTTAAGCATTTTGGTACTAGTGAAATTTTCTGGGTGAAAATTGAGGAAACGAGTTTTGAATTGGTGGCGGTGGTGGTGGTGGTGGTAGGGTTGTTGGGGAAATGGCGAGTACGAGTGGCACAAATGATGTTGTGCATAGTGTCCCTCGGCCACCTTCCCGGCGGATGACGAGGAATGTAGAGTCGGTTGATGAGGAGGGTGCTACTGACAGTGAGATTGTGCCATCTTCTCTTGCTGTTGTTGTTCCGATCCTCCGTGCAGCCAATGAAATTGAGGAGGAAAATCCCAGAGTTGCCTATCTTTGTGAGTGCTTGAACGGATATTCCTGCTCTTGTTACTTTCTCTATTCATGGACAGAGCTTTTCTATTAAAACATCAATAAATTATTGTGTGTATAGCTATCGGACCTGCTAGCAAAAACTTAGCTTTTGTTATTAAGCGCTACATTATTCTTGTGTCTGTATCAAAAAGGTTTGCTTTCAGTTTATGAATTAAGATGATGATTACTTAATTTTCAATGTTGTCTTCTGAAAAATTCAAAATAGTGAAGGAAAAGATGTTATCTGTATTAATGTTGCACATGGAGTTTAGTGTGTTTTCGGTTCTTTTGAGTGACTAGAACATTACTGATATTAATTTGTTTTGTTTTGTTTAATAGGCCGCTTCCATGCATTTGAGAAGGCTCATAAAATGGATCCAACATCAAGTGGGCGTGGTGTTCGTCAATTCAAGACTTCTCTGCTGCACAGACTGGAAAGAGTAGATTACTAACCTTGTTTGCTTGCAATTTCCTACTTTTATTTTTCTTTTGGCTGTATTATGTTACTTATTAATGGTGTCTATGAGCAGCTAACAAAGATGTGTATCCTGTGGATTTATATCTTAAACCATTAAACTCATCAATATTTGCTTTTGCTTTTTTGTGTGTGTTTTTAATCAGGGAAAACAGTTAGCATCATACAAGAACTATAACGATAGTTATTTCTAATTTTCTCTTGGAGATTTTAAAAAAAAAAAAAAATTGTTTGCAGGAAGGGGAATATACTAAAAAGTCTACTAGAAGAGGTGATACCAGAGAATTGCAGTCGCACTATCAAAAATTCTATGAGCAACATGTCCGAGATGGTGAATTTACAAAGAAACCGTGAGCTTCATCTTGATGCTCTTGCAAGTTCTGTCAATGATGGCATTTTTTGTTGTTTTGTTTTTTTGGAAATAAGTGACGCCATTAATTTACTATGTCTTATTCTTCTCATATTGCTATTGAAGAGAGGAGATGGATAAGATTCTTCAGATTGCCAGTGTGTTATATGATGTTCTGAAGGCAATGGTATCTCCAAAAGACATTGAAAATAAGGTTTGATTTTCTTGATTAGATTACTGTGAGTTTTTTTTGTTTTTAGGATACTTCTTATCTATTGTAAGGACCCGAATTAAGGATGTTGTTTTATCACCAGACAAAAGAATATGCAATGGATGTTGAGAAGAAAAGGGGACAATGTGAAAACTATAACATTCTTCCATTGTATGCTGTTGGTGTTAAACCAGCAATCATGGAAGTTCCTGAGGTTTGTATGTTTGAAAGTACATGCAATGACAGTTTTATCACTGCCAATAAGACAATCTTCATGACATTTAACCTTTTCCTGTGCTTGTCTTTTATTTCTTCTGAAAATATAGATCCAAGCAGCACTTAATGCTCTTCGCAAGGTGGAAAATCTTCCAATGCCCATAATTCATTCAAGAAATGATTCCTCTGGTGGTGCTTCCAGAGTGCCTATGGAGAGATTTAAAGAAATTAATGACATACTTGACTGGCTTTCTTCTGTTTTTGGGTTTCAGGTAATAAATGTTTTCTTATTTGTTTCTTTTTCTTGGTTCTTCTAGGATTGGAAGTTAAGCCGGTTATTTATGTAGGACAGAATTAGGACCAAATTTCTTTTTTCCCCTTTTCTTTTTTTTTTTAATAAAAGAAGAAAACATCAATGGGAAAGAAGAGATGATAACTTTTTGAATGAATCACTCTTTTATCAATGTCATTCATCATCTTAGCACTATATATTCTCATCTTAAGACTTGTTAAACTTTTGCAATAGTTCATAGGACTGTATCATCATTTACTTTTGACAATTAACTTGTTGAGTGCTTCAAAATTGTGAATTTGATTAAATCATATAAGTTAAACTTTTGTGTCTTAAATTATAGGCACTTTTAACTAATTTACACCTCTAATAAAGTTAATGTCATTAAAAAATACATATTCTTTCCATGTTTACCCTCATTTAACATGGAGTCTCACATGGGAAATATGGAATGGCTGGTTCTTAATTTTTAATACTCAATAAAGGCATTTTCAGAAAAATCTTATTTAGTACACCCTGAAAACCCCAAAGTACCTTATATTTGTATACATATTACTTCACAAAAAAATGCCTGATAATTTTAAACGGAGGGAGTATAGTGTTAGCTATCAATTAAGAATATAGGTTTTTTTTTTTGTCATAGAAACTTCTAGTGACTCATCTGACGAAACCTCTCTTCTCTTTTGGGATATGAAGAAAGGAAATGTGGCAAATCAACGAGAGCACCTCGTTTGTTAGTTGCCAACATTGATATAAGGAACGCAAAACCTGAATCTCATGAGGTGAACTATTGATTCTTGCTCTTCAGTTCCTCTCTAGTTTCCTCATTCTCTAGATGTATTAGACTGCAACATAATATGACACTTCTATGTTTGATATTGAAGACTAATGTGAGGCTGTTTCAGCTTCATGAAAATACTGTGCCACGTTTATTGGGTAAAATTTTCAAGAATTACAATTCATGGTGGAATCATTTGCGTTCTGAATCCAATATTAGGTATGTGAATTTATTATTGGGGGATCATTATTTGACGTCCTGAGATGTTTCTTGAGATAAGCTTAAATAGTGTTTTAGAAACAAGGGCAGCATGCAGAATTTTTCTTTTCTTTTCTTTTTTGTTTTGGGATAACTTCACCAAAGTTTTGCAATTACTTTTGGCACCACAGGTTTCCAGAAGATGGTGACAAGCAACAGTTAGAGCTGATATACATAGCTCTTTATCTTCTTATTTGGGGAGAAGCTTCAAATATTCGCTTTATGCCTGAATGTCTTTGCTACATTTTTCATCATGTGAGTTTTGTTTAATGCTCCATCATTTTTATTGACATAGAATTCATATTTATATGATGAGTCTTACATCTAGCATATACTCTAATACTTAGCAATTTATACATGAGTATATGTAAAAATGTTTCTTGTGTTACGTTTATATACACTATCATATATCATCCTCACTACCTCCATCAGCATTACCTATGTTGCTGAAAGCATTTTAACTTTGAAATTGTTCTTCTTAGTGACGTATGAAATATTGAAGTTAGGAAATACATTTTACCTTAGCCAAGACCCTTCTATAAACCATACCAGATTCAATATTCCTTGCGTAATAATGTGACTATCAACTGCATGTGAGTGTTAAAAGTTTCCCACATAGCATCTCTCTTCCCTGTAAGACTCTGATAGAGTACCAATTAAACGATAATTGATATTATTCTTCTAAGAATAATATCAATTATTATGTGCTGGTTACTTAATTATTATTTAACTAATTGAGTTTGTTTTTATTATTATCTTTAGGAAATCAGGAAATAAGTGAAATATCCTACTAGATAGATTTAGTTGCTAGAGTCTAGGATTATGAGCTATCTGAATTTCATATTTGGATTTCATATTTGAATTTTGAATTAGAGTCTCTCTCTGTAAACTATTATACATAAGCATAGTGCCTCATCAATAAGAGCATGGAATATTTCAGAGAGTAAATTCGTATTGGAGATTCTCCTAAGCTTTAATAGTTTGCTGAGTTATAGATTCTGGCTCATCTTCTATTAAGGATTTGGATGTTCTTAAAGAGTTAGCGAGATGTTTGCTTCCTCTTTAAAATAGAGTAATTTAGATTCATCTTAGATATCCTCATTGCCTTCTCAACTCATTTTCTCATATCAAATTTAATTACCTCTCTTTACATTCTCATTTAACCTTCCCATTAGCTTAACCCAAAATAGTACCTTACTAGACTCTGGCATAACAGTATTTTGCATGACTGGTAGTTAACTGGTGTAAACAGCTACTAGATTATCACAGGGGGAAAACCTGTTGCTTGAGATTGAAAAATGAAAGTTCTTTAATCAATGAGATTATGATATAACTCTTTTGTTGCTTTCTTTCTAAAGATGTGCAGTCATGTCTATAAGATTATACAAAACAAAGTCCATCCTGTGAGTGGGGAGAAAGACAAAAATGAAGCTCCATATGAGGAAACCTTTCTGAGGGATGTTATAACACCTATTTATGATGTGTTAGCAAAGGTGAGTTTGATACAGTAATAATTGTATTCATTTTGCTACATTCTGATAAAGGTGTGCCTGAAACTCTTTTCTGAATCTAATGAAACAGGAAGCTCAAAGAAACAACCAGGGCAAGGCCAGCCATGCCAAGTGGAGAAATTATGATGATCTGAATGAATACTTTTGGTAAATGTTTTAATGAGTTTATAATTATCAGAATGTTGAAAACAATGCTAAAACCTTTTTTGTTGTCTATATGTTTTACAAAATGCCTAACTATGTGTTCCTAGGTCTGACAAATGTTTTAAGCTGGGGTGGCCAATGGACCCAGAAGCAGATTTTTTTAGGAATTCAGCAGAGTCACAGCCAGTAAATGAGGTCTCTCTCTCTCTCATATGGCTTTCTCCTTATCTTTCTTATCTCAAGAGTAGTGGTTTTGAATTTTCAAATGGTACTCTCACAAAGCTGTTCATGCATATGACATTGCATGATAGGATTGCTTTTAAATCAGTGTATATCTTCTACACCTTCATGGCTGTGTGTCAATATCCAAAGGTCGATTGTCTTTGTGCTTCTGTACTGCAAGCTTTATTCACTTCTAATATTGCATTGAGATTGATAAAATCGTAAACTGAAAAATAAGAAATAGATGGTCAAGTATATTGATTAGCTATTGGACGAGTCATTTTTTTTAAATAGTATTAGTATTGAAGCATATTTCATTTGAAAGTGGTTCATGATTCAAAATTTATTTCCCAATCAATATTGTTATTTTTCTTTTTTCCTTGACTGTTTCTAGAATTCAGAAAATTTTCCATCTTTGTAAGAGGAAAAAGATTGCATTTTGATTTTATTGTTCTTGTTCTCTATCGTCCTTTATTCCTGAGAGATCTTTTGTTGAATATCAAATGCCAATGGTAGAGTCCTAACCGAGCTAGCTCTGGAGCTGGAAAGAAGCCCAAAACAAATTTTGTGGAAGTTCGTACATATTGGAGCCTCTACAGGAGTTTTGATCGAATGTGGATCTTCTTTATTTTGGCTTTACAAGTAATCTCAATCCATGATGGTTGGAATTATGACATAGCTTTTGAATTTCAACAGAAGAAGTTTGTGACATTTATGAAGGTACTGCTTTTCAGGCCATGATTATTGTTGCATGGAGTTCCTCAGGACCTTTTGCTATGTTTTATGATGGAGATGTCTTTAGAAATGTTATGAGCATATTCATCACACATGCTATTCTGAATTTGCTGCAAGGTACTCGATCATATGCGCTTGAAACTTTCTGTTATGTTGGGTAGGAATAAATGCTAATGCAACTACTTACTATTACTGTTACTATTAACATTCAAACCACTAATCCGCTAATCTTAACTTCTACTTGCAGCTTCTTTGGATATTATTCTGATTTGGAATGCCCTGAAGAATATGAAAATTTCCCAGTTGCTACGGTATCTTCTGAAATTTGTTGCTGCTGCTGTTTGGTTTGTTGTTTTGCCAGTCAGCTATTCCAGTTCTCTTCAGAATCCATCAGGGCTTATAAAATCCTTAACCAGTTGGGCTGGGGATTGGGGGGACCAGTCACTATATACATATGTTGTTGTGATATACTTACTGCCGAACATTGTGGCTGTAATATTATTTTTTCTTCCACCCATACGGAGAAAGTTGGAGAACTCAGATGTGCGAATTGTTACCCTTCTAATGTGGTGGACTCAGGTAAATAAGACCAGCATTTACTAGACTTACAGGATGCCGGGTGCTTGAATTAATTCTTCTACATCTTTCTAATTTGTTTGCTCTTCTTGAACACCTACCTTTCTTCAGCCAGTACTATATGTGGGAATGGGTATGCATGAGGACTTGTTATCACTGCTGAAGTAAGTGAAAAGCTCTGGTAACTTCTTATTTAATCACCCGATTTTATATGGTAATTGGCTTCCATCTGTATTTAGCAAGAAAAGATTTTCAGATGGTTGGATAATCAATAAGAATGATGCAGAGAATTCCAATTTTAAACTGGCAAGGTTTTCAGTCCCAGTTATATACATGCTGATGAATGTATCTCTAATTGCAATTTACTATGCTGACGAATGTATATTTGATTGCAATTTACCACGTCTATGTCCTATTTGGTTGGCAGGAGGAAAGTGACTCTCTCGTGATATTATTATGTTCTTATATTTATAACTGAATGGTCTCTATGATTATTTTTTTTAAAGTAGGGACATGAGGATCTTTTTCCATTATCAAAATTACTTTTTGTATTACATCATCCGTTCCATTATGTATCAGTTACTACATAGCTGTTGGTGTTGTCTTCAACTTTGAGCCCTCATATTTCTCATGTGAAAAGTATTCCCGCAATGTTTTTGTCATTAAACAAAATTTTGAATCATTGGCCCAATTGAGTCTGCTAAAAGTTCCTCTTTGCTTTTGCATTAAAATACGTCTTTGTGGTAGGTACACCCTATTTTGGATCCTGCTCCTAATAAGCAAGCTGGCATTTAGCTACTATGTGGAGGTACAATCTCTAGGTCAATTATATGTGGCTTTGCTATATCATTTACATTTTAAAAACGTGTTACACTTGAGTTACTTGTCGAGACAAAGTGATAATGTTCCTTAGTAAATGCATATTGAAAAACCTCAATTCCTTTGTACACCATTATGCACATAAACCTCTCATTGCGTCTCGCCCTTTTATACACATATGATCACCCCACATTGACAGACATTTCTCATTTTTCCTGTCCAAATCGATTTTCTTGCTGTAAGAAAAACGGGAAGAAAATAACTATAAAGGGAAAAGGATGATGGGGATGACAGTAATTGAGGGAAGAGAGATGTATATGAGAAAGGTTGTCGTTATGTCTTCTCTTACCTTCCATATTAGCCTCATGATTATAGGATATACACTTTGGTTATTATCCTTGATTAGCTGAAAGCATTATTCTTCATTCAACAACAATAACAAATTAGGAGAAAAATTGAGCAGTCATAATTACAAAACTAAAGTAAGTGAGGATGCTTCTTTGTTTGTTCCATGTGCTTGTCACTAAAGTTGTGGTCGGTGCAATCCTGTTTTTCTTATGATGATTTTATATAGAGGGGAAGAGCTCTAAACTTCTTAGTTGAAGTATATATAGCCGATGTCATAATTTATTAATTGAGATTGAAGGATCAAATTGAAGCACATGAAAAAGACTAACATTATTGATCCTTAAGAATAAAAGAAAATACAAAGAGGCTTTTATATATGGAAACTAATAGACTAACCCTAACCCAAAAAATTAATCTAATCAAATCATAATGATAAAATATTCATATCAAATCCTAATATATTAAGTAGTAAACATTAATAATAATAATAATAGTTAATTTCCTAATTCTAAACTTTCTATTCTTAACACTTCTCCTCAAGTTGGAAGCAGCCTAATTACTAATAACTTCTTCATGAGATCTTGAATCTAGCAGCAAATTTGGGTACATCCAAGAATAGTTCAACCAAATGTCACAACAAGGACATGCAAAAGTAATAATCCAATAGCTTCACCAGGAGCTTAACAACTCATAAGGGACCTAAACAACAGCTAATGGTCTTACAGGGAACCAAAACAACCACCAATAGTCTCACAAGGGACTAAAGCAATAACCAACGGTCTCACAAGGATCAAACAACACTTCAAACATCTCAAGAGAAGAACACTAAAGGTCATACTAGGGACCAAACAACGCTCCAAAGTAGACCACACTAGGGACCAAACGACAAAGCACTAGAATAGGCAACCAAAGAGACGAACCTATCCAAGCCTGGAAGCACAAAAGTGGAGCATGAAACCACCAGGGGCAAGCCGGGCTTAGAGAAACAACCTTGGAGAAGGAAGTCGACGTCAGAAACTCGTCGGAACGCGCTGTCATGCGTTCGGCAAGTGAAATTGAGGCAAACATTGAGACAGTGTTTGTAGCTCATGCGTAAGGCAGACGAAGGCCGGACACCAAGGTTAGGACGATCGGGTTTTTGACCTTACATGGCCGGTGCGTGTTCACACATGACGTCGAGATTTGGAACCCTGAGAGTGATTCCAAGCCTGCCCGTGATAAAAGTAAACGGCGGGCAAGAGGAAAGTATTTCGCAGCAGGTAGCAGGAAAAAATAACAATAGTAACCCTGCAAAAGGGAAAATGGAGAAAAAATTGATAAATTGAAGAATGACATTGAATCACAGGGAAAATACTAATATTATTAATCCTTAGAGGCCTTTATATAGGCTAACTAATAGATTAACCAAAGAAAATCATAATGATGAAATATTCATATCAAATCCTCATATACTAAGTAATAAACATCAATCATAACAATACTAATTTTATTATCACATTAATGTGTAAATCATATTGTAAGGGCTTTTTGAGTTCGGAGACATGTTCTGACCCTAGTAAGCCCCTAAGACCTAACCCACCCATACTTTTGTATATGAAAAAAAATGCAAATCATAGTTCTGAAGAATTGTTGAGAATTTTTTTAATAAAATGATGAGAAAACATAGTTTTGGTTTCTAGAGATGTAGTCAACTTGGGTCAAGGCTTGTATAATTTTTCATTGAGGAATCCATCGAATGATGATCAACTTTGGCCAATGTCCTTAGAGATGACGTGTTTTGATGTGGCAATGCTGTCTGGTAATATTGACTTTGACCACCTCCCAAGACTAAGGGAAAAACCCCTCTGGAGAAAGGGGAAATGAGGAAAAAAAATGTAAGCTTAAGAATATAAGAAAGTTCCCCAATCTCTGTCCACAATAGTCAAGACTCCGTTGAAACAACCATAGAGAACACTAGAGAGAAGCAAGAGATATAACACTTTTCTATAAAGCATTTGTCGATGTACTACAAAATATTCTTATCTTCCTTTCCAACTAAATGCAAGTATTCACTCACTTCCTCATAAATTTTGGGAAAATTAAGGGAAAATCCCTCTTTACAAAGTTTATTAGTGGGAAGGACCTGAATCATGGTACTGGTACTTTGTGCGAACAAAATTTACAGAGTACCAATTGTGTATAAAATTTTAACAAGTTTTTCTCACCAATTAAATTTCTAATGAGGAACTTTTCCCCAGTTTTCCCTTAAACTTTTTTTGGTCTTCTTCCTGAATAACTACATACTAATCAATATAAATTAATCGCTCTTTTCTGATAAAACCCAAAACTGCCCAAAGATTCCAAATAACTTGTTCCAAAGCAAAGTAGCCATAGTACAATGTAAGAACAACTGAACAAACTGTATGGTTATTTTGAAAATAGTCCTCCACAAGAAACACATCTTAGAGAGGAGAAAATAATCCCATTATGCCTTCAAATTTGCAACATATTATTGGTATTTATTCTGTTCAAGACCAATGTCCTACACAATAAACAAATATGGACGCTTCAATTGTAAACTAAGGGACCAAAGATAGAAATCAATGAAACTATTCCCTCATATTGCAAATTGTAGGGCTCTTGCCATCATGTTGCATTGAGTTTTTGTTGTTGTCTTGTGTGTACATAACTATATCAACAACTTAATTTTCTCATGAATTTACTTCATTTTGATTTTTCTATGCTCTACTAAACTATTTTTTTCCCATAGATATTGCCCCTTGTTGGACCCACAAAATTAATCATGGAGATGCGTATAGATAACTTCCAGTGGCACGAATTCTTTCCAGAAAAAGGTAACACTGCTGTATATTCTCATTATCTATACTGTATATTCTGTGGATATTGCTAGCATCAACTCACTGCAAATTCTACAGATACTCATAATATTTTTGTTGTCATTGCAATATGGGCTCCAATTATACTGGTAAGTTGAGTAAAACGGAATTTCTTGAGTTGTGATCTGTTGCATTGGCTCTTAGTTGTTCTTTTAATGAATTCATGCCTCTATTATATATTTCATTGATATCTAGGTTTACCTTATGGATACTCAAATATGGTATGCCATTTATTCCGCTGTATTTGGTGGGATTCTTGGAGCCTTTCATCATTTGGGTGAGGTTAGTGGAAAAATTCATTTTAATGTTTTCATTGTTGTTCGTTTTGCTTCTCCAAGAAAATTTCCTAAAATATATATATAATTTGCACTTCAAACAGATGCTCCATGAAGCCAACTTGTCTTTTCTGTCCAAAATATTTTTATAGTGCTAATAAGCTTGTATTACTGGTGATACAAAACTTTTCTGTTGATTATCTCCTTGGGGTATTTTTTATCTTAGATAAGGACACTTGGGATGCTGCGCTCCAGATTTGAATCTATACCATCAGCTTTCAGTCAGTGCTTCCTGCCTGGAAGTAACAGTGAGACTAAGCCAGAGGATTTGGTACTGAACTTCATATTAACAATTTCAGAGCTCTTGTATTTGATGCAGTAATTTGGCCCACATGAACCTTGTAGTTATTTAGTTAATCATACAAGACATTTAACTCTACTTTCTTACATTTCCTACTTACAGCATTTTTTACAGTTCTCATATGATATATATATCTAGAACTGTAGTCATATGCATGCATTAGCTTCCATATTATGCATAACACTATCACTCAAGCTGAGAGAGTGAGAAAATTTGCTCAATATCCCATGATTTGTGAGAGTAGAAAAATTGCCATGATTTCATTAGATATGGAAGAATTCACTGACTTATTTTTTCTTGTTTTTATGGGGCTAAAGAATAATTTTTGTTTCAGGATGAATCATATGAACGCAGAAATATTGCATACTTTTCTCAGGTTTGGAATGAGATTATAAATTCCATGAGAGATGAAGACCTGATCAGCAATAGGTCCAAACTACTTACTTAATGTGCCTTGCAGCTAATGCATGGATTTGGAGATTCTAATTATTACCTTTGTCTTTAAACTGTGCAGGGATAGAGATCTGTTGCTTGTCCCCTACCGCTCTAGTCATGTTACTGTAATTCAGTGGCCCCCATTTTTGCTTGCTAGTAAGGTACATGTTGTGAATGGATGTATAAGTTATTTTTGGCTGAATTCCTGTGACTTTTACTTACTTCCTGTTTTCCTTTCATACATGATAGATTCCAATAGCAATAGACATGGCAAAAGATTACAAGGGAAAGGATGACGCTGAGTTATTTAAAAAGATCAAGAGTGATGAGTACATGTATTCAGCAGTCATTGAATGCTATGAGACACTCAGGAATATTATATATTACCTCCTGGTAGATGAAGAAGATAAGGCGTAAGTAAGAAGCATTTGATAGTCTTCCTGCCCCTGCTTCCCATCCTCCGGCCTAGAAAGTTGAGAATTATTGAAAGAGACCATGGGGTGACGATGTTTAAGAAAAATAACTTATTATAGAATTAACTACACTTGCGGTTAATTGATCTTTCATTATATTTTTCAGCCCATGGATCTTTTTTATCTGTTATCTCAATAAAATTATGCGTTATTTATGATGTATAAGTTGAGAGGCGGGGGGGGAATTGCCTGCCCATATATTTTCTGCTTATATAATTCTTTCGACTGGATGGCCATGAAACAGGGTCGTAAGGAAAATTTGGCAGAGAGTTAACATGAGCATAGAACAGCACACATTCGTCAAAGAATTCAAATTGAATGGCTTGCCCTTACTCAGTGAGAAGTTGGAGAGATTCCTAACTCTATTGGTATCTTGTTTCCACTTTTAGTCTTTTTACATGTCTTTTTCTTACTCCCTCCTGTCCAAAATACAAGTCCTTTTCTCCAAGCTTTTCTTGCTTAAAAAATGTAAGTCCCATTTGGTTAATATCTAACGTATTAAATTTTACTTTCCCTTGCTTCACCCTTATCGATAATTTTTTTCCCCATAAAAAGTAAGGTCATCTTTGAATTTAGTAAGGGTTGTTTTGGAAAATATTGTTATTTTTTGGCAAATTTAATGAGTTAACTTCCACTTAACTTCCTTTCTTGGTCTGTGCACAAGTCGGTAATCTAGACTTATATTTTGGATCGTAGGGAGTTTCATACTTCTCAAAATCATATGTGAGGCATTTTGGCATATCCATTCAAAGTTACAAACTTTGATATTTATTCCATTGACAGCAAACTGATGATCACAAAATTGAGTCATGGAAGCCTCAGATAGTCAATTTAATGCAGGATATAGTAGAAATTATTGTCCAGGATGTTATGGTTGATGGCAATTCGTAAGTCTAAATGTTTTCTTTCATAATAATTATTATTTCCTTTCAACACTAAAATGATTGTCCCTGTGATTTGTGACATTGGCCTGGCTGTGCTCTTTAAGAATCCTGCAACCGCCCCAGCGTAATGTTGGAGATAATGACTCGAAAGGACAGAGGTTTGCCAAAATTAACATTTCACTTGCACTAGACAAATCATGGAAGGAAAAGGTAAGTCATGCCAACCATGCTTAACTGTAGAATATTTAGGATCAGAATAATTGAGTCCAATGAGAATTCTCATTCATTCGTGTGAAATATATAGGTTACAATAGAAGCAATCTGGTGTAACAGATTGAGGACATCTAGGAAATTCAAAAATTGAATGATTAAATCTGTTCTAACTAACTCCTAAAGTCTAGGATCTGATCTTTGACTAATCTAATTCTATTATTTACAAAATAATATAATTACCACACTCCCCCTCAAGTTGGATCATAGATACTCATCATGTCCAACTTGCATACAAAACCTTCAAATATGTCCTCGGGTAGACCTTTTGTGAGTATATCGCAAGCTGTAATTTTGTAGGTATGTAGGAGAGACAAATAATTCCATCTTCAACCTTTTCCCGATAAAGTGGCGATCAACATCAACATGCTTAGTTCTCTTGTGTTGTCTCGGATTTAATGCCATGCTTAAGGCTGCCTTATTATCACGGTAGAGTTTTAATGGAGATTCTATCTTGGAGTAGGTCTCGTCGGTGGACCCCTTTTTATCCATATTCCTTCCTTGAGTCCTTCAGAAAGTGATCTTAATTCAGATTCTGCACTACTTGTGGATACCACTCGTTGCTTGTGACTCTGCCACGTTACTAGATTTCCCCATACAAACGTGCAATAGCCCGAAGTAGACCTGCTGTTCTCTTGGTCTCCCTGCCCAATACGCATCGGTATATATCTCAATAGTCCTCGATTAGTTTTTTCGAAGAAGAGACCTCGGCCGGGAGTTCCTTTGAGGTATTTCAGGATTTTATATGCTGCATTCAAGTGTTTCGCTTTGGCGAGTGCATGTGTTGACTTGCGTATTTCATCGCAAAGGCGATGTCAGTCGTGTATGAGAAAGATAGATAAGCTTCCCAACCAATCTCTGGTAACGCCCTATGTCTGCTGGTTTTTCTTCCTCTTCTTGTTTCTCTTTCTCTGCCACCTCTTGTTCGGTTGTCGGCTGTTCTACTTTTTTCTTCTTCTTTTTGACACTAATGGGAGTCTTGCTTGGCTTACACCCAAGCATGCCAGTTTCCTTTAGTAGATCAAGGACATATTTCCTTTGTGAAATGTGAATTCCTTCTTTTGACCTAGCCACTTCCATTCCTAGGAAGTATTTCAAGCTACCCAGGTCTTTGACTTCAAACTCCTTGTTTAGCGCCAGTTTGATTCTGATCATTTCTTGAGGATTGTTCCCTCGTAAGTATTATGTCATCCACATATACTATTAAGATAGTAATCATACCTTCATGGTTCATAGTGAACATAGTGTGATCGAGAGGCATTGGTTATATCCTTCACCTTTAGAACTTGTGAGAATCTGTCAAACCAAGCTCTAGAGACTGCTTCAACCCGTAAATGGACTTGTTCAGCTTGCATACCTGTTTGCCTTGACCATTCTCAAAACCAGGTGGAAGTGTCATATAAACTTCTTCTTTTAGATCCCCATTTAGGAAAGCGTTTTTGATGTCTAGCTGCTGTAATGGCCCAGTCGAGATTAACAAAGAACGGAAATAAGGATTCTGATGTGTTGAGCTTTGCTACGGGGGCAAAGGTTTCATTGTAGTCCAAGCCATAAGTTTGTGTAAAACCCTTGGCAACTAGTCCGGCTTTGTACTTGTTCAAAGTACCATCGCATTGTACTTGGGGGTAAATACCCACTTACACCCTACGCCTTTTACCTTGGGGTAAGTCGGTGACATTCCAAGTTTGATTTTTCTCAAGAGCATTCATCTCATCTAATACAAAGATCTTTCCATTCGGGAATTTCAAGTGCCTCATGTACATTCGTGGGAATCAACCTGATCAAGGTTAGTGACAAAATGACAATATTTCTGTGAGAGATTACCATATGACATGTAGTCTTGAATAGGATGTTGAGTACAGAAACGTGTCTTCTTTCTCAGTGCAATAGGCATGTTTAGGTCCTTGTTGGTGTCAGGAGTCTCTCTCGGTTGGGAGAGTGGTTGAGCCTCAGGCATAATGGACTCTACTACCTTTTTGTTCCTCCTGGAGTAAACCTTGTCATAATATTTGTCTCCCCCTGTTTGGGATGGCATAGTGAGTGAATCAGGTCCTGTTTGGGATGGCATAGTGAGTGAATCAGGTGTGGAGGATATGATCACGGGATAGGAAGGTGGTATAGGTTCAGGTATAGTAGGTGAGAGTCACCCAATTCTCCCCCTGACTCGAAGGGTGCGGATAGAAAGGTATGGCTTCAGCAAATGTGACATCTCGGCTGACAAAGATTCGTTGGGATTTAGGGTCATAACAACGGTAGCCTTTTTGGCAATTGGAAGATACAAGGAAGGGACCTCGGGTCAAATTTGGAAGTGGGATGATGAATATGGACATATACGGTACATCCAAAGACACGGAGAGGAAGAGAGTGATCAAGGTGGGAAATCACATGAGTCTCACGGAGTTTATCAAGAGGGGACATATGGGAAAGGACACGAGTAGGTAGTCGATTGATAAGGTGAGTGGCGTAAGGATTGCATCTCCCCAAAAATACTTGGGAACATTGCGGGTGTACATAAGAGCACGGGCAATGTCAAGAAGATGGCGATTTTTACGTTCGGCAATGCCATTTCTTGAGGTGTGTTAGGACAACTACTCTTATGAATGATTCCGTGAGACTTTAGAAAGTGGTGAAGGTATGATTGAAATATTCGGTGCCATTGTCGAGTGTAAGACTTGAATGGTAGAATTAAATTGTGTTTGAACATAGTGGAAGAATTCAACAAAGATATTGAACGCATCAGATTTTTCTTTTATGAGGTACACCCAACACATGCGAGAGTGATCATCTATGAAAGTGACAAAGTTTTTCGGACATGTCCGGTTAGGTACTCTAGAGGGACCCCAGACATGACTATGGATGATGGAGAAGGGACGAGTAGAGTGATAGGCAGTGGGAAGGAAGGTATAGTACGATGATGTTTTGCTAGTTCACACATTTCACAATGGAAATTGACATCTTTATTGAATGAAAATTGAGGAAACAATTTTTGTGAATACTGAAAACTAGGATGACCCATCCTTCTATGCCATAACATCAAATTATTGTCTCGAAGTAGGGAGACAGAGGTCTTTATTTGTGATGACAAGGCACTTGCAGAGGAATCATCAAGGTAGTAAAGGCCGTCATGCTCCTTAGCCGTGCCAATCGTCTTCCCCGAGGAGAGATCCGAAATATACAATGAGTGGCAAAAAAGTGAAAGCGAACGGTTTGTATGTTTTGTCAACTTGCTGATTGAAAGGAGATTGTATGCCAAATGAGGAACATGAAGAACAGAATCAAGTTTTAAGTCTCTTGTAAGAGGTACAAGTACCGGTACCAAAGAATGGGCGCACTAGAGTTATTCGCGGTACGAATTCGATTATTACCAATGACCCAAAGGAGAATAGGAAGTAAAGTTTCTTGATTTCGAGGTCATATGATCGAGGCGCCGGTGTCTACTATCCATTTCGGTAGAGAGGATGATGATATAAGAGTAAGATGATCATTACCTTGCTTGGCGATAGTGGCAGTTTGGTCCTTGAGAGGACCGTAAATTTTTCAGCAAGTTGAGAAGTTGACTCATCTGTTCGTATTGAGAGAAGGAGGCATGGATTGTGACGGAGTATCGCTCAATGACCGTTTGATGAGCGAAGGTGATCGTGGTTTACGAGGTGTCCGGTCGGATGGCTTACCGTGGAGTTTCCAGCATTTGTCTTTGGTATGACCAATCTTCTTGCAATGATCACACGTTGGACGAGATCCGTTAGAGGAGGGAATGTGCTTACCGATTAAATCGGACGCTTCGGACCTGAAGAGATAGCCTTGAGAAGCATAGTTTGTCTTCGGGACTCTTCACGGCGAATCTCGAATATACTTCCAAGAGAGGAGGAAGAGATGAGTTGCTCAATATCCTTGCTCGAGCATCGTCAAATTCTGAGTTTAAGCCGGCCGAGAAAAATCAGAATCCGATCGATGTCGACATTCCGAAGGTGGCGAGTGGCATCGTGGAAGAATCCCATTCATTTTTGACCATTTGATCTTCTTCTTGCCAAAGAGCGACAAGTTCAAACCAGAATTCAGCAATGCACCGAGAGCCCGAGATGACTTCCGGATGCGACGACGAAGATTAAATAGTTGGGATAAATCCTTGGCATCGACATAAGAATCACGAACAGCATCCCAAATATCCTTTGCAGTAGGAAGATACATGAAGCTTCGTTTAATCTGAGGAGACATGGCATTGATAAGCCAAGAGCATACAAGGGAGTTATCAGTATCCCATTGAACCCACTCGGTGAGCTTTGATCGGACGGTGGTTTGATCTCTCCGATTAAAAATTTTCGTTTTCCACGTCCCCGATAGACAACAAAACAGCCCGTGCCTGATCATGATAGTTGTGAAGATTCAGTTTTTCCGACACCACCTGGTTATCGGAAGAGTGGAGAAGATTATCACTGGGCTTGGGAGGTGGTGGTGTATCATTTGGTGACGTCATTGGGTTGGAGTGTGCAGGCAGAATTATTTTGCAGGTATTAACCCAAGTGAAAAAAGGCGCAGTGAAGCCCAAAGTGAAGCACAGTGGAAAAAGCCCAAAGAGACAAAAAAAACAGCACAGTATCAGCCCAAACCAAATGAACAGTAACGTGGGCCTGAGTTGAAAGGGTCCGAGATGATGAGCTGGATATTCAAGATGCCGAACTGAAAAATGAGACCCGATAGTTCAGCTTGCACCTTGCGACCGACGGCGTGACAGACCCTCGATGTGAAGACGGGCGAGACTTGAGGATGTCGGCTCCGGAGGACTGTCGGTGTCGTACAGGGACAACACGGACGTATGGGACTGGTACCGTCGGAGGGGTCAGCGTCGGATGGCTTCGAATCGAGACCTGATGGTCAGCGTCGAATGGCTTCGACCGAGACCTGATGGAGACGACGATGTAATGGAATCGTCGGGACGAGTTCGAGACTTTGATGATGGAGATAGTGTCGGACGAGTCTTGGAAGGACGTTCTAGACTCTGAGTTGGGACGACACTGTGAGTTGTGATGATCCCGAGATCGACTGTCGATTCAATATCCGGCACCACGACAGAAGACGAGTGAAACCAGTATTGAAGATGAGACTGGGATGGCAGTCGACGAGTGCTGATGACGTTGCAGTGGGCAATCGTCTCAGGCTTTGACGGAGACGTCGCAGTGGGCAATCGTCTCAGATGTTGAAGAAGACGTCACAGTGGGTGACGGCTTGGATTGGACTCGAGGCGGAGGCTGTGGAGGACCCTACAAGGTTAGCTTTGATACCATGTAGAATATTTAGGATCAGAATAATTGAGTCCAATGAGAATTCTCATTCATTCGTGTGAAATATATAGGTTACAATGAGAAGCAATCTGGTGTAACAGATTGAGGACATCTAGGAAATTCAAAAATTGAATGATTAAATCTGTTCTAACTAACTCCTAAAGTCTAGGATCTGATCTTTGACTAATCTAATTCTATTATTTACAAAATAATATAATTACCACATTAACTGGTCACATTACATTATTCTTTGTGCATGCCTCTTGATACCTTTGTTCCGTCTCTATAGGTTATTAGGCTTCATTTGCTTTTGACTGTCAAGGAGTCTGCCATAAATGTGCCACAAAATCTGGATGCTCGTCGGCGTATTACATTCTTTGCAAATTCTTTATTTATGAATATGCCAAAGGCTCCCAAAGTGCAGGACATGCTGTCTTTCAGGTTGGTCACTGTGATAAACTAATGTACTGGAGTAAATTACAATATAAATGTAGCCAGAAGATGGGTACTTTACTACTTTATGTCCAAAGTGTATTGTTTTCCTAAAGGTCAGTTTTGGGAGCTGCTTTTTTCCCTAGTTAAGAAGGAGGCATAAGACCTTGGGAAGGGGTTGGGGAAAAGGAAAGTGACGACGTAGGGATCAAACCCACTAACTCTGATCCCCCCAGAATCAAGCTGCCAACTTTTATAATCAATTAAAAGAGAAGAGTAATTATTGTCCTTACCTTTTTTCTTTTTCAATTATGGTTTGTGGCTATAATGGCTGTCTTTCCCAATTTACCTACTATTTAAAAGATCATGTGCCCTTTTCTACAGTTTCATTGAGTGTCCCCAAGATATGGATGGTTGTTTTGATTTTTTCACCCTTTGCTTCTGTGCTGTGAAACTTATCTGAGTTTTTTTTAGTGTTCTTACCCCATATTACAAAGAGGATGTGTTGTATTCTGATGAGGAACTCAATAAAGAAAATGAAGATGGGATTTCAATTTTATTTTATTTAAAGAAGATATATCCTGGTGAGTCTTCTGTTGATTTGCTCCCTGGTCCTTTTTAATACTTACTAGTTATGCTCATTGTACTTTCTAATTGCACTATAGATGAATGGACCAATTTCCATGAGAGACTTGAAGATCTAAAACATTATTATCCTGAACTTGATGAGGGTGAGTTAACACGTCAGTGGGCATCTTGCAGAGGGCAGACACTCTATCGAACAGGTCAATATCATAGCAGATATATAGTTTTCTTTGTTAGACATGCATATATATATATATATATATACATATATATATATAATTTAATTTTTTTCATTTCTTTTTCTAGTAAGAGGAATGATGTACTACAGGCAAGCTCTGAACCTTCAATGCTTTCTAGAATATGCTGGAGACAATGGTTAGTTTCCTATATTGTATTCTATGTTTTCAATTTCAAATCCCAACTTTAGCAGAAGCCATATATTTATAAATGAAATAATATTGTTCTCTGTGCAGCTATCGGCTACAGGACTGTAGATTTCAGTGGAGATCAGAGAAACTCTTTGAATCATGCCCAAGCTCTGGCTGATTTAAAGTTCACCTATGTTGTTTCATGTCAGACCTATGGTTCTCAAAAGAAATCAACAAATCCTCGAGACAGAAGCTGCTATAATAATATTCTCAATCTTATGTTAACGTGAGTCAACACTCAATATAATCATTTGGAGAAATGTAAATAGTTGCATAATATATGATATCCTCGGCATCCACAATAAAAATGCAAGTTACCATGCAGAAATCCAGCTCTTCGCGTAGCTTACATAGATGAAAAAGAAGAGATGGTGGATGAGAAAAATCAGCGAGTTTATTACTCTGTTCTTGTCAAAGGAGGGGACAAGTATGATAAGGTATGGACACAATAATTTAGTCTGACATTTTCTCGTGATTTCTGCTTTATGCAAGTTTTCTAAAAGAAGTTATGTGACAAGTCATCATGAAATGGGGAATGAAATTACTGAACAGTATCCATGGGACATCCCTTTTCTGATAGAGGCACGTCATTTGGTTTTGTGGCTATTATATGAATCAATATATGATGGTTGATGATTAACTAAATGTCAATGTCCTTGTTTGTAATCATGTAACTCTAGCACACACGATTTTCTGTTGCATTCTTAGGAAATATATCGCATCAAGCTTCCTGGTTCTCCCACAGCAATTGGTGAAGGGAAGCCTGAAAACCAAAATCATGCTATTATATTTACGCGAGGAGAAGCTTTGCAGACCATAGACATGAATCAGGTAGCTTTGCCTGGGACATTAATGTAGGATCGATGCTCTGTGATTCAGTTTGCTCACTGTCATCTTCTCTTTTACAAGGACAACTACTATGAAGAAGCTTTCAAAATGAGAAATTTATTGGAGGAATTCCATCGAAGTCACAGTGGGCAGCGGAAACCCTCCATATTGGGTGTAAGGGAGCATATATTTACTGGAAGGTGAGCTCTTTGACGATGTATTAGATATCAGTTGAATAAGCTTCTTCTTGGTTTTTTATTTATTTTTTTTTTTTTTTTTTTTGGGGGGGGGGGGGGGGGGGGGGGGGGGAATCCTGTATCTTATGGTTAGTTACAAAAACCACTTGAAATGAAATGTTCATTATTATTTGTATGAATATATTAGACATGCCCAGTCACATGAAATCCCCTTGGACTTGAAAGGGGGACAAAATGCTGGACTGCCGTGCTTTATGTGGGAAATTTTAATTAAGAGATCTGGGTAGCAACAAGGAACAAACTCTAGACCATTTGATCACCGATGTTAACCATTTTAGCTCAAAAACCTAAGTTATAAAGGGAAAGTTTATAATTGGTTTCATGGTGTTGATACAGTTACTGACAAAAAGAATGAGGGAAATAGTTGATGATTTTATTGAGTTTACATTAGGTATTTATTAAAAAAAGGGAAAATAAATGCTTGAAGACAGATTGCTAAACTAAAGGGATAGAATCCATGATCTTATGCCTATATCCTACTGTCTGCTAATAATTGCATAATCAACTAATTATTACATAATCAAATAATTATGATATCTACAATACCTAACAGTTGCATTGTTGTTTTGCAGTGTTTCGTCACTTGCTTGGTTCATGTCAAACCAAGAAACCAGCTTTGTGACCATTGGTCAACGAGTATTAGCAAATCTTCTAAGGTCAGTATAAATATGCTTGTCCATAACTTTGAATGTGATATTGCATATAGTTCATAATATGGAATAAAGGTTCTTGAGTTTTTGTCCTTGGCTGTCTCTTATCTCTTTATCATCTTGATCTGCCCAAAAGGTGGTTAGTATTTGCAAGCATTGTTGTCAAACTCGTGAGTTGACTCTCGAGTTTATCGTTTTTATACTTCTAACTTACAAAAAAGTCAAATCAGTCAGAACTCGTCTTAATTGTAAATTCGGTTAAACTCACGAGTTTATATACCGAGTTTACCGTTTTTAAGTTTCTAACTTACAAAATCATATTAACTTACTTTTAAACTCATGTTAATTTTTTTGATTTGATCATGCTCGGTGGCTTTATATAGAAATTTTATAGAATTTTCTTTATTAAATATGATAAATGTTGATAGATTTATTTCAATTATTTGGATTTAAAATATATTTAAATCAAATTGTTGTCATTTTTATATTTTAATTATTTAATTATATATTAGTAATACCTAATTAATAATAAAAGTAAATTCTTACTAGTTTATGATTAAGTTCACGATACGAGTTTACGTCACACGATCACGAGTTTGTTTAAACTCGTGAGTTTGACAACCTTGGTTGCAAGTATATCTTCAGCATTTCCCCACTTTTCCATTCCTTTTTCCTCCCTTATTTGTCAAGAAACCACTGATCTACACATCCTAGAAGCTTGTTATGTTATACGGCATTGCAAAGGCATGGTTTTTTATTTGTATCTCTAGAACGGCATTCTAGGCATTCATTCTTCTTATAGATTTGTTGTCCCAACTTAGGGACTGGAGGACTTTTATTTGTTTTATCTTTTATTTAAATTCATGAATCTAAAAATTTCATTACATTAGTTGTTTAATCCATAAACAATCTAAAAAATTCATAACCTTAGAAGGACATTATTTATTTTCTTCTACTAACATATAAGCACTTGGTCAAACCTTAGTTGTTTAATCCATAAACTATCTAAAAAATTCATAACCTAGTGGGATAAATCAACTTTGTTGTTGTTGTTTATTAAAAGTGAAAAAGAGACATTGAAGAACCGCAACCAACTTTTGTGGATTTAACTACTTGTTCATTTAATCATTTAGGTCCAATAGAAAAATGATAAAGTATTAGGGAAAGTTTGAAATTTTTTAAATCAATAATGTGACAGGATATACAAGAGTGTAATGCTTTTTCCCCTTGTTGAATATTATTCATGAGTCTTCTTCATTGAAGTTTTCCGTATTGCTTAATGTACAGGGTACGATTCCATTATGGACATCCTGATATATTTGACAGAATCTTCCACATAACAAGAGGTGGCGCAAGTAAAGCTTCAAAAGTAATAAACTTAAGCGAGGATATATTTGCAGGTATTTCAAGGTTCAGAAGATAATGTCTGATTCGTGGATGGAGGTTGTAAGACTAATTATTCTTATATTGTTAGGGTTCAATTCAACTCTTCGCGGGGGATTTATCACACATCATGAATACATCCAAGTAGGTAAGGCACGTGATGTAGGCATGAATCAGATATCACTTTTTGAGGCTAAACTAGCAAATGGAAATGGAGAGCAAACACTCAGCCGTGATGTTTATCGGCTTGGCCGGCGGTTTGACTTCTATAGAATGCTATCTTTCTACTTCTCAACAGTTGGTTTCTACTTCAGTAGCATGGTAATCAATTTAATTCATTATGGATTCCACAGTCCATTAACAACCTAGGCCCAAAAGCTATAGGTCCATCACAAGCACTTAATTATGGCTGTCAAGGCACATGTTATATGATAAGATACCAAGTTGATGGGAATGTTATATGAGAATTTAAGTTGAGAAAACAAGTTGAGAAAGCTATGAGAAATTCTGAGATAAAGATTAGGCAAGAATTTCACCTCCTCTCTAAAACAGTCCTAGGAGAATCTCCTAAACTAATTTACTCTCTGAAATTTTTGATATTTTATTGAGGAGGCAATATGTCAAATTATAAGAGTAGATTACAGAGAAATGAATTCTAATTCAAAATTCGAGTACGACATTCAAATGACTAACAAGCCATGATTTTAGCAAAGGACTCCTATTAGTAGAATATTCTACTTATTTTTCAACTACTTAAGAAAATAATAATAATAATACGCCCATAATACTAATTAAAGCAACTAAGATAAATATTAATAAAATAAAATCAGACTAATTTAATTTATGGACAAAACTTCAAACTCGGTACTCTATCATTTTACCACATTACATATTGACCTTACACCAAATATTTATAATTAATAATAAATTAGGTTCATCAAGGTTGATGTCAGGCACACTTAAGAACATGTTCACTGCATGAACATCTTGAGGCTGGACCAAATTTATATTACCCATCAAAATCACTTCATTCGTCTGGGCTTAGGATGAAAATAACACAACTTAAGGTGAAGGGTGTTTTAGATGACCTACTGACACCTTGAGTGGCGTTATTGCATACCACCAAAATGATATATATGGTCTGGCCAAAAGAAAGATATATATGAAAAGTATAGTTTACAAATCATGATAGATTCAATGTACATCTAAATAGGTGGAACTAAAAAGATATTCAGAAAACAGTGAACCCTGCTTTCATGTATTAAATTGTGGCTAGACAAAATGACTGTATTTGAATGTTACAATTTCTTTTTCAGGTGACGGTGTGGATTGTCTATTTGTTCTTGTATGGACGATTATACATGGTTTTGAGTGGGGTTGAAAGAGAAATACTTCAAAGTCCAAACATGATTCAGAACACAGTCCTTGAAAAGGCCTTGGCAACCCAGTCTGTCTTTCAGTTGGGCTTACTTCTTGTACTGCCCATGGTCATGGAAACTGGCTTGGAGAAGGGATTTCGCACAGCCTTGGGTGATTTTATTATCATGCAGCTCCAGCTGGCCTCCGTCTTCTTTACCTTCCATCTAGGAACGAAATCACATTATTATGGAAGAACTCTCTTGCATGGAGGCTCTAAATACAGATCAACTGGTCGGGGGTTTGTTGTGTTCCATGCAAAATTTGCTGATAACTACAGGTTGTACTCAAGGAGTCATTTTGTGAAGGGCCTGGAGATTCTTTTACTTTTGATTGAATGTGAAGCCTATCAGAAGTCATATCGTAGCACAAATGTTTATCTGTTCGTCACATTCTCAATGTGGTTTTTGGCCACTTCATGGTTGTTTGCTCCTTTTTTGTTCAATCCCTCTGGCTTTGATTGGCAAAAAACAGTGGATGATTGGTCAGATTGGAAGAGATGGATGGGAAACCGTGGTGGTATTGGTATCCCACCTGACAAAAGTTGGGAGTCTTGGTGGGATATAGAAAATGAACACTTGAAATACTCACATTTCAGGGGAAGAGTACTTGAGATAATTCTTGCATTTCGCTTCTTTGTTTACCAATATGGAATCGTCTACCACCTGGACATAGCTCATCACAGCAAAAGTTTGCTGGTACAACACTCAATTATGTGTTGTTCAATCGTATTAATAGCTGTTAGCTTTAAATGGCTCCAACTCACAATTTGAACTTTTCCTTACAGGTCTTTGGACTCTCTTGGATAGTGTTGGTTGCTGTTCTTGTTGTTTTAAAGGTACGCAAATGCTATTCATAGATCAGAGCTGTGTGTTTTGCATTGGCTGAGACCTCTAATCACAGTCCTCATGCTAAGTGGACTAAAATCTGAAAGATGAGCATGTTGACTTGTTCATCACCAAAAGATGGATTATAATACCTCTTATCCTTAATATAAAATTTCATTTATAGTGTAAATTGCACTACAAATGAGATCTAATATTAAGGAGTAGAGGTAGTACATCAGTTTGATCCTTTAATCATTTGTTAGTGTCACACTAATTTACAAAAAAAAAAAAAAAAAAAAAAAAAAAAAAAATTATATCAAATTGGTACATTTATCGTTCTTTGTGCTATCCTGTATCTACCCATTATGATATCCAATTACAGTTGCAGACAATGCCTCAAAAAGGAGATCATAAAGGGTTTTTGCATCAAGAATTGTTAAATCTGATTCAATAGAATGAAGGAAGGATTGATTTGATGTAACATTGAAAATTTACGCGATGAGGTGATGTAAAATATGATTGAAGAACCGAAGTGATTTAGGACATGATTTTCCTCATAATTTAAAATTAAGATGAAAAGTGGGACCTTTGAAATTAGAGACGCATTTAGACTACCAGTTTATAATTGGAGGGTCTCTTACCTCTCTAAAACATATATGCATTTGGTTAGCCGTGATTAACATAAATCCCTGGTGGCTGTCAGATGGTATCCATGGGCAGACAAAGATTCGGCACCGACTTTCAGCTCATGTTTCGTGTTCTTAAGGCGCTCCTCTTTCTTGGATTCATGTCAGTAATGACTGTATTATTCGTCGTCTGTGGGTTTACCATGAATGATCTATTTGCTGCAATCCTTGCCTTCATGCCCTCTGGATGGGCTCTTATTCTGGTGAGTTAAAAGTTAAAACCTATAATTATGTTAACTAGTTAATCTCTCGTCTTTTGGCCAACTGAAGTCTTATTGCCTTATATTTCAACTAATTAAATAATCAAAAAAAAATCAGTTTTCTGATGTACACTGCAAACCAACTGAGGTATGGTTTTCTTGTTCAACTGTGAAGATTGCACAAGCATGCAGGGGATTGTTGAGGGAATCTATAGTGTGGGATTCAGTGAAGGGGCTATCAAGAGCATATGAATATGCAATGGGATTCATAATCTTCATGCCTATTGCTGTATTGTCATGGTTCCCATTTGTGTCAGAGTTCCAAACAAGGTTGTTGTTCAATCAAGCGTTCAGTAGAGGGCTGCAGATTTCAATGATTCTTGCTGGCAAGAAGGAGAAGGACCCTGACAAATCTGCATGAGATTTATAAATTAGCTGAGTTAGTCTTTGGCTACTAATCTACTTTCTGCTATGTATATATGTCAAGATGAATCTTATCAAGTGCTCTATAGAAGGTTTTGTTTGATGTGATAGATTATTCTTTAAAAAAATGGAAAGAAATTTAAGGTGGAATGAAAGAGAAAATGAGATAAAAATATATTTTATTTTATTTTTTTATATAAAAATTTTAGGAAAGGGGTTGCTTGGAGTCCGGTCGCGGGACGCTTGGAGCCTAGTCCACAGGAAATACTGGCTAGAGAGTACACATGCCTACACATCTACCAGCGTTACCACTGCTTCTTAGATCCCTAGGATGCCTCCCCCAGCGCCTTGACCAACGCAGGGATCGAACCCCCTCCCTTAAGGTGAGGAAGACCAACCCCACGCTAGTTGAATCCAAGAACGAGGGGTAGATAAAAATATGTATATGTGTATATATATCAAGATGAATTTTATCAAGTGCTCTATAGAAGGTTTTGTTTGATATGATAGATTATTCTTAAAAAAATGGAAAGAAATGTAAGGTGGAATGAAAGAGAAAATGAGATAAAAATATGTAAACATTTAATGTATGATGATTTGTTAGCTAATTAACACATTCCCCATTCCAACTATTTCTTGCATACTCTGCATTTTTGGCACTTGTCTCTTCTCAATCATCTTTGATTTAAATACACTGTAACGCAGTTATAGCTGATTTAGTTTTCTTAGTCAACTTATTTTCAACTTTTTATATTTTTGTTGCTGATAAATCTTTATTCCTTTATATTGAACATTCCGGCTTCAGCCAGGCCATAGGACCTTCCCGTTTTAAATGTAAGAGCTAGAGAGGGGTTTATTTGGTTTTAATTATAAGACCTCAATCTATTTTTTCTCTCAAATTTATAATTTTTTTTTCCTATACTCAACCTATTAATAACATATCAAGGGGATTTTTCAAAAGAAATTGTATTTAATGCTAATCATTACAATGAGTATTTTATGAAAACTAATACACGTCTGACTAACTTAACTAATCTTTTTAATATATATAAATTGATTATCTAACTTCTATATTGTGGATGGGAAAAAAATTCATCTTTTATATATATAATATCATTTTGTTTTGATTGAAAAAAGGGATAAAGAGAGAGAGGAAATTTAAAATCTCCAAAAAAGATCAATGTGAATATGGAAACGGAAAAATCAATGTGAATATGGAAACGGAAAAATAGGGAATGAGGTATGAAGTTTGCTACTTTTACAAAATTGCCCCTGAAATAATTTTTTGAAAAAAAGGACAAGCTGCCCCCCGCTGGCCGGGTTGTCGAAGCTCCGCCAATTGCTGGTGATAGTGGCTAACCTTCGGTTCTCGAAACTCACCACGCCGGCCACTTGGCATACGGCCAAAGCTCCAGCGCTGACAAGAATTTTTGGGGCCATGGACGATGAGGGGGATTTGAATCCCCTAACCCTTTGGACCCCAAAAGGATGGTTACCATTAAGCTACCCAACACACTTTTTTTTTTTTTTAATATATAAAAATTTTAGGAAAGGAGTTGGGCTGACCTACAATCTAAGGGGAGGGCGAAATCTTTCTTCCTCCTAGGTGATACTCCCTCTGATCCTTATTATAAGGACCCAACTAACAATTGTAGTTAGTCCTTTTTATAAGACACTTACTTGTTTCCAAAAAGCATTAGCGCTCAGGTAGCGCAGTGGTATGACGTTGGTCTATCCAGCCTTTGTATCAAGGTTCGACCCTGCCCGGGACCACTAGGTCCCCAATTCCAAAAAAAAAAAACATTAATTATTTTTTTCCATGTATGCCCATAATTAATAAGGGTAGTAGATGAGAATAATAATTAATATAATATTAGAGTTTAGTGAAATTAGTAGAAGTAATATTGGAAGTTACTTAAATTTTAGAATAACTTTATTATTTTAACCGTTTTTATTTATTTGTAAAAATTGTTAGTTGGTGCCTTATAATAAGAACCAAAGGAAGTATCAATGTTGGGCAAAGCGGTACCTAAGAGCTAGGATGCCTCCACCAGCACCTAACTAACTCCAGAATCGAATCTTTTCCCTTTGGTGATTGTCCGACTCCTTTACCAACCCAAGGAGATGGGGTAGCTACCCAACACATTTGATATGTATCTGCAAAATCAAATACAACTTAACTCGTAAACTTTGGCCCCATGCCAATGCCATTGACTACTTTTGTAATGCAATTTAGCACACTTTGATATTTATCATAACAGTTATGCAATTAACAACATTTATAATTATAAAATAAAAAATAATTGATCAAAATTTTATTATCGTAATTCAAATTTTATAATTATAGAATAAATAAATCAATTTAAAAATGATTAACATAATATGATGAACAAAAACAATAATGTTTTAGATCACTGACTATATTTATGACACAAATGATAACAATGTGGGGGGAGAGTTTAGCTAAATAATTCGCTAAGGTAAGATTGTCCCTATGAGACTAATAAGTTATTAGTTGAGATCGTAAGGAGTTTCACTCTGTAAGAAGAAGAACACAAGTTGGAATCCCAGAAAGCATACTTGTTAGAAGAGGTGAAAACCATTTATCGTCTAAGCTTCAAGGGAAAAACCTTAATTAAAAAAAAAAAAAAAAAAAAAAAAAAAAAAAAGATAGTCCTTATGAAAATGATACTATCTCTAATCTAAATATATGACATATTTTGTAGTGTAATTTGCACTACAAACTATGTCATATATTTAAGACAAGAGGAGGACTACAAAAGAACATGTTAGTCTCTATCCACAATATCCTTAAAAAGATTATCAACGTCACACCCTCTTGAAGTTAGATTAATAACTTCAATACAATCACAAGAAGCAATACTAAGGCCCTGTTTGTTACACGGATTTTGGGTTGTGGGAAAGGAACTTAATAAGGTTCCCTCCAAAAAACCATGTTTGGGTCGACTGTCTTCCATCGACTACACTTCCCATGAGTTTGAATCTTCCATTGACCATAGGAAGGTTGAATCCCTTCGAAAGAGACATGAATGTTGAAAAGTCCCTGGGAGAGTGAAAATTTGGGACAAAAAAGCCCCTTGAAAAAACTGTAGCTCTTTAAAAAGATGAGGAAGGCGTGAGTTGGACGAAGTAGTTGATAAAGAAGCTTGGAACTACAGTGGCTGTTGGAGTCAAAGCAGAAGTTGAGCCCAGGGGAAGAGTTGCAATTGAGATCAGTATTCATTCGAAATCAATTCATGTGTGATTTACCGGTATATGTCTGAGCTTGGGGAATAGAGGTAAGTGGCAATGGGTTTGAATTTTTGACTAATTTAAAACTTTTGTATAAAGCTTGCGAACTCCCTGTTTGTTCGACTTGGGTACATAGTGAGGGATAATCCGCTGGGAAGCAACAAGTCTGTTATATTTTAATGCATGTCTGGAATAGGTATTTTTGTGTGTTCACCGATGGTGGGTCTGAGTTGTGGTTTTTACTGTCTTGCATTTATATTACTATTGTTTCTATCAAAAATGCCTACTTCTATTTCTGTCATATTACTGTTCCTGGAATATTCTAATATAAATAGCTGCATAAGTTTGGTCACTGTCCAATTTTTCGTTCAAACACGTTATCCCTTTAGTGTTTTACGTTTGACCCAACGCCAGCGTTTGAACGGTTTAGGGGTATTGTGAGAATTTCACCTCACCTTCCCACTTAACCAACACTCAATTCTTCATACCAAATATTTCATTTTCTCTCAATTTAACTTCCATTCCCTGATATATCAAACAGCTCACGTTTTTAAATTATCCCCTAATCTTCCATTCCTTTCCTTTCACTTCCTTTCCTTCCTCAAATCTAAACAGGGCCTAATATTCTTATAACCCTTTTCCCAACATATTTGGAGCTTCTGTAGGACGCCAATTACCTCTGCGATAGCTGCAGGAATGGAAGTAAGTTTGCAGCTAAAGCCCCTAACCCAAGTCCCCTCCAAAACTCGAATGACCTTCTACAACCACTACTTCCATTGCTAAGAACAGAACCATCAACCTCTTGATATGTTCTTGTTGGAAAGAGTCAGTAGCGTGAGCAATTTGCAATACTGACAGAATTAAGAAAATTAATTTATAAAATGCTATAATAATAATTTTAGAAAATATTAAATCATAACAATTCATTTTTTTATGCAGGGGTGGGGATAGGATTGTGAGAAGAAAAGAAGAAAAATAATATACTTGAGATTTTGCTTTCTATGTAAATATCTTTTGTTTTGGTTATAGTTAAAACTTAGATAATGGAGTTGAAAAATAGCTGCATATATAGATTGCACCGAGTCCAATGGGATTTTTCCTCAATTTTTCAAAGTTAAGAACTTTGAAATTTAGGGTATGTTTGGTTGGGGGGGGGGGGAGGGGGAGGGAAGGGGAGGAAAATGGAGGGAAAATATTAAAAGGAGAAAATTTTTGTGGGCCCCCACCACAAATAACTTTTCTCTCTCTCCATTTTCTCTCCTTCCAGTCCCCTCCCCCCCCAACCAAACATACCCTTAGGCCCCGTTTGGTACAAAGAATTTGGGGGGAGGGAAAGGAACTTTGAGGAGGAAAGGAATTTAAAGGAGGGAAAGGAAGATTTAAAAGATGAGGAAGATGACTTGAGTTGTTTGGTTGGAAGAAAATGAATGGATGGTAGTTGGTAAAGAATTAAGAAATGTCTACTTTACCCTCAAAAGAAATTAATTCAAAATAAGAAAGAAAAATATTTTTTGCCAAAATATATTTTTTTTAAAAATGTCCCTGTTAAGTTCGAACTTCGACCCAAAATTTTTTTCGCAAACTTTGAACTTTCCCGCCAAATTCGAACTTCCCGCCAAGTTTGAATTTCAGGGGTAAATCTGTCAAAAAATGTGAATAGTAACCACGGAACTTGAAAACCCACCAATTTTGGTGGGATCTCAAGTTCCCACATATGAGGAAGAGTGGTGGGCCCGGTGTGGGCCCGGGAAGTCGTTCTGGGAACTTAGCGAACCAAACGGTCATTTTGCATTGGAACTTAATTAAATTCCCTTCCCTCCTCCAAGTTCTTTAAACCAAACAGGCCTTAGGGTATGTTTGGATTGAGGGAATGGGAGGGGAGGGGAGGGGAGGGGAGGGAAAGTGGAGAGAGAATTTTTTTTTCTCTTCTTTACAAAATCGCCCCTAAATAATTTTTAATATTCCTAAAATACTCATAATAAAAAAGAATATTCCCTTCATTAATGGCAAAATAATAAATATCATTCCAACATATTTTTTCTCTCCCCTCTCCTCCCCTTCCCTTCCCTCATACCAAACATACGTATTTGATTTTGAAGGCATATTTCCCACTCACTTTCCGCCATTCCTCCTTGATTTCTAGCTTTTGAGTGTGGGAATTTTCAGCATCAGGATTCAGGGCGCCCGAAGAAGCACTTTCCCAAATTCCCATCCAAAGCGAAATCCCTGCGGTAATCTACACAACTCCTTCTTCTGTGTTTTCTACCATTTTTTTTAATCGGAAATTTCCTGTAGCCCTTGTATCTGGGTTTTGGATTTCTCTATTTGTTCTTCAACTAGCGTGCCCTTAGGATTTTACGATTAAAATGAAGTTCATAAAGAGGATTGTAATCAAATTTTTTGTCTACTTGGAAGCAAGTTTGCTCTTCCCCTTGTTTGTGGGGTTTATTTTCCGTTTCATCGAAGTCATCAAATTTCTTCTGAACATATTTCTTTATTGTTCTATACAACTGGGTTCAACCTCGATTTTCTATTATCTTCTCAGACTCTGTCATCGAGCTACACTTGCTTTCGTTTTCCGCTTTACTTTTCTTGTCAAGGAGCAACAACCTTGAATTAAATGAATGTTTAGAGGGATGAGCAAGGAATCAATAAATCTGCTATAGGTCTACATAATAAGTAGTGACAGTGGTTTTTTTTCCTCCTTTGCTTCTTTTCCGTCTGTGGTTTAATGGACGCTGGGTTCAATATAATCGTTGGAAATGAGCAGGTTATTAAAATAATAATTGAATATTTTATTTTACATCAAAACATTTCAGATAATTTCCATCTGGTAATAGAGAGACCCTCTGTTAGTATGGATGGGGCAAAGAGGATGAGAGAAAGAAAGTTGTTTGAGTTCGGTATTTGCTTTCCACTCAGCAATTTGCTAAAGCAGAACCATGAAACCAAGTCATTTCGTATGTTGTATTTCTATCTTTGTTTATGACCACAATTTCTTTGCTCTACTTATGTTAGATAAGGTTCTCAATTCTGTTCATTGCAGTAGCTTTCCTGACCATAGGTGGGAGCTTCAAATTTTTTTTACTGCTCCAACTACCTTTTGAAAAGTTTAAACATTCTGTATCTTTTATTAATAATGATTTCTTGTGTAATTATCACAAAAATCTAATTTTATTTTAAATTTTGATGTTCCAGGTGTGAATCAAACTGTGTCCATTGTATTAGGAACTGTGACAATGGTATTGATAAGCGGTAGCGGCACTAACAAAAGGTAAGCTTTATATTAGGAAAGTGTTCATTAACCAGCTCTTACTGAGCTATATATGTTAATCTCCTTTTCTTGTCTTTAATTCTTCTCACACTGCTTTGTTCTTAAACCTGGCATTTCCCTGTTATAAGAGGGTTTATATGATCTTCCTATTCTGTTTTTCCGTCTCGATCTTAATAATGCCAGCTTCCTCATGTAAGATGTCAAATGAGGACCCTTTAACTAACTAATTGTTCTTCTTTTGCATATTAACTTTAGTTATTATCGCTGTGATGAGTACCAAATGAGGACTCTTTGTTTCTGCCTTTCCGGGGTTTCGGATTATTTGAATCTGAACCCCGACAACAATAGCCTCATTTGTATCTTTTGTATGTGTGTGTACACAAACGGGACCTTTGTACAGTCACTTGTGTGTGTGTATCTCAAGACATTATACCAACTAGCGTATGTCCTAGTGAAGAGGCTTTGTCTGAAGTGTTCAAAAAAGGGGCTTTGTCTGCCCAAGCTGCTAAGCATAAGGTCTTGAGTTTGAATCTGTGGGAATGCAAAAAACACTTTTTAAAGAGCTACTCCCAATTAGGTCCGACAGTACTCGAAAATTACCTAGTGAGATAACTATATCAGGGGAAAAAATATATCAATACATAATTATGTAACTCTGGAGGATTTGATTTAAAGAATTTTGTTAGTGGACGTCACTTTTCTATTACATATGAGCTCAATACATGTTAATGCCTTTCTCTTTCCAACTTTTTTTTTTTTTTTTTTTTTTTTTTTAAAAAACATGAGGTGGATCCAAATCTCAGTGGAACATCCATGCTAATCAGAGTAACAACTCTCAATGGTGGGTGTTGTTTAATTGCAGTATCTTACAACATCCGAATGATGCAAGGTCGAAGGCGCCGGGTGTAACGGTGTTTCACAGTCCCCATCATCATCAAGGAAGCAAGAACTTCGAATCCAGGCCATCCCACAACTTGATCAGCTCGAACTTGCCCAAAGGAATGACAGCTACTTTAGATGAGTTCAAGTATGGTTTTCCAGTGGAAGGCCTCTCGACAACTTCAAATAAATGGTGGGGAAGCAGTGGTGGTGGTCCTGATGATTCTGCTGACAGCAAGAAGAAGGCGGAGGATGGAGCCAATGTCAGCAAACACGTGAAGGGTCAACTCAAAGATACGGAGAAAAAGGAAGAAGCCGATACAGAGATGTCCGAAGCAGTAGACGAAGCTGTGAAAACTCCCGAAGGAGCTGCTTTATTGAGAGAGATAAGGAAGAGGGCCGTGGAAGAAGGACGAGAAGCGCATAAACTAGGCGTTTTTCGAGGCTATGGGGTAAAAAAGCTTGGGAAAAGAGAGAAAATTATGCTTCTCCAAATATTCAGCTCTACATTGCCAAGTTCATGGATACATGATTCATAAGTGAGGGTGAGTCTGCAACTGTAAAATCTCTATTTAGAATCATTCCAATCTAAATCTGAGACTTCCTTCTTGCTTTGTAGCCTCTAAATGCTGTAACTATCTTAATTCTACTTTGTAACGGTTAAAATCAATGGATAAATTGGATTACTAGATCCAGGCGAGGTATGTTGCTTATATTAAAATTAGCTAACTCAGCTCGCTCCCTTTTTTCTTTTTTTTTTTGGTATAATTCCATATCCATATCAGCTAAAGCGAAACCAATGGCTATCTTTCGTTCAGTGATCCATGCTATGGATAACAAACATGACCCGGTTCAACCTTGAGACTTCATTCGAGCGTGGCAAGTAGTGTTGCCATTAGAATGACCTTCTATTAAAAACATTTAAAGCTTAATTATAAGCAAAGGAAACTCAATAATGTGTGTGTGTGTGTGTATGAAACTCCACATTGGTTACCCTAAAATTAAGTTCCCTCATGATATAGGCAAGTAGAAGATACGTAGATCTTTGTCAACTAGATTTACTTTATATACAAAAACTTATAATGGTGGTTTTTGTTTTGTTTTGTTTTGTTTTTTTTTTGGTAAAAAAATTTATGTGGGGTAACACGGCCGCCCTCTACCAAAGTCGAGCGTGTTTGAGCTCAAAAAACGTTTAGAAAGGTACTTACAAATTGCTCACCAATAAGGCTCTCACATCGACCAATGGATATCTAACCTTCTCACTTTTAGGGTGAAAGCCGACACTTTAACCAACTGTGTCAATCCTCATTAGCACCTATAATGATGGTTGAATATGAGCCGAACTGAGCTATATGAGTTGACCTATTGGGCCTAAGTACAAAATGGGTTGGGTTGGGCAAAGCCATTTTATGTGGGTGGGCATTTTCCCAACATAACCTAGAGCAATTGGGTTGGTGGGTTATTTGGGCCAACAAATCAGCACATTATTTTTTGGGAAAATGATAGAAAAAGAATTTTGAAATTGTAAATTTTAAATCAATATTTCCCAAAAAAAAAAAAAAAAAAAAAAGAGTTGTGAATTGCTTATTAATTCTAGTCATGCTCTTATCAACTCTTGATAATAAAACTTATTTGAGATTTTACAATTTTAAAGTTTTTTTATGTCATTTTCCCTTATTTTTAATAAAAAAATAGCAACGATAATATTTGTATTTAAATGACTATGCTCTATGGGATTCAATGTTCTTATAAATCAAATATCTTTATTTAGATATTACTTTTTGCATACTTTTCTAAATTAAAGGAACATGTTTGGTTACAAACAAGATTAAACTTAAAATCTCTCATTTATAAAATAGTTTTCATGCCTTATTAGGCTATTACATAGAAAATGACATTAAATTGTTGGCTTTGAAATGTAAACGTGACCAATAGAGGTTGAGTTTAGTAGAACGAGTCACTCCCTGACAATATAGCGAATCAATATTCTAATCTTTATTAGAAGAGATACTCATATTTAGTGTCTAACAACAGTGCCTCGATTAGGTGTGTATAGTGTGTTTGGATGAACTTTTAGAGAATAACTTTTACGATTTATAAGATAAATATATGAGAGAAGTTTTATTTGAACTTACAGAAAATGACTTATAAAACCGTGATTTCAGCTGTTACCAAACACTCAGACTTGGAAAAAAAAAGGTACTAAAGAGAGTGAAACGTGTTTGAGGAGTTGAAACCCTGGTTTTTGACCAGCCATGGTTCCAAGAACAGAATAACACACCTTGGAAAAAAAGGGGGAAAGGGTGATTTTCCAAAGTGAGAGAGAGAGGAGAGGTGGGGTACGTGTTGATATTTGGGACCAACGCCAGTTTTGTTTGGTATAGAAAAAAAGGGTGACGCAAAAACGGTGGCACTAACTTCGGAACCCTCTCTCTCTTTCTCTCTCTCTCTCATGATGAATCACATTTCTTTCACAAACAAACAAACGAGAATGACTAATTTAGCCTCACACTTCTTCATATATTCCCTTACTGTTCCTATCAGGCGTGGTCAAACGCCTCTCGCACGTGTCTAACGGCGGTCAAATGACGGTGCCCCTCTCTCCCCCGACATCTCTCTCTTTTTTTTCTTTCTCACCTCCCTCCTTTTTTCCCCCTTTCCCGTTCCTCTTTCTTTCCCAAATCTTAATTCATTATTGCTCCTAATTTTTCTTTTTTATAAAACCAGTTCAAAAAACAATAAGTATGTAATATTTGTATGCTTCTTTCCAATTACTCCTCTAGTCCCATGTATAAAATATTTCTTACATATGTCACACAAATGAAGAAAAAAAAATCTTGAACTTCACTAATTCTTTTATAAAATTCAACAACCTTTCAATTTTATTGGAACAACGTCAATACAATAATAAATTGAGTGTTAAATTAAAATTGAAAACAACCTATAAATAGGACCAAAATTTTCCTTCTCTCTGCCCTACACAGAGGACTGGAGGACTATACTCTTATTTGTAAAGAGAATATATGAGCAATAATAGGTGAACGGTTATTACTGAGAGAGATAATGAGTGGGCAAATTGCATATAATTAAAGAGGTTAAAATAAAAATATGAATATAAAATTTCAGATAAAAAATATTCATTTATTATATTCTTCCGATTCTAAATATAAGACATAGTTTTTAGTATAATTTATACTACAAATTATAGTATAATTTACACTATAAACTATGTCCTATATTACAATCAAAGGTAATACCAAGGACTACTTATATTCCTTAAAAAAAAGGGCAGGAGGGAGTATGGTTAAGGGTTAAGTAGCATTTTTGTTTCGGAAGTATACGATCGGGACCAATTTTTCCCCGGATGTTTTTTTTAATGCAATGTTGCCCAGAAATTTTTTTGAACAATTTTACCCTTCCCTTAACAATCCTAATAATTAACTAAAGGACAGTGGTTAATACCACATCTATCTCCCGCAACTACATCTCCGATTCCTACATTCAAATAAAACAAAATTAATAATTTTTTTTTTAAAAAAAAAAAAACATCATCCCAAGATTCTCTAATTCTGAATGTGATGTTGGTAAAAGATTGACATAAAAATCCCCGTAAATCTTAAATGATGACGTTGAAATGATATGATGAGATCACTGTGAAGTTTATAGGAATTGATGTTAAATTAATTTATGCAAAATTACCTTAAATGTCCTTATTAGTAAAAACCGCTTTCGTGAAAGCAATTGTACTATGCGATCAATGACAAGTTTAGCTTAACAAGAAATCTTATTTTATGAAATGACAATATCAAATAAAGTAGCAAATTCCTCTTGTGGACCAAAGAATTAAATTTCTGTTAAATTAGTTGTCATTTTTATTCTCTCTCTCTCTCTCTCTATATCTCTCTCTCTCTCTCTAAATGAGGTATCCTAGCTTCTTGTCCCTAGATAAACGTTTGAGTGTAATAGATGGCTCGCTCTGCTCAACATCGATATGACCTAGGAAGAAGGGAGATCTCACCATGCCTTTAAATCGTGGGTGAACTTGACCCCTTTTCTAAAATTTTATATCAAAAAAATAAAATAAAAAATAAAGTAGCAAATTCCTCTTGTGAACCAAAGAATTAAATTTTTGTTAAATTAGTTGTCATTTTTATTCCATAAATTCATATTTGCTTTCTCTCTCTCTCTCTCTCAGTTAAGAGTTGTCATTGATTATTCTCATGAATGTAGTTGTCACTAGCTATGGGGATTTAGGTAATTTTGCAATAATAATAATAATAATAATTAACCTCATCCATTCCTAAAGACTTCACTATATGATCTGCTATAAATTACAAGGAGAATTGTGCAGTCTCACATAAATCAGTATATCCCTAAAATGTCCATAATTGAGCAATACACAATGAGAAGGATGGATTGCAGAAAATGACATGTCACGTTGTTAAGTTGTTATAAGTCTTTTTAGTAATTAGATTACTTGAATGAGACTGTACAATAATACTCCCTAAATTATACACACACACACACACACAATTTATATATATACACACACACACAATTTATTTTATGGGTTAAAGTGCAAATTTGTTTTAGAAGTTCTCGTCAAAGAACAATATTGTCACAAAATTTTTTTAGGTTCAATATTCCCTTTTACTGTTAAAAAAGTTAACGATCAACATTAATTTTTTAATAGTTAATGTTAGTTTTTTAATTGTATGGAGTAATTATTATTATGTTTTGAAACTTTTAAGGTGATATTGAACTTCTAAGGTAACATTTCTCCTCAGTGAAAACTTCTAAAAAAAATTTAATCTTAACCTTTATTTTATAATTGAACGATTGCAAAGTTGTGTGTATTCTAATAGAATACATGCATATGGTTTATAACTTTGAAAAATATAGTTCAGTTTTTGTTTGATGTAGTTTAAGAAACTATAATTTAGTTTTTTTAATCATAACTCATGCACAAGTTCTATTTATATGATTTAAATTCAAAACCTCACGCTTAAAAAAGATTTAAAAAGAAGTTTGGTGTCATTGAATGATAAAACTCCAATGATCTAGTTGTTAAAAGACAATATAATTTTAAACTAAAATTAATAATTATTAGATAAACAAATATAAAAAGAAAATTGTAAAATAGCTGTGGCAGCCGTAATTGGTCAATAATGGATCTGGCCATCGGAGCCTCGCATTCACTTGCCATCAAAGTTATTCATAAGATTCCTCAATAATAGTTGCAGTCTATTATTATTTATTATGACAAAAAGCTGTCAGAAAATTTCTTTATAATGTCAACAAAATCGTTTTTTTTTTTTTGCCTTCATAATGCCAACAAAATCTATTTATTTAATCAGGTTCATTATTGTTATTTTAAAGTTAGACATAAATTATTTTTCATAATTTTACACTTGACGTCTAGCATAACCATTTGATGATATTATATATATATTGAATCAACTGAATATTTAACATAAAAAATAATCATGTGTAGTACAGTTAAAACTATACGAAGAGACACCTAACAAAATAATTATTATTTAATATTTAAGAGTATTTTCAGAGATTTTTAAAATATAAACGAAAAAAATAGCTGGATTCGAGGACATGGCCTGACCTCCATATATTAAGGGCCCAATGCTATGATGTACGGTAATTAATTTATTTATACAATAAGTGTTTTTGTACCTAATACGGCTATACATTTATTTTCATTTTTTTCAACAATTTGATGCTGAGAAATATATATTTTAGTGTCTTCCAAAAAAAAAAAAATTTCTAGATTGTACACGCCTCTACAGATGATGAACATATAGCCACATCGTAGGGCCTCTTTTATTTCTTTCTCATCGACGGCTTGTGACACCATTACAAGCCACTGACAAGTATTATTTTATGTCACAATTGTATTAGAGTGGTAGATCGGTTCCCTGATTTTTGATCTATGGCCTTCTCCCTCTGATTTATGGCGGTTGTGGACTTCTCTCATCCTTTTGGCGAATTTTTTCCTCTTCTTCTTCTTCAGATCTGTTCTGTGACGATGAGAGCTATCTATCTTTTATTTCTTTTTTTGTGGTCTTGGGTTTTGTAGTGTTGTTCTTGTTTTCTCACGAAATATTGATTTGAGATATAAAATCCTCTTGATTAGATGGTTATTTGAATGTTATTAGATTCAACTATCATCTAGTGGCTCGGATCTACGTTCTTGGGGGAAGATTTCAAGAGGTGTTGTTCGGTGTGTGGTCGAGGGCACTATATTTGCTTGAACAGAGGAGCATAATTGTTCTTCAGGATATCATGGGTTTTCTTCCTTCAAAGGTTGGGTTTTCTTTGATCTTTACCCCAAGTTGAAGTATCTGTGCAGTTGCTCTAATTGCGACTAATGCTTATAAGGAGTTGTGTTCGTTAGGATAGGTTTTACAACCAACACTTTCTTTCACGTCACTTCTAACCTTGATTATCGAGAGGCCGGTTTGTCTATACTTCTACTTCTATTCTTAAATCTTTAATGTAGGGTAATTAGTTGTTCTTCTATTTAACTTATTTTGTCGTAATTGATTTGACTTTGTTTGTATTCTATCTTCAATTTGTTTTCATGTATTGCACCTATTTGCTATAATAATATAAATAGCTCTTGATGGAAAAAAAAAAAAAAAAAAAAAAAAAAAAAAAAAAAAAAAAAAAAAACGCCTCTACTGAAATTCAAAAATATTTCAACCAAACATCACTGCTCAAAGTACAAATTATCATAAGTAAAGAAATATACAAATGTTGAAGGATTTTTTTTTTCCATAGAAATTTACTATCAAATGTAAACTCAAGAACATGGTTCTTCTTACGCTGCATGAATTATGATTTAAAAATTACACTAATTTTGCAAAAAAAAAAAAAAAAAAAAAAAAACCTTAAAAATCTCTCATTGGACTTATTTGAGATATTAGTAGGAAGAAATGAAATCAAAAGTCAAATTATGAAATGTGATTTATATTTAAACATATTTAAACTTATAGTCAATTTGAACTATTTTGAAGGTCGACTAATATTAAAAATATATTTCAAGATAATAAACAATATTAAAAAAGTCTTCATGATATTGAAAAATTATTTTAAGATCTTGAAAAAAATTATTTTTAGTATCAATTAGTACCTTAAAAAATATTTTAGGATCTTGAATGATACTAAAAATATCTTCGTACTAAAAAAATTACTTCATGATCTTAAAAAATTATTTTAGGTTTTTGAAAATTTTTTTATTATTAGTTAGTATATTAAATGATATTAAAAATTTACTTCAGGATATTGAATGGTACTAAAAGAATACCTCATAATTTGGTCCATAAGTCCAATTAGAACAAAAGTTCCCTAAAGTAACTTTTCAAATAAGTTACTTTTAGTCTATAAGTCCAATTGGAAAAGCTTTCTAACCAAACATACATTTTTTTATAAGTTCGATTTAAACAGTATACTCTCCAAAAGTCATACCAAACATATACATTATAAACCCAAAGATATCTTGGTTCTCATATTTTTGTGGGGATTAGACATATCTCATTATCTCATAAGTCATCATCTATATGTAAATATCTTTTGTTTCATATATAATTAAAGATAGATTACGTATTGTTTGTTTTCAGGGATAAAAAAAAAAAAGTATCTGTTTGCACATGATAAAAAAAAGTTACGTGTGAGTCCTTAACCAAATTTCAAGTGCTCTACGTAGACAACATATTTTATTTTGGGATATTTTTCAGCAATTTTTTTCCCCAACAGTTGCTTTCTACTTTTTATGTGAATGGATTCAAAACGATTATATAAAATTGGATTTTAAAATTAAAATAAAGAACAAGAAAATAATTTACCATAAATGTTATTTTCTGTGATCTCTTAGATTAGACGTCACTATCCATATCAGCTAAATATGCAATAAGTCTTCCAACCAATTGACAAATAATTTTTCAACGAATAGCGTGACAAATCGATCATCACCCAAATCACGCGCTAAGCACAAACAAACATCACAAAAAATAATATTCCATTTCTTTCCCCTCAAAAAAAATAAAAAAAAATAAAATAAATATAATAAACATTAATACATATACTAGTATTTGTTTATAAATACACTGTTCATTTACCTCACAAAACTAAAAGGAGAGTGAAAGTAGAAAGGGAAAAAAAAGAAGCCAACGAAGTGTTGTATACACCAAACACCAAAAGCTTCCTTTCCCACATAAGAACCAGAGTCTTGCCTCAAATTTCTCTCTCAAAAGCTCCTCCTTCTCTTCTTCTTCTTCTTCTTCTTCTTCTTCTTCATCTTCTTCAATTCTTCCTCCATGGCGAATGAGAATAAGGATCATTATTACGATCAGTATGATCTGAATAATTTCTACAATTACAACCACCACCAGAATCTTGTTCAAGGGTTTGATCATCAACATCATCCTTCTGCTAATTCACACGGTACTTCAGGTGCGAGCTTCACAGATTGCTTAAATGGAGGGTTCATGGACTATAATGTTCTCTCAAGAGCCTTTGACTTGTCTTGTTCATCAGCTTCTGAAGTGATCTCTTCCTCCATTAACGATCATGATCAGCTCAATAATCCAAAGAAGCCATCAGAAACTAGTCCTACGACCACCGTAGGAGATTCTCAAGTAGTGAGGCTCAATTCCTCTGTGTCGAATTCGTCATCCAATAATGAAGCAGAAGAAGCCGTTGTCACAGAAGAAGACTCAGCCAAAAGCTTCAAAAAAGAAAAGGACCAAGATGCAGACCAAATGTCAAAGAAAGAGTAACTTCTTTGCTTCTTCCTCTTCATCTTAATCTTCTTCATCATCATTAATTTGGTCAAACTCAAAAGTTTTTTCCTGATCCATCTTTCTTGATTTCTTCTTTAGTTAATTGTCGAGTAAGATCTGATATGTTAAATGTATATCTTTCCGTGGGGGAATTATTCTGATTTTCTTTGAATAACTGATGGATGCAAAATCAAACTCAAACCTACACACACACACCACTTTTAATTAGCTTGTTCGTCTATAGATTTATGATTTTCAGTGAGTTAATTATTAGACGAGATGGGTTTTATTTCAGTTTTTGGATATCTTAGTAGTTCTATGAATGCTATAAACAACTATATAGTACTGGTTTAGAACTATATAATCAAAAGTGTGTTGGGACATGGAAGAAATATATATTATGGCAGTGAAGAACCCTAATTACATATAACTTGTTATTATATTGTAGCTATATATCTGAGTGAGTAGTATAATTAATAATTAGTGTAGAATTTTGGTTGTGGTGATATGAATGTAGTGCGAAATGATATGATATGATATGATATTGGTCAGGAACAAGGGAAAAGGGAATAATACAAATAAGAAAGAGAAAAAGGCAAGGGAGCCGCGTTTTGCGTTCTTGACTAAAAGTGAGGTTGATCACTTAGAAGATGGCTACCGATGGAGAAAATATGGTCAGAAAGCCGTCAAGAACAGTCCTTACCCCAGGTTATTATATTTCACTCTTAAATTATTGTTATTATTATTTATCTTTTGATCTATATATATCCTATCTTGCTATATAATTTCAAAACAAAATGATTAATTAAACTGTGTGCAGTATATCTCTGGGTTCCAAATTTGATGCAATCATAGTAATAATTCAGTAGTCATGTACTTTTGATGTGGTGCAAACTGTTTTGCTTTGATATCAAAATAGCTCATACAGATTCCTCGATCCCTCAACTATTACATATATTGATGATGATACATATCTTGACAAGTACTAAAATCCTTTTTATATTATAAAAAAGTATATTCACAGTATCTCACATTGTTCTGATGTATTATTCAGAAGGTCTCAATGAAATCAAATCCGTGTAATTAAAAAAGATATTATTTTTTAGCTCATGCTTTTGTGCTATAACTAATATATAATGAATAATGCAGGAGTTATTATAGATGCACTAGTCAGAAGTGCAATGTGAAGAAGAGAGTGGAGAGGTCATTCCAGGACCCATCAGTTGTGGTCACAACATATGAAGGCCAGCACAACCACCACTGTCCGGCCACACTTCGTGGCAGCGCGAATGCCGCCATGATGTTATCATCGGCCGCGGCATCGCCTTCGCTTTTCGGCTCTTCACCAATGGGTAGGACAGCCATGTTTCCCCAAGAACTTCTTGCTCAGTTCCTTCCAAGCTACCAAGGAGATGATCATCTTCATCACCAAAACCATCCCATGTTCCATCAAAACCCTAATAATAATAACAACAATAATTCTCACCACCACCACCACCACCAAGTCACTCTCGACCATGGCTTGTTACAAGACCTGTTGCCTCCTTCTTCGTCTTCAACCTTCCCTGGTAGACAACAAGAACCATGAATATATATATATCCATGGAACAAAACCCTATTATAGTATCTCATACTGGTGAGAAGGATATATATCTAAGCCGCTCGATGAATCATGACTCATTATGAAGGTATCTACTGAATCCATTTACTGATGATCTCTCTGAAGAATTCTATATACTTGCTTCTCAAGACATTGATTGTGATAATTCTGAGATATCAGTTTGGGTTCGTTCTGATTTTTCTTCCATATATAAGAAGGTTATCAGAATTTCAAAATGCACCCCTTTCATGATGAGAAGTAAGAGTTTACGTATCTAGATCAGAAATGTTAATTTGGAACTGATCGATGTACCAGATACATACATATATTTACATGAACGTCTATTATATTCACTGATTGGACCTATTTATTTATTTTATTTCTTTAGTCTCTGGTTTATTATTAGAACCTCTCATTATTTCTTATGCTTTACGTATATTCACAGTATTGTGTCACTAGCCATAGCTTGCAGTGTATATTATCGATAGGTAAGTGGGTCGCCTAGCTAGCTAGTCGCAGTTTTTTTTTTGCTCAGAAGCTAGTCGCAGTTTTAATTATTAACTGCGATTAGGTTCAGAAAAAATCGATTTTGTTTTTTGTATGTAATATGTATAGAAAATACCGTTACGTGCTCTCTTTTACCTATGAATATACCAACCCCATCACTCTCAATTTCAGAGCCATGTGTACTTGAAACTTTGAATGTATAGTTGGAAGCAGTTGGGGCTCAATAATTATGAACTGCCACACCCAACATTACATGAAAATGACACAAATATATCTATCAAATCTGTAAATTTTATTTAAAACTCTAAAATGCCCTAGTCGAAGTTTTTAAGCAACTATCTGTGACCCTTAATTTGAAAAATGAAATGACATGAATAGTTTAACAAATAACAACTTTAACTTAATTATCAAATGATAACACAGACCAAAGTCTATATAACTAATTTTATAACGCAATTAGGTCATTTCACTAAAAAACAAAAAAATTAATTTCAAAATGATCCAACTTCATAAAAATTAAGTCATTTTGAGCAACCATTGTGAAATTCTCATATTTTGATATCTTTTTAGGTCTAATTTCTCCCAACATTAGAAAGTACAAAATTATTTAAAAGTTGGTATAGTTCATAAATGTTCAGCTTTGACAAGAAATTATTTAAAAGTAGGTATAATTCATAAATGTAGAGCTTTGACGAGACGATATATGAATACAACTGTAGTACTGTAACACTTACGATATACTCTACAAGTGTGCCAATTTGTATACAAATTCATAGGTAGCTGGGTGGTGGGGGAATATATATATATATATATATATAGATTATATTTAAGTAGGGTTTTTATATTAACGTGTATATTAGGGTACTTGTCTTATTAATTACTAATATTTATATATGTGTTGGATCTTTTGCGTACAAAAATTAAAAAAGGTTTTGAATGGTGGAGATAGAGTTCCGTACATATGAGAGACTTCAAATTCTAAATTCAATGCATGTGGTTTGAGTTTTTGAGGGTTTGCGTGTTCATGTTGATCTCCTTTTATAGCAGCTTGAGTTTTGGTTGGTTTTGTGGATGCATACCTAACTTCACTTCCATTATTGATATTGATATATATATATATATTGTTATCTCTCTTATTATTGATTTGCCCCATTCCCATCCCCATCAATATAGGAAATTTATAACGATTTAGACTATTCACAGGTCACATGTAACAGTATTTATTTATCATGCTTTATATATATATAGAAGTTAGATAATAATTAATATATAGATATTAGGTAAAGGATATATTAGTTATTTGAAAAACGACATGTTGTTTCCTAAAATATTCAATCTAATAATTTACATTGGAAACTATCATCATTAATTAAAAATTATTTTTCTTTAATATGTACAATTAATTGGGATAATTTGAAAAAAAAAATTATAATTTTAAGAGACCAAGTGGATTGATGAGGTTTACATTTAAGACTAAAGCAAGCTCATCAATTAATTAACTTCTTCTACATTTAATACGGCAGAGAGATTACCTCAAGCGAACATAGAAAAAGAGTATTTATGATATTTATTTCTTAGACTTAGTACTAGTATAATATATTAATATGTGCTCCCTTCGATCCTAATTATAAGAGTAAGTTGACTTTGTTGAAAAAATTAAGGAAGGTTAATTAAATTACTTTAGAGTATTTTTATTTTTATTTTTTTTCTAAACTAATTAGTTTGACGAATAAAGTAATATATAATCTAAAGATATATAATATATATATTATATGATTAAACATTTTATTTAGCTTCCTTGCTGTCTTTAAAAAAAATTTACTCCATCTTATAATTAAGACATGACATAGTACAGAAAAAGAATATGTATGTATATATGTATGTCAGCAAGTGCGCGCGCGCCTATATAGTTTATAATGATTTGGTGAAAGAATGTTGATACAATGGAATTGAATTTATGAAATCAATCGAGTCCAAATTGATATAGGGATTTTGCGCATTTATTTAATAGGAATGCATGTTTCATTTGAAAAAATTAAATTTTATTTTAATATTTTGATAAACTAATATCTAGAGATTAATATGATGTTATATCTTGCTTTATTTAAAGCAAAATTATTAATAAGGTTAAATTAAAAAATAAGAAATCTCAATTGTCTAAATCATATTCGAACAGCATAGATGATAAATAATGTGTTCATATCTTTGATATTTGAACTGAATCAAAAATTTCTATTTGCTAATGAATCTAGTTATTTTGGACAAAGCGGTCCAAACTTTAAATATGGTTTTTTAAAAATAAAATATTACAAGTTTCTAAAATTTAATCTTAATCATGAAAATAAATAATTCCAATAATTTTTTTTTTAAAAAAAAAAACTTAAGAATTTGGTGTATGTATAAAATTATAGCTATAACCAATTGCCTTTCGTTAATAACTTAATATTATATTATATGTCTAATTTCATCATCTAATAACAGAACTGACCCAATTCATTATAAATCTGATTTCATCTTATTAACTAATCAGTTTCGGTTTATTATCGATTTGATAAACTTCTTATTAATATCATGCTTCAAATGAATATTGCAATAATGTCTTGCAAAAATTTGGAATGGTTCAGAAGTTAATAATCTTAGAATTATATATTTCTCACATTCCAAGTTTTTAAAATAATCATATATATTTTTTACATAACTCTTTGGTTGATAAATTATATATCATGAAATCTAATACTAGTTAGAAGTATTGTTATCAAACTCGTGAGTTAACTTTCTAAATTTACCGTTTTCACGTTTCTAACTTACAAAAACGAGTCGAATTGGTCAGTGGTAAACTCGTGTTAGTTGTAAACTCAGTCAAATTTACAAATTTATACACCGAGTTTACCTTTTTTACGTTTATAGCTTACAAAATCATGTTAACTTATTCTTAAACTCGTGTTAACTTTTTTAATTTAATAATGCTCATCGGATTTATATATAAATTTTATAGAAATTCCTTTGTTATATATGATAAATGATGAATGTTAATGGATTTAATTTTAATTATTTGGATTTAAAATATATTCAAATCAAATTGTAGTCATTTTTATATTTTAATTATTTAATTATACACTAGTAATACCTATTTAATAATAAAAGTAAACTCTTATGAATTTATAATTCGAGTTCACGATATGAGTTTATGTCACTGTGTTATGAGTTTGCTTAACTCGTAAATTTGACAAACTTAACTAGAAGTACTTCCAACATGTTTTTTTATCCAAAGAAATACTCCCAACCACCCCCATTTGAATTTAGAACACGTTGCTCGAACTAATTAGATCATAGTTCGATGAAAATAATAGTGCATTTGATACATATAATTTTATACGTGTGTGTGTGTGTCTATCTATAATTAATCATAATTTGGTGAAAATAATAGTGCATTTGAAAATAATAGGCGTCAAAATCAAATAGCTAAGCATATTTGATTGATTTGAAATTTGATACAATTATAATTTATGGGGATGTAAGCTACTTTGAAGTAATAATACAACTATTTGATATATATAATTTTATGTGTGTGTGTGTGTCAGTGTGTGTGTATAGTACTATCAAATAATTAGTGATAAAATCTCAATAATATAAATATAATACTACCTTCTTATTAACCGCAGAATTAGGTGGAAATCATTTCTCACGAGACAAATTCATTATTACCATAATCAGCGGAACTAACAAAGCGATAATCATAATTAGTTGAATTACATAACACTTTAGGTGGTCAAAACTCGAAACTATATTATTATTTTTTCCACATATTTTTGTTGGTTTCTTTTCAATGTTTTCTCTCTCCACATTTTTTTGTTGTAATTCTAAATTATTCAAATTAAATTATAATGGTACAAGCTAATTAACATTTACGTTTTAAAATTATCAAATTTAATTGGATAGTCCACGTACTACCACTCAATCTAGCTACTAATTAGGGCAGAGGGGTGTCTGGATATCAGTTACAAAAAAATGTTTACGGCAAAACTCAATTAAAAAAATTGATTTTTTAATATGATAACTAACAACATTGTGTTTGCATTAGGAAGCAAAGGTTTGGATAACAAAATCCAGTTTAGACAAAATAACAAAACAAGCATTTGATAAATATTAGGTTTCCAAAGTTAGATTAGGCCACCAAACTGATATTCAAACTGACCCTTGGTGGAGAAAAAGTGGCTTAGTTGATATTTTTACTTAGCTAGTGAAAGAATACTCGGGGAAAAATATTCCTGTTTTTTTCTCCCAGTATAAATTATTTTAAATAAAGTATTTTAAGAGAGTTAATAAGGTTTAAAGTTTTTTAATTTAAGTGAAACATGTTGAATTTTAAAACAGAATTAGAGAAATACTATCCTTTAGACTATGTATTTATTGTTAGGCTAACAAGTATACTTGTAATTGTTGTCAAACTCGCGAGTTGACTCTCCGAGTTTACCGTTTTTACGTTTCTAACTTATAAAAACGAGTCGAGACAGTGGTAAACTCGTATTATTTGTAAACTCAGTTAAACTTACGAGTTTATACACCAAGTTTACCCTTTTTTTGTGTTTCTAGCTTACAAATTTGTGTTAACTTACTCTTAAACTCGTGTTAACTTTTTTTTATTTGATCATACTCAACATGACTTTATATAGAAATTTTCTTATTAAATATGATAAATGATGGATTTAATTTCAATTATTTGGAATTAAAATATATTTAAATTAAATTATTGTCATTTTTATATTTTAATTATTTAATTATACACTAATAATACTATTTAATAATAAAAATAAATTCTTATAATTTTATGATTCAAGTTCACAAACGAGTTTGCTTAGTACTTATAGTAACATTTTTTATTAGCGGAAACTAGTGAGTTAAGGGTAATGCTATGTTTATGCATGGAAAAGCTTCAAATTGTAACTTTATGATTATTAAATATATATTTTATTAGCGGAAACTAGTGAAAATCATAAAATACAATAATACAATCAAATATAAAAATTACATCAGTGGCAATGTACGCGCGCTCATGAAATATGGATCGGACCTAGTTAATATTACACTAAGAGATTGAAGTGAAACACAACACATATGTATGCATTTATAAATTATAATAGAAGTTTTTAAACTCAATATAATTCAACAATAATAAACCAAATTATAAATTAATTGATTTTTAAATTAGATGTCACATAGCAATTTCTATTATCCTAGAAGAGGATTTAGGACTTAGAATAATCAACTAATGAAACTTGAAATGAAAGTTTCCCTAAAATTAAATCATTAATTAGGAACATTCAATGAATATTTATTGGGATATTATTGTAAAAAGGAAGTTATAATTATTAGTTAAGATAAAATCAAATATTGTGTATAATAATAAAATCAAATTGTCAAATATAATATTTGAGAAAAAAATGGGTTAAAGACCATTTTTGCTCCCGGAAGTACACGTCGAAGACCAATTTTGCCCTAGGAGTTTCTTTGGGAGCAATATTGCCCCAGAAGTATAAAAACGTAGCAATGTTACCCCTCCGTTAGGGTTCCGTTAACAGCCCTAATGACCAACGTTAGTTGACTCCGTTATTTTGATGTGGATTGTCTGCGTGACATTTTTGTCACTTTTTTTTGTGAGTTAAGTAGCAATTTTGCCCCAGAAGTACACGTCCAGGAGCAATATTGTCCTGAAAGTTTATTTTTGGCTTAATGTTGCCTCGGAAGTATAAAAACATAGTAATGTTGCCCCTCCATTAACAGCCCTAACGGTCAAACGTCAACCTGGTCTTATAATTAGGACCGGAGGTACTATGATTAGTAACTTATTTAGTTTTTTTAATTTTTCCAAAAAAAAGTCAACCTAGATTTATAATTATAATTATGACAAGAGGGAGTAGGGTGACAATTAATTTTTATTTTTTCATTTTAAAAAAAAGTAAACATAGCCTACTCCTTCTTCCCCATAGCATCCTCTATCGCAAGCATTCTCCAATCAAACAATAATTACTCACTTGCGAAATTTTTCTAGAAAAAATGTTTCGAATAAATCAAACAAAAAAATAAAAACGAATTTTTCCGAACAGAAGATAAAACGAGTATGTCGTAGGCAGTTCAAATGAATTTTTTTCAAACAATAATCACTTGCCTGCGGAATTTTCTACTCGAACGACTAACGAACATTTGGTGCAATGTAAAAAGAGATGACTGAGAGAATAAAACTTACAAAAAGTGTCAAATATAATTAATTATTTAAATCACTTAGAATTCATCACAAAATTTAAAACTTGGAATTCATCACAAAAGCTAAGGTGTTCTCTAACTTTAAGTCTCAAAGGAAAATTTCCGCAAAACAAGGAAAATTACAAATAAAAAAGGAGGAAAGGAAGCAGATTTATAGACGAATGCTTAATGGCACAATCTATTGTGAGGTAACCAACGTTTAACCGTTAGGGCTATTAATGGAGGGGCAACATTGCTACGTTTTTAGACTTTCGGGGCAACATTGAGGCAAAAATAAACTTTCAGGGCAACATTGCTTCTAGGCGTGTACTTTCGGAGTAAAATTACTACTTAACCCATAAAAAAAGTGACAAAGATGTCACGTAAACAATCCACGTTGACATAACGGAGTCAACTAACATTGACTATTAGGGCTGTTAACGGAACCCTAACGGAGGGACAACATTGCTACGTTTTTATACTTCCGGGGCAACATTGCTCCCAAAGAAACTTCCTGGGCAAAATTGATCATCGTATACTTTATGGGCAAAAATGATACTTAACCCCAAAAAAAATGATGAAATCAAAGTCAACTATTACTACAGCATTTATTTTTCATTTTAATTGTGAATGAAACCAAAGTCATTACATCAACATTTAACCCTTTTAAAATTTAAATTCTGTAATGATAAAGCATTCTATTAATATCCGAGTTTTAAGAGATGATGAATTATGAAGACAAATATTACACAATGAAGTATTTAATTGCGGTAACATTTGCTTTAATAATCTCTATGCATATTTTTTTTAGTATAAAAACCCCTTATATGCCAACTTAGTCAATTATTAAACACATGTGTTTGTATTAATTTGAGTGTTAATCACATTTTAAATTATTTGTAATAATTACATAAATGAAGAGATATTAGACAATATATATAATTTTAAATTATTTGTTATGTTATGAACATTAATTGGGATGTAGGTTTATTTGATAGGAGATTCTAAAAAATATAAAAAGGAATTATTAGGGTATTATTATATTAATACACTAATAAATTATATAATTTAAGGGTCCAAATATAACTGGTAAACCGAACTAACTCATTTCTTAATGAACCAGTTTTACAAAATATCAAGAATATAGTTTATGTTTATGTAAAATACTTTAACCTCTCTTACCTTTTGCATTAATTACATGGACCTCCCATCTATTTTGAAAATATATGCTTAAGTTCAAACCGTTAGCTCAATTAATGATTTTTATTTTTTTAAATTTATTTTAAAATAAATTTTATTTATTAATTTACTCTTCATGATTACTAATTCCCTAATTTTGGATAAAATTGTTTAAGTAATTTAAGAGTTTTTTTTCTTCTCTTTCTTAATTTATTTTTTACTTTTGCAGGTAGTTATCTGTTAATTTTTTTTTTTCCTTATTGAGATAAAGAACCAGTTAATTTAATTAATGCAAACATATAAGACTTAGTTGAAAATACGTTTAATAGATGCATACTTAAATAAATGTGTTTATAAATGTTTGTAGAAAAACTTATTTAAAATTTATTTTTAAGTCATATAATGTCTCAGATTTACATTATTAATAACATATGGTGAACTAATTATGATGTCGTGAAAGAAAAGTCAAAAAATGAAATAAATATGTTTAGTCATTTGAAAATTTGTGCTAAATAAATAAATTTTAATAAATATGAACACATAAATTAGAATTATTTTTGTTTGTATAAAAATTATTTTTATGTTTATTCATTTGTTGAGAAAGGGGTATTTTGGTTAAAGCAAATGTTTAATAGTTAAACTTAACAATCAATTAACAGTTGGATGGATGAAAATATAATATCAACTATGTAAGGGGATTTTTGTAACGTGCATTTTAATTTCAAGAGAGATTTATATATGTTTTTAAAATAGAGGGCTGTTTATCTAATTTAAGTAAACCAAAGGGATAATAAATATATTTTACTTTTGATATTTTGTCCTCTCCTTAATTGTTGCTCATTTTCTTTTTCTTGGCATCTTCCTCTTATCTCTTTGATTTACTTAATCTCCACGCTAACTATCTTGTCTTTTAATAGGTGATGGCATTAACGATATGCTAACTAGTAGTTATTCTTTGTTTTGCTCTTTAGTTTTAAGTTTATATATAGGGGTTTAAACTTCTCATGTTGCATGAGAAGAAGAAGATTCCTACACACACATAAAATAGTGAGACCCATATATATATATAATGTTAATATATATATATGTGGGTCCCACCATTTTATGTGTATGTAACATGAGAAAACACTTCTTCTACAACATGAGAAGTATTTTTCCCTCATATATATTATTCATAATCACATATACTAAGACTAATTAACCGTGGAATCAATTTCCCCGTCAATCCGTTCAAGAGTTATAGATGGTACGTTTGACTAAATTGGATTTTATATATTCTTTTTTCCTCTTATTACTAAGCCTGAAACAATGTTGTTTTGAATGAAAATAAATACTTCTCCAGTTTTAAATATAAGATATAGTTTATAGTACAATTTACAATATAAATTATGTCCTATATTTAAAACCAGGAGATAGTAGTAATTAATCCATTAGATTTTTACTTTAATAACTCAGTTTTGGTAAATTATGTATGATTTAAATGAGAATGTTGCATTTACCTGTGGTTTAATGCATTTATTACAATTTCAAGGTCATATATAAATATTTTGTATATTTTAATTAAAGGGTTAAGAATTAAGATACAATTTTACCAACAAAAATTTTTTTGAGGAGGGTTTGATACAAATAAGTTTTGGAATGGATAAAAATATTAATAAAAAAATTGAAAATTATGTACATTCACCAAGGCTATTAAATTTTATCAAATATCTGCTAGATTTTACTTCAAATTAACCTTAATAAATTTAACAAACATTTGATAAAATTTAACAGTCTTAGTGAATTATTAAAATTCATTCCAGATGCTCCCCAGGAAAAGATTTAAATTGTTTAGCCTTTGAAAAACTATTTTTGCATTCACCAAGGCTTATTCATTCCAGATGCTCCCCAGGAAAAGATTTATTGGTTAAAGTACACTTTAACCCTTAATTAAATTATAGATTTTTTTTTAAAAAAAAAAATTATGATTGGATTGACCCGAATTAAACCACGCAACTAGACCACTGAATCTGACGTTGTGCAATCCATTCTTCCTCGGACAGGAGTAGGTTGCAGATTTGGTGCATTGACAAATACTTTATTAACTTGGCTACCATTCAATCAGATCATATCAATTAACGGTTGAGTAGCAAATCCGTTTTGAAAGTATAAACCTAATAAGTAATATTACCCTAAAAGTTTTTTTTCATCTCAATATCGCCCTCGAAAGTTTCAAAACATAACAATGTTGGCCTATTAGTTAGAAAATAACATTTATCATAAAAAACTTGACATTTACCGTTAACTTTTTAACGGAAAAAATGATAACATTAAAACAAGAAAAACTTTCGTGATAACATTACTCTTCAAATGAAAACTTCTAGAGTAAATTTACTACTTAACCCTCTCAATCAATGTGCAGGATATTTAGGAGTTGTTCAAAGACCTCATTTTTTTATAATCTATATTACTAATTTAAATATTTTAGCAAGACTTAATCTCTTACATTTTACCTCTGTTTCTTTTGCTTCTTTGTGAGACTTAATAATATTAAATATATCATTTTGTTATTCTTTTTTTTAAAAAAAAAACATTGACCATTAAACCACCATTTCAATTGATTTAATCCACCGATTGTGATTTCAATAGCTTGCTCTTAGTTAAATAGCGTATTCTCTCTAGATAGATCTAGATCCTCAGATCTAATTTTTTTTTAATTTCTTAATTATTTTTTTCTACATTTGAAAAAATCATTTCTTAATATTTTTTATAAAAAATAAAAAAGAAAAAAAAAGTTTTTTTGAGAAAATGTTAGTTGAGAGATTATTTTTATTTTGATTTCATTTTGGAGATATTAAGTTAAATAGTTAAAACTTTTTAAATAATAAATAAATTACTTTAAAGTATTTATATTTATTGTTTTTCTCTAAACTAATTTATTTAACTTATAAATTGATATATAATCAAATGATACACAATATATATGTTATGATTATGTAACTTATTTAGTTTTTTTAATCTCTTAAAAAAATAAATAGATCTTATATTAAAGATGAAAGGAAGTAGTATATTTCATAATAACATCATGGGCATGGATTTCAATGAATTAACATTAGCCTTGTTGACCAGGAAAAACTAGAGTCTAAAACAGTTTGCATGTCTAGTGGGCTCCTTAATTTGAATTTTGTTGTCTTGTTGTAATCATTTCCAATTTGAAACTAAAAAGCATAGTCAATTAACTACGTTAATTGCCGACCTCTAAAGTCAACATTATCTGTCCGGGTCACTATCATCCTTACTCTTCATCGGAGCAGAATTTTGAATTCGGTGAGCTTCAAAAAAAATGCGTTTGACTTCTTGGCCTTTTGTTCAATTATGAATCACATGTGAATGAAGTAAATAACACGAGGAGTGATCAATTAATGAATAAAGCATGAAAATTTCTAAAATTTGTCTGTTAATTTGAGAGAATACTAATTTTCTTATTTAAAATATAATTTTTGTTACATAATATTCCTTCTAGTTCTAGATATATGAACTAAATAACTACTAATATATTAATATATATATATATATATATATATTCAGAAATTTAATGAAGTTAGTTGCTTATAAGAGAAGTGATTTGGTTTATTTCTAAGGTAAATCATTTGCATTGTAAACTACCGCATTGATAGAAACACTTTTTTAATGTAACTTTGGTTCCTATTATAGGCCACCACCTTTCTATAAGGTGTTTTATATTCTTTTTATAAGTTATTTGGTAGTTTCAAGGAGTATTAAACATTCTTTTAGATGTGCTCATACTCTATTGATCCTATTTATAATAAATCGATAACCGAATTATATAGTTTAAGAAAAAAGTTAAAAGTAGTTAAAAATAGTAATTATGTCTGAAATAAACTATTATCTAAATATACTTTTATTTATAAGGGGCAAATATGAGAGAGAAGTAGAGAGCTTATAAATATCACAAATATTTTAATTAATGCAATGTATATAAGTAACAAGGAAAAAAATGAAAAAAAAATATATATTACATATTTAGACAACTCTTACAGAAAGGATCAAAACAATTTAAATTTTGGTTCTTATAAAAGGGATCGGAGGACTATTTAATAAGGGTATTAAGAGAAAATATAGAATTAATATGATGTTGAAAGTTTAGTGTAGATAATAAAAACAATATTAGAAATCGCCTCTTTTTTATGACAAATTTAATGTTTTTAATTTTTTATAGGTATATGTAACTTAGTTGGAAATGACTTACATTTGTGGTTATAGACTTATAGTTGTTTAGGTAATCAATAAGGTTAATTTGAAATATTTTTTTTAAAAATACATTTAGGGGACAAGTAGGTCGAAATATTCCAATTTAGATCAAAACAAACCTCTCAACTGTCTTCTATATATTTAGAAAATGAGAAAGTAATATGTCTTGCCGTGTACTTACTCTTCTATCAATTGTCACATATCAATAAAAATATATAGTTAAAACATTAAATTTATTTTAAAATTTAAGCGATTTTCAATATTACATTTACTAACTATTAATGTTGTCAAATTCACGAATTTAAACAAATTCATGACCATGAAGTAAACTTGTATCATGAACTCGAGTCGTAAACTCGTTAGAGTTTATTTTTATAATTAAATAGATATTAATAATGTATAATTAAATAATTAAAATATAAAAACTAAAAAAAAATTTGATTTAAATATTTTTTAAATCCAAATAATTGAAATTAAATCCATCAACATTCATAATTTCTCATATTTAACAAAGAAATTTCTAAAAAAATTTATATTTATAGGCGCTGAGTATGATTAAATCAAAGAAGTTAACACGAGTTTAAAGATGAGTTAATATAGTTTTGTAAGCTAGAAAAACGTAAAAACGGTAAACTCGTAAGTTTAATCGAAGTTTACCAATGATTCAATTTGATCTTGTAAGCTAGAAACATAAAAATGTTAAACTCAGATAGTCAACTTACAAGTTTGACAACAATGCTAATTACACTAAACTCTAATATTACATTAATTATTATTTTCTCCCACTACCCTTGTTAAATATAGGTATACATAAAAGAAAAATTTATTGCTCTTTATAAACTAACAAGTGTGTGCCTTAAAAAAATTATCAAGAATAATTATCAGTTGGTGTCTAACAATAAAGACTAAGAGAAGTAACTAATAGTAGTAGTAGTTAGGTTGAGTGAAATTAAAGGGACTCAACTTCTCTTAAACAAGAACTAATTACTCCTAATTAAATTTGAAAATACTCAAATCTTGTCTGATTAAATCAAATATCAGATAACTTTACACACATGTTTTCACATACATTTCTATTTATGACCGAACTTCTACTAAATTTAATATTAATATAGCTCTAGTCTTATTTATAAATCCATTTTGATCAAATCTCACATACCGATGAGAGGTAGTTAACTTAATGATTATGGAGTAAATTTTCAACTTGACCCTAATTTATGATTGTGTATTTTTAAATTGTTTCTTCTCTCTCTATCTTTATGGATACAATTAATATAGGTAAAATTGTCATAATTTTATTTATTACATGAAACTGGAGTTATGAACATTACCAAATTTTTTGATCAAAATGGATTTATAAATAAGATTAGAGTGATATTTGATATATAGATTTGGTTTCTTATTTGATTTTTCTCCTTGTGATCGTCTAGAAGGAATGACTTAGGTGAAACTTAGGTCGTTATGTGGATACAAACATATTTTTGACATTCTCTTTTTCATATTAATTTTTTTTCCAATAATTTAATGTGACATGTCTTTGTTACTTGTTGAATGGACCCTTCTTCTCATCTTCACCGACTAAGTCTTATAACAAGCAACAATGGCCACTTTAATATTTATGATTCTTTAATACAACTCACTAACATGGGCTTTTCATTTATGATTCTTGAGGATTTCATATACCCTAAAAGATTATGCTCCTTTACCACCAGACGCTTAACGTTTAGGTCAACTGGTAAGGGGTTGTCCTAACTTAACCACAGGTCTTAAGTTCGAGACGTGGGAATGCAGCATGCGTGGGTGGTAGAGGCTTCCCCTCGAAAGGGGCCAACCCAGTCTCGTTTCGGATTAGTCTGAGGCCGTTGATGTGCCTGAAAGATGGCCTGCCCTGCGACACCAAATGCTCTAAGAAAAAAAAAAGATTATGTTCCTTTTAATTTCAAGCTCGATCTAAATCATTTGTGAGTGTAATGCAATAATGGCATGGCCTATCACATTCTAATATCAATCATTTTATCCAGCAAATTACATTGCAAACTTTTTTAATTAAATAAATCCTTTTATACAATATTACCCACATGTGAAAAAATAATCACATTGTTAACAATTTATGAATAATTTAACTTATTATATACCCCTCTTGTGCTATTTATAAGGTAGAAAGAGCAAATTTTTTTATTTTATTTTATATAAGTGTATAATATTATCATTCATTTATTATGGTATTGACTTTGTGTTGATGAAGTATAATATATATTAAATAAAGGTAAAGTTGAAAAATTGTTGAATTCCAAGTTAGGCTTAATAAATCTTAAGATTATTCTTAGTTTGTGTGAATAAATTGGATATGACTTATAAATAATATGAAACAAGTGATTTGAGTATTGTCGGCCACAATTGAGGTAGTTCTTCCAAAGATATTTTTTGTATTCACATAAACCCAAACTTTAGTCCTAATGTGGGCCAAAAAAAAAAAAAAAAAAACTTTAGTCCTCATGTTTAAACCGTAAAAATCCTTTTCACGTGCATACAATTTTCATTTTTTTAATGTTGTGCTAATTAACATTAAATAACTTTTTGGCCAATTTTTTTTTTTTTTGGATTATTTTCAATTCAACGTTAATATCAATCAATTTATAAAAATAAAATAAAATGTCCAATGTTTGTGCCTCATCAACATATATAATCGACAATACATAATAGAGTTACGATAAATTGCTGAAAATTTCTCAATAATAAAGCATTGAAATAGCAACCACTACAAGACTTGATGTTGTAGTTGTTTAGATTAACGATAGAAGTTATTTGTTCAATATGATTTATGATCTATAAAATAAATTAATAAGAGGAGTTTTATCTTGACTTTGTGTGAATGCATTTTTCCCACGTCAATTCAAATAAACCCAAGTTAATGACTAATGAGCAACAGAATATAAAATAATTAAACATCAAGCTTGATTTTGTTGGTAATAGTATCAAAATACTACTCTATCATCTTATAAATTAATTTAGGCTAAAGTATACATTTGGCCATTTATACGCCTCGATATCATTTTAGTCCTTAAGTTTGTAAAGTGCGTTTGATCCCTTAATGCTAAACATAGTTAATCGACTTAATGGAAAATCTTGACTCAACAATTTTAAGCGATGACTATGCAATTAAATCTTGATTAAACATGCTTATATGTTAGTATTTTAATAAAGTAATATTTTAAATCCTATTAATTGAAAAATATTTAATTTTCTTCGACCAAAAATATATATTTAATCTTCACAAATTATGAAAAACCACAAATCAGTTTGTAAAGATTAATTTTTTTCAATTAATAGGATTTAAAATATTAATTTATTAAAATACTAACATATAAGCACGTTTGGTTAGCATTTAATTGCTTGACGATCATCACTTAAAACTGTTAAGTCATTATTTTCCGTTAAGTCAATTAACTAAGTGATGTTAGCATTAAGAGCCAAACGTTCATTTTAAGCTTAATGGACTAAAATGATATCGGAAAAGAAACATAAAGACCAAATGTATACTTTAGCCATTAATTTATATGTATTTTATTATATTTTTACCATAATTTTTAAATTAAAATAAGACAAGTACATAATTTTTCTAGAATGTGCACAAATTTTCGATTGAACTATGTATTTTCATCATGTTATCATAAAAATTACTGCATATTTGTCATACTTCAATTTATAAAAAAACATTTGTTATTTTCGAAGATAGAAAAAGGTAAAAGGAACAAGTTTTACTTTAAAAAAAAAAAAACTTAGCTTCCGATTATTCACGAAAAAAGCAAAGAACAAATTTTTTTTTTTTTTTTTTTTTTTTTTTTTTTTTTTTAAATAAAGGTTGAAGCCTTGAAGGGTAAGAGATGGAGCAGAAAGCCGAAAAGCAAGGCCGTGAATAAAGGAACAGCGACTGTCTCAGAATATTGAATGAATTATTGGAAGGTTTGACCAATGAATCATTAGGTTTGACTACGTGCCAAAATTAAAATGATTGTGAAAGTTAGGGTTCCATAAATAAAATGAGACACACACACACACACATATATATATATCACATCAAAAATAAATAATAAATATTTTAAATCAAAATATGTTTATTTACACCTTGGAGGATCAGAAAAGCGTGCCGATGAATAGTTGAACTAATGGGGTAAGCCACTAACATTGAATAATTGATTCTTGTCTTTACTATAACTTATGTTGCACAAAAATATTTTAAGGAATTTATTATGACCTTCAAAATTCAAGGGAACAAAACGTACAATCCCTATAAACTAAAAAGTTCTTCAAAATGCAACCATACAGATTGCTATAAATCCTGCCCTTCGTTGTATATCTTTTTGTTTTTTTGTTGCTCATCCGGTATTTAAACTTCGTCTTAACTAATTCAGATCCGACCCATGTTGCTTACCTGGTTATGGTAGGTGAGTCTCCCAACGAGACTTTTTTACATTCATAATGCTTGAACTTGAGACTTTACTTAAGTAACACAAACCGCTTACCACTTATGTCAACCTCTGTTGATTTCGTTGTCTATCTATATTTGTGAGATATTGATGTCATTTTTCATGCTCATTCTTGTTTTAAATATAAGAATTAGTGGAGTTTACTTTAACCCTAGGTTTGTTTGATTGGAGGGAAAGGGATAAAAGGGAAAATTTTTATGGGTTGAATTTAAAAATTGTGGAGAAGTAATCCAAGTTCTAAAAATTTTCCCTCCCTTCCATATCCCTCGTATCAAAAGGTTGTAATGTAAGGTCTCAATTCAAATTGTTTCCCAAAATTTTAATAGGTAAATGATTAGAGAGAATATTTTTGGGAATCGACACATTTTTTGAGGTACTATTATGTTTCCTTTTTTTTTTCCCCTAAGCATATATATTCTCTTATTGAAAACAATTCTGTTCGAGGCACTTTCGGACATCTCTCACAACAGGGACTTAAACTTTAATTCGCGACGTTGTGAGGGGACTCAACTCAACTCTCGTTCGAAATATGTTTCTTTTACTTATACCAAATGTACTAATTCATTGGAAATTAAGCCCAACATAGCTTGAAGAATACAGCAACACAGCACACGGTTCACAACTTAATAAGTGTAACTTGTATGGTGATTATCCAAACAAAAATGCATATTGTTCATTTTTACCCTATACCAGCACGTTTTTTCACTTTTAAGTGAGATGGGGATCATAGGCAATAAAAATGGAAAAGGTCAAACTACATGAAACAATAATGTGACAAACTACCCAAAAAAAAAAAAAAAAAAATTTACACGCTGTTCCTAAATATATGGACTGGACTGAACAGTTTTCAATCTTAAATATAAAACTTCAATCTATTTTGCTTTCAAAATTTATAAATTTTTTTTTTCAAAGTGATCCATTTTGCTTCCAATTTTTTTTTTTTTTTTTCAAAGTGTATCTATTCCACCAAAGGGTAATTCGAACTTCGAATGCACATAATTAAAGAGATTATTTTAGAAAAATCAATACACATTTATTACAAATAACTATCTTAACTAAATTTTTTAATATCCACAAATTAATTATATAGCTCCCGAACAAGTATAATGTTATTATAATCTCCACATAGTCCATAAAGCATGAGCCATCTCACTTGTAAATCATCAAAGTAGGTTTTTTTTTTTGAAAAAAAAAAAAAAAAAAAAAAAAAAGCAAAAGTCAAAGAAAAGAAGAGGATAGTATGACCTGGTTGAATAAAAGGCTTATCCAAAATGGTTAAAATGGAAAGATAATCGAATCCAAATAATATAACAGTCTTTCACAAATGTTCATTCCCTATATAAATAAGCAAGACAAGTCCAAGTGTAAAGATCTCAGCTAGAGTTCTCTATTTTCTTGCTTAGAGTTAATTTTCTCTCTTCTTTTTTCTGAACCTTACAAGAAACTGCATATAAAAAAGAACTCCAAAAGATCCAGACTTATAGCCAAAAGGGCCAAAATATCAACACAATAATGTAATGAACAGGCCCTGAAGATATATATCTCTGTACAACATAAAAACTCAATCTTGACTCTATCTTCCCTGTGGGTTTTGGTATATCATAATACTGAATGAGATCATGTTGAATAAATAAATCCTTCATTACCCAAAAAATCAAATGGGGCTGCTGCTTCTGATCTGATTCTTCTCAGATTCAGACACTTCTCGAAAAAAGACGAACACTTGGATGTGTGTGGAACCGATGCAAAGGCAACTGCATGCCTAGGCCAAGTTACTATGATTGTCAATCATACTCTCTTGCTTATGGCTTTCAGAATCCCCATTTTTCTCAGCACAAGGTCCACCATTAAGATCCTTCGTGGTTTCAATTTCCATGCTGGCAATGTGGCCCTTTCGGTTCCTTCGATCCTGTAAGCGGATATATCAGACAGTTTATTAGCTTAATCACTTGACTATTATGCGTCATAAAGCTAAGTAAAATATGCAGATACAGAATCATACTCCCTCTCGATCCTCTTATCATAAAGCACTTTCAACTCATTTACACGAACCGAGAAATAACAGTAACTCATCAAATCTGTTTTAAATTGATAAGATTTTCCAAATTTACTCTTATTAATATGGTTTTGAAGGAGAGAAAAAAATACTACGAGTCACATTTAAGTAGGGAAAAACTGACAAATAAGCATGAACGGCTTTCTAAATGACTTATATTACGGACCAAAGAATTGTTCTAGAACGTACCTTATAATATGGATTGGATGGGGTAATACATTGAGAATACACAATGCATCCAAAAGTTCCAAAAAGGAAAAAATGTTGAAAACAAATTCAAAGTCCTCAGGCAGACAGACTAATTTATGGAAGGAAGATAAGATATATAGATGTGTACCTCTCGGAATGGATTTTCATCAGCTTCAAACATCCTCACAACCTGACTCATTTTGGGCCTCTTTTCTGCAGCAGGATCAAGACACCTAAGTGCAACCAGAAGGGCGCGTTTTAATTCCCGTGTCGATGGTTTAACCTCAAGGCTTGGGTCTATGGCTTCCTCGGCTCTTCTAGCACTGACCATAAGCTTGAGCCATTCAACAAGATTAACCTGTCAAAAATGACAAACAAGAACTCACAGTAACGATCGTATCTGATGGAAGACACAATAATAACAAGCAACCTTCAGACAATTTCACTAGAGTTTGGTACCTCATCAGTGGGACGTGCATAGTCTACCGGGTCCCTTCCAGTAACGGCTTCGAGAAGTAAAACACCAAAGCTGTAAACATCGCTCTTCTCATTTAACAAACCAGTATTGGCATACTCGGGTGCCACATAACTGGAATTCAGAACAGGAGTAAGTTTTCAAGTGTGTGAATCGTTGAATCAAATGTAAGGAAAGAAGAAATGATGTATTCAGGGTACCCGAATGTTCCCATGACTCTAGTTGTTATGTGACTTTCCCCTGAACCCAAGAGCTTGGCCAAGCCGAAGTCAGAAACCTTCGCATTGAACTCATCATCGATTAATATGTTGCTGGATTTTATGTCACGATGAACAACTTTTGGTTCTATCCCTTCATGCAAGTATGAAAGCCTGCAAGCGGTCACAGTAAGAAGTTATTTTTAGATTCAAATAAAACTGGAGTTCAATACAAACCAAGGTTCTGTGAGAAGCTCTTGAAAGTGCCAAGTAACTTGGCAACAATGTCAGCAACTAAAATCTTAACACTAAATCAAATCTATAGACAGTGGCGGAACCAGGAAATTATTTTAGCCCGGGCCAAAAAATAAACATATTGAACTATTTACTAAATAAAATCGCATAACATTAAAAATACAAATAAATAATAATCGACAATTAAAAATCAAAAGATAACCTAGTAAATAAAAATTCTATGATGTTTAGAAGGAAACTCATTAGAAGGTGCATCACTTTTATAAATTATTTTCTTAGAACTATCACGTTCGAAGTTATTTTCTTCTTAAAGAAGACATCTATACTTTTCTATTTATCCTTACTCATTTTTTTCAACCTACAAAAAATTTGGTGACTCAATATATATTGATATCAGTGTTAATTAGTATCTTGTGTCACTAAACATTAATTCTTATAGTACTACTCAATCCACAAAACTAACACTTAAATGCGCATCTCACTTACCTCAAAACAAAATAATTGGAGAAAATAAAAGAAATATAATATGAACCCAAAAAATATTTTTTAAAAAATATACAAATCTGATTCAATTTCAGCTAAGCAAATAAGCTATTATAATCTATTTTTTAAAGAGAAATTCATTATAAAATCATAAGACAGCCAAATAATAAATCCAAACCAATTAAAATTAGCCATTAATCATCCTCTACATATATATAGTCATCTATTGTCAAAACTCAAGACTTTCCCGAAATCATAATCCCAAACTTTTCACTAAACAACACAATATTACCCTCATTAGAAAGATAAAAATACGTAGAATAACTTTCATAAAAGGAATGAGGTGAAAAGAAGTGATTTTGAGTACCTATTTGGTCCTTAAAATGAAGATGAACAACACCAGATATAAGATGATACTAATATTTTCAATAGGTATCTCAAACAAAAATTTTACTTTTCTCTCACATCCCAAAAAAAGAGTATAATTATAGAAAAGATAAGAAATTAGCTGGGGCCAATTAGTGGCCAAAATAAAATATTATATAATATATACATAAAAATATATCGGATAAGAAAAAGCCAGCTGGGGCCAAAGCCCCAGCTGGCCATAAGGTGGCTCCGCCACTGTCTATAGATTAGATCCTATGATTACAAGGACTTCAGAATTCAATTAGTATCCCAATGAAAGAAGAGACTCCATTCTTGTGTTGTCTGGAAACTTAGTGGGTTCTAAAGAATCCCCAAAACTGTGAGTATGTAAAGCTATAATCCAAAAAACTATGCAGAGTCACAATTTTTTGGCCAACTACACAAATTTACAGTCTATAACATATCTGATAGGTTTTGACACAGAAAATAGTAGTAATAACAACGCAAATGAAAAGCAACACAAAATTAAAAAGAAAAAGTAAATTGTCCGCAATCATCCTAATATACTTCTGAGTAAGCAACAGATAATAGAGAACACAAATTACAACAATGATCAATGATTAATTTTGTAAAGTCGAAAGTGGAACTTACGCTTTGGCTGTACCAGTTATAACTTTCATGCGGGCCTCCCAGGTAAGTGTCCCATGCTGGCGCATGGCCCCATGTAACCACTGCTCTAAGTTACCATTATTCACATACTCATACACAAGCATCCTGCATATTTATTTGAAAGTTTAAATAGTTTATAAGAGAAAGGGAAACATATAACAAAAGATTCATCTTCCTTATGTTTGGGATCTAAAAAAAAACACTTGGATAAGTGAGTTTTGAAGGAGATTTATGCACTTGCCACAGGATGATTACAAATTCTACCTGTGAACTCCTTCAATGCAGTATCCAAGCAGGCGTACAAGATTCTTATGACGAACATGGCCTATAGCTTCCACTTCAACCCTGAACTCTCTCTCTGCTTGTCCCCTATGAAACAATACAATTACAGAGAGAGAAAGGATCAATATAAGTCATTGTTTAAGATAATGCCAATGAACACAACACGAAGAAACAGCTTACAAGTTATTAAGAATTTTCTTCACTGCCACCTCGGTCCCATTGATCAACATTCCTCGATAAACAACCCCATATCCACCCTCACCAATCACATTCTCTGCTGAGAACCGGTTTGTTGCAAGTTCAAGATCCCTAAGCGTAAACCAGTGGCCCCACCCAAGATGAGAAAATTCCGGCAAACCAATTAAAGGAGAGGCAGTCACTATTCCACCATATGATAATGCAGATTGCTTCTTGAAGGTCCCAGAACTCCCATCCTCACCCGACATCGAACTACCTCCTCTCTCGTGATGGTATATTGAACTACACTGACTAAAATTATCTGGATCACTGGATTTGCTCATGCCTGACTGAACTAACACCTTATCAGGATTCTTTTCACTTGCCTTCTCATGAAAGTGAACATATACACTTCCTGGGTGATTATAAGAACTCTGCACTCCAACCTTATCGACCTTGATCTCTTTTGACACATTTGGTATTTGCGATGTCGTAGTGTATTTGTTGAGCGGTCTCTTTGATTTTCTCCAAAACATCGCCCATATGGATAACATACAAAGAATCAGGACTATAAATGCACCCACACCAATCCCAATTAAGACCCATAGTTTCAAACCCAAAAATGTCGTCTTCTTAGACAACTGCACATTCAAAGAACTATTGGACGACATAATTAAATGCTATCCGGTCAACTAGTTTCGCCCACCAGGTACTTACACCAGCAGAATTAATGCATTCCCACCTGAGGACAAGAATCAGGTAAGTATCTCTTTCACACAGCTAGGAAACCCACATTCGAACACGACTAATTTGACAGCCAATGTTTCAGTTGTGGTGTGATGAATCTCCATATACAAAATCTTAAAACAGCAAGTTAGATAATCACCAGTTTCAGCTTTTTCATGATTTTTTTTGGGGCCCCTAACTTTATCGAGTAGGAAAATTTCAATCAGTTCAATTTGAAGGAACGGATTTTCCGCAAAAACGTCAAAAAACAACGCAATAATCAAACATTGAAAAATCAGAAATCCATTCGCGTGTCTATGACCCTAATTAGAAGAAAGAAATTAAATTCGAAATCCCTTGTAAAAGTAAAAGGCCTATCCAATAACCGACCATTTGTAATAAGAAAAAAAGAAACTTGGTAAAGCATCACTTATCATCCAAGTAAACGAAAGAGATAAAGCGAAATTGGACTGAGAGTTGTCCAAAAAAGTGATTCAGGAAAAACAGAGAATCCATTTACCTTTTGTAGTGATCTAAGCTAGCCTCCGTGATCTTCTTCTACCTCCAGCAACCAAGGAAGCAAGAACCGGCCTTCTCTTTGAACCAGTAGAAACTCAATGAGCATAGATAGATTCTGTTAATAATCACAATATAAAACCCAGATACTACTACAAGTGAGACTGTGGCCTCAGGTGGGATATTAAAACAACGGAGAATAATGAGCGCCAGACAAAATTCTTATTTCCATGGAAAGCTTCAGAGGGACTAAAAATGGCTAGATTTAAGAGAATATAGAAGAAAGAAAACAAAAGGCGGGTAAAATGGTTGGTGGGTTCTGAGCTTGAGGAAGAAAAGATCGGGACCAGAGCAAGCTGGAAAGGAAGCTTGGTTTGCAATGGAGGAAACCAAGAGAGAGAGAGAGAGAGAGAAACAGTAAAGGGAAAGCAATAAAAAAAATGAGTGTTGAATAAGCAGCAAGAAAAAGTAAAGCCGAGAGAAAGGAGATGAAGAAGAAAACTAAAGTAGTAGGAGAGGGCCTGAAATAAAAATCCAGTAATAAATGTTGATCTAGTGAATAGAAGAGTATTGGCTTGTAATTATGGATTTAAATTTTACAAATGGGAATGATCTTACCAGTGAAGGATTTGAAAGTATTATTCTTTGTTACCAAAACTGTGTAATTCGCGAAAGGGAAAAATCTAATGGGAAGATCTGAAAAGATGGCATTATTCTCTGTCACCCCCACAAGCCACAGCATCATAGTTTTGCAATTGACAGCCAAATTTTGGGTTTGTGGACATCCATTAGCTCCAGTGGCTACACTTACACAAGCATTTGACATTTTCCTTTCCTTCTAGCTGGCATGCACATTTATTGAGTGCTGTGCCAATATAATATATATATATATTGGGAAAATTCATTTCAAGTACAAACGGTAAATATTAAGATTTAATGCATTATCAGGATTTTAATTCATTTGCATGTTGGAAAAAAAATGTGAAAATTGGTGAAAAGCCTCTTTTAAGAATTTTATTTGTATTTTTATATAAAGTACCGCATTTCTTATGCATAAAAATTTATCATATTCTTTTGGTTAATAAAACTTTTAAACAGGGGATCTTTTTTTTTTTTTTTACTGATTTTATTTAAAAAAAATTAACCTTTATTTCCTAGATTTATTGCCAGATAAAAAATATCTTAATTGACTCAACTTATGTACCAATGTATCATTAATATTAATATAAAATATGAAATTTATAATAACTTATTTTATTTACAAGTTACGAATATAGTATACGGTAATTTTCATATTATAACGTACACTATATTCAAAATGAATGCAATATAAATTTAATAATATTTTTTAAGAAAATTGAAGGAGAATATGTCGTAATGTTTGACTATGCCGTCTGCAGGAAGCAGCAGAATTGAAAATTTCGATGGATCTAGCAAAGGGTATTTTTGTCAATGGAATTTGACTAAAGCCTAATCTCTAGAACTTGGTAAAGAGAGGACAACAAATCAAATTAATTAATTAAATTTTGAGGGAGCAATTGTGGCCTTTTGTGGTTATCATGATATGGCTTTCAAGGCCAGAAAAAAAAAAAAAAGGGGAAAGCAACGGCAAAATCAGAAACTTTGATGTGCAGCATCACTTTTTTAATTGATTGGGGACCCAGGCCAATCCTTTTTCAGCCTCTTTCTCTTTTTCTAATTTTGATTAATTATTAATAATTAGGAAAAAAAGAATTTGACTTTATTTTTGTTTTCAACTAATTATAGGATGGTGCGAATCTAAGGTTCTAGATACGGCCAGTATTTGCAATAAGGAAGACGAATGAGTGAGTGAAACATGGAAGGCGAATATCTTTTTATTATATGTAGTTAGGGAAAATGTAACACACAGATTAAATAAGGATTAAGAATACAAACATGAAATTAACTCAGGTAACTGATGAAAATGTGAAAGACACGGTTAACCGAATAAGTTTTTTTACAATATAATACTCCTATAAGGCATCAACTAATAAATTTATTTGGTTCTTTTTATAAGATATTTGCTTGTTTCTAATGAGCATTAATTATTCTTTTCTATGTACGCCCCTAATAAATAAGGATAGTGGGTGAGGGTAATAATTCATATGATATTAGAGTTTAGTGCAATTAATAGGGGTAATATTGAAAGTTACTTAAGTTGTAGGCTAACTTTATTGACTTTAGCTAATTATTATTGGTTTTTCAGTTTTTTGACGTTAATTATGGGCAATTCAAATGCGGTTTTTTTCTCTTGGTGTCTTATAATAAAGAAAAATAAACTACTCCAAACAGGCCCAATAAGGACCAGAGCGAGTAGTACATCTAATCCTTTATATGATTTAGTTTATAATACAAATTGCACTACAAATTCGATACTATATCGAGGACTAGAGGTAATAATAAGTTTGTTGTCCTAAGAAAGATAATTAGAGATACGGAAGCTCAAAAATTGAGGCCAAGCTTAAAAACATAAAAGGCTCGTTTGGATGGAGGAAAATTAGAGGGGGAAAAGGAAAATTCAATTTTCCATTCGATGGCAACTATTTGGATCATAATTTTCCTTGATTTTTTTTTCCGCCGACACCCATTCTCCCACATTTAAATGAAAATGGGTGCCACAAAAAATGGTAGGAACCCATTTTCCAGCCCCTCTGAAAATGGCCAAAAGTCTCAAACACCCTTTGATGTGATGGCGATGTGCTATAAAAAGGCGGAGGATTTGATCCCAATTTACATTGTTGGATCTGGAAAAACATAAGGTGGTGAAGAATGGAGAGAGCAAGTGGCATTTTTCCAAACGACGCTACATCCCGAAGAACGTGGGTTGATTCTTCTCCGTCTTTTTAGTTATTCTCTTTTTGCTTGCTTTGAATGTGATGCACTGAGTGTCCCTGGTTTTTTGTGTTGGGTTAAGCGAGGATGCCATTGGCCGCCGGAGCTGAATCGAAGTAGACGGCGGTGGAGGGAACTCCATGACTGGGAGACAACTTGGTCGAGTGAACACTGTCCATGAAGTACCCAAGTGGTGAACGTGGGTTAAATATGTGATATTGTACATCAAGGAAGTGGCCTTGCCTATATGTGCTTGGTGGGTGCACAATGGTTAACAACGAAGTTAGAAAACTATCTTGTAACCATGACGTCCACAATAGTTAAATTAGACCACACAATGTGTGTAACATCCTCTATTTTAAAGGACAATTATTAATTACTAATTTAATTAAACCATTCATTAAAATGTTTTACGCACACATTTAAGTTTTGAATAGTATCAAGCCCAGACTTTTTAGTTGAGTCTTATTTTGAGATTTATCAAAATAACCTCAATATACTAAAGTATGCCAAGTGAGCCCTACTGTGACAATATACAATAATCTAACATGTATTAAAAAGTTGGAAGCATTTTTATTAGCAAAAATCGCTTAAGCTTTCCGAAGCCTTCTCTGATAGACCAATGCAAGAACTATCACCTGAAAAATGTGAAAGCGGAGCAAATCACCAAGAGGGGGTGAGTTTGGGATTTTAAAAATTCTTTTCAAATGCTCTGAAACTGAATACGAAAACAGAGCAAAATAGAGGAAATAAAAGAATAGTAAGACACAACAAATTTATACTAGTTCGGTCACAATTCTTGACCTACGTCAGTCCTCAGACTCTCTGGGATTTTCACTATCACTCATAATCAGTTACACACTCTGTACTCGAAGTTATCCTCTCACTAGGATACACTTCCTCTTACAAGTTGTAAACTAATATACCCAATCTCCAAGTCCTATGACTTGAGATTCTTACAATAAATGAAATTCTCTCAAAGAGCAGGTGAAATAATCACTGAAGTGCAGATGTATCAAAAGATACTTTACAAGTAGAAAACACAAGAAGTAGTTGAAACTTTGAATGCTTTTCGTTTTCTGCAGATTGGTTGTTGAGAAGACTTGAATGTAGCTTCTTATATATGAAGAGAGCATTAAATGACCGTTGGATTGAACAATGTAACCCTTGGAGACATTGGAGTAGCTGTTAGGAACACTTCGTCACTTCTCTCTCTAATCTTCTGTTAATCCAGGTGCACAGAAGTTTATGGTTGAATTCCCTTGAATTAAATCCGTTGGAAGAGCAGCTTCTTGATAGGGAAAGAAAACATTAATCCCTTTGCAATGTGTAGAGAATGATTGTCCAAAAGGATGCAAGGTTTCTGGACTTTGCAATAAATGCGCTGACGTCACTTTTTGCTTTAAGCTAAATCTCCATTTAATACTCTTTAAACCATCTGAAACTCACTAGCAAACTGATTAAACATAGTTAAGAATAGTAATGAGTGATGATAAGAAGTATTAAAATCAAACATGAACATTTCACAAATTCGCGCAATTTAAATTTCAAACTGGGTGACACAAACTCGAGTTTGTAACTTTCCTTTAAGTCTAAACTAGAGTTTACAAAATTAAACTCGAGTTTACTTCATTCAGAGAAGAATGTCGCGATTTCATCTTTGAAACATATTTTCAATAGGAACAAAACTCAAGTCCATTAGTGACTAACTTGAGTTTTGGACTTTTATAATGAAAAATACACTTAAGTCCAAAAGCTCAAAACTAGAGTTTTCAAAAAATCAAAATAGAGCAAAGCTCTCGGCTTGATACAAACTTGAGTTAACAAAACTAAACTCGAATTTCCTTAAAAGCTTGGAAAAACTTAAAAACTCTCTAAACTGGAGTTTTCAATGTAAACTCGAATTTCCTTAAAAGCTTGGAAAAACTTAAAAACTCTCGTCAAATGAAAACGGAGTTTTCAATGTAAACTCGAGTTTCCTCAAAGTGAGGAAAACTAAGCAAGCTCTCGGCCAAGTGCAAACCGGAGTTTGCTAATACAAACTCGAGTTTTCTTAAAATTTAAAAACTTTGGAAAACACCTGGCTAAGAGCAAACTGGAGTTTTCAAATTAAAACTGGAGTTTACTTATGCTAAAAAAACATTGAAAGCTCTCTGTCCAACACAAACTCGAGTTTCATAACACAAACTTGAGTCTTCCTTAACTTGAAAACCTTGGAGTGCTCTCTGTATGACACAAACTGGAGTTTGGCCACGTTTAGACACTACAAAAAAATCAGTTTTAGCGACGGAAAAAATCCGTCGCTAAAAAGGGATTTTCCGTCGCTAAATGAATTTGCGACGGAATTTGCGACGGATTCAGTCCGTCGCAAAAATCCTCGTCACAATTGCGACGGATTTCGAATATCCGTCGCAAATTTCAAATTTAGCGACGGAATATTTTTCCGTCGCTAATTAGCGACGGATATAAACCGTCGCTAATCCAAGAGGTTAGCGACGGATTTAAATCCGTCGCTAATCCGCGTGGGGTTAGCGACGGATTCAAACCGTCGCTAACCCCGTGGGATTAGCGACGGAAATAAACCGTCGCTAATCCGGTTAGCGACGGAAATAAATCCGTCGCTAACCCGGGGATTAGCGACGGATTTAATCCGTCGCTAATTAGCGACGGAAAAATATTCCGTCGCTAATTAGCGACGGAAAAATATTCCGTCGCTAATTAGCGACGGAAAAATATTAGCGTCGCTAAAGCCTAATCCGTCGCTAAAGCCATTTAATATTTTTTTAATTTGGTTTTTTTTTTAAAATTTTTTTTTTAAAAAAATTATTTATTCCTATCACAAATATTGATTTTAATTTTTTTTTGAGAAATTAATAAAACATTTAAAAATATAATAATAAACACGTATATCATAAAAACGTGAAATAACAATCCGAAAGAGTTTTACACATCGAAAACAAAATATAAATAATATTGTTTAAAAGAAAATCTACTACAATATAGTCTAAACAAGCAAAGCATCATCATCATCATCAACACCACCATCATCATCCGCACCACCAGGAGCCGGCCCCTTACCCTTGTCTTTCATTAGGGATAGGAGTTGAAGCCGCATCTCCCTCATCATCTCCTCGTTCTTGAGTCATCTGGCCGCATCATCATCTCGCTCGCTTCATCATCTCCCGTTCTTGAAACATCTGCCGCTTCATCATCTCCTCGTTCCTCAATCAATCATCCGCCGCTCATTATCTCCTCGCTTCCCGAAGTCATCCGCCGCCTTGTCCGGCTCATTTCAGTACCGCTTGTCGACTCATCTCGCGCCGCTTGCTCCTCCACCAATGCCTTCATCTTTTTTATCTCATCTACAAATGTATTAGGGAGTACGTTTATTTTTTGTCCATCATTTAAATAGACCAGGGAATGAAAATGTCACAATCAATAGCAAATGTATAACGTTTACCTACAGAAACACCTTCAGTGTCGGATGAGGAGCGCTTCATTTGCTTTCGGCCCGCAGAGCCACCAAACCCAAAGACTCTCCCTTTCTTGTTAAATCCGCCGCAGCCTCAAAGAACGAGACTCTCGTTATCGGAGTAAGACGATAAGGGGTCGGTCCCGGTCTGCGAGGCTCTATCCTCGCGACTTGACTTATGAAAGGTTTCCTACAAGGAAAAAAATACATAAATAAGACGTTTGAAATAATATAAATATAGTGGTGCACGAAACAAATAATAAATGCAATAAATGTCTCACCGCTATTTGCTTTGCCTTGGGGTTAATCCATTGCCTCTCACTCCCTTCGATCGCTTGGAATGGGTCCGCTCAAAGGTAACCCACTCAATCGATCCCCGCAGAACTTCCCCGACTCGCCGCAAACACAAATGATGACCTTAATTAATTACTTCACAAGACAAAATATTGAATACATAAATAGAAAATAATTGTACTCACAATTTTTCGTCGATGCTCACTAATTGGAATGGAGCCACCAACATATGACGGCCCTTCCATTTCGCCCTATTTTGCTTATTTTTGTCACTTTTGTTATGAAACTTGGGATCCCGGGCCCATTTTTGAATTAATTCATCTCAGTGTCGGGTTGAATCCAATCTTGCTTACCTCTCGTGCCTTCTCAATTTATAACACCTCTCGACAACCACCGGCCTCCCTTATAGTTATAAGATTTTTTTCGATTTTCACGATCTTCAGCAACGTCTTATACTCACGCCGCAAATCAATAATGAATAATTAGTGCTTTAAATTTTAAAACCGCTTAATGATAAAACACACAACTTACCAAGAACTCTTCGAACCAACGATCCCGATTCGCCTTAGGGATCTCGTGTCCAACCGCCCAAGGCCGATTGAAATTACGGAATATTTGGTTCGAGATCCAATCCGCAACCCGATTATAAGGGTAAAATCTGAAGACGAGAGGACGGGATGCAAATATTAGCATACCAACTAAAGGTAGAAAATCGTAACATTACTCGGTAACTTTACATGACTTACTCGTTGTCGCCGCGTAGAACGGATCCAAAGCTTCCCTGTCAGCAGATCTACCGTTCCCGATGGGTGTATCGGAGGAACTACCTTCTTCCCTAACCCGGCTCGAGGCGACGTAGAGCGTGCCAAGGAAAGAATGTCAACTATATTGAATATGTTTGTACATAGATGGTTAAAGAGAACTTAACATATGTAAATCAATCGAAATTGTAAAGTAAACGCTGTGCCCCTTTGCCGTGGATCACTGGAAGTTCCCTCGGCACACGTGCACCGCCCATAAAAGAGTGTGGGGGTCGTCGGAGAAGATGACATATGAAGTGACGGTGAAGATGACATATGAACGACGGAGAAGATGACATATGAACCGACGGTGAAGATGACATATGAACGACGGTGAAGATGACATATGAACTCGAAGGTGAAGATGAGATATGATCAAGTGACGGCAACTCGGGGAACCGGAGAGCCCTCGCGAATAGAGGGGGCAGATGGCGTCGCCCTACCCCCTCGATAGGACGGGCCCGAGATCGACCACCACCACGTCCACTACCCGAACGCCCTCCCCGTATGCTCCATCTCTCGAACACTCATAAACATTATGTCAAAATGTATATAAAGTTAAGAAATTTAATTAATGACACTCGGCGAAGTAGGATGTATCTAGTATAATATATCGTCATAGACAAAAAACTAACACAAATCAATCGGACGATTCCTCGTTCTTCGACCTCGCTTCCATGCCTTCCTCCGGAGTCTCATAATCGTCGAACTCGATTCACTATCGAAAAAATCTCCTCGCTCATCGTCTCGATTCCTCATCGTCAATTTGAATAGGAATCAACTCTAACTCCGCAAGAGAATCGAACAGCATTGCTCGGTATATCGTCGTCGGCAACGTTTACGGGCAAAGTACATGTTCCGCACGCTTGGAACGGTTCCTTCATACCGTCATTTGTTTCCGACTCTTTCGACTTGGGTATAATATTTCGTGCTTTGGTTTTGATAACTCCCCTCCATCCTTGGCGCGATGTGGGATATGATGTATAGTAAACTTGTTCCGCCTGTTGAGCAAGGATGAAAGGGTCATAACCAACTGTATATCTCCTTGTCCACTGGATCTCAACATTTCCATATTTGTCCACTTTTGTCCCACGCGGACTGTTATCAAACCACTCACATTTAAAAAGGGTCACCAACTTGTCCCACGGGTAACTCACCTGAATTATGTCGCTTAACTTCCCGTAGTAGTCGCCCTCCACCCCATCAACTTGGTCACCTCGACAACATACACCGTAATTGCAACATACAAGCACTCGCATTCGCTTCAACAGCTTGAAAACCGATACCCATTAATTAAATATTTGTTGCACCGGTAACAACTATTGTAGCTCCATAAGATAAACTCCATGCAACTTCATTGGGATCTCGGTGGATTTTTCACGAAGTACTCTCGAAACCATTTTGGAAACTCCGAGTTCGTGAATTGATCAACTTGGGATTCCGACATTGAAGGATTTTCCGATCGGACCAAATTAGAGAAGTGATCAGTAAGAAAAAAATGAAGTTAATACTTCAATACTTACCGTAATAAAGTAAAAAGAAAAGAAATCTTACTTTAAATACTCGGGCGGCCTCTTCACGCTTGTTAAGAATGTACCACTCCGCTACTTGCTTATCTCTTCCGTCAAGAGTTGACCTCCAACGTTTTCCCACGACTCGGCCCGGAAAATTAAATATTGATTTTTGTTTGCTCGTATCACCGCCATCGTCGTTGCGAGACACCCTCTCCAGCCTTGATATCGTTTCGTGGGGATAATAGTATGACGCAAATTTTGTCGCCTCTTCGACTAGATAAGCTTCGCGATAGATCCTTCAACGTACCTTGGATTTTTTATCTTCTTCTTAAGTGTGCGTAAAAACCCGCAATGGACAATGAGAGAGTATTTATAAACTAAAGTATCATGTCCTTCAATTAATAAATGTGCGAAATAAATATATATATTACCTCTCAAACGGATACATCCACCTATATTGTTGTGGCCCTCCTACCTTTGCTTCGTAGGCCAAATGAAAGCAAGTGTTCCATTGAGTCAAACATGCTTGGAGGAAACACCATCTCTAACTTGCATAGCATTATTGGCATGCTCGTCTCCAGTGTGCCGTAACTTTTCAACACTAAGCTCGGGCTACGATTTCTCTAAAGAACATGGAAAATTCTATCAGAATAGACCATATATGCTTCGGAAGTGCTTTGAAGGCCCACGGAAGCAATCTCTGGAAAAAAAACATGACAATCATGACTCTTCATCCCGAATAACTTCGCCTCGTGCATGTTGACACATCTTTTCAAGTTTGACGCATAACCGTCCGGGAGTTTTAGGTCTTTAACCCATTGTAACAACTCTAAATTCTCGTTGTTTGTTGAATGTGTACGGCGCTCTAGGTTTGGAAGGCCGTCCCGTGCCATTCTCGCACCAAATTCAAATCAGCCTTCGCAAATCGCTTCTATGTCCAGTCTTGCGTTGATCGTGTCCTTCGTCTTGCCCTTGGTGTCCATCACGGTGCTCGAATATTGCAAAACACATTCCTCTCAATATGCATGACATCGAGATTGTGTCTTAACAATTGATCTTTCCAATATGGTAGCTCCTAGAATATGTGCGTTTGTTCCAATGATGATCAACGCCGTATCCCTCAAAGTTGGCCGGAAGCAGCCCCCCTCTTCAACACTTTGAATGTACTTGACCCCGTCCCATACTTCTTCGCCACTTAAACGACGAGGTTGATCTCGCTCGTTCAACCACATTCCGCGTGAAGTCTTTTCTATTTCTCCTAAACGGATGATCGGGGGTAGGAATCGCCGGTGTCTGTCAAACCAATGACTTTGTGACTATGTTCCAAGGTAAAACCCCCGCTCGTTCAAGACATACCGGCATGCAAGCTTCCCGACGTTTGCCGCCCACTCAACATCCCATATGCGGGGAAGTCATTTATCGTCCACATTAAGGCAAAGCATGCATTGTGAAATTTGTCTCAATGATATATCATACGTTAGAACCCCTTCACCCACAATATCTTCAACTGCCTATCAAAGGCCTGAGGTACACATCTATCTTCTTTTTTGGGTTGGATGGCCCAGGGATTAACGCGTTAAGAAACAAAAATTCTCTTCTCATGCACAAAGAAGGTGGGAGGTTGTACGGTGTCACAATGACAGCCAACAAGAATAAATCCTACCCGTAGTGTCGAAAGGAGCGAACCCATCCGAACATAGACCAAGACGAACATTACGGGGATCCATAGCAAAAAAAGGATTCGCCTCGTCAAATTTACGCCAAGCTTCGGCATCGATGGATGCGTCACAAAGTTTTCATCCCCGTGATGCTCCCGGTGCCATCTCATGAGCAAATGTTTGTTCCGATGCATACAATCTCAAGTCCGGGCACGAGAGGAAAGTACCACATCTTGCATAATGCTTGAAGGGTCGTTTTCCTTCCATTCCTCACAACTTTATATCGTCATGTCCACAGAATTTACAATTGGTCACCAAAGATCATCTTTGTAATACAACATACATCCCATGGGGCAAAGAATGGATTTTTTCACATCCAAGCCCTAGCTCTTTCACCTTTTTTTTTTGCTTGATAAAAATCCTTCGGCAAATTATTGTCTTTGGGAACAACCTTACTCATGATCTCGCATCATTTCGTTGTAATTCCTCTCACTCATGTGGTGATCGGTCTTCAAGCTTAGTGTTGCTAGGGTAGCCGATAGCGATGAATATTCACTATTTTCGAAGTGTTCACAACCTTCCCACAACGGACGTTGCACTTCTTGAAGCATTTTATAGAACCTATCGGCTTACGGATGAGGATCCTCTCCCATGTATGATGGTTGATCGTATGTGTATCGGCCTCCTCTCCCATGTATGAAGGTTCGCATGAGTAACGGATCGAAATATTGGCCGATCGACGGTCCCGGCGTCCATAACCAACCGCGATATTGATTAAGGTTGTCTCGATGACTACCGTCCCCGTAATAACCACTCAGTATCGTCGGACTTCGCCATGACATTCCCTAACACTCATAATCCTTCATGAATCCCTTTTTACACAAATGGATTTTCACCGTCTCCGAATCTTGAAATCTTAAACATCTACATTTGACACATGGACAACCGATCGCCCTACTTGAATTAGGTGAATGTGCCAAAGCAAATTGGATGAACTCTTTCAAACCCACCAAGAATGGTTGAGTTAGTTCTCTTCTCTCGTTAGACGATTGTACATCCAACTCCTATCACGATCGCCCTCCATACTTCCTAGCTATGGCAATTACTAATCTAATTAACATCTCATTATGCCACAAATATATATATATATATATATAGAAGTGCCGCCAACCAATTGACACTTACTCAAGAAATTAAGAAACCAACACATGCATTGAACTAATAATGTAATTTTATAGTTGTAATAAAATTCAAGGTTAATGAATTATAATCTTTTAATTGTTCAAATTATCCATCCATATGTATAACTTGTTGACGAATTTTTCACAAACAAAAACAAAAAGATAAATAAAATATGTAATTCATATTTTCTAATTACATATTTCAAATTCTATATATTACATATACGAAATTCTATAATAAAATAAAAAGTTATAAATTAGAATACTCTAAACCCTAATAAAATAATTATATAAATTAATATATATATATATAAATAGAAATAGAAATATATAAAATAAATAATATTATATCCTTATTCTTATTTTTTTAAACAAAGAATATACTAATTAAATATTCTTTTTTTTTTTTACAAAATTAAATATTCTAATAAATTGAAAAATGGAATAGAAATATTTATTAACATATTATAGATTATTAAAAGATACTTCCTAAATTGACATCTTCCTCAAACTTAGTACATAAAACTAGTTTAATTAAGATACATATATAAAAGCAATATAATAGTAGTAACTTAAAAGGTAAAATGTAATCCGATGTTCACCCATAAAAAGATGAAATTATTTCATGCATGTACACAAAATTAACAGAACACGTACACTTTATTTTTTTTACCACAACATAACCATATACATAAAATTTTCGGAGATATAAGAGGTATATAACTAATAAAGACAACAACATTATAACTATTTTAACAAGAAAATTTACGACATCAAAATCCACGCATGCAATTGTAGGTTTTTTAGGTTTTCAAATTTTTCTACTCAGATTTATCATGAATGAACGAATATCAAATATTATAGGAAGTTGTTAGACTTACCCGGAGGTTCACCACAAGTAAGGAGTGCCGAAGGTTGTGAGGGCAAGAAGGAGCAGAGGAGGACCCAATAACGAACTAGAGACCACCTAACTCACTTGATCTTCGCCTCCAATACACCAAAAAAATTTTGACCTTTAGTGATTATACTACTTTAGGAAAGGTAGAAGAGAGTAAAATAAATAGTCATAGTTCTCACCTTAATCTTAATCTTTCTAAGCTTCTTGGATCTTTGTAGGCCGCAACAAGGAGGATCATGGAGCAACCGGAAGAGGAAGGAGAAGGGGGTGGGGGACGATGGAAGGAGGAGGGGGAGGGCCGGCGGTGGAAGGGGAGGGGGAGGGCGGCGGTGGACGGGGAGGGGGAGGCTCGGCGGTGGAAGGGGGTGGGGTGGGGGGTCGAAAATGGAAAATGGGGGGGGGGTCGACGATGGGTGGTGGCCGGGCGACGAGGGAAGGAAAATGGGGAGGTGGAAGGGGAGGGGGAGGGCCGGCGGTGGAAGGGGAGGAGGAGGGCCGGCTCGGCGGTGGAAGAGGGAGGTCGGACACGGTGGTGGAAGGGGGTGGCGTGGGGGTCGGATCGAAATGGAAATTTGGGGGGGGGGCGACGCGGCCGAAATGGCTAATGGGGTAGCGACGGACTCTCTCGTCGTCGTAACCCTGGGGCGGGGGTTGCGACGGACACGCTGTCCGTCGCAACCCCCTGGGGTCGTGGCCGCCAGGTGGTGGTCGTGACCCCCGGTCGGGGGTTAGCGACGGACGGCTTGTCCGTCCGCAACCCCGGGGGGGGTTAGCGACGGACGGCTTTGTCCGTCGCAACCCCCCCTGGGGGTCATGACGCCCGGTTGGTGGTCGTGACCCCGGTAGGGGGTTAGCGACGGACGGCTTGTCCGTCGCAACCCCGCGAGGGGTTAGCGACGGCCGGCGACGGTCCGTCGCAACCCCTACCAGGGGTTAGCGACGGGCCGGGCCCGGTCCGTCGCAACCCCGGGCCCGGGGTTAGCGACGGACGGTGTGTCCGTCGCTACCCCGAGCGGGGTCGTGACGCCCGGGAGTGGTCGTGACCCCGGGGGGGGTTAGCGACGGACGGCTTGTCCGTCGCAACCCCCAAATGGTAGGGGGTTAGCGACGGACATCCATCCGTCGCAACCCCCAAGGGGTTGCGACGGACCCTTAATCCGTCGCTAATTTTCAAAAAAAAAAAAAATTTTTTTTTTTACTCGAAATTTGCGACGGATTTGTATTTCCGTCGCAAATTCTCAATTTTTTGCGACGGAAAATTTTCCGTCGCTAAATCCGTCGCTATTTCCAATTTTTCTAGTAGTGAGAAAACTTGAACTACCATATGTCAAGTCCAAACTTGAGTTTACAAACCTAAACTCGAGTTTGTCTTTGACAGTAAGTTTTTAAACTTATCAAAGACAAACTTCAATTTGAGTTTACAATTGTTAGTTATCATCAAAACACATAGAGAACTAACAAAATGTTTGTAACCATCAATCCAGCTCATTATAAATGATGATATGTGCTTGTGAGGTGCCAAGTAGAATATTTTGTATAACAAAGTGCTAGATATATAATTTACAAATTTCTAAATCAACAATTCTGTGATAAAATTTATATATCAAATTTCATATCATGAATCACATATATAACATGCCAAGCAACAGATCGATACTCTAACAACCTTTATCACCCCCACCCTTATTCTGCTAACAGAACCTATGGGCTTTAGCATAATTGATTTAGTCTATATGACAAGACTATACCAAGTTCTCCAATAATGAGGTAGAGCCCGGCCAAAGGCTATAGAGCTCATATTGGACCATGGGTTTCCTTTTCTTCAAATATAAAAAGGTGTCACTGTCCCAAAGGCCAACCCTTAACCCAAATAAAAAAAAAGTGTGATACTAAGGGCCTTGAAAATATCAAAGCCATCATGTGCACCGAGTAGTGACATACCATGTGGTATTTATACATGATAACTCTCATCTTCACTCCATATCCATCACCACTCCACATCCATCCATATAAACAATCATAATCTTGTTATGTTTGTGTGTGTGTGTGTGTGTGTGTAGCCATGTGACATTTTTAATAATGTTATGATTTTATAACTAACATACTTGCCCCTTATGAGCACTTACTCGTATGCTCGATGAGATGGATTGTTGGTTGCTGAGGCTTTGGTCTCACCCTATTGATTTAACATTTTTCCAGGTGATAGTTCTCGTGCAGGTCTATCAGGAAAGACTCCGAAAGCTTAAGCTATTTCTGCTAAGAGTAGTTCTTCCATCTTTTTAGTATAGTTGGATTATTGTCTATTGTCATGTTAGGACTCATTTTTCATACTCTGATCTATTTTGCAGTTTTGATGCATTGACACTATATACTTTTGATTTCTTTATAACTGGATTACTTTTGATGGTTTTGGGTGGCCTAGAGGCCTTGTGATTGTGTTCTAAACTTGTGGATCCACCTCTTGTTTGACTTGGATATTTTGTTTTGTGATGAAGTATTATTTAGTTTAGAGTTTTGCCTTGGTGGTGAATGTTCATTTTGCGCCTTATGAAGTTCAAAGCCCAACGGTGCACTTGAATTTCTATTGAGGGGCTTAGTTCTTTTAACCATGACAATCCTTTTAAGAATTTACTTTTAAACTTTTCTATTATGGTTAATTTGTTTGACAACCAATTTATTTTCATAATCGTGATAGTGATTAAATGGTGATTTTGTTAACTTAGTTAATTAATGTTTTAAGGAAAGGATTATACATTCCCTAACCCTTTCAACTTATGAGTAATACATGGCAAGTGCCTTAGAATATCTCAAAGATGATTAGGTGTCATAGATAACAAGTGGGGTCATTGTTTTTGTTAATTATAGTTCCTGGCTTATGGTTTATTGTAATGTTAAACTACAATGAATATGTTTGTGTTTCTGCTTTGCATTTTTTTCAATTTAACTTTCTTTTTTCCTTTCATTTACTTTGACATGACCATAATGTGCCCAACAAATGGTTGTGGCTAAATCCACCCATTGCAAGTTATTTGCACTTTTGAAACCATATGCACATGGAAGGTGTGTCATGGTTGTTGCATGTGACATTGTCATGGCCATGTCCTAAATAGTGAACCATAAGTCGTTTATGGGCATGTTGTAGGAAACAACGATTGCAAGCTCAACCTAACCATAATGTAACCATCACTTGCCCGTGGTCACTACCGCTTCCTTCCATACTTCCTCATGTACACAGGATGGGTATGCAGGAGATACAAATGACTAACACATCACATTATAAATAGATCCACCAATGCTTGTTAACGAGCATGTTCCCACAACTTGTACACAATAATGGCCTCATTCTTTCAAATGGAGTTCACCATTCATAACCAAATGCATGTCGTGGGTTGGCCATGATTAAGAAGTAAAAACGAAACATTACAAACAGTGCAAGTTTCAACATTGACAATTAAAAATAGAGCACATTACAAATACATCCATCCATTTTTCTATTGTTTTTCATAGCATAACCTTAATTAAACAAGAGTAAAGTTATTCAATAGCAAACCTAGTAGCTGCATTCTCAAACCCATCTTCTCCTACTTTAACCTATACAACCATCATCATGCTCTCTCGCCATCTGTTGAACATAATTTACAAGTTCCTAAACTGTTTGAAAGGATTAGTCCTTAGATAGCAGCTTTGCGATTCACCTGTAAATTGAAGAGGTAACAGTGAACAATGCATTAACAATAGGTCCCAAAACAAGCTAAATCGAGGAGCTTACAACAACATATGCTTCCCACACAGTATCATCGGTGACAATTGAATTTGTGGCATAGTCCCACATGAAATTATTGTTAGATATGATTAGTTTTGATGATGTCAAATATTAAGAGCAAAAAGTTTACATAATAAATTTATCTCATATGTTGACTAATTTCTATATTTAATGTAGAATCAAATATTAGAATATATGAAGTTCAATTATAGAGAATCATCAAAAAGAAGATTAATAAAGAAGTTATTAAATTGAGAGGAAAAAGAAGATAGAAATTGGTTGGGGCTTAAATTTCAGATATGACAGTTTGATATCACAAATTTTAGAAATAACAGTTTGGTACCACAAATTTCCAAAATGCCAATTTAGTCTACACACTCAAGTGCTATTTTTGATGCAAGCAAAAGTTCCACACTCAAGTATGATTTTTAGCACACTCGAGTGTAACATTGTTGTGTGTATTTCCAGCTCCTCTGTTTACCCCTATTTTGCATTCAACATGTACGAGGTTCAGTAATTCAATCATATCTCTTAAACCACAAATTCGATTGAGGTGAAACCTAATTTATATGAAACTAGACTCTCAATACATCACATAAAAACAAAAATCAAGCTCAAAAGGGTCATATGAAATATATATGCTATTTCTAAATTACCATTGGAATTCATGCCTTAGAACAAACATAGGTTTAGTAATTTGGATGTACCTCACAAAATACACATCCAATTGAGCTTAAACTTGTGGCATATGAACCTAGACTCAAATACATTTTCAAAAACATCAATATCATGGAAAACAAGAACGAATGGAAGAGATATGAATTTTTGAATTCATAGTTAGATCAAGATGTTGCAAAATGCTACTCTTAAATAGTTGTGATTAATCTAATCGAAACTCTTAGCATACGATGATTTTGGAGTTGATTCTTCTTGCATTGGAAAGAAGACTTAAATAGATTTCTTGGGATAGGTGTTTGGAAAATTTTGAGTTATATTGAAGACTTATGCTCACTGGAAGTTGACCTTTGTGCTGCCAATGTATCTGCATTTTGAAAGTCACAGGTAACTCGAGTACTCGAGATATTTATGTGAATTCAAAACTCTAACAACGCAGGCACTCAACGTGAAGAAAGTGACACTTGAGTGTAGCCAGCAAGCACTTGAAGTGTAGAAACATCAAAACCTGAGAAATGAGTTGGATCATCATGCACTCAAAGTGTAGAAAAAGCACACTCGAGTGTGGAAGATTGGCACATGAAGTGCTAAAGGAAAACATTGAAGAAAACCACAAAACAACAATGATACTTGAAGTGAAGAATGGGAATACTCGATTATGGCACTCAAGTTTGGAAATTTAGCACTTGAAGTGCTGAAGAAAGTACTGAGACAACTTTACATATCAGAGTGATACACTCGAGTACATAAGTAAACACTTGAGTGCTGGTTTAACACTCATAGAGATCTTGACTGACACTCACACTCATTATAGAAGTATCAAGGTAAACACTTAAGTGTAAACTTTAACACTCAAGTATAAGGTAAACACTTCTATGTTCAATGTGTGACACTCACTGATGAATCAAGAGTGTTACCTCTTTTGTGAGGTGCACTCGAAGTGTCACTTTGTGACACTTAAGTGTGCATCTATGACACTTGAGTGTTAGGTAGAAATTGAAATCTTTTGATAGTACTATATTTTCAATAGTCTTTTATAGACACATAATTCATCAACACTCGAAGTGTGAGAAAAGGCACATAGCACTTGAGTATCTAACATTCCAATACTAAACCTTTGTCTTTGAGAATTCAAATTTATTGATTAACTTTTGTTTATACTTGATTAATAGCCATACTACTTCTCAATGCTATTAAACCTATTTGCTTATGAGTTTAAGATGATTTGAATAATGAATTATGTCTAAAAATACAAAAGCAAATCTTCGTGTCAGAATATTAAATGTGATGGCAGAAATAGAGCAGACACAAGCAATCTCAGAGCAAGGTTAATGCGTATTGTTTAAAGTGTCAATTGAAGTGAAGCAAAAGTGACTCAACCTTAAGCAATCTTAAAGCAGACCAAAGGAATGTTGTGTGGAGATACGTTGCAACGAAGTGAAAACGACCAAACCTCAAATCCTTCCAACAACTCCAATTTGTCTCACAATGAAAAGCTTGACCAGTTTAACGAATAGTTCGAATATTCTAAAAAAAAGCTTGAACACTTACAACGGTCATTTAACTTAGTTAAACGGAAGACAAAATAGAAGGAAAGCATAGATGCCCCTGCGACCACTTTGAACAATCATATTGCAAGACTTAATGAGAAGAATGTACTCAACGGTCATAGGATCTTTATCGACTATAAATAGCGAAGCATCAAGATAGAGCTGAATGAAGAAGCCAATAACAATAGCTTACAACTTCATCATTGAAATGCCAATACTCTGACTCTAACGCTTTCTGTTTTCTCAATGTTCTTATAGCTTACCACAAAGAGTGAATGATTTATAATGTATTTAGTGTTCATCTTATTCATTTCTAAGAGAGAAGATTGATTATAATCTTTCATCATAAATGTTGTATCCTTACGGTGTAAGGGGGAGTATCTGGTAAGAGATTTGTAAATGGCTTCACAAGTGCCAGCTGAATTTGTGGGATTGCAGTGGTTCTCAAGTACCTAGTTAAAACTTGAGAAGGATAGTGAATTGAAATCTTGGGATAAGCAAGGGTGAGAATTTTTTCTCCTAAGTAAAGGGCATATTGATAATTGACTTATAAAACTTTAGTGAAAATTTAAAATATTGTGAGCTTAAAGTGTAATAAATTATCATTAGTAGTCTTTAGATAAAATTCTCCCTACTTTTTATATAAACTTAGCCCCTTATTTTTGTCACTTCCAATTTTTAGCCCCCGGACTTGTTCGTTATACATCTTATATTAGTTTGGAGCAAAAAATCCGGTGGTCAAGTAGTCCAACGCGACTCGGTCTTGCCAAAAAAAATTGTTCCAAGACAGTTTCGGACAAATTAGACTAGACGGTTTGCTCGGACAATATATGTAGACAAAACTTGGTTTGGTAGTTTGTCGAATATATATAGGGAAAATCCCATATAAGCTACTTGAAATAAGGAAAATCTAAATCAGGTTAGTAAATTCAATAAATCTCTAATTAAGTTTTCAACCCAATTTAATATTTCAAAATGTGGGTTGAATAACTTTATTGTCCTCTTATAATCCTATCTTTCCTCTTAAAAGGGTTTTTAGTTTCTCGTAACTTTTTTTTCAATAATTATATGTATATAAACATTAATGTATAAAAAATAAAATATGATAAGATTAAATTAAATTAAAGAATTTTTTTATGGTTTGGAAGGATCCTCTAGAATAATGCAAGCCAAAAAAAAAAAGGAGAGCATAAACCCAATAGCAATCAAATGTTTTTTTTGTTGGTTGAATATTGAGAATAAAAAAATTTCTCTTTTATGAATTCTTGTGAACAAAATTAAACTATGTTGATCACACACAAAAAATCTGACTTTTGTGATATTATATATATTAAACATTTCATTAATGGATTTTTTTAAAAAAGAGTTTCATTGATGTAAAAAACCAAACTATATAGCATACAAGTAAGAATTCTATAATTAATGAATTAACAAAACAAATTTAAGTTGTGTCCTTCCGAAACAATTTTTTTATTGACAGTATTTAAATAAAAATCATTTTAATAATATTGGGGTTATGATTTTTATACTTTTTTGGCTTGAATTATTCTTGGTAATTCTTTTGAAACACAAGAATTTATTTGATTGAAACAAATCATACTTAATTTTGGTATGTATTAATGTTAATATATGTAGACAAAACTAAGTTAGTTAAATATATACACAAAACTAAGTTGCATAACAATATAAGGGCCCGTTTGGTTGACAGAATTTAGTAGAGGGGAAGGGAACTTAACACAATTCCCTGGGTGAAAACTTGTTTGGCGCGCCTTGTTCTGAGGCCCGACATTCCCGCCATCGCCGAAGCTCCACAAACGAGGGAAAGCGGGCTCCTTCACAAAATGGCGGAATCTTGAAAATTCCCCCGGGAAAGTGAATTTGGAGGACTAAAAAGCCCCTGTGATATGATAAAGCAGAATCGCGCCTGGAGTTGGAAGAAGGAGCAGACGAAGGTTGAGACGACAACGTGAGCTTCATTGTGCGCTGTGTGTGTTAAAAACTTTCGAAGGATTGCTTCTTCTTTTTCTTCTTCTTCATCTTGTTCTTTCTCCTTCTTCTTTGTCTTGTTCTTTTTTTTTTTAGCTTCAATCGAAGGATTGCTTCTTCTTTTTCTTCTTCTTCATCTTGTTATTATAAAATGAACAGAAAAGAACAGACTCGTGTTGCTTCTTCTTTTTCTTCTTCTTCATCTTGTTCTTTCTCTCAGATTAAAAACTTTAACTTGTTAGTTTGGGCAAAAAGGAAAACTTATCTTCTATTTAGGGTCTTGTTTGTGTGTGTGTGTGTGATTATTTATGGGGTAATGTCAGAACCGATTTCTGAATACTTCATTGATGAATCAGGGATCGGCTAATTGGTGGGGTCATTGGCATTTGAACTTTGCGTTTCTTGTTATCTCTTCCTGGGTTTCGAGGAATTTTAGTTCCTCGCTGGTTTTGCTGTTGTCCATGAATGGTTGGCATATTTTATGTTTCCATGATTATTTGAACTCTTAAATGACTTTGGTCTTGCCTGCAATTATTTTCACATTTGCTCTGTTGATATGTCCTTCTGTCAGATAATGCGTTCGAACGTGTGTACTCCTAACTTTATGCTTACGTTTGAACTTTACGCTTATGTTCGAACTTCTTCATTTTGCTCTATAACATCAGTAGCATTGGTTTTTATCTTTGAAGTTTGCTTTTACGCAACTCTATTTTTTCTTACCAACATAATAATTGATTTCATCCACTTCACAATTTCAGGGTTTTAGCACTGAGTAATATCAATTTTTGATTTTTCCCGACAAAGTAGCAACTGGGTGAAAATTTCACTAATCCCCATTCCTCTTGCAATGTTCATGTCTGCACAATATTGCTTCATTTCGTGTTGTCCCCCTCTATTTCCTTCCATGTCCAGCGTCTTTCTCACCTCCAGTAGTCATTATGCTCATCGCGGTTGCAAATCCCTTCAATGTCTGGTTACAATTTTCTTTCTCCACCAAGACGCGATTTGGTTTGACTCTTTGTCGGTCTGTCCAATTCGCAAAACAAAAACAAAAAAAATGTTTTCCTGGCTTTTTTGTGGGAGGGCATTGTGGGAATTTTACCTAAAGTTCCCACTTAACCAACACCCAATTCTTCTTACCAAACAATTTATCTTCCCTCAACTTACTTATATTCTCATGTCATCAAACAATTTCAACTTTTTAAAGTTCCCTCTCAATCTTCCCTTCAATTCATTTCCCTTCTTTAAGTTCCTTTCCCTCCTTAAATATTCTCTAAACCAAACGGGCCGTAACTCTTTTAAGAGTGGAGAGGGGAGAAAATACTAGGAGAGGGCAATGAAGTCATTTTGCTCATATTTTAAAATTTTAGATTGGGTCAATAACTTAATTAAAGATTGATTGAGTTTAACAACCTAATTTAGAATTTCTATTTGAGGCTGTTTAAGATTTTTCCACGTGTGTACTTTGTCTTATCTTTATTATAAGGCATCAATTAACAGTTCTCATAAATTAATAAAAACAGTTAAAGTTAATAAAATTGTCTTAAAATTTTAATAATTTCTAATATTACATCTACTAATTGCACTAAACTCTAATATTATATTAATTTTATTCCACCCACCACCTTTATTAATTAGGAACATAGGGATAAACATTGTCACTACCTTTTCGTATCACAACCACTTTTTCACCGTTAGATCGAATCTCATATACCTTTATCATTTCTTCCTCCTATTGAGATTTTGATCTAATGATAAAAAAGTGATAATGATATTGATAATGACAAAAAAAAATTAATAGTGACAATATCTATTTATCATATATAAAAAAATAATTAATGTTCCTTTGTAACAATCAACTACCTTACAAAAGGATTAAATGGTTGTCAAGAAGGACTACAGGGAGTATATATAAATCTTTTAAGAGGGCTGTCTTTTAAGAGGGCTGTGTCGAGAACGAGAGTGCGAGACGGAAGACACACTCACACTAGGTCAGAATGTCATAACTTCTCGCGGCTCGCGTCTGGACGGAGGTGACACCGAAGGAACCCTAGATTTCGGCCAAGCTGTGGGCGATCCAGGCGCCTCTCCTCCTCTCCTCACCGGTAACGTCTCAGTCCGTCGGCAGTCATCGCGAGTTTCAGTGTTGAAGTAAGTTTTCTTCGTTTGCCATCCTCTGTTATCGAGCAAATTGTCCCCCCTCTATATAGACAACTAGTCTTGCAAATATAGAGAATCCGAAGCTTTTAAGATGGGAACTCATAAAGTTATCGAAAGTTTTGGAAGCTTCTGTGATTGGTTTAGTGTTTGTATTTGCTTCTGTGACTATAAAACTTGACTGTGACTTCTGTTTTCTTTACTAAAATATTAAATTGACAAGTCTAATTAATCAGAATAAAGTTGGTGGGGAAGGTTAATGGGGAAGAAAGGGCCGTGCTATCATTGTGGAATTGATTGTAAATTTCTATCTAATTCTTTTTTTTTTTTTTGGTTTGAAGTTCTTACTCTTATATATATGTGTGTTCTTATCAATCCTGCTTAATTTTCTCTCCATTAATTAGTTTCATTCGGCTGATTGATTTGTCCCTATTTATCTTCTCTACTTCAAATCTTCAATGGACTATACGAACCTAACTCCTTTATTGGGCTCATAGAGCCTGATCTTTCTGGATATTGAATTGAATATATAGGAAATTGGACAGTAGGAAACTACTGGCACCAAGAACCCCTAGTTCTTTATTTTTATGGGCTTGCGCATATTCAGCAATACAAAACAGGTGCTAACTCTAATACAAAACCCCATCCCTTGTGTTTCCTTTCAGTTTGGCAGGGTTGGTCTCTTGAATAATGGACTAAAATAAACCCATTGGCATTCTTGCGAACTTTAGATTTTGAATACATTGGTTATCAATATTGTCATGCTTTAATTGTTGTTTGTTTATTATGGATTTATGATTGGATTTTATTGTTTTGTGATGTGTTTTGCCTGATTGTAGGTATTGTTATGGTCTTATTAGGTTCAATTTGAACCTTCGGAAGTCAGGTGAAACCTCACAGAGCTCACAAACTCTTTTTTAGCCAGTTATCCTGTCACAAACTCAAACACGCTTCCTAGAGTTTTGTTGGGGTTGAGTTTTGATCATCCTCACGATGAGTCTGGTGGCAGGGTCATACGAGAGATTCATATGGGGCTTCAAGCTCAAACCTTTAAATGAAACCCTGTCACTATCCCCTCTATTCTCATATCCCTCCCATCTCTCTCAGATCAAAGCCGTTGCAATCTCCGGTCCCGTTGTTGCCTCCGGCGGCACCGACGACACCATCCATATATACAATCTCAATGCCTCCTCCTCCCTCGGTTCTCTTCATGACCACACTGCCACCATCACTGCTCTTTCTTTTTATACTCCTCCTCACCTCAACTTCCCTTGCAATCTCATCTCCGCCGCCGCCGACGGAGCTGTTTGCATCTACGATGCTGATTCCTTCGTTCACCTCAAGACCGTCTCTGCACACAGAAAATCTGTTAACGATCTCGCCTTGCATCCCTCTGGGAAGTTAGCGTTGACTGTGGGTCGGGATGAGTGTTTAGCTATGCTGAATTTGGTGAGGGGAAGAAGGAGCTTTTACTGTAGGTTGGGAAGAGAAGCCAGCTTGGTGAAGTTTGATTTGACAGGCGATAAGTTCATTATGGCCATGGAAGAGAAGGCTTCAGTGCACGTGGCTGAGGATGCTCGGTTGTTGTTGGAATTCCAGCACCAGAAGCGGATTCTCTGTATTGAGCCTGCCGAGGTTAGTTTCCACATTCTCTTTGTTACGTGCTTTTTGGTGGGTTATGGGGGTAAACTAGAATAATATGCATATCTTTTTCATTATTTTCTCTGTACTTCTGACGACTATGATCAAGTACATTGATATGGATGAGGGAAACAACATACTTTTAACTTTTTAAGAGTTTGAGAACGATCCAAAACATTGTCAGGCTCTCTGATGCAAATATTTTGAATTCATTTGATGTGAACAGACCTTGTGCAGTTGTGCTTTTTAAAGAAAAAAAAAGTGGTTAAGCTCTCTGTTCGACTGTTCCTAATATTGATTTAGCTATCGTGCATAGTACATAGTATCAAAATATCCCAAGTTTTGGATTTGATACACTTCTGAGGAATATTATAGCTGCAAGGTAGTTTTTAATCCTTGATAGGAAGAAGCATTTGTCAAGGGCATATTCCGTCCATGTTGCAAATTAAAAGTTGGACATGCAATCCTGTGCTGTCAATATGATGTGGTCATGTGGAACAGTTGGATGCCTTTTGTCATATGCTAAGAGCTCTGCCCACAGTTGTGTTTTACTATGATCCTGCTGGTTGAACTATGGTTGGAGATTGTTGATGAAATGAAAATCTCTGAAAACTCAGAAAATAAGAGTATTAGAGACTGCCAACGATTTTTTGATTTGATTTTCATGAAAAGCATTTGACAGCATCTAAGCTTTGAGTGAGGAAACAAACTCCCTTATGGTCTTGTCACTCTTTTAGTTCTTTCTTTTGAAAAATATTGATAGCTTGGCTTGAGAGAGTGAGTAAAAGCTATACCGACGGTAACATAATTCTTTTCTACACTTTAAAGGGATAAAAGTAACTTAGAAGTAGAGTTGGAATATACTTCATGACTTCATGTTATTTCAGAACAGAATGCAGATTATTATTCTTTGTAGTATTTCATGTGTAAGAAATTATTTTATTGATTCGGATGTTTATCCGTTGTTATGAAATATTGTCTGGAGATCAAATTATTATCCTATACTGTTTGATTGTGCAGTGCATGCTTCATGTATAATATAGCATTTTGTGTACTGTGGTTTGTGTTTAAAGTATAAACCTTGAATTTTATTCCATTGCTCAGTTCCTTTTAGCATCTAATGCTTAGATTTGATTCTGTATTTATTGACAGAATGGTCTTTTATATACTGGTGGTGAGGACCGCAATATCACAGCATGGGATCCGAACAGTGGGAAGGTTGCATATTGTATTGAAGATGCTCACAAACTCGTATAAAAGGAATTGTTGTGCTCAGTAAGCATGCTAGCGATGGCAACAACGACCCTCACCTAGTGGCAACTGCTTCATCTGACGGAGTCATACGAGTGTGGGATGATCGCATGGCTACTACAGAGAAGCTGAATCCATTGGCGGAGGTTAATACGAAATCACGGTTGACTTGTCTTGCTGGAACATCTATAAAACATGTTAAATGATGAGTCCTTTGATATGATGTTTACCTTTAGATTGAGGAACTAGTATTGTTATTGTTCTTGACTAGCTGAGGCGGACAGTAAAGTATCCTGGCAAAAGGCCAGTATCCAGTTTTGTTTTATATTTCACGTTTTCACATTAACAGTTATTCTTCAAAGAGTTAATATAAAAGATTAGAGAGGGTGGAATGATGCTCGGTTCTTTATGGATTCTGCATTTTCCAATTTTCTTATGTTATAGACAATGAAAAGGATGAATATAATAAAGGTTTATTTCGTTTGTCATGTCACTTGATATAAGGTTATATTAAGTCACCTTAAAACTACGTCGTTTTGGACGTTAGGGGAATTAATGAATGGTGTTAATTTTACCAAAATACCCTTAATTAATGAGAGAATTAGATAGAAGGACCTATAGAGAATAATATTTATTGAGAAAGATCATAAAAGTCATAATTATTTAGAAGGACTAATTACCAAAATATAAATTTAAAAATACTAAATTACCTTTGAAAGTGATTTAATTTTTCCCCAACCATAATTGTCATTATTTTTTGACCTTAACTAATATCTACATAATCATATATTATATCATTTAATTATTACACTTAAGGTAGATATTGGCTCTTTAACCCTTTTATATCATTATTTTTTTTTTCTTGATTTACATGATTTTATATAAATCAGGAAAAAAAAGCTCTATCAAAGAACTTTATCAACCAAAATAAAAAATTAAATGTATTTCATATCTTGTCATTATATAATTTAATTATTATTGGTAATATAGATATCGATCCTTTAACTCTTTTATATCATTAATTTTTTTTTTCTTGATTTATATGTAAATCAAGAAAGAAAAAAAAGCTCTCTTAAAGAAACTTTCTCAACCAAAATAAAAAATTAAACACATTTTTTTTATCTTATTAGAACTATAGTGTAGGCTCAAATAACAAAAATAAAAAATTACTATATTGTATCAAAAATTGAAATATTATAATGTATTGATATCTATTGATACTAAAAGGCATGCTCGTGCTGAACATGACCCTATTATATATATATATATAATGTTTATAATTAATTATAAAAAAATTTAAGTTTTTCCTAAAATTATATAGTTTTTCACTTGAAGTTTGCGTCAATTTTAAAAATAAAATTATAATTTTGACAAAATTGAAAGATGTTTGTGGTATTTTTCTATAAATATTTAGAAATAGGATATTGTCATTACCAAAGTCACTACCACTTTTTAAGTTAGATCAGAATCTCATATACTTTTATCATTTCTCTCTCCTATTGAGATTTTGATCTAACTCTTAAAAAGTGGTAGTAACTTTGGTAGTGACAAAAAATGGTAGTGACAATATTCTATCCCAAATATTTATGATGAGAGAGATTGTGTTTAATTTAATTAAATTTAGAAATTCATATTAGTTTCAAACATTCAATGTGAGAGAAAATGTAAGAGGTTTGATTAGGACAATTTAGTATTTTAAAATTTTTGTTTTGTTAATTGGTCCTTCTAAATAATTACAACTTTTACAAAGTCATTCTCAATAAATATTGTCCGCTATAGGTCTTTGATTTTAATTTTCCCTTAATTAAAAAAGTCCCATAAATAATTTGCTGAGAATATTTCAAGATACTTAATTAATGACAATTTTTTTCAACAAGTCCCATATTTATATTGATATAATCAATAGATAATTTAATCAACAAAAATATCATCAAGTTCCGGATTTATATTATTAAGTGTCAACGTTGATATCCATTAAGCTATTTTTATAAAAATAAAAATTAAACTCATTTCATTTCATTCCGGATATAATAGATTTTTTAGATTTTTTAAATTCTATTAACATTAAATGAATTTTTTTACTCGCATAAATTTCTTCTAAAATAAAAATAAATCATATATTTTTTTTGTTTAACATATATAATATATAAGAAATTATAAAACACCTTGAGTTTTATTTAAATAATATAATTATATTTTTAATTAAAATTTTTGTTTATTTTAGCAAATAAGTAATTTTTGTCCATAGATATCTATACTAGTAGTTTTGAATAATGACAATTGAGAAAAAAATTATTTAATTTAGTGAAATTAAGAATTTTGTCTTTGGGTGCTTCTTGAAGTAAAAGTTCATTTAGCCAATCTACACCTTAGATATCGATCAGTTAACTTTTTTAATCTAACGGCGTTGTCTTGATTGCACTTAGACCGTGTAAAAGTTCGTTGACAAATTTGCTCATTTTTAATTGTTTGTTAGTATTTAAGGACGCTTAATTAATATTTGTCTTTGGATCTTTCTTTTTGTAATAGTTTGTTGGTAAAAATGCACTTTAACCCATAAAAATATTATAAAAAATACATTAAAAAAATAAAACTATTGCCTTCAGGCCCAAAACTGAATGAATGGCATAATTTGGGCTGATCCAGATATGGAAAATGTTATTAAAAAAAAAAAAAAAAAAAACTTTGTCGGACGCTATCAACGGTGGGAAGAAGACAGGGAGGAGGATTTCGTGTTTGCTACTTTACCGCTGTAGTCTGTAGGGGCTCTCTTTAGATTCATTGTTAAGTTGAGTGTTTGATAGAGAGAGATGATAACGAATTCTGGTAGAGTCATTGCTATGGTGATTCCGCGAAGGCCTATTTGCTGCGCTTCAGCCATCAACACGGAGCACCTTCGTTCTCAACTCGACCAGCTTCATACAGAGGCTGAGACCACCAGAACCAAGGGTGCGAATCTTTCTCCCTCACTTCTTTCCTGTTTTTTTTTTTTTGGTTGCTCTGTTTTCGGAATTGTGTCAATTCAGAAATGCTCCCAATAAAATCTTCTTTCTGGTTAGAAATGGAGTCTGATATATCTGCTAATCCAATGAATTGCATGACAAATAATGAGAATAATTGGATTCTGTTCTTTGCTTTATATCGCTGGTAGGCAGGTTGCTGAACAGTGAATCGCTTTGCTTCTATGCTCATTCATTAGTACTACTGTTAGTGAGGAAATTTCAAATTTATGGATGAGAACATTGTCGCCTAAGTTCAGGTCCTATCTCGCAAGATTCTAGGAATTAAAAGAATCAGCCAATTAGGAGAAATTTTAGTAATTCCAACATCATCTACGATCAATCCAAATCATTCCCATCTGGACTTGTGAAAATTTGCCACATCATCACTGAAGCATTTTGGCCTCTGTTGCATCAGCATTACCTATTCACCTCGAAAACTGCTCGCAAAAAGACTGGTTCCTTGTGAGAGATATTATACATAGAATCGAGTATTTTGCTTCTGTCTCTATTTAATGGGTAACTTGAAGTGATTGTATTGCAATCAAAAGAGTAAGTGGTTAGAAAGTCTAGGAGTGGTAACTGGTAAGTCCTGTCGAATTTGAACAAGGGAATATGTCTTTGAAGAAATTAGATAAATTTTGATGCTCTAGTTCTCATTGTTCAATGTTCATGAAAGAAAGCTACAACCCTGCCACTCTTTCCCATACAATCTGCTAACGGCCTTTAGCGTTTAAAATATATGAAATCTGCTAAATATAAAATAAGATAAACGATAATAAGAGAGACGTCCAAATGGAAAGAAACTAACAGGCAGATGATATCCAAACAGAAACAGTGTAATAACGTCTTTCAAAAAACTAGATAATTAAAAATAATGATTAAATCCTAACTAATAGAAGGATTGAGGAAGAATGTGTACAGAAACCGTAATCTAAAAAATACCCGTGGATTCCAACAGTTATGAAAAGCAATGACTATCAAATGAGGATGTTCCTTAAATACCACTTTGAACTTCCAGTATTGAATGATATAGCAGCATTCCAACTGCAAAATTACAAAGTAAAAAAAGTTTTATTGAAAGAAGAAATACAAATTAAAAATATTGACTACCCCTCCACTGTTGCAATGTATATAATGAATTTTGAGAAATATTTGCATCTGTTAAAAGGTTTATCGTTTTTCCTAACTTTTCTTGACTATAATGTTGATTGCCAACTGTGTAAAGTCATTAATACATGAACTTGCCTCTGGACTGTGGTGGTTGAAGCAGCAAATAAAGCCAGATTGAGGCTTTTGCGATTGACAGAGGCAGCAGAGAAGCTTCAAAAGCAGGCAGCTATAATTGTTCAAAAGGGGAAGGAAAATGATGCAAGGGAAATACTTTTTCAAAGGAAGAAGGTCTTGCAGGCTTTGGAGAAGTCTAAAACCCGCATTGAATTGCTTGATGAACTTTTTACAAAGCTTTCTGAGGTAATATGAATTGATTACTATTAATACAATGTTGTATACAAACAATGGTTAACTCCATAATGGCGATTACCTCTCCATAGAACCGAAGTTGTGGTAGAACAATGTTATTTGCTAAATTTTGAATTATTCATTTTGTTGGTACATTTGTCTTAACCCATGAAAAAGTCCTTGAGGGAGATCTCAGTTTAAATCATAAATGAAGATGGCAAAAATTCATATCTGTAATCCACTGATTGGGCAAACCTAAATAGCAAATGAAAATATAGTTGGGAAAGTTTTAAAATCATAGACAAGAAAATAACTTACTTAGCTCTTAAATCACTCTATCAGGTCACCCATATATACCTTTATTTGTAAGTGGTCAAAGGAACAAATCTTGACCATTCGAATTTGTATCGACCTTGTACATGTTGGCGGGCAGAAAATTATGGAAGATTAAAGAACTGACAATTTTTTTTTTTTTTTTTTTTTTTTTTTTTTTTTTTTTTTTGGGGGGGGGGGGGGGGGGGGGGGGGGGGTTTGTGTTTTATGATTGCAAATCCTATGAAATACTTATTATCTCTAATATTTATTGATTGATTATATTTCCATTTGCAGTCATAGAATCCCCTCTATTTCGAAATTTCACACTCTTTTATTGAAATCAAAAGATGCTTTAATATGGTTTCAGGCAATATCTATGAAAGAAAGCCAACTAATTGGGCATGTTTCACTGAATATTGAAGACAAAACAGAAGAATCTTCAAGTCCAGTTCGAATCATTAGTCCAAAGGAGGAATGTGGCGAAGATATTACTGACAATGACTTGGATTTTAATGTGATGAAATCTCTTGATGTGCGGCTTTCTGTGGTAAGTCAAGGGGATTCGCTGGGTGACAAGGAGATTGAGGATCTTCAACAATCCCTAAACACTAGTTGTTTGGACGAAGACAAAAAAGCTAGCGTCTTGACAGAAATGTCCTCTTATGGGGCATTAATGGAGCATATAGATCAAAAGCTTAGTGAAATTGAAGTCGAACTTATCACTGCTTTGAAAGCCTCAAACTTGCTGCTGGACGGTGATGAGAAGCCAAATAATTCAAGGTGGCAGCAAGCAGTGGAGCTTCTTGAGAGCATCCACAGGATCAGACATAGGTACACATCTTTATCTGCCAAAGCATGAAACTCCTTGCTCCGTTGAAGAATTGGATACTGCTACTATTGTTGCTTGTGGAGCTTTTGGTTGTATTATCATTTTAAGCATATAATGTAGTAAAGTGAAAAAAATAGTAATGTAAGGCTTTTTTCAAATTTTTAAACCCTCAGAATCAGAAGAGCATTGGGGAGGCAAAATTAAGGATCTGATCACATTTTCTGCTTTGTTCAATTCTTTTCCTGTTGCCAGGTGAGGGCTTACTTTATTCTTTAAGAAAAATCTTGTGCATTTTTTCTTCTAGCACCGAATTACTTAATGTGGGAAATGGGGAAAAAATGAGGGTTGCTTACTATCTTAAGTGTAATGAGATGTTGATGTATTGATTTATTATTGGTCATTCCAGCCATAATCATCATCATCTGCTCAATCAATTACTGGAGCATCTAGCTTTGACAAATTTCCTGCTGTACTGAAGGAGAGTTAAGTGAAGTTGCAAGATCATGCCTGTGACTTACTCTGCAAAATTTTCACTCTATTATCCCTTTCATGAAGGTTTTTGTGATAATACTCTACAAGAGTGACTTTCAGCGTAAGAAAGAAAGTGGATTGTTTGAAAATGTAAATCCAATTAGTGAATCTCAACTCTACTTGGTCATATTTTCCAATTTTATATTCAATTATTTGTCTACTTTTCTTCATGCAGGCTAAATATTCTGGGTTTCTGGCTATTGAAGTTCATAACTGTGGCTTATGAGATCATCAAATTTTACCTACTAGTACCTTGCAATATATCTTGTGCTAGCTCACTTTTGAATTACACAATATGCATATGTGTTCATTTCATTCGCTGTTGAGGCTCTTCTACTTACTATCATGGGATATTCTGTAAATATCTTTAAAATTTATTGTTTCTTGTAAACCGTGTTGATTCTAGCAGTACATGTTCATGAGTACAGTTAACATATAGTTGACATATTTGTTAACCACCATGTGTTAAAACAATAATGTGCCAGTTCTGGTGGTATTGTAATTCCCTGATTGAGTATCTAATTCCACTGTAGTGGTAATGGATGCTGAACTCCTAAATCATGAATTATATGCTTGAATTATTACTAAAAGTGGATTTGCTACTTAAAATTTTCCAAACTAACTGTTCTAGACTTATTGCTAAATGTGATGGAATCAATCATGTCCCAGATTTCCTTTACAGGTTACTACCTGAAATGCCCGGTGGACCCCACATCATGGATGGATCATGTAGCCTCTCTTGGGACCTAATTTTGACCCCTGCAAATCCTATGCTTGATCAAGTTTTGGGCAATAAATGGTTGGCAATGCTGGACCATCTTATCTGAAAAGATAAAAGACCAAAGCAAGTAGCCGTTGCCGAGGCAAGATTGGGGAAACATCTCTCCGATAGAACTGACTTCTGTATTAGGCAGTTTCCATTAGGTCAGCAAGAGTAATCTTGCCACTTTGGCCACTGTCCAACGAGTCAAATTGTTTGCCAATTTGTAGAATGTCATTCTCAGTTATCCTCCCCATCTCCTTAAGCTTATATATGACAAATTCAGACTTGCTGCAAGCATAAAAGGAAAAGGTCACTTAAAGATAAAGCTTGCATGTGATACAGCACGAACATTTGGCAAATACTACTATATTAGCTTGCACTTGGTATATTATCAAAATCTCTGTGATGTATTGCATGCTATACCTCAAGAATTTTTGAATGCATGATAATGTTACAAGAATATGGGTTAAATTGCGGTTGTGCATCCTATACAAGGGCCTATTAACTATGGCGGGAATGAGGCATTCAACTCAGAATCTTCATCTTACTGCAATTCTGTCCTTCAGTTGTGGACAATGGTTTGGTGGCTGAAGACTGAAGAGTTAAACCAGGTAGATGCTTTACCTCTGTTTCTTCATCACTTTTTTACATGTCGGTGTTTTCTTTTTGCTCTATAGACATAATAGCTCCAAGGTTCCCCCTTTCTGATACTTCATCAGACCAAATTATTCCTAAAATGTAATTTTGAAGTGACTAAATCAGTCAATAATTTGTCCAATCCTGCTTATAATTCAGCCTTGACTCCTAATAATAATAATATTCCTCAATAGTAAATAAGAGTAGATCTAGTTTGACCAAAAATAAAAAAAAGGAGAGAGTAAATCTAAGATAGATTGGGCTTGTGAAGGCAGATAACTATAGTTAAATATGAATCGACATACAAATAGCTTAGATACACTTTTTTCCCCATTCAAACATAGATACACTTTTTAGTGAAGCTTACTTTTAACCTAGCTTATATTTTATTATTTGACATTTTGGGTCACCAACAACTCAACAACAATGTCATATTTGATCGCAAATTCACATGCTTATTAACTTCTTCATAGATTCTATGTAATAGAAAAATATTAGCATACCTGATTGATCCATCATTGTCAAGGTCAGCAGCCACTAAATCTGACAAGGTAATCTTCTTGTGAAGAATCCATTTTGCAATAGTACGATTTCTCTTGTCAATACTGTATTCAGTTAGGTACAGGAAGGCCCTGCCGACTGCCAGTGTGCTCACCAAGAGCCAAAAAGATGCAAAACACCTTCCACCCTCAGTAGTAAAAGCATAATCCCCATAACCCACTGTTGTAACAGAAGTAACAGAGAGATAAAAACTGTCCAGCCAATCCAAGCTCTCAAGGAAGTGAGCACAAATTGTTCCTATAGCAATACAACAAACAACCACTGCCAAAGCTAGACACACTTTGGTTCTTATCCTCATTCTCCCTTTCTCTTTGTCTATCATATATGTTCTTACTAGTGTATTAAACCTATTCTCATCCATGGCACTCAGTAACATTTCCTCTTGTCTATCACAAATGTAGGTGACCAAGCCATTCAGCAGGATGCCGACAAATCCGAAACCCACCAGAATGAACCCACAGGTAAAGATTTTGGTAAATGCTGTGTCTGGGACAATATCACCATACCCTATTGTACAGAGAGTTACCACTGTGAAGTACACAGCATCGACCGGCTTGTAAGTGGATGTGCCCTTGAAACTCCCACTTACCAAGTACACTAAAACCCCAATTGCCACATACAAGATGACACCAATAAAGGATAGCCTTACTATTGCAGGTGATGTTCTTTGTGAAATTCTGAGGTCAGAGGAATCGTGACCATCTCTTTTGACATCAGTGAAAACTGAGGGAGCAGAATGTGAGCGATGGACTATCTTCTTTCTTCTGTTCAAGTTGGCTATAAGGTTCAAATACGAAGGGGTATTCTTGGGTGTGGTAATGATCTGAATGATTTCTTCATTGGTGATAAGATCAATATAAGATGAGTTAAGTTCTCTTCGGGATGGTGGCCTGCTTGATGATTCTGCAACCACTCCTCGTTTGGTGGAGAGAAAAGGTTCATCCATGGTATATCTGCATTTTGGGTTCAAAACGTGGGTTTGTATCTAAAAATGTATTCGTTTTGTTCAATCATTAAGTGCTGATTTTTACGTTCATAACTAAAAGTCAATTCACAGAAACAGAGAAGAATGGTGGGTTGAGTTTGAGTGAAGGTTGTGATTTTTTGAGCTGAGAGTCAGAGATGAATCACGTGATGGGAGAAGAATCACGTGATGCGAGAGAGCTCCACGTAATGGTTTGAAAGTTGAAACTTACCTTTCGTGGCTTTACTGGGTTCATGTGGTGTGGCAACGTTTTCAATCCCATGAAACTCTCTCAGCCGCGGAATTGAGTTGTAAATACAAAGTGATAAAGATGCGGTGCATTGTCCCATTTACATGCAACTGTTCTTTCAAGTATTTATGTTTTTGCATAATTCCATTTCCTTGTTTCTTGTCGCTTACATTAACCTGGAACAGAATAAACCCACTATGATTTGATTGACTTGGATGGTGTTTCAGAGTTTATTTATTTAGATGTAATAAAAATATTCCTGGTCTTAATTATAACATATAATTGATTATTTTTGAGAAATTAAGGAAGTTAATTAAATTACTTTAGAGTATTTTTTTTTTTTTTTTTTTCAAAGTATTTAGCTTGACTAATAAATTAATATATAATTTAAAGATATATAATATATAAAATGATTAAATAACTTATTTAACTTCCTTAATCTTCCAAACAAAATCAATTATATTTTATAATTAGGATCGGAGGCGAGATCATTTAGAAAAGATAAAAAAAAGGTTGACTGATCATTTGGAAAATCTCTAAAAAAAAAAAATTTGAGGTGTAATGATGTGCGTCAAGAGTCAACTATCCACTATGATAGATCAGTCTAATTTGGATGGATCAAATTGATTTCTTTCACTTTTTTTCCTTTTAAAAAAAAAAAAAAAACCAATTTAATCTATACATAATGTAATATAAAGATAATCTATTAACTGTCTGTTAAAATCTGGACTATTAAAATTCTATTTGAATTGTGTAAATATCACTATGTTACAAAGGTCTTAGTGCTAATCATTACGATAAACAGTAAAACTAGTTTTAGTTTAGAATATGCGAGAGTTGCGATTACAAAATGATATTTTTTTTTAAACCATTTATTTAGTAAGTTTCTTTTCCTTTGTATTTTTTGCAGAATAACTTTAGTACTCGTTGCAATGCAATGATGAGCACATAGAGCTCATTAGCACTGCAAACCACTCGAATATAATTTAGATGCTTTAGACTGAATTTTTTACTATAATTTTTTCTTTCCAAAAAAAATTATTTTTGTATGTACAGAATTTAAACTGAATATAATTTTGGGAAAATGAAAAAAAGTACCATTTGAATTATAAAAACTCTTAAAATGTTTGCTAAATTAATAAAAAAATAAAATAAGTAATTTGATATGAATATGAGATTTTAAAGTTTAAGTGTTGGCTTGAGTATAGGCAAAAAAAAAAACTAGCAACTTAGATATACATAATTACAACTTGGAGAGCTCAAGTTGTCAATCCCTATACCAATGTTAATTCTTATACTCAAGTTATCAATACCCAATCTTCAAAATCCCAAATTCTTACTAGATCACCTATTTGTTCCTTTACTAATTTAGTAGACATTTTGGGCATTTTTGTAATTCAAATGATATTTTTCCCTTCATTTTCCCTATAATCTTTTGATTGTCATTTTTCAAAAATTGATTTTTTTTAATTTAAAAATTATTAGTTGAAAATTTTAAATCTGAACCATTGAAGTTCTATCTAAATTGTGCAAATCTCACTTCAACGAAGCGATGATCATGAGAGACCCACAGCAACAAAATCACTACTCTTCTAATTCATTTGCTGATGTTGAAGGCAAAGACACGATGATTCACAAAAATAGAATAACAAGTAAATTAAACCGTACATATGTATGTTGATTGAAAACAGCAGCATAGCTTCATAGCCCCTTGGGATTAACTTAATGACAGCTTAAAAGTAGGGTCAGGATTTAAACCCCTATTGATATAGTCCTTTTTTCTCATTAATTTTTTTTTAACATAGCTACTAGACGAGGAAATGATGGTTTGCACCATTTGGCAACTTCTTACGTGCTGCACTAGCTTGAGGAAAATCTTTATGGGGTACAGTTTTTCGCACCTGAGCATGAGACTCAGCTTCATGTTGAAACATCTTGACCAGCTGTTGAAGTTCAAGTTTTCTGACTGCAACATTTTCTTCCACAATGGGTTTCTTCAACCCAAGATTAAGCAATCCAATTCCAATGAGTAGAGCTCCTAATAAAATGAGGAGGCCAGTGAACAGAGCAAATGCATAGGGAGCATGATCAGCTCCTGGTATTCCGTCTACATTTATACCAAACAGGCCAGTTATGATGGACAAAACCAATCCCCCTCCACCAAACACTCCTAAATTGTGTGTCACTGTCAGGCTTCTATCCTACAAAACAAGTAGCAAGGGTGTGATGAGCTATTTTTATCTCTAACAACAGCAAAGACATCGTTAAAATCACTAAAGATTTTTACAATATTCAGCATATGTTTGTTCAGTCATTATAAATCAAGCCGAAAGTGAAAAATACCAAATAATAGTGAGAAGTAATTTATACTGCAAAATCAAATCACATTATTTTTATGCAATAAGCATGAGAAGTAAGCTGTGTTATGGACCTATTTGGATTGATTTAGGCAAAACTGACTTTTATCTCACCTAACTTTTGCCAACTAAAGTTGGGATAAAAGTCAATTGGTGTAATGAAATTCATATTTGAAAAGTCAGTTTCAAAGGTTCAAATTTGAAGAATAGTGAAAAACCAAGTACCAGAGGCCATAAGAAGTTGCCTCAACTTTAAAGTGACTTGAGGTCAAAAATTCAATTATCCACAAATTCATGTCAAACATCATTTTTTCAATCAAACTAGCTTTTTCCAAATAAGCCCTCACTTATGACTAGCAAATATTACAATTCTCTATAAATTTTATATTTTATATTGATATATTGACCATGAAACATCTAAATCTTTCTAAGAATGTGTAGTTCAATCTGGGGTCAAGATTATCAAACCTGTAACCACGACCGGACTGTGCTTTGCATGACATCTTGAATATTGAATAAGCGAGTCCGAACTGCTTCTTGCTCTTCTAACATTTCTCGAGTACTCTTTCGTACTCCTTCTAGCAAGGTTCTTGCTTCACTTCCTCTCACTTGTTGAATAAGTTCAAAAACAATTTCCTCTCTTGCATGGAGTGACCACTTCACTCTTATAGCCTAATAAATCAAACAAAAAGGAATCTGCATACAACATTATTCTTCACAGGAAGCAAGGTGATAGAGGTACACTTTTTTATGGTAGAAAAAACACCTAGTGAAGTGCAACAGACTAAGCTGTGTGTACTTCGGATTGTATCCTTCATATAATGATTTTTTCAAGACGGTAAAAAAAGGAAGCAAGTCATTACATTTATTTTATTACCATTTCCTGACAATTCAGGTGCAAAAAAATTAGCGGAGATAACAAAAGATATCCAGTTTGCTCCTTACTTCTAGAATAATCTAATCGTTCCTGGATTCATTCGTGGATACTAATTAACTTCTAACCCCGCAATCCCTGGATAAAGGTACCTGGCCTGATAACCTTCTGATTTCTTGGTTCAATATTATACTGAAAAGATGTAAATCCTCATGGTTCCTCCTGTCAAGAAGATTTAAAGCATTGGGCATCAAAATTACCAACAAAATATGAAATGGCCAACAAAGTTCAACTATTACAGTAAATGGATAATGGTCCAATGAACATAGAATCACCTGTTCATAAACATCAATTCAATTTCGTCTGCAGTCCCAAATACGTGTTTACGGAACAACCTACATCAAACATGTTAATAACGAAGTGTATAATATGCATATCATCAAAAAGCTTATTAATATAGTATGCATTCAGTTCAAGAAAGAAGAGGGAGAATCTAGAGAAGCAGAAGCGGAAACATAATATTAATAATAATTTCAGTTATAAATTCAAGTCAGCCCAACAATAGCATACATCTATGATCTAACCTTAAATAAGCTAACCCAACTCAGGCAATTCAACTCCTGCAAAAGTTAATTCCTTTCTTTCTTAATTTTTTCCCTTTGTATGTCAAAGGTCAGTGAAAGTCATTTTCAATTCTGATACTGAATCACCTTCACATGTTTTGCAGCGGAAAATAAGAATATCAGATGCAACCAGATCAAAATTCCAATTCCTCCTCCGCTGCAGCTTTGGAGGGGCGGAAGCAGAGGAATTGAAAGGATAATATGCATGCTTGGTCTGTATAGAGGATAAAATAGATGGGGACAAAACTGATTTCCCAAGAAATAGAACCCAAAGATGGGATGCTAAGGTTACATATGCTTGCAATTTTTTGTATTTTACCCAAAAAGCATATATAACTACATAAATAATGAGCCTTGCATGAAAGCAATAACTTATGCTTTACAAATTGTACTATTTATAGTTTAAACTGTTTTCACGCCCTGTAATATCTAAAATCTATTTTTCCATGACAATTAAGGTCATGTACCAGAAGAGAGGAAAAAACGTAAAATATTAATTAAAACAGAAGAGGTAATATATCATACTGTACTTATCCCAGGCAAAACCAATGGAAATTTAATAATTCAAGTAATTTTCACCTGTCATCCCATCTAGCCAGACGACTAGCTAGGTGTGCCACAACCTCGTGAATGCAACGTGGTATATTAGTCCCTCCAGAAGCAAGCAATTCCTACATTAAAATACAAAATCAAATATTCAGAAAAAATATTATAAAAAATTACTATAAAAAAATATTCAGAAAATTTTTGTAGCATGATGTTAAGAATAAATAAACAGTTAACTGTGATTTTGACATGTTTTTTAAGTCTACTCAGTTATTAAACCAATAGAGACACTAATGACATGATCAAACCAGTTACAATTACATTAAAATTTTTTATGTTTATATATATTAAAATATTAAATGAAAATAAATAAAAAATCAATTTTTTATGTTTATATATATTAAAATATTAAACGAAAAAAAAATCAGATGAATAAATTTTTAAGTTAATGTATAAATTCAAACAAATTAATATTATCCTTGATCAAAACTTGAATATAAAACAACTAACAGTCATTCATTATATTTAAATTCATCAGTATCTACATAAGAAATGTTACCATCATTATACTCAACCACCCAAAATTATAAATTAAATTATCTATATCTTCCTCAAATAATCATATGTGTAATAAAAATATTAAAAAATTATCTATAAAAATAATATTTATAAAATATTGATTAAAATATAAAAGATAAATTTACCTATAAAAAACCTACATAATTTAAAACTAGCAACCAAAACATTTAAAAACAAAATAAATTGAACGAATAACTACTCCCGGTTTTCATATTTAACGATTCTTGCTGAATTTTTTTTTCCAATTTTTAAAATATTGATTCTATAAAATTCCAAACCCATATTCAAATACCAATTACTCGAATTTTCAATTGAATAAACTAATATGATATACTTATATCATGAATTAAAAAGGGACTGACCTCAACTTCTATAATGCCTAATACGTTGACGTTTGATGTAACACCTTTAACATGCAATGCAGTCACCAAAAAGTTTTGTGCTTGCCATGCTCTTAAAACAATAGGGATATCATCTTCCTCAACAAAAGGATCTCCCGCTGACTGCCCCAGAAGTTCAAATAGCAATCCACCAGCAACTCGAACGGGAACCTGTCAATGCAAAAATTATAAATTTTTTAGAAGATATTATTTGCATTTTATTGTTCTTTAAAATACTGTCGGATCTAATTGTTTAATAAATCTGTATTACTATCCCATATATGACTTAATTGGAGAGTTTATATTGGACATAAATGTAAGACTTACTTCTCATATTTGTCCATCTTTTTCTAATCTACCCTCTAACAATAAGCAAGAGAGAGATAGGAACAAGTAAAGAAGATGATTAGTAAATAGGTATGAGGGAGTATTGTACTAAACGATCATGCCTTACCTCATATAGAAGGTATATCATACGCTCACTGATGAGCTTATTTTCTTCCCGCAAAGCAATGCTAATAGCAGGGTGTAGCCACTGAGCACTGGCCAACCAAGCACGAATAAATGGATGACCTGCGTCCACATGACACCACCAAGTCGGACCCACTGGCCGTTCCCAGCAAGGAGTTACAACATCCGCCGCAGTCACATCAGTTTCTTCATCTGAGAAACCATGCGACTCCGATGAGGCCCACTCAGTTTCAACCTGCATCGTCTGTGTAAGCTCAGAAATCCTTGCCCATCCAATTGGTCTCCAGTGGCTCCTTGGAAGCCTTTCTCTGTTTCCCTGATGGAGATTATGTGATTGGCTCTTGTTAACTCCAGATTTATCCGTTAAGGAACAATCATTTGAGCAGTTTCCTGTATCTTTTGTTCTTAATATGAAATTAGTTTGAACTCCTTCAGCTAATCTACTCCTCCGAGGTACAGAGACAAATTCAAATGCACAGATGAGTCCATCATTCCAAATTTCGCCTCCAGGAATCTTATCCTTCGAAGATTCGATTTTCCGAATGTCTTGCTTATTCATTTCATCGCCAGGGAATGCTGAAAAATTTTCATTCGCAGCTTCCATACCGCACTCAAGTAGAGGAATTAGTGCCTCAACCGTCATTGACGACGGGATAGCTACTACTAAACATTAAACTGCCATATTTCCTGCATCATCATCATCAACATATCATAAATTACTCAATTTCAGGAGCCAAATACATCGAAAACACTAAAAAAGAAATTCCAATTCCACATGACAAGGCAGGCATAATTTGCAAACTGTCAGGTATGTACCTTTAATTTCCATTCCGTCTTCCAATTGTTCTACTGTACTCTAAGATTTCCCAGCGAAACAGAGAGGGGGAGAGAGCTAGATTTTGAAAACGACAAGTGTATATTGAGAAGAGCTAACCAGAATTTCAGTATGGAGGTTGAATTGGTACTGAAGCTCGATTGCGCAGAACTTGTTTAAATTGGAGGCATGGAAGAAGACGAATCGAACCGCAGAAGGGGATGAGGAAGAGGACACGTGGTGTGATTCGGCGAGATTCTTCATTGGCACTGGGATCACACAAGACAAGGCACCGATTGAGAATTTTGGGAATTTAGTATCACCAACACTATCGTCCTTAGTCCCCATTCTCTGAATCCGGATTTTGCGATGCCGCGTCTGCATTTGTTCAGTTCATCAATCTTCTGCATACCATTTGCTCCTTGACACGTTAATGCATTGTGAGTTTGTGACTTCCACCATCGACAGCGTTCGGCAAATATTTTTTCTTTAGATTTTTTTTTTCTCAAATATCTGGACCAATATGCCCAACAACACCTTTCATATTAGGCCCAGTCTTCTGTTTTGGGCTTAAGGGTGGTTAATTAAGACACACACACACACACTCTCTCTCTCTCTCTATATATATATATATATATATTCCTTCAAATTTTTAATATCATATTTATCTCGTTTGATTTATGAGTAAATATAGACACACACACTTCAAACAAAAAAACTCATTTGAAAAGGACGATTTTAAAAAAGGACCCCATTTTTCAAAAATGTCCAAAACCTCCTTTTTATATAAAAATGTCATATTTTAGTTAGGGATTAAAAAAGGGGTCCGTGTTTTTCAGTGACCAAATAGGGTATTTACTCTTGATTTATTGAGGAAGTTAATTGAGTTAGCTATTATGACATGTATTTTTTAAAACACTTTAATTATCTTTTTTAATTTCCCCATTCCCTCTCATTATTTAATATTGTTGAGGAAGCATCACTATGGGTAAATTAGGAATTTTTTTTTGACAAATATGAAAGCTATATGGTATGTCTTATATTTAAGACTAAGATTAATTCTCCAAATATGTCTTATATTAAGGATGAGAGAGAGAGTGTGTGTGTGTAACCTGATTGTATAAGTATAGTTACACTGTTGTTTGAAGGATTTTCTTTATTTATTAAGGAGTGGAATGGCAAATAATGATCCTCTAAGTGAATTTTTTATGTGGCTATCTAACTGAATTATATTTAAGTATTATTGAATCTAATTTGGGATATCTCTCTCCCACATACGTTTTATGTATTCATACATATCTAAATTCAAGGCTCTTTTTTTTTCCTGGTAAAAGAAAAAGTTTTATTCATACTTACTCGGGGACTTACGAGATCTAAATTCGACTATTTAGGCCTGGATCCCTTTTTGTCATTCAAATTCAAGGCTTTTTGTGTTGTGCTTAAACAACTAAAACCCTTCAATTAGGACTGATGCATATTGGTTCTTCTAAATAATTCATAATAGACAAGAAAACCCTTATTTAATTCAATAAATGGTTTGGTTTAGCTAAAAATAAATATTTTTATACTTTACCGAACAAAACTCTTCTTATATTTTTATCTCGTGTGTTTGGATGAGCTCATAATGCACTTCAACTAGTTTCTTCACCAATTTTCTATTTTATATTAATCCATTTCATTATCTATAATAACAAGAGAAAATTGAAAATGCGGCATCTATAAGGAACAGAGCATCATTCTACTCACTCTTATCTTTTTACATTAACTCCTTGAAGAATAATTGTTAATTTGAAATATACAACAAAATTGGATAGTGGCCTTTTTGCCAGTATACTTTACTGCCAAGCTCAGCTAGTCAAGAACAATAACAATAATAGTTCCTTGATCTAAAGGTAAACAACATATCAAAGGGATCATCAAAGCATTAGATGCTAATGAGATGGTTATCAACATATTTAAAGTCCAATAAGGGAAGACAACTCATATTCTGCTTTGGTATTAAGAAGGCATTACTTTGAGGTTCACATGTAGTTAAAATGTCAAACACATGATAGTTATTATTAGGGTCCAGACTAATTTAATCCAGATTCGTTATAGATCAGTCTCCATAATGGGAGGGAAGAGCTACCAATTCCACATACTCGATTCACAAGCTTCAAATTAATGACATGTTTAAAGGAGAACTCGATCCCAATGAGTGTTAGTGGTATTTATTATTTACCTATGTTGTTGGTGATCTTAATATATGTTGATGGTATTTATTGTTTACCTATTTTATGTACATGGAATGAATGTTCATGTTCATGTTCATGTCAAATCTTGTAGTGTGTACGGCTAGAGATTTTGGTCAAAAGCACAAGTTAAAGGTCACTTAGGTGATTCCAAATTTGTAAAATGTCTAATTAGGTTTATTTAAGTTTTTATGTTCCAAATTCTTCATTTGTAGATAGGTGACTAGGAATTATGTGTCCATCAGAAATATCTCATTTCAAACTTCAAGTGATATTTGCATAAGTCAAATTGGAAGTTGGTAACTCATATATCAAATATGGATATGTTTTTATTTGTGCAATTAGTTACCTGAATTAATTTCATGTTTATAATCTTAACCCCTATTTATTGTGTACGTTTATTACATTTTTCCCCAACTATTTAGTCAAAAATTTGTCTTCCATGATTCACTCATTCTTCGTAAGGAGCATAAAAAGGGGAAATTTGATATTTCAAAAAAGTTTAATTTTTATTGCAAATATTAGCTATATATGGAATTTAAGATTTACGCAATCATATAAATTGTTGAAAAGAAAAGTCAAATTCCTTTTCAATTTATCAATAATTAATTAAAATTAGAAAAAGATAATTGAGCTGAAGAAGGATTGGCCTGGGTCACCAGTCAATTAAAAAGTGATGCTGCACATCAAAGTCTTTGATTTGCCATTGCTTTTCCATTTTTTTATTTCTGGCCTTGAAAGCAGATACATGATAATCTTTTGTTTTTGTTTTTGTTTTTTTTTTTCCAAACACATAATCATGAATTCATGATAATCACAAAACGCCTCAGTTGCTCCTTCAAAAATAATTAATTATAAATCATATTCTGCGGCTAGAAATGTTAAATTTGGCCATTAGTTTGATTTATATGTCACATTAAATACAGCCACCTCATCATTCATAGCCACGTCACCACCCAGATCTCTTCCTCCCTCCCTCTCTTCCTCACCATCAGCTTCTTCTTCTTCTTCTTCTTCTTCTTCAGGGGTGACAACTTCGACAGCGTTGTCATCTCAATAATGAGAGACACCTTCTTCAGCCCTCAGAACCAGAGTCATCTCATCTCAAACCAACAATGATTCAACGCTTATAAACTAAATAGTAATAAATCCTGAGATTCAAATCAATCCAATCCAAGAGGAAAAACATCAAGTTCATCTAACCTGATTTTAAAACTCCCGTTCAATGAAAAACAACTTCAAATCACAACACATACAACTTATCATTGAAAACAAAACCATTATGTGATGCTGCCATAAACTTCCAATCACAATGCAACAACAACATAAATGATGCCGCCATTAAAAATATCACCTTCACCATTTTCTTTGCCCCATTCTTGCTCAATTTCCCAAACTATGATGTCGGATTATTTTAGTTAATGGGTGTGATAGAGAAAAGTGTTCTTCAAGTGATTGAGATGAAAATGAGAGTTGCAAGCTCGAAGAAAGAGAAAAATGAAGCCTTGTGTCTCTGCAGGGAATGAAATTGATTCGTCAAAATGGCAATGGATTCAAGATATGATCTAGTTGCTGCTCTCTTACTCCTCTATCTGTGGCTCCTTTGATTAATGCCCCATCTTCACCACCACTTATTGCTTCATAGCCACCCTGAGATTTCTTCCGCCATTAAAAATCTCATCTTCACCAATTTCTTTCTCACCTGGCTCTCGATGTTGATGAGTAAAGGGATTAACAGGGTTCTGACAAGTGACAAGTTTGTGGTGAAATTTGCTTCAGGGATGGGGACCTCCAGAAGCGTCTCGAGTGCATCCTCTCTATCCAAATTAGGGCATTGATTCTTCATTATAGAAGTTTAGAGATTTTGGGGATTTAGGTAAATGGGTAGAGTGGGCTAGAGAGGCCGATGAGAGAGTTGGAAGAGCAGAGAGAGAGAGAGGAGAGGAGGAGGAAAGGCGGAGGTAGTAGCCTAGGAAGAAGGCGGAGTTGCGAGGAAGAGAGGAGGGAATGACGTGGCTCTGGCAGATGAGTTGGTTGTGTTGAGTGCGCCATAAAAGTCAAACTACCAATCAAATTTAATCTTTCTTAAGTCAAACTAACCTTTCAAATTTAACCTTCCTCATGCACAGTACCCTCCAACCGTTTTACCTGCCTTTTGTTTTCTTTCTCCTCTATTCTCTGAAGTCTAGCCATTTTTTAGTCGCTCTGAAGCTTTCCATGGAAATAAGAACTTTATCTGGCGCTCATTATTCTCCGCTATTTACTTATTTCAATATCCCACTTGAGGCCACAATCCCACTTGTAGTAGTATCTGGGTTTTATATTGTGATTATTAACAGAATCTATCTATGCTCATTGAGTTTCTACTGGTTCGAAGAGAAGGCCGGTTCTTGCTTCCTTGGTTGCTGGAGGTAGAAGAAGATCAGGGAGGCTAGCTTAGATCACTACAAAAGGTAAATGGATTCTCTGTTTTTTCTGAATCACTTTTCGGACAACTCTCAGTCGCATTTCGCTTTATCTCCTTTTACTTGGATGATAAGCGATGCTTTCCCAAGTTTCTTTTTTTCCTATTACAAATGGTGGGTTATTGGATAGGCCTTTTACTTTCACAAGGGATTTCGAGTTTAATTTCTTTCTTCTGATTAGGGTCATAGACACGTAGATGGGCTTCTGATTTTTCAATGTTATTGCGTTGCCTTTTGACATTATAGCTGAAAATCTGCCTTCAAATTGAACTGATGATTGAAAATTTCCTCCTCTAAATCTTGATAAAGGTTAGGGGCCAAAAAAATCATGAAAGAGCTGAAATTAAACTTACTGATGCGGTTAGTTTAACAAATTTCAAAAAGTCTTCTTGCAGAGCCACTGTTATCCTGTTCTCCTTCGCCCACATAGAAAACTCGTTAGATGTATTGGTTGTTGGGTAAAATCGAGAGTGCCAGCACAAAAGCTCTTAGCACAAAAAATAATAAAAACTACCGATGGATAATATAGGGGAAATACATCTCTCATGTTGTAGGAGAAATGTATCCCCATGTTATAGATACAAAAAGATGTAGGTCTCACAATTTCTATACTTGAATTTTTTTTTAATATAAAAAAGATGTGGGTCCCACCATTTCATGTATGTATAGAAATCTTCTTCTCATACAACATGAAAAATATAAACCCCCATAATATAACTAGTCCGAAACTTGTTAAACATTTTGAGAACTGAAAACACAGTAATATTCTCAACCTCAAGATGATGGAAATCGAGTTCACAGCCATTCAAATAGGTGCAAGAATCTAGACGGTGGAAATGACTCGGAAGGTATGCATTGATTGATTGTTGGTTAATATATATGGATTTGATTTACTTTGAAAATAGTCTCATCATCAATTTCGCCCTAAAAATGTTTTTAGGTTCAATGTTGTTCCAAAAGTGTTAAAATAAAGTAATATTGTATTTTACCGTTAAAAATATTAATGATCAACATCAATTTTTAACGTTAGTTTTTTAACTATATGAACTATCAACATTAGATTTATAGGCAATTCAACAAAATGAGTTGCCTCCGAGAAAAAACCCATTATTGGTACAAAATCATTGTGGATTGACCACCACCACTTGTTTTCCAACATTGCGGCCATGAAAGAGGCCAATGAGAGCTGAAGGAGCATTCTCAATGCCTTCAACAGTGTCCTCCACATAAACAATCTTGCCCTCTTTGATTAGAGGAATCACCACCTCCAAGAACTTGGGGTAAAGGTGGTAATGATCAGGAACCAGAAACCCTTCCATGCGAATTCTTTTGATCACAAGATGCATTAGATTGTGCACACCTTCAGGATGATCAAGGTTGTACTGTGAAATCATTCCACACACAGCAATTCTGCCGTGGATTCTCATGTTGAGTAACACTGCATCCAGCATGTTGCCGCCTACGTTCTCAAAGTATATATCAATACCCTCTGGAAAATACCTATCAGAAAAACCCTTGATAAGATAATAATTTGCTTATTAACTTGATTCAAACTCCAATTAGTCGTTTAACTTAGTTAATTCGAATCGAACGGAATGAACCAAGTCAAATCAAATAGCTTGTGAGTTGTCTCTAACTTCATAATCTTCCATTCCATCTCACCCCTTATTTTCCATTTTACATAGTGACAGACTGACAGTGAGTGAAAGGAAGCAGAACAAAGAAAAACAAGGTTTAAGGAGGGGGTGCAACTCATGATGAGGGAAATTTGCTATCAATGAAAAAGGGGAACACATAATAAAGGGAGGAGAACTTTAGAATTTCAAGCCACATGGACGCCCATGACAGCAAGTTTTGGACAAGATAACCACTAACATTCCGACTTCTGAGCAAGTCACAAGCTTGTATTCTGGGAAAATACTCAACCACTAATTCTAACCTTTTCAAAGCAGCATCCAAGTTGGTTTCTTCTTTGTAGTTGAAAGCCTCATCAAATTCAAACTTGCTCTTGAGCAAGTCAACCTATATTGCACAATCGATCAAGGGATGGAAAAATAACAATAAATTTAGAAAGGTAATAAACAATAGTGATTCATTTACTGAGCGCTCCACAAAATAAGAATAGATCAAGCAGTCTAAAACTTCATTACTCACACATTTTACAAAAGTATACTTTTCTGATTTTGCAATCGGTGACTAAACTACATTACAATTAGTTAAGTAAAAAACATAAGGTTCTAGTTATCTTTACCCACCTTTTCCTGGCTTCCTGCGCTTCCCACAACGTAGCAACCCATCAACTTAGCAAATTGCCCAACAAGCTGACCTACTGCTCCAGATGCAGCTGATACAAATACAGTCTCCCCTTTTTTAGGGGTACAGATTTCATAAAATCCTGCATAAGCAGTCATACCAGGCATACCTGCATGCAATGTTTATCATGTTACTTGAAGAAACAAGCAGGATCTAATATAAGACAGAGATAAGTACACTTCTTTTCTCTTTATACTTCCTTCATCAAATATAGATTTAACATGAAACTATAGAACATGTTAAAGGTCTATATCTAATAGACATTGAATAAGTTGCTGTCATTACTTCTTTCGTATGAATTAGTTGAAAGTGCCTTGTAATATAGACCAAAGGAGAGTAATTCTTTCCTCTTCCTCCCCTCTTTCCATTTCCTCAAAGTGGGTTCATTATACTCCCTCTAGTCCTTAAACGAACGTGAATAATGTTGTAAAAATGAAGAAAATTTAGGATAAGTGAAGAGAAAATTGGAGAAAGAAAGGATGGAGCAATTCTCATTCACCGGTGTTTCTTGTACATTATTAAGCTTTGTATATGGCCTCTATTTATAAAAAAACAGACTTCTATTTCTACTTCTACTACCTTATAAAAAACAGACTTGATATGAAACAATAGAAGAGGTAAGTGGTATGCATATAATAGAAACCAATATTAAATGTGTATGATTTTTGCAACAGGTATATGATTTTTATAAATCAGCATCACATCATTTGATATTTCAAAGAACTCTTCACGCAAGTTATAACTTCATTCAAGAACCGAATAACAAAAGTATAAAACTGCATCTAAGTCTAGTATTTGCTTTCCGCCTTACCAAGTATGCCAGTATAATAGGACAGAGGCAGATCTGTGTGTTGTATCTTAAACAGAGACTCTGTCGAACTGATCACACTATATTCTTCCCAACCAGTTAGTCCCCAGACTAGATCACCTTCTCTGAAGTTTTGATTCCTAGAATCAATAACTTTTGAAACCCCAAGTCCGCTTATTGGCTGTGAAGTTATAACAACAAAATATCATAATTAGTTAGACTATACAGCAACACAGCTTAAAACTAGAGAGAGCTAAAAAAGCTTTCAAATTATCAAAATTGACTATGGCTTATCAAAAATGTGCTAGAAAATAGTACATAAGCCGATAAAATACCAGTGCATCTCCTTTATCTATCTATTATGTTGGAATATCACCGACCAATGAGTGAAAACAGATAAAGATTCTGCTAAAAATGATTATAGTAAGAAAATTAATAGAATCGTTCCATCATCCATGATGGACCCAAAAAATTAAAAATACGATTACATTGTTTTACGATCAACGATCACAATTTCATACGAATAATAAAACATTAATCCGAAGAAGAAATTGATGGTGAAATGGAGAGAGGTACTCACCGAACCAGGCTGGAAGGAATCGACATAAGAGGGAAATAATGGTTCGGACATACGTCGTCGCATGTAGGGATCACAAGAAAGATAGAGATTCTTCACTAAAACGCCATTGGAACCCTCTGGAAGCTTCAAATTGATAGAGGAAGTAGTGAAGAGCATGTCCGAGTCTTTGGGAAAGCCAGAGACAAATTTCTTGAGTAACACCTGCTTGTTTCGGACTTGTCCAACGTCGACATTTCCGGCCATTGGGAGCTTCTCACCGTCACACTCCGTGGGTGTGCTTTAAACTTTTTTCTCAATCCCTGTTTATAGGCCAATCCAGGGGTTTGGTTATTTTGCTCTTTACTATCTCTCTTTCATCTCCGTTGGATTGAAATACCGACGGTTCAAATCTAATGATTTATAAAAATATTATTTAGTATGAAACATTTTCTTTTTCAAGTGAAATCCCCTAGTATATGAAAGAGTGAAAAAGTACTTTTGTTGTTGTAAAATAACAAGCCTTCGTATCTTAATGCATGTATTTAATTTATTCGGAACTATTAGAGCGGGATCCACCTTTTGGGGAATATAATATTTTTATAAATCATCATATACGAACCGTCGAGATTTCAATCCAACGACTGAGATGAAGAAGAGGATAGTAAGGGAAGAGGATTATAGCCAAACCCATGAATATGGCCATTGATTCATTTATATACACACGAGAGTTTTACGTAACTTCGTACCTTGAATCCAAATTGTAAACCATTAGAGTTTACTATTATCAATAAATAGGTATTGATAGTCATTATTGTCAAACTCACGAGTTGACTCGAGTAAATGGTTTTTTTACGTTTCTAGCTTATACAAGTCAAGTCACTAGTAAACTCGTGTTAGTTGTGAATTCGGTTAAACTCATGAGTTTATATACTAAGTTTCCCGTTTTTATGTTTCGAGTTTACAAAATCGTCTTGACTTACTTTTAAACTCGTGTTAACTTTTTGCTTAGTGACTTTATATATAAATTTTATAGAAATTTCTTTTTCACATATGATAAATGATGAATGTTGATGGATTTAATTTCAATTATTTGGATTTAAAATATATTTAAATCAAACTATTGTCATTTTTATATTTTAATTATTCAATTATGCACTAGTACCACATACTCCCTCCGGTCCTAATTATAAGACCTAGTTGACTTTTTTTTGGAGAGATTAAGGAAGCTAATTAAATTATTTTAGAGTATTTTTATTTTTTCTTCAAACTAATTAGTTTAACTAATAAACTAATATATAATCTAAGGATACACAACATATAAAATTATCAAGTAACTTATTTAGCTTCCTTAATTTCTTTAAAGAAAGTCAACTAAGTCTTATAATTAGGACTGGAGGTAGTATTTAATAAGAAAAGTAAACTCTTGTGAGTTCATGATTCAAGCTTACGTCATTGTCATAAGTTTGCTTAAACTCACGAGTTTGACAACCATAGTTTATATATATATATATATATATATATATATATATATTGCCCGAACTGATAGTTTATAATTAAATAATTGAAACATGTAATATAAAAAAGGGGAATCGATATAAAGACACTTCAAATAGGAAACTTTTATATAAGGTTAGTGAATTTAACAAATTTTTATTTAAGCCTACGACCCAATTTAAGATATTTAAATATTGAGTTTTTTACTTGCCGTCACCCATTGTGGAAAGAAAAAAGGGGAAGATAGATTATAGCCGCTATGAGGAACCCTATTTATGCCCGAAAGAGGGGTGTAAATTTCTCTCTCTCTTTTTTCTAACACAACAATATATAACAAAGTATTTTAAAACCTATTAATATAAGGGAAAATCCATCTTAGGGTCCATATTAGCAAAAAAAGGTCAAAAAAGGCCCAAGAAAAAGTCACATATTAAAAAAGACTACAGGGTCTTTTTCGGTATTATTTCATAAAACGTTAGTTGTTAACATCTATTGATATAGTTGTTAACGGTACTGATTTAGTTGTTAATGGTACTGATTTAGTTGTTAGAATATTGTTGTTAATGCGATTGATTTAGTTGTTAACGAGTATTGATTTAGTTGTTAATGAGACGATTTAGTTGTTAACGTTTTATGAAATAATACTTAAAAGATCTTGGGGCCTTTTTGACATGTGACTTTTTTGGGCATTTTTTGACATTTTTTGCTAATATGGGCCCTAAGATGGATTTTCCCTTAATATAACTTGCAAAACACATATATAGTTAGAAAAAAGGTCCAACCTAGGCCCACAAGGCCAGCCCCTCATAGGTTAGGGCTTAAAAGGGTCTGACCTTTTCGGCATGACCAAAGAAAACAATCTTTTTTTTGAGACCCGGCCCTTGAGCATTAGAAACAGGGTTGTTTATACAAGGCAAAGCTATTTTAACAATCTTTACGATTTTTTCAGTTTTTTTTTTTAAAGAAATAAAATCAAAACAATGATAATCCTAATTTAACACATAAATGTTGTCAAAATTAAAATGTAAACAATACGCATCATACAACAAACAAATACAGTCACTAAATCATAATCAAAGATAAACTATTGTCCACCCTCCACATACTAGTTACATATAATTAATGAGAAGACTTAACAAAATTAAAAATATTTCTTACAAATATGTCTTGAAAAATATAAGTAGTCAACAAAATAAAAAAAATATATGAACAAAACCGTCATTAGAAAATAAGTAAAAAAAATACAAATTAGTAAAAATACATATGAAATAAGAAATATCTTTTATAAGATTTTAATTTTTAGGATTATTAATACAAGGTGTTCTTATAAAACTTAATTTTAAAAAAGATAATAACAACAAAATATCTACAACATTATTAATAAAGTATAAAAAATAATATGATTATCATATAAATAATTTTAAAAAATAAAAAAACATAGTAGAACCTAAAAGAGCCGGCCGTTTTAGGCCCTCTTTTACTTTTAAGACAAAAAACTAAAACCCATCCCTTACAAATTTAGGGTGAGGGACCTTAAACGAACCAACCTTAAGGGGGTTCGGGTTCAGTCTATTTTTCTAGCTCTAAACACACAAGTCCGTGAACCCCTTTCCTAAAATTTTTATAAAAAAAAAAAAAAAAAAAAAAAAAAAAATTTGTAAAAGGGAAATGAATGATCATTCTCATCACTTTTCCGAAAGGCGAAACCAATTGTTGAAGAGCAATATTTCAAAACCCATTAATATGCATAAAACATGAACATGAAGGGATTAAGGGAGGAAGATTAAACCAACTAACGTAATTCCCTTCTTTACCGAATTTCTGACTTTGCATACATCTCCATTAATTTCCAACCATTAAAGTTAAAGACTTAATTCTAATTGAGTCAAAATTAAGGGGTCAAATAATCATAGTCTTAGATACCTTTTTTGTTGTTGTTGAGAAAATTAGATACCTTGTTTTGTTTGCATGTGTTTCATGTACGTAGATGTTTATGAAAAAAATTACTGTATTTAATTAGGTCGTTTGTGGAAGTTGTAGTCATTTTCTATTAACCTTTGATTTGATTTGGTTGGAGAAAAAAATTTAGATAATTGATGTTATCAAAAGTCAAAACTATGAATTCAAAAAGCCGCAGGAAACAAAAAACAAAAAATAAAAAAAACCAAAGATTCCAAGTCTATTTTATTGGAAGCAGTTCACATGTAATCGACAGATTTGGCTTTTTTTGACACTAAGTAACGTAGCGGACATTAAACCTTTCTGTCACTTGTAAGAGTTTGAGGAAATAAATAAACATACATATAGCATAAATTAATTGGCATAAGAGACACCAATTATGTAGAAAACCCCTCAATATAAGGATAAGAATCACAGGACCAATGAAAATATAATCAACTATGATCAACATAGATTACAAGAGAATCTCAAACAAATGCACAAACATGTTCAACCACCCAACCAAAATATCAAAGCTATAAGCTTAAAATTAGAGGACAAAAAGCTAAAAATACCAACAACAAAAAAGGCCCCAGACCTCGAACATGTTTTCTCTAAAACCAGGCCTTGAAAAAAATAATCCCACCATTGAAAAATCCAAATCGTATCTTCTCAACCTGTTGCCCAAATTTCAGTTTGATTCAACGGGTGACAAATATGCAGACACCGATTTATCGATATTGACATGTAAAATTGCATTTATCTCACATGGCATCAAAATTAGATTTCCTCGACTTCTCCAACCTGGATCTATCTGGCCTAGGCAGGGCCTCTTTGTTTGAAAATCTAATATGCCCTCTTTCCACTTAAATAAATGAGGCAATCTTAAATTAGGAAATTTTGAGAGAATATTATTTCTCACAAAAAACAATCAAGAAATTTTCCTATTTTTTTTTCCCATTCTCTCACTCTTTTCACTCTTTCCTATTTTTTCCCCTTTCGTTTCCTTTATTTTCTTTTCATAAAATGGAAAATATATAAAATTTGGGCAATTCAAGCATTGGCTTTTCTCCACTTAGGAAGGGAGCCCAAAACCCAACATCTCATCCGTCACGACTATGTGGAGACTACCACCAATCTAACGTTCACATGACAAGCTTCAAACTTTTCACAAATGTTAAGGTGCATCCATTCAAGTTTTGACATTCCTTGAAGAAACATTCTTCGTGAAAGATACTATAGCTTGTTCATCAATCATCCGGGAAGTGCATCCTTCCCAAATTTTTTTTTTTTTTTTGATATGATTCAGCTTGTCATGCTGCAAACTTGATGCATCCAAATCTATAGCATCTAGACTGCCTCTAGCCACTAAAACTTCTATCATATACTCCCTCAGGTCATTTAAAGAAACAATTATTTTTGTCTTCATCACTCAAGAAAAGTTAACAACTTAACAGCCAGACAATCTGATAACTAGTCAATCTGATTATGATACCACATATTAGAAAAGAGTGTAGCAGATGTTAAACCTTCTTGTCACATGGAAGCATTTTGAGGAAACAAAGAAAACAAATATATAATAGAAATTAAATGGCACAAGAGAAATCAAAATTTTTAACGTGAAAAACTCCTCAACTCAAGGGTAAAAATCATGGGTCATCTCAAATCAACGAAAATATGATCTAGTATGATTGAAATAAGGTACAAGAGAGTCCCAAACAAATGTATAAACATGTGTAACCACCCAGCTAAACAACCAAAGCTACAAGCTTCTAATTAGAGAACAAAGAGTTAAAAATACCAGAAAAAACGTCTCTAACAATGAACATGTTTTCTCTCATATGAGGCATCTAAAATACAATCCCACCTTTGAAAACTCCAAACCATATCTTGTTAACCTGCTAACCAAATTTTAGCTCCATACAACAGGCCACGAATGTGCAGACGCTGATTTAAAACTACTGACACGTGAAGTTGCGTTTTGATAAGTGTATATTTTATGATTAAATAGGTGTATATTTTATGAGAATTGATTGGAATCATTGATATTATATACTTATTTAATTATCTTTTATTGACTTTTCCATCATTGAATCAAACTTAGGATCAAAGGATAAATCGACATAAAATCTACTCATATCCTATTTTTAATGTGCGGGAAATATTAACCGATTTGGAAAGAAGTAGAAAAAGCAATTAAGAGGGCAATTAAAAGGATATGCAATCAGCCAAATTCAATATTCCCACGCAAGAAAAATAGAAACAAAATCAATTGCGTGATACGGGTGGAGTTGATTACAAGATAAGAGATATCTTTGTAGTAAGAAGAGGAGAATCGGTGACCCAAGACCAAAATTATAAATAGGAGGCAAAGACAAGGAAGCGGGGAAGAGGAGAGAGACATAGAACGAGAAGGAACGAAGAAGCGAGGGAGTAGAGGCTGAGCATTCCAATTCTCTTCATCATCTCCACGGAAGGACGGAAGGACCGTGAGGCGACGGAGAATCTTTTTTTCCTCTCTTTCTCTTTATTCTTTGAACCTGGATTTTTTATCTCTTTTATTAGTTTGAATAAAGCCATGTGTGGCTAGTTGGTTTTGCAACCTAGAGAACCTATGAACTTGTTTGGGTTTTAGAGATTATTCCCACTTGTTGGTTTTGCTTGATTTTATTTCAGTTTATTTAATCCCGTGTTCATTGTTATTGCTTATTGATTGATCACCATTGAGCATGTTTTGGGGATTTAGGGTTGGACTTGAAAGAGGGAATCCTAAATTGACCTTGGGAATAAATAATGTGGAATTAGGTTTAAATTTAACGTGAAGTTAGGTTTTAATCTAATTTGCGTCTAGGATAGACATATACCTAGAAGCTCCGCATAGTCAAATTAGAGTGAGCCCGATTTGAATTGCACCTTAATTAATTTGTGAGACATTGCATAATTATTTGAGGTAGGTGTATAAGTGGACCCATTGCACTTATAAACATTAATACTCTAGATTAGCCGATTAAGTTAAGTCAAAGTTAATTTGGTGGGAATAAAATCTAAGAATCAAACAAGGGATTAGTGACTTAGGTTGCTCGTTCATTAGTGTGTGGTTAGTTTGTTTTAATTTTAGTTTTAATTTCTTTTCTTTTAATTAAATTAAATTTGGTTTTCTCAACTTAAACGAAATTGTGAAATTAATGCTTAACTAAAGTTGTGATACTAAGTCCTCGTGGGAACGATACTTTTCTTATCACTTTATTACTTGATATACTCGTATACTTGCGGAGTTTATAAGCTTTAAAGTTTTGCCCTATCACGTTTATCACACATGGTTGCAAATTTAGACTTCTCCAACCTCTGTAGCCTCAGCCTATCTTGCCTCTTTGCCTAAAAACCTAATATACCATCTCTTCACTTAAATAAGTGAGATTCAACAACAAATTAGGAAATTCGAGAGAATAATTTTTCTCACTAAGAACAATCAAGAAACTTTTTTTTTTTCATTCTTTCATATTTTTTTATATTTCTTTTCCTTTCTTTTCTTTTCATAAAATAGAAAATACATAAAAAAAAAGGAAATGTATAAAGTTTGGGCAATTCAAACATGGGCTTTTTCTAACCCAAAACCCAACAGACACACATTTGTGCTACATTCATGATGACAAATTGACAAGATCCAAATAGATTTCCTCCCATAGACACAGATAGGTCAGGAAGCTTGGCAAATACTCCGGGTTGCAAGAAGTGCAGAGGCGATCAGTCGAGGGGACCTTACAAGGCACCGGGGTGGACGGTTTTCCACCTATCTTCTATCACAGAAACTGGGGTTTGGTCAGCCCTGATCTGCTTGCTTTTATCAAAGGGGCCTTTGAAGGGACATCTGATTTATCGGAGGCAAATAAAACGTTGATTTCTCTTATACTAAAGAGAGAACACTCGCAGCGTGTGGAGCATTTTAGGCTAATATCTCTATGCACGGTGCAGTATAAGTGTATAACAAAGATTATTGCTCGCAGACTCCGAAGTGTCATGGGGGATCTTATTTCCCCTTTTCAATCAAGCTTTGTTCCTGGGCGACACATTCAAGATAATATTATCATCGGACAGGAAATTTTGCACAAAATGAAGAGGGCTAGAGGGAGGAAAGGAATGATGGTTATGAAAGTGGATCTAGCCAAGGCCTATGATAGGATTAAATGGAGCTTCATTTCCAAAGTTCTTGAGGAAGCAGGCTTTAATGACAGGCTCATAGAGATCATAATGAGGTGTGTCTCTAGCTCATCTCTTAATGTATTGTGGAACGAGCAAAGACTGAGTTTTTTAGGCCAAGTAGGGGTATTAGACAAGGAGATCCCCTCTCTCCTTTTCTGTTTGTGATATGTATGGATAAACTGACACATATCATCAGTGATGCGGTGAGAGAAGGAAGGTGGAAACCGGTTCTACTCACGAAGGATGGGCCAGCGGTGTCGCATTTGATGTTTGCAGATGACTTACTGTTATTTGGAGAGGCGTCTGAGGATCAAGTTGAAGTGATGATGGACAACCTGAATAAATTTTGCAGAATTTTGGGAGAGAAGGTGAGCTATGAAAAATCTTCTGTATTCTTTTCTTCGAAAGTTGCTGGATCTTTGAAAGGCAGAATCAAGAGTATCACAGTAATGAAAATTACTACTGATATTGGTAGTTATCTTGGAGTTCCTTTAACTAGACAGAGAAGCAGTAGAGGACGTTTAGCTATGTTGTTGAGAGAGTCAAGAATAGGCTTTCAAGTTGGAAGACGCTTGCCAAAGCTGTGATAGGAGCTATTCCTATCTACCCAATGCAAGTTGCTCAACTCCCGATTAGTGTGTGTGAATAAATAGAGCGCCTCCAAAGAAAGTTTATATGGGGGAGAATTGATAATGGAAGAGGGTTTCATCCATTGGGTTGGAGTAGAATTTCAGAACCGAAGCGTTATGGAGGTTTGGGGCTGAAGAGGCTGACTTCAGTGAACCGTGCCTTTGGAGCTAAGACAGCGTGGAATCTAATTCAGGGAACTACGGGTCTCTGGGCCGATGTGCTCCAGAAGCAATATATGTTTAGGAGTGATACCTCCTTACTGGAAGCTAGAAAGTCAGACTCGGCCTTTTGGAAGTTTCTGTGTAAGCAACGAGACATTATTGAAGATGGTACTAAGTGGCAGGTCCGTAATGGCCAAACTACGCGTTTCTTTTTGGATTGTTGGCTGGGAAATAATAGGAGGATATATGACTTGTGCATTAGGCCGTTGAGCAGTGAGGAAAAATTTAGCAAAGTAGCTGATTGGGTTAAATACGGTGCATGGGATTTCCCTCGTTTATCTCGTGTGGTGACGAATGAGGTGATGCAGAGTCTAATTGCTATATTGCCGCCTAGTGCAGCAGCCGATGAGGATGTCATGGTATGGGGGGCTCCTCAAACGGCATTTTCACCGTTAAGAGTGCTTACTTTTTGATTGAAAAACCTGAGCAGCGCTTCCACAGTAGAATTTATAAAGACATATGGGCTTGGAGAGGAGCTGAGAAGATTAGAGTTTTCCTCTGGCTTGCCTATAATAACCGATTGCCTACTAATGCCCTTAGGAGTAGATGGTCAAATACTTCGCTGATGTGTGGCCATTGTCTTCAAGGAGTGGAGGATCTGATGCATATACTTCGTGATTGTACTTATGCGAGGGACATGTGGCGAGGCTTGATTAAGCAGAGGTATGTCTCTAATTTTTTCTCCCTGACGTTACCTGATTGGATGGAGCTTAACTTGTCTGAAGAGGTAGGAGTGTCTTCGCTGGGTGATTGGAGTCAACTATGGGGTGTCGCTGTTTGGTCTCTGTGGATTTGGAGGAATAAGGTTATTTTTCAGGAGGATTTCCAGAAACCGCCTCTTCCTGCTTCTGTTATTAGAAGCTCGATGGCTGCCTATGTTTTTTGTCCGACAACTGATATTTTAGTTGCTGATGCGGTAGTGCCCAGGACTGAGGTAAAGCCTTGGAGTCTCCCTCCTATCGGCTGGATCAATGTTAGTGTGGATGGTGCTGTGGCTTGATCGAATCGGAAGGCGGGCTGTGTTGGTGTGTTAAGAAACCATAGAGGGGAATGGCTAGTAGGGTTCTGTCAGTCGCTGGGGTTGGCTGGTGTGGGAGAAGCAGAGGAGTGGGCTACATTATTAGGCTTGAGATTGGCTTGGGATGAGGGATATAGGAAAGTGGTGCTTAATTCAGATTGGGGAAGAATGACCTTACGAGTAGTTCTGTTTTTAGACAGATCAGAGAATTATTGAGCAGGAGGTAGGAGGTGAAGGTGCAGTATATGTGCAGATCACAGAATGTGTTGGCGGATGCTATGGCTAAGGAAGGCATTTCGAATTCTTTTATTTCTAGTGTTTGTCCTCATCATTTGAGGCAAGTGTTTTTATAAGGTTATATGGGACTTGATCCCCTCACTCTTTATAATTTAATATAAGGCTTTTAGCCTCTCCTTTACCAAAAAAAAAAAAAAAAGACAAGATCCAACAAAACATGTATCACATTTATAATAAAAATTTTAATTTTGAGCAATATTATGGGTGTTAATAATATATGCTTAATATTTCTTACATGTCAGTGGTCACAACGGATTTTATTTTATTTATACTTCTCATATTTGTAGTTAGTTTTTGTCCCAAATTTATCAAATGTGCTGTTGTTATTAGATAAAATAATTCAAAAATATAAAATTTCAATATTAAAAATAGTTATTTGTTATGAATATTTAATTATATGGATATCCATTGACTCTTTGATCTCTTATATCCTAGTCACTATGAATGGTAGTTGGAAAACTAAGAGGCTGTTTAATGTACATCAAGGTGCATGAATATTGCACATGGTCATATAATGTACATTCATTTGTATTAATTGTACTATATATGAGTCTAGCTAGTGACTCCTGAAGGCTATAAATAAAGCTCATGTACAAAGCTTAGTAATGTACAAGAAACCCAAGAAAATAAAAATTGCTCCATCTTTTTTATCTCGAATTTTCTCCTCTTATCCTAAATTTTCTTTACTTTTACAACATTATTCATGTTCATTTAAGGACTAAAGGGAGTATAATGAACACATTTTGAGGAAAGGAATGAGGGGAGGGAAAGGAAAGCACTATTCCCCTTTAGTCTATATTACAAGGTACTTTCAACTAATTCAAAGAAGTAATGACAATAAACTTATTAAATGTCTTAATAGAATTTTTTGACTTTACCCCTGTTCATGAGAAAACACAGAGACATGCCTAACCATTAATTGCTTGGTTGAAATTGACAATCAAGAATTAATTACTCTCCAAATAACTTTTATTAATAATCAAAGAAACTTTCTAAAATACATTCTATAATAGGAACATGATGGGTAAATCTTAAAAATTTTAATTACTATGTGCCAAACGGTATTGATTTATAGATTTAGGGCAATCCAACAAAATGAGTAGCCACCAAGCAAAAGCCCCTGACTGATACAAAATCATTGTGAATCGACCACCACCACTTGTTTTCCAACATTGCGGCCATGAAAGAGGCCAATGAGAGCTGAAGGGGCATTCTCAATACCTTCAACAATGTCCTCCACGTAAACAATCTCGCCCTCTTCGATGAGTGGGATCACCATCTCCAAGAACTTATCGTAAAGGTGGTAATGATCCGTAACTACAAACCCTTCCATGCGAATCCGCTTGGTTATGAGATTGAGCAGATTTTGTACACCCTCAGGACGATCGAGGTCGTACTGTGAAATCATTCCACATAAAGAGATTCTACCATGGGTCCTCATATTGAGTAACACTGCATCCAGCATCTTCCCTCCTACGTTGTCGAAGTACACATCAATACCCTCTGGAAAATACCTGAGAGAAAAACCAATGGGGGAAGGAAACAAGACAAAGAAAAAGCAGGGTAAATGGCCATTTGTCAAAAACAGTTTCAAGACATAGATATTTGAACAGAACTGTTCAACTCAAAGTCAATCTCAAATGGCTCCCAGAACCTTCTCTAATGCAACCAAACTTGTTATGGGCAAATATTTAACCACTAACCTTTTCAAAGCAGCATCCAAGTTGGGTTCTCCTTTGTAATTGAAAGCCTCATCAAATCCAAACTTACTCTTGAGCAAGTCAACCTGTATTACACAATAACAAATAAAATTTAAACTAGAAATAAATAACAAATTGAGAATGAATGACAGTTTGAAACTTTATTAGTCTGGTGCTTTTTACTTTTATTTTTTTGGCCAAAAGTCTGGTGCATTTTACATACAATTAGCTATAAAACTAAAAGTTGAAGTAAATTATAATGCCTTTTCTTTGCTTCCTGCACTTCCAACAACATAGCAACCCATCAATTTAGCAAATTGCCCAACAAGCTGACCTACAGCACCAGATGCAGCTGATACAAATACAGTCTCTCCTTTCTTAGGAGCACCAATCTCATAAAATCCAGCATAAGCAGACATACCAGGCATACCTGCACGTACTCCTTAATTATGTTCGTATTTGGTGAAGCTTTGAGAAACATATAGAACCAAACTTAAAAGTCAAAACATAGATAACAACTTGTCTTTTTACACCAATAAATACACATCCATTCACTAGTGGCCTATTGCTCCAATGGCACCAAGACCTCCCCAAGAGAGGGGAGCCTTGTGCTTAATTCATGTGGGTGTGAGTGTCTGTATTTGGCAGTTGTTTTGAGTCAAAAAGGAGGGGGGGGGGGAGACACACCTACTCTACTTCTACTTCCTTTATAAAAAACAGACTTAATAGGAAACAATAGAACAGGAAAGTAGTATGCATATAACAGAAACCAATATTAAATGTGTATGATTTTTGTCAACAGGTATATGATGTTTATAAATCCGCATCACATCATTTGATATTTCAAAGAACTCTTTACGCAAGTTATAACTTCACTCAAGAACCTAGTCACAAAAGTATAAAACTGCATCTAAGTCTAGTATTTGCTTTCTGCCTTACCATCAGCAAAACTGATTTTAAGCACAAATTATAGACAAGCATTCTTGGGTTCTTTTATTCTGCCGTAATGATATCCCATCTCCAGGAGAAGCATAGATTTCACTGGAAAATAAGATGGATCACTATAACAAACACAATTTGGGTGCTCATCACTCTTGATGATCAGCCAAACTCGTTCCTCAGGAAACATAGTTCGACTCTCGTCAAACCTTACCTGAGGTGCACAAGAAAATAGGGAAAACAGCTTACCAAGTATGCCAGTATAATAGGACAGAGGCAGATCTGTGTGTTGTATCTTAAACAGATACTCTGGCGAACTGATCACACTATATTCTTCCCAACTAGTTAGTCCCCAGACTAGATCACCTTCTCTGAATTTTTGATTCCTAGAATCAATAACTTTTGAAACCCCAAGTCCACTTATTGGCTGTGAAGTTATAACAACAAAATATCATAATTAGTTAGACTATACAGCAACACAGCTTAAAACAAGAGAGGGCTAAACAAGCTTTCAAGTTATCAAAATTGAGTATGGCTTATCCAAAATGTGCCGGAAAATAGTACATAAGCCGATAAATACCAGTTCATCTCCTTTATATATCTATCATGTTGGAATATCACCGACCGATGAGTGAAAACAGATAAAGATTCTGCTAAAAATGATTATAGTAAGAAAATTAATAGCATCGTTGCATGATCGACCCAAAAAATTAAAAATACTTACTATTCCATTGTTTGAAATTAATTTCATACGAATAATTAAACATTAATCCGAACAAGAAATTAAGGGTGAAATGGAGAGAGGTACTCACCGAGCCAAGCGGGACGGAATCGATGTGAGAGGGTAATGATGGTTTGGACATAAGATATTGTATGTAGGGATCACAAGAAAGATAGAGATTCTTCACTAAAACGCCATTGGAACCCTCTGGAAGCTTCAAATTGATAGAGGAAGTAGTGAAGAGCATGTCCGAGTCTTTGGGAAAGCCAGAGAAATATTCCTTCAGTAACACCTGCTTGTTTCGGACTTGTCCACCGTCGACACTTCCGGCCATTGGGAGCTTCTCACCGTCGCTGCAATGGACTCTCCGTTATATATTCTCGTCGTGGGGCAAGGTTGACGAGAGAAGAGGAGAGAATACGCTAAATGTTCAAGTTGGTGTGTTTTGAATTACTTCCTCAATCCTCATTTATTTATAGGCCGTTGGTTCATATTTTTTTTTTTTTTTTTTTTTTTTTTTTTTTGTCAAGGTTTTGTAAAAGTGTCTTGCATCTAAATCACAGTTTATTTTTATACAATATAAAAAAGGAGAGTATCCCAATAAATCACTTTAAATAGAAAAGTTTCGTGTAAGATTAGTGTGAAATTAACAATTCTTAATTTATGTACATGTCCCAATTTAAAATATTTAAATGTTGAATATTTTATACTAGTAGAGCCGTAAGCCACCATATTTAGACTAGATAGATGGGTGTATATTTCTTTCTCATTTTTTTATTACACAAGAATATATGATAAAGTATTTCAAAACCCATTAGTGTAAGGAAAAATTAGGTCCCGAACAAATAAAAAGTTAAAATGGTCTCTTAGGATCTCAGGATTACATTTAAATCCGTGTGGTTCTTTTGCAATAAATTGTAATTGTCAAATGTCTACAGACTTGTCAATAGACACTTATAGACTTATCAGTAGATACTCCTAAACTTGTAAATAGAATTGGAATTTATTGCCAAAAAGCCCCACGGGACTTAAATTTTCAGATTTCAAAGTATAATTTTATCGTTTTTTTTCTTATACGGGACCTAAATGCAATTTTCTCCTAATATAACTTTAACCATACACATATAAAGTCTGTGATCATGAAATTTGCAAGAGGGAAATGAATGATCATTCTCATCACCTTTCCAAAAGACGAAACCAATTGTTGAAGCACAGTATTTTAAAACCCATTAATATGCATAAAACATAACCTCTCCCTATTGAAAAATATCCACTTCCCTTCCTTTGGAATCTATTGTGCATATTTCTCCCCTTACTTATTTAACGAATTAAGATTTTCCATTTTTTCTCCGTTTATGGAAATCCACTTTGTTTCTAGTTGATAATTGTGCGTGTTTGGTACGCCGATTGGGTGCCTCCAATCAGACTTATGCATGCTGTGGACTTTGGGATTTTTTTTTTTTTTTTTTTTTTTTTTTTAATGTTTGGTTGAGAAGTTGTTCCAATAGGACTAGAGCCTAGAATATCAATTCTTAGTTTAATATTTTGTAGATGAGCACGAAGGGATTGAGGGAGGAGGATTAAACCAACTAACAATTCCCTTCTTTATCTAATTTCTGACTTTGCATACATCTCCATTAAGTTCCTATCGTTAAAGTTAAAGACTGGAAATCTTAATTGAGTCAAAATAACAATTTTTATTTTATTATTTTATTATTTTTATTTAATAATTTATATTTTTATTTAATAATTTATTTTAAAATATACAAAAATAGTCTTAGATACCTTGTTTTATTTGCATAAGTTTCATGGATGTAGATGTTTATGAAAAACACCACCATATTCAATTAGTCCCTATGCACGTAGTCATTGTGGATGATGTTTTGTTTGTTGTTAATTAAATATCAATTGGTTAATTCATGAAAACCCGACAAGAATATAATTTTATATTTAGACCCCGTTTGGTACAAAGATTTGGTGGGAAGGGAAAGAAAGATTGATAAGTTCATCCGTTTGGTATGCATTTTGGACAAATCTTCCTGGGAACCCAAGTTCCCAAGCCCACCAATCTTCCCTCATAAGTAGGAAGATCAGATCCCACCAAAATTGGTGGGATCTCAACTTCCCACGTTACGTCTCGTTCACATTTTTTTGGCACATTTACCCATGAAATTCAAACTTGGCGGGAAAGTTTGAATTTGGCGGACATTTTTTAAACACGAGTTCGAACTTAACATGAGCATATTTTAAAAAAATATATTTTAGCAAAAAAAATATTTTATCTTTTTTATTTTGAATTAATTACTTTCGAGGGTAAAATAGACATTTTCTAATTCTTTACCAACTACTATCCCTTCATTTTCTTCCTACCAAACAACTTATCTTCCTTCAAGCCATCTTCCTTCATCTTTCAAAATTTTCCTTTCCTTTCCTTTTTCTCTTTTAAATTCCTTTCCCTCCTTAAATTTTCCTGTACCAAACGGGACCTTAGATTATGATGAACATATTGTTTTCAGAAATCAAAATCACTTTACATTATTGGGATTTTTAAAGAATTTTGCACTATATATTAGGTTGTTTGTGGAAGTTGTCGTCATTTTATATTAACCTTTGACTTGATTTGGTTGGAGAGAAAAAATTAGATAATCAATGTTATCAAAACGACGAATTCAAAATGACGCAGGGGGGAAAAAATTCAAAGATTCCAGGTCTTTTTTATTGGAAGCAATTCACATGTAACCGACAGATTTGGCTTATTTGACACAGTTAAGAAGTAGCGTATTGAACCTTCCTCTCACTTGTATGAGTGTTAAGGAAATAAAATAAATAAAGATATGGCAGAAATTAAGTGGCACATGAGACACCAAAATTATTAATGTGGAAAACCCCTCAACTCAAGGGTAAAAACCACAGGTTGTATAGAGAAATGAAAATATAATCCAATATACTCAAAATAGGGTGGTACAAGAGACTCTTAAACAAATGCACAAATATGTGCAACTATTCAGCCAAATAATTAAAGCTACAAGCTTGTTCTACCAAAAAAAAAAAAGAAGCTACAAGCTTGTAATTAGAGAACAAACAACTAAAAATACTAAGAAAAGGTCCCTAGCTTAGAACACGTTTTCTCTAAAACCGAGCATCCAAACAATGATCCCACCATTGAAAATTTTGAACCATATGTTTTCAAGTCTCAACCTATTCACCAAATTTCTCTAATAGGCAAGGAATGCAAAGACGCCAATTTATCAATACTGACCTGTAAAGTTGCGTTTATCTCACTTGGCTGCAAAATTAGACATCTCTGACTTCTTCAGCCTTGGCCTATCCGGCCGCGGCAGGGCCTTTGTGCCCGAAAACCTAATGTGCTTTCTTTTCACTTAAATAAGTGAGACACAACCCTAAATTAGGAGACTTCAAGAGAATATTTTTTCTCACAAAGAGCGATCAGGAAACTTTCCTTCTTCTTTTTTCATTCTTCCATTCTTTCCTATTTTTTCTTTTGTTTCCTTTATTTCCTTTTCATAAAATAGAAAATATAAAAAATTTGGGCAAATTTAGGCTTTTCTTCATATAGAAGAAAGCCCAAAACCCAACATCTCCTCCCTAACAACTATGTGGAGACTACCACTAATTCAATATTCACATGACAAGGTAAACCAACTCCTTTCCTAAAATTTATTTATCAAAAAAAAAAAAAAAAAAAAAAAAACATTCACATGACAAGCTTCAAACTTTGTACAAATGTCAAGGTGCATCCATTTAAGCAACTCTGACCTTCCTTGAAGAAACATTCTTTGTGAAAGATAGTCTAGCTTGTTCATTAATCATTTGAAAAGTGCATACTTCCCATTTTTTATGGATATGATTAAGCCTCTCATGCTGCAAATTTGGTGCATCCAAATCATCCACACTACCTTTAGCAACCGAAGCTTCTATCATATACACCTTCTGGCTATTTAAAGAAACAATTTTTTTTGTCTCCATCACTCAAGCAAAGTCAACAACTCAAAGACTAAACAATCTGACAACCAGCCAACCTAGCTCTGATACCACTTGTTAGGAAGGAGTGCAACACATGTTAAACCTTCTTGTCACAAGGAAGAATCTTGAGGAAACAAAGTAAAAAAATATATCACAGAAATTAAATGGTACAAGAGACACCAAAATTATTAACGTTGAAAACCCCCCAACTCGAGTAAAAACCATAAGTCGCCAAGACCAATGAAAATATGATCCACTATGATCAAAATAAGATACAAGAGAGTCTCAAACAAATACACAAATACGTGCAACCACTCAGTCAAACAACTAAAGATACAAGCTTATAATTAGATAAAAAACGGCTAAAAATACCTAAAAAACATAAAAGGAGAGATTGTGGCTAGACTGATGATGACATATGCGCGTACGTAGGATACATGCGAAAATGCATTTGCCATTCACCTGCTGCCTGTCACATGGAACACAATTTGTCCACGACACGTATTTAGTGGCATGAGACTCTCTGTATCAATATGGACACTGAATATTAAACTCTGCTTTTTTAAAAAAAGGAAAATGGAAGGTTTATGTCATCTTTTATAAGTCGACAATTAAATTTGTTGACCGGGAATTCAATAATTAATATTTTATTGAATCAGCGCCTTTGTAAAAAAAAAGAAGACGATGACTATTTTTTTTGCCTCAGAGAATAGTTGGGAAACTTTTTTTTTTTTTTTTTCCCAATTCTCTCACTCTCTTCATTCTTTCTTATTTTTTTTTTCCTTCCTTTCTTTTCTTTTCATAAAATATAAAATACATAAAATAACAAATATGTAAGATTTGCCGATTTGGGCAATTAAAACATAAGCTTCTCTCAACATGGGAAAGGAGCCCAAAACCCAACATACACATATGTATTACATACATGATGACAAATTGACAAGATCCAACAAAACATATACGCGTGTTAATAATATATGCTTACTATTTCTTCCATTTCACAATGGATTTTATTTAATTTATACTTCTCATTTATTGGTTATTTTATTTCTAGTTTTTAATATCAAATAGTTGTTGTGCCAAATTATCAAATGTGCTGTTATTATTAGATAAAATAATTCAAAAATATAAAAATTTCAATATTAAACAAAAACAATAAAAACAATTATTTGTTATGAATATATTAATTATATTGATGTTTATGGACTCTTGATCTCTAATATCCTAGTCATCATGAATGAGCTAAGCAAAATGGGCCAGGCCCATGGGCGATGGGCCCGGCCCATTTAAGCCCCGGCCCTTTAAGAGCCGAGTTTGAAAAATGGATGAGATATTTGAAATTAGCCTTGGAGGGCCGGCCTTGACGGGCCTCGGGCTTAAACGGGCCGGCCCTAGAGGGCCTCGGGCCATCCCCTATGAGCCCTTTTTTTGTAGCTTTTTTTTTTCCTTTTTAAATTTATTAATTTATATATATTTTGTACTTGTTATAGAGTTATTTATCCATTTAACTACAAATACATAATAACTATACTCTAATTTTATGATTTGATTTATTATTTGTTACAAATAAAGATTATGGATGTGTTCATGATGCGGGAGAAAAATTTCATGATATTCTTACTCATGAGCCAGAGGCTACTACTCAAAGTGAAGAACAATCAAATGTCGTTAAAATTGATGATAGTGACGAAGATGACGACAATAATAGTCATCGTACTAATGTCGCTTAGTGATATGCTTTTTATGTTTTATGTGAGTTATTTGTGAACATAGTTTGCTTTTGATTATGAATTAGTGATTTGTGCTTATTTATTGGATGATTCGTGTTGTAATTTAATAATTATATTTTTTTAAAAAAAAAGTGGAGGAAAAATAGTTAAAATTTGGAATAGTAATTTCCAGGTCCTGCGGGCTGGCCCTGGCCCTGGTGCTCTCGGGCCGGGCTTGAAAAACATGTGTTTTTCTAACTCCGAGCCCTGGAGGGCTGGCCCTGTTAGGCCCTGGCCCTTCATGGGCCGGCCCTGGAGGGCCAGCCCAGCCCTGATTGCCAGCTCTAATCATGAATGATAGTAGGAAAGCTAAAAGGCCACTTAATGTACATCAAGATGCATGAATATTGCTAATGGTTATATAATGTACATTCATCTGTATTAACTTTACTATTATTTGTATGTGACTCTAGGTAGTGACTCTTGACGGTTATAAATAAAGTCCATATACAAAATTTAGTAATGTACAAGAAACATAGGTGAATAAGAATTGTTCTATCATTTCTCTCTTGAATTTTTTCTTCTCTTATCCTTTTTTTTTTCACAACATTATTCACGTTCATTTACCATTTTGAGGAAATGAAAGAGGCGAGGGTGAGAACTCTCCTTTGGTCTATATTACAAGGCACTTTTGATTAACTCATGCAAAGGGAGTAATGACAATCAACTTATTAAACGTCTTAAATTAATAGAATTTTTTGATATTACCCCTATTCATGACGTATTGAAGAAGGAAGAATAACACAAAGAAGCATGTCGGGTTGAAATTGACAATCAAATATTAATGACTCTCCAAATGACTTTTATTAATAATCAAATAAACTTTCTAAAACACGTCCTAGGAACATGATGGGTAAATCTTGAGAAATTTAATTACTACGTGCCAAACAGTTTAGATGTAGAGATTTATAGGCAATCCAACAAAATGAGTAGTCTCCAAGCAAAAGCCCCTGACTGATACAAAATCATTGTGAATGGACCCCCACCACTTGTTTTCCAACATTGCGGCCATGAAAGAGGCCAATGAGAGCTGAAGGGGCATTCTCAATACCTTCAACAATATCCTCCACATAAACAATCTTGCCCTCTTTGATGAGTGGGATCACCATCTCCAAGAACTTGTCGTAAAGGTGGTAATGATCAGTAACTATAAACCCTTCCATGCGAATCCGATTCCCTATGAGATTGAGCAGATTCTGTACACCATCATGATGATTGAGGTTGTACTGTGAAATCATTCCACACAGAGAGATTCTACCATGGATCCTCATATTGAGTAACACTGCATCCAGCATCTTCCCTCCTACGTTCTCGAAGTATATATCAATACCCTCTGGAAAATACCTGAGAGAAAAACCAATGGAGGAAGGAAACAAGACAGAGAAAAAGCAGGGTAAATGGCCATTTGTCAAAAACAGAGTTTCAAGACATGGATATTTGAACAGAACAGGTTCAACTCAAAGTCAATCTCAAATGGACCCCAGAACCTTTTCTAATGCAACCAAACTTGTTATGGGAAAATATTTAACCACTAACCTTTTCAAAGCAGCATCCAAGTTGGGTTCTTCTTTATAATTGAAAGCCTCATCAAATCCAAACTTGCTCTTCAGCAAGTCAACCTGTATTACACATTTGATCAAGGCATTGAACTATATAACAAAGAAAATTTAAACTAGAAATAAATAACAATGATGCAGTCATATACTACTACAAAAACCAAATATAGCGTCCCTAAAAGACGTCCCTTTTTCAAAACGGGAAGTACAAAATAAAGGCGGTGACATTTTTATAATTATGTGGAGGAATTTTGACACATTGGGTGTTTCTTTAACAAAAAACGAACTTCAAAAGTATACTTTTGACATCCTAATTAAAAAAGAGACACCAAAAAAAGGAGATTTTGGCGTCCCAATTTTAAAAACACCAAAAGTCTACTTTTGACATCCCAATTTAAAAAACTGTTACAATTATAAATTAGGACGCTTAAAGTGTCACAAATATCTTCTTTCTTCACATTTTCTTCACCTGCTCCCTCGTCTATCCTCTTCCTTCCGCACAACTACCACCTTCTCCCTCGTCCTTTCTCTGCCTTTTGCACCACCTACCACCTTCCTCCACAATGGCCGCTCCTCCTCCTACAATCGTAGCTGCCTCCTTGTTGCTCAACAAGTCCCCAAAATCAAATCTAAGCGTCGATGCTCCATCGTCGAATATCACTGCTGTAGCTTGACATTGCTCGTGCCTCGCCTTAAGGCCAGGGATATCAGAAATAGAACTGGTTTTCTTCATTGGGATTGAGTGATGGGGCCGACATCTTCATCCCCTTCTTCAGATCTGGAAACAGATATGCTGTTCTATTTTTTCTTTTTTGGTGATTGTAGAATCAGGACGATGATGTCCTTGGCGAGACCCAGACCTAGCTGCTCGATCCGGAAGGCGATTGGTGGGGAGTCCGGGACAAGGAGGCGGTGAAGGACCAAAAACCTCTCAAGCTTGTATGCGGCGCCGTGGAAGAGCGCGCCACTTTGTGCCATGGGTCATGGGTGAAATGGTGGGGAGTTCGGATGAGGAGACAGGGACGTGGGGGAGACTAGGCACGCGATTTATTTTATTTTATTTTTTAAAAAAACTTAAGACGTCCCAATTTTTTTAGAATGTCAAAAGTCTCAACTTTACTACATCCCTCATATAGGCGTCTCCTTAAAAAGGACGTTAAAAAGGAGTTTTTGTAGTACTGACATGAGTGCCATACAAATTGAGAATGAATGATAGTTTGAATCTTCATTAGTCTCGTGCTTTTTTTTTTTTTTTTTTTTTTTTTTGGGGCCAAAACTCTCGTGCATTTTACATACAATTAGCTATAAAACTTAAAGTTCAAGTAAATTATCATACCTTTTCTTTGCTTCCTGCACTTCCAACAACATAGCAACCCATCAATTTAGCAAATTGCCCAACAAGCTGACCTACCGCACCAGATGCAGCTGATACAAATACAGTCTCTCCTTTCTTAGGAGCACAAATCTCATAAAATCCAACATAAGCAGTCATACCAGGCATACCTGCATGTAGTACTTAATTATGTTCGTACTTGGTGAAGCTTTAAGAAACACAACGAACCAGACTTAAAAGTTGAAACATAGATAACAACTTGTCTTTTTACACCAATAAATACAGATCTATTCACTAGTGGCCTATTGCTCCAAGGGCACTAAGACATTGCTTAATCCCCAATGTGGCTGTGAGTGTTTGTGTTTCGCAGTTGTTTCGAGTCTCAACAGATTTAATATGAAACAATAGAAGAGGTAAATGGTTTGCAACAGAAACCAATAATAAATGTGTATGATTTTTGTAACAGGTATATGATGTTTATAAATCCGCATCACTTCATTTGATATTTGAAAGAACTCGTTACGCAAGTTATAACTTCATTCAAGAACCTAATAACAAAAGTATAAAACTCATCTAAGTCTAGTGTTTACTTTCTGCCTTACCACCAGCAAAATTGATTTAAAGAACAATTTACTTCTTGGGTTCTGTTATTCTGCTGTAATGATATCCCATCTCCAGGAGAAGCATAGACATCACTGGAAAATAAGATGGATCACTCTTGATGAGCACCCAAACTCGTTCGTCTAGAAACAAAGTTCCACTCTCCTTTAAACTTAACTGATGTACACAAGAAAATAGGGAAAACAGCTTACCAAGTATGCCAGTATAATAGGAGAGAGGCAGATCTGTGTGTTGTATCTTAAACAGAGACTCTGGCGAACTGATCACACTATATTCTTCCCAACCAGTTTGTCCCCAGACTAGATCACCTTCTCTGAAGTTTTGATTCCTAGAATCAATAACTTTTGAAACCCCAAGTCCGTTTATTGGCTGTGAAGTTATAACAAAATAATATCATAATTAGTTAGACGATACAGCAACACAGCTTAAAACAAGAGAGGGCTAAACAAGCATTCAAGTTATCAAAATTGACAATGGCTTATCCAAAATGTGCTAGAAAATAGTACATAAGCCAATAAAATACCAGATCATCTCCTTTATCTATCATGTTGGAATATCACCGACCGATGAGTGAAAACAGATAAAGATTCTGCTAAAAAGTATTATAGTAAGAAAATTAATAGCATCATTCCATGATCGATCCAAAAAATTCTACTTACTATTCCATTGTTTTACAATCAACATTCGCACTTTCATACGAATAATTACACATTAATCCGAACAAGAAATTAAGGGTGAAATGGAGAGAGGTACTCACCGAACCAGGCTGGAAGGAATCGACGTAAGAGGCAAATAATGGTTTGGACATACGTCCTCGCATGTAGGGATCACAAGAAAGATAGAGATTCTTCACTAAAACGCCATTGGAACCCTCTGGAAGCTTCAAATTGACAGAGGAAGTAGTGAGGATCATGTCCGAGTCTTTGGGAAAGCCAGAGACAAATTCCTTGAGTAACACCTTCTTGTTTAGGACTTGTCCACCGTCGACATTTCCGGCCATTTGGAGCTTCTTACCGTCGCTGCAATGGACCCTTCTGTTATATATTCTCGTCGTGGGGCAAGGTTGATGAGATAAGAGGAGAAAATAAGTTAAAAGTTTAATTTGGTGTGTTCTGAACTTCATTCTCAATTCCTATTTATAGGCTATTGGTTCATATATAACTCGTGTCTTGAATCTAAATCATAGGCTTGTAAGAGTTTATTATTATCAATAATTGATCATATTAATTAAATAATTGAAATATTTAGTATAAAAATGAGAGAATATCATAAAAAGACACTTTAAATAAGAAAATTTTGGTATAAGGTTAGTAAATTTAACAAATCTTAATTTAGACTATTGAATCAATTTAAGATATTTAAATGTTGAATATTTAACTATATAGCCGTAACCAAGGGCAGACTTAAAGGGCTAAGGGTGGCCTCCGCCTCCCCCTCTAAAAGTTAAAGAGAAAAAAAATTATGAGTATTGGTGTGGTATTGTAGACGTTTGATGGTAGAGGTGTGGACTTTTGTTTATTTGTTAGGTTGCTTCGTTTTTGAACTTGATTGACGTTAAATTTTGCAAAGGAAATTGAAAAGATGTTTCCAAACTTTTTTGGGTAGCCTTCTGCAATGTTGGTGTTCAGTGATTCTAATTCAGTGCTTCCAGATAAGAAGTTGAAGATTGGGGTGGTATTTTCAGGGGGTCAAACTCCTGGTGGTCAAAATGTGATTTCTGGAATTTTCGGTGAGGATCATTTTGTTTGAATTGAATGTGATGTCTTGTATCTTTTGGTTCGATTTGTGTTGTGGAACTTAATTTGTATAATTTTCTTCTGAATTTTCTGTTTTAAGATTACTTGGAACAGCGCACAAAAGGAAGGACGTTATATGGTTGATTCAGGGGTGATCCTACTGACATCTTGAAGTGCAAATACGTTGAATTGAATTCTGACTATATTTTTCCATATAGAAATCAAGTCTATCTTCCTCACCTATTGTACATGCATCAAACCTGTCCTACATTTTGTAAAAACTCTTGAAAATAGATGTCATATTGTTTTTACACCAGAGATGGTTAGTTGAACCCTTATAACTCTACAAGCTTCCTTTTGAGGGTACTGTGCCATGCTTGTGGAAATTTTTGCAAAATATTTTCGCCCGCTATCATTAAAATTCCTGGGCCCGTCATTGACCGTAACCTATTGTGGAAAGAAAAAGAAGGAAAGGCAGGCAACAACCACTATGAGGAAGCCTATTTACGCCAAGAAGACAGGTGCAAATTTCTCTCTCTTTTTCTTTCTAACACAACAATAAAGTCTATGATCGTGAAATTTGCAAGAGGGAAATGAATGATCATTCCTATCACCCTTCCAAAAGGCGAAACCAATTGTTGAAGCAGTGTTTCAAAACCCATTAATATGCATCAAACATAAACTCTCCCTATTGAAAAATGTCCCCATCTCTTGGAATCTGTTGTGTGTTATTTCTACCCTTAGTTATTTAGCAAATTAAGATTTGCCATTTTTTCTCCGTTAATTTATGTAAATCCACTTTGTTTCTAGTTGATAATAACCCCCCTTCCCATGATCCAATATAATCAAAATCTTTTGTGAATAATCGAAAAAGCCAGGTCTAGTAGTACATTATCTCTTTCTCTTGGAATCGAATAAGACGCTACTAATAATTGTATTAATCCATAGATGTTTCTTTTCGCATCAATTAGTATTAGTTGAAGAAATGGAAATTACCCTATTTGTTTGATGAGAAATGTGAAACGGAGAGAGAGAGAGAGAGAGAGAGAGAGAGAGAGAGAGAGAGAGAGAGAGAGAGAGAGAGAGAGAGAGAGAGATCCCTGTTAGGAATGAGATTATGTTTGTTATTTTGACTCCCAAATGAATTGAATTACACACACACATAGAGCCTAGGAAATCAATTCATAGTCTAGTATTTTGTAGATGAATACAAAGAGAATGAAAGAGGAAGATTAAACCAACATACAATTCCCTTCTTTATCGAATTTCTGACTTTGCATACATCCCCATTGGTTTCAGACCGTTAAAGTTAAAGCCTTAATTTTGACTCAGTCAAAATTAAGGGGTCAAATAATTAGTTTTTCTTTTATTATTTTATAATTTTAAATTAATAATTTATTTTACAATATACAAAAAGGGTATTAGATACCTTGTTTTGTTTGCATGTGTTTCATGGACGTAGATGTATATGAAAAACATCACCATATTTAGTTAGTCCCTATGAACATAGTCATTGTGGATGATGTTTTGTTTGTTGTTAAATATAAATCGGTTAATTAATTAAAACCCAACAAGTTTCTATTAAGATTGTGACAAACATATGGTGTTCAGAAATCAAAATCACATCAACATGATTGGGATTTTTAAAGAACTTTGCACTATACATTAGGTTATTTGTGGAAGTTGTCGTCATTTTATATTAATTGATTTGATTTGGTTGGAGAGAAAAATTTACATAATTGATGCTATCAAAACTATGAATTCAAAATGCCGGAGGAAAACAAAAACAAAAATTCAAAGATTCCAAGTCTTTTTTATTGGAAGCAATTCACATGTAATCGACAGATTTGGCTTCTGTGACATGAAGTAGCGCGTAGCAGACATCAAACCTTCCTAAAAGTCTTGAGGAAAACAAAATAAATAAATATACAGCTAAAAATACCAAGAAAAGGTCCCTGACCTCAAACACTTTTACTCTCAAACTAGGCCTCTAAGCAACGATCTCACCATTGAAAAATCTGAACCATATGTTCTCAACCTTCTAACCAAATATCAGCTCAATCCAATGGACAACGAATGCACAGACATCGATTTACCAATACAGACTTATAAAGCTGTGTTTATCTCACATGACTGTAAAATTAGACTTGTCCGACTTTTACAACCTCAGCCTATTTGGCCTAGACGGGTCTCTTTGCCCAAAAACCTAATATGTCATTTTTTCAATATTAGATAAGTGAGACAGAACCACAAATCAAGAAATTCTTTGAGAGAATATTCTTTTTCACATAACCACTTTCATGCAATGAATTATTGGAGGATGTGGGCCCATTGAGGAGCAAGTGCTATAAGTTGTTTACCAACATTACGGCCAGAGAGGAGGCCATTGAGGGCTTCAGGGCCACTCTCAAGGCCATGAGAAATGTCTTCTACATAAACAATCTTGCCCTATTTGATATGTTGAATCACCATATCTAAGAACTTGTCATAAAGGTGGTAATAATCGAAAACCAGGAACCCTTCCATGCGAATTCGCTTGCTTATGAAATTGAACAGATTCTGTACAACTTCAGGATGATCAAGGTTGTACTGTGAAATAATTCCCCACACACACATTCTGCCATGGAGCCTCATGTTGAGTAAAAACCCGTTTGGATGTAGGTTTTGGAGAATAGCTTTTAGGATTTATGAGGTAAAAATGACTTTTGGAGAATAGCTTTTGGAAAATAACTTTTTGGATTTATGAGGTAAAAATAACTTTTAGAGAATAGCTTTTAGATAAAAATGATAGTGTCTAGATATTGTTATCATAATAGCTTTTTCAGGGTCAAATTTACAAAAAAAAAAAAAAAAAAAAAGATATTAGTTTTTGGTATAATTGCATATAAAGGACAAGGTTGTATTTTGAATATTATAAACATTATATTTCATAATAAATACCAAAACTTACATAAATTTGTGTACAAAATTAAAATACTTAGGGGTTTGACTTGCACTAAAAAATACTTCATGATATTGAAAATTTATTTTAAGATATTTAAAAAATATTTCGGGGTAATGACCGATCTTGAAAAAATATTTCAAGGTAGATACTTAACACCGACCGATGTGAAAAATACTTCTCATAATTTTAAAGATTTATTTTAGGATCTTAAAAAAAAAAAATATTTCAACGTCTTGACTAATTTTAAAAAAAAAATTCAAGATACTAGGGTATTAAAAAGATACTTAAGGATATTGAAAAATATTTCATGATCTTCAATTTTTTTAAAAAAAATTTAGGATATTGAAAAAATATTTCGGGTACTAAAATAAATACTTTAGGATATTGAATGGTACTAAAAAAACCGATAATGGTAGAGGTGAGAGAAAAATAAAATAAATAAAATATTTTTTTCCCAAAACCTAGGTTTTGATGCAAAATAACCCGGACAAAAATGGTGGTGTTTGGATGACTCGGCGAAACCTATATTTTGATGCAAAATAACTTCTAGAAAAAAGAGGGATGTTTATCAAATTTTTGTCAAAACCTAAGTTTTGGATCCTTCCAAACAGGCCCTTAACACGCATCCAACATCCCCAAAAAAAAAAAAACCAAAAAAAACATTTTCAAAGTATATATCGATACCGTTTGGAAAATACCTACCAAATTAAACAAATTATATAAGATCGTCACATGTCAATGGCCTTGTAGCCTAATATCACTTATAAGTAAAAGGATGTGGATTCGATCGCGCCTACAACCTTAGCTATAAAAATATGTAGGTTAATTTCACTTTCAATCAATGATGGTACGAAAATATAAGGGAAGGCTTTGATACTTTGAGAGAGAGATAAGTGGTAGGACCCAATGGTACATGAATCCCACCTCTTCTCTTCTCTCTCTATGACATAACCTAGTTTGGTAGAGTGTCGTGTTGATAACGAATTATGAAAATAAAGAAAATGTCATAGATGAGATGAGATATGGGAGATGAAGAAAGACACGAGAGAATTGGAGAGAAAGAGGGAGTGATACTTGTTCACATGGATACTTCCAATATGTATTACAAAGTCTTTATTTATAGGTCTACAACCACAACCAAAAGTTACATAGAATAAATAACAAAATGAATTCTCATAAGTGTGTGTACAATATGTAACCTTTAGGTTATGTTTGGTTTGGGGGGAGGGGAGGGGAGGGGGAGGGAAGGGGGAGGAAAATGGAGGGAAAATGTTAAAAGGAGAGAAAATTTTTGTGGGCCCCACCACAAATAACTTTTCTCTCTCTCCATTTTCTCTCCCCTTCCCTCCCCTCCCCTCCCCCCAAACCAAACATACCCTTAAGCTATGAGAATAAAAACTCCTAAATGTTATTCAATAGAGAAGTTATGGAGAGAAGGATTTGAAATGCCAATAATTGGATAGTTTATGGACTTCATATTATATAATATTTCAACAAGTATAAATTTAGTCTTTGTTTTTATTTTTTTTTTCCGACATACATTTAGTCTTTGAACTTGGTAAGGTTTCATGGTTGTCCATTGACTTTATAAAGTTTCTTTTTGATCCTTTAAACCTAAAGTCATTATTGCAATTTTAAAAGTCAGGAAAACATTTTCAAATACTAGCATATTTACATTTAATTTTCAAAATAAAAATCATCGTTATAAAAATAGTAAAATACTCTGACCACCTCCTATTTTGCCTTAATTACACAGACCTCCCTTCTATTTTGAAAACCCATAGAAACCTTCTTTAAAATTCGAGTAAAATACTCTGACTACCCTCATGTTTTGTCTTAATTACATAGACCTCCCCTCTATTTTGAAAACCCATAGAAACCTCCCTTAAAATTAAAATGTATGTTACACAAACCTCCCTTATATTTTAAGATTTTATTTCCATATACCCAAACCGTTAGTTAACTGTTAAGTTTGACTTTTAAACTTTTTTTTTTTATAACCAAAATGTCCCTCTTCAATATTAGAATTATTTAAGTATATAAAACCAAATTTATACAACCAAAAATGTATTCTAATAGATTTTCTAACTTTTTAATTTGTTAAAAATTTATTAGTTTTGATATTATAAATTAATTTTGACTTAAAAATATAAATTAAACACATATATTTTTATCAAACATAATAAAATATATAAGTTTGAGATTTTATTTGTCATTTAAATTTATAATTTAATAATTTTTTCACAAATATTTATAAACACATTTGATCAAGCACATGTTTATATAAAAACTTATTTGAATATTCAACATTATGTGATATTTACATTAACCAATACTAAAATAATTAAAGAGATAACTATTTGTAAAGATAAAAACTCTTAAATTATTTAAAAAAAAATATTAGTCAAAATATACAAGTAAAACTAGGGATTAAGTATTAAGGGTAAAATAATATATAAATTTTATTTTTATATAAAATTTAATTGAAAATATATTTTTGAAAATATTTTTAGAATATTCTTAACGTAGTTAATCATTTGGACTTAAGTGTATGTTTTCAAAATAGAGGGGAGATTTGTGTAACATACATTTTAATTTTAAGGGAGGTTTCTATGAGTTTTCAAAATAGAGGGGAGGTCTGTGTAATTAAGGCAAAATAGGAGGGTGGTTAGAGTATTTTACTCTTATAAAAATCATCATTTTAGACTAAAGATGTAGAGTTTTAAAAGAGTGAAAACGTGTTTTGTAAAATTAATTGATCAAACTAAAAATTTGTAATGTAAAGTTAAAGAACTAAATGTGTACTTTTACCATAAAATTATTCTCATATATTTACCTTATAAATATAAAGTGTAAAATCAATTCTCTCATCAAGTCCAAAAATCAATTCTCTCACATATTTAAATGTGAAATAATCATATATAAGTCACTATCAACCAATTCGCAGAATTAAGTAAGAGTGACTAACTTATTAAATCTGTCCTATTATTTTTTTTAATTTTTTTTACCTCTATTAAAAATGTGAATTAAAAATAATAAATATGAGTAGCTACATTTAAGCATCAATTGCTTAGGCATAATTGACAAATAGCCATTAATTGCTCTCCAAATAATTCCTCCATTCATATTTATAAAGTCTTTTTTGAAATGGTTCATCCCTTTTTGTAATGTTTTCTTTGGCTTTGTCTAAATGGTAAATGCCTTTTTACTCATTCTAGCATTCATTTATTTCATTTATTGCATTTATTATTATCTATACTCTCTCCTTCACCCACTCATAAATAAGGGTATACTTGACAAAATAAGTGTATTTTCTACATATGTATTACTTTTAACTGTTTTTTGAACAAGTCAGTCTCAAAAAAAAAAAAAAAAAATTGTGGTACATATTTATATAAATTATGGGTAAGCTTAGAACCTAAGACATTAAATACTCAATCAACCCCATACATAAATATTATAATTAAAAAAATAAATAAATGTCCAAACATCTTGTTTTATAATGGTACTTGACTTTAAGATTTGGCACAATATACAATCCATTACCATCATATTTTCAGCCTTTTCTAATTGTCGTTTCAAGAGTCATTACAAATAGAAAGCCAAACCTCGGTCGCAATCACATGCTCTCAACTTGTAAAACATTATTGTTGCGACTCTATCTGTTTCTTTCTCACAGCAGTACTTACGTACAATGAATTACTTGATTAGGAGGATGTAGGTTCATTGGGGATCAACTGCTATAAGTTGTTTTCCAACATTCCGGCCAGAGAATAGGCCAATGAGAGCTTCAGGGCCACTCTCAAGGCCACGAGCAATGTCCTCCACACAAACAATCTTACCCTCCTTGATTTGAGGAATCACCATCTCTAAGAACTTGTCGTAAAGGTGGTAGTAGTCCAAAACCAGGAACCCTTCCATTCGAACCCGCTTGCTTATGAGATTGAACAGATTGTGTACGCCTTCAGGATGATCAAGGTTGTATTGCGAAATCATTCCACACACAGAGATTCTGCCATGTAGCCTCATGTTGAGTAACACTACATCCAGCATCTTCCCTCCTACATTCTCAAAGTATATATCAATTCCGTCTGGAAAATACCTGCCAAATTAAACATATTATATAAGATCGTAATATGCCAGTAGTTTTGTAGCCTAATGTTACGAAAGCTCCCCTATATAAGTAGGAGGTTGTGGGTTCGATCCCGTATGTAACCTTAGTTACAAAAAACTGTAGGTTATTTATTTTATTTTAACAATCAATGGTGAGAATATAAGGGAGGCTTTGAAACTTTGAGAGAGAGAGAAAGAGAGAGGAGTGGTGGGACCTAACAGCATATGGATTCCACCTCTTCTCTCTCTTTCTCTTCCCCACCATAAATTCTCCAGTACAGAAGAAAAAACTTTCACCCCGTGAAATTCTCTCTTATATGGTCACAGTGGGGGAGAAGAAACAAGAGAAAAGAAAAGAGAGGGGCTAATTTGACCATTTTGGGTTCTTTTGATAAGTTGATTGATAGCAAGATATGAATGGTACTGATCCAACTTTAACCTTAGCCAAATGCAACATAAATATGTATCATGAGAAAATAGATCATCACTAGCCTTTTTTCAGCCAACAATAAAAAAAATATATATAACCACTAACCTTTTCAAGGAAGCATCTAGGTCAGCCTCTTCTTTGTAGTTGAAAGCCTCATCAAAACCAAACTTACTCTTGAGCAGGTCAACCTGTGTTACAAAAGAGATGAAGTAATGCAACAATATCAAATACTTCCTCCGGTCCTAAATATAAGATAAAATTAACTTTTTTGAAGAGATTAAGAAAGCTAAATAAGTTACTGGATCATATTATATGTTTTGTATTCTTAGATTTAGGGGTGGGCGTGGGCGTGGGCAGGGCGAGACCCCTGCCCGATGCCCGATCCAAAGAATGAATAGGCCGCATTTTGCGGCCGATGCTTGTTTAACCCTAAATCCCCCAAACCAATTAATAAACAATAGCAAGCCGATAAAATCTCTAACTATTTTTGGGTGGGCAAGGTGGGCTTCCCTTGCCCAAATAGTAACGTCTTGCCCAATCGTTCCTTGAATATTTTAATTTACGGTTCACATAATTTTAAAGTTTTGGAGATATCGTTTTTCAAGTATAATATAATGTATTTATAATATACTTAGACATAATAATATAATATATTTTAAATAAAATAATATATGTAGAATAATATTTATTTAAATATATTTAATTTTCGAATCTACACTTATTTATTATATAAAATATCTACGGCGTAGCTAAATGGGTAAATGGGTAGGTCTGGACCCCTTGATGCCCGATGCCCGGATGCCTAAATTTAAAACCCAAAGCGCCCAAATTTTTTTCCGGTCACTTTTTTTAGGTGGTCGGGCAATTTTTTTGGGCTTGGGCGGGCGTACTGGGCATCTGGGCACCATGCTCACCCCTACTTAGATTATATATCAGTTTATAAGTTAGGCAAAATTGTTCGGAAGAAAATGACAAATATAAATATTTTAAAATTAGTTTACTTAATATTTCCAAAAAAGTAAACTTTGTCTTATATTTAGGACTAGAGGGAGTATATTTTAGTGCAAAGTAATGATGAGATGAGCTAGGTGTGTTCTCTGCCCACAATAGAGAGCAATTTCCCTCAAAACATGAAGAGCCAAAAAAAAAAAAATCTCCTACTAGGTTTGCTTCATATTCTAAGTTATGCTCCCTTCTGTCCTAAGAATAAGAACTAGACAAAGGTTTACTTTATTCCTAAATATAAGACCTCAATTCACTATATCTTTCAAATTTATAATTTTATGTAAACCATCCGCTCCCGGAGAAGTCACATGATAACAAACCACTGCATGAAGTAGTAGCAATCTTGGATACAAGGGAAGTGTGGAAACACTTCTGCAATAAATTATGTAACACTGGATATTATGAAATATTTTAAGAGGAGAAGCAAAAGTGGGACGCATATAGTAGGGTTCAAGAAAGGTTAGAGAAATGCTGATTCTGTAAGAATTGTAAATGTTCGTAATAGTGGTAACAACGAGAGTATGCAAGGGTTGAGGGACGCAACGTGGGAGGAAGAACGAACTATAACTCCACCATGAAAAAAAATTGAACCTAAATCGGTCACGGATGAAGAAGTTGATTCGACGGAAGGTGACGGCTCGCCACTACCTCGCGGATAGATACCAATGTCGTTCCTCCTCCACCCATCGACGCTAACGGACCTCTACACAGAGAATCACCAACAAAAGATCGATTACACATAATAGAGGATCTTTATTGAGAAGTAGTTACAATGCAGATAATTGATATTTTACTTAAAAATCAACATATCGGCAAATCCGCCACGCGGCCTCCACCCATTGGATCGAAATCTTCAGCTATATCCATCCATAAGGACATAGATATTTCGGATGGAGGAAGGGATGTAGCGGCCCACACCGTTAATAGGCCCACTCGTGTCCACGCCATTAAGAGGCCCAACCGCATCAAGAAGAGTCCAGCGTACTTGAAGGACTATTCTCAGTCATCGTAAATCAACTCATAAGCAGGAAGTTTGTTTTGAATAGTTGTTCCTTTATTTTAGTAATTCAAATAAGCTAAATCCCGGAAGTTGTTATCCCTGTTAGTAGGAGTATTTGTTCCTTTATTTCAGCGATTTAAATTTCAAATAAGGAATTGTATTTTCTTTAAATAGCCTCCGATGGGGCCAGAATAAGATATGAGTGTTTTGACAACAATTCTTATCTCCCTCTCTTCTTCCAATTCCTCCTACCCTCACCCCGACCCTTACAGACAAGGTGTGAAATTAAGGCCCGTACTGACAGGAGGGAATGGAATTCCCACAGGGAAAACACGCTTGGCGTGCAGCTTCCCATCTTCCTGGACGGCGCCCATAAACGTGGAAAATTAAAATATCTCCCAAAGTAACGGGATCCTCAAAATCATCCTCGGACTGGGACAGTGAATTATTGGGACAAAAAAGCCCTTATAAAAAGTACACCTGTTATAAACTAGATGGGAGTGACAAGCTGGAAGAAGAAGAAGCCGTACAAACTTGTGACGACAATGGAAGCTTGAAGCAAAACAAGAGGCAACGTCGAATCGAGTAAAAGGCAATGGGTTATTGTTGTTTCAAAGCTCTGTGTGTTAAAATCGGCGATGCCTTGTTTCTTCTAGCCAAGGGACACAAGCACAAATATGAGTTGGGAAGCAACTCGGGTGATTTTTAATTAATTTATACGTAGTTAAGCTGTATGTGTGGGTTCGGTAATGGTAAGGAAGGAAATATAAATGACACATGGTTGTAGAAGTGCTGGATAATTCTTCTTCTATGTATAAATTGTACTTGTTTAAATGCAACTCAATATTTGCTTTAGTTGACATTAGTTTCTCTAATTTTATATGGCTATTATCAAACATGTATGTTAAAATCTTAGTTGTCAATATCTCCTGTATATGTGTCGGTTGGGGAATGGTGAGGAAGTTGGGTGATTTATTTTTTCATTTTCATCTATATTGTGCTTTGTTGATGTGAACAATGAATCTAATCATATAGTTTTATCTTATATATGAAAGTTATTGTTAGTTGGTGGTATGGTTAATAAAAATGACAATTGGGTTATAATGGTGTATAGTGTATAGGTACCATGAAAACAAGTTAGGCAAACCCCCAAAGTAGAAAGAAAAAACAATTGAAGTAAAGAAGTATTGCGACTTGATTTGAATGACAGTGATATGGGTTGTTTTGGGTCATAACTAATGGTGTCAATTAAAGTGGATTGGATGAAAATGAGATATGTTTGATTGTAAATAGAGGTAGGTTGTAAAGAGAAGTAGTAGATGACAATGAAAAGCAAATTGGCATGGAAAAACATTGTGTAAGTATAGAGCCAAAGTCAAAGCAAATGGTTGCAATGTTGACTGGGTGCTTAGCTTTGTTTTTAGCAATGAGGAGGTTGGTTGTCACTATCATAGTTGCTGTAATATTCTGAATTTTGGGACAAGGAGTTTAGGAATAAGATTGAGATGGGGAGGCTGCTAAGCCAAGAGATTCAATAGTCTTAAGCTTATTTTGAGGAAAAAGTTAAACAAAAATATTTTTGGACCTTGAAAATTTAGGGAAAAAGTATGAAATATTATTTTGAGGATCTAGAACTACTATTAGGGGTTTAAATATGAAAGATTGGCTTAAATAGTCTTAAAGCCATTTTTTGGAATTTAGGACCTACTTTCCCGAAAATTGAAGAAAAAATAATTCGAAGATAAATTGTGGCCTTGAAATTTTAGAGTTGATATTTTATGGCTTAGAGAAGCTAATTGAGGAAGAAAAATCCTTATATGGAATTAAGGATTAATTTCTAACACTTATCCAATATTTGCAATTAAATGAGTAAAAGACCTAATTGTAAATAAAAGTCTTGTAGATGATCAAATAGGATCAAGTGGGATAATTTTGGGAGTGGACCCCACAACACACCTTTCCCTCTCAATATAATTGTGATATCTTGCACCCTCCCTCTCTCATTTGACGCCACATCTTCCCTACATGCACCAATTAGCCATTTTACCATCCCTCCCCGGTTCACCGGGGCTTCACCCCATCTCTCACATATTTAATTCATGAGTATTTTCTACATATTTATTACTTTCGGCTGTTTTTCGAACAACTCGGTCTGAAAACAAAAAATTGCCTTGGATATTTATATAAATTATGGGTAAACTTTGAACCCAAGACCTTAAATACTCAATCAACCCTACATATAAATGTTATGATTTTAAAAAAAATGTCAAAACATCTTATTTTATATTTTTTTTTGATACAAGGCGATAAGGGAGGGGGATCAAAACGGGAGAGGGAAATTAATCTTACTACTAGTAGCCGGTAACATCTTAGTTTATATTAATGATACATGACTTTATGAACAAGAACAAGAACAACTACAATCCATTACCATCATATTTTCAACCTTTTCTAAGAGTTTTTTTTGGGGGTTCTAAAACCTAGGAACCTAAATTTTGTTACAAGTCTACCAAACATTTTTTCAAAAACTATTCTGCACCCAAAACCTAGATTTTCTAAAATCCAATTTTTTTCCCACTCTCAGCTCTCTCTACAAAGTTGAAAATGAAAGTAGGCCCCACCATCATTGTAAAAACCTCAAAATGTCGTCCATTATATCCTGGGTATGCAACACCGACTGGAAAATAAACAGAGGATGATAGACAGTCGCGACACAAAAGAACCAAGAGAGCTTTAGCACCGTGCGACCTTTTGACCTTCAACCTTCTTCTTCCTCTCTCTTGCCGCGACGTTATTCACCACCATAGGCCGCCGACGAGCATCATCCCTAGCCAGTGCCACGGACTGAACGAGAAACACGGATGTGAGAGATAGAGGCGCCGCCTAAACCAGAGGAGGTGGTGAGCTACGTCTTCTTCCTGGACTGAGGAGAGTTGAAGAAACAGAGAGGGAGGCGCCGCTTGTGATTATCATCATCTGCATCAATCGATCTGTGTTCTTCCTCATTCCTTTTCTTCGTTAAATATAAATATTACGCTATTGTTCTAGATTTTATTATAGCTATGTGTGGTTAGTTTGTTTTGCAACCTAGACGAGCTATGAACTTATTGGTGGACTAGACTTTGCTTTCATTATTTAGTTATAATTAATATTAATTTTGGTTACTTAATCTTGTTTAGCTGTATCTATTTTTGTGATTAGCAATCATTGAATATGATTTTGAGCATTAGGATTTATATTGACAAAGAGAATTTTAATTAGGATATGAGATTAAGTAATATGAAATTAGATTATGATTTAATTTACGATTAGGATAGACATATACCTAATCAAATCATTTATTATAGACAAAACAAATAGTCATGTATTGTTACCCTAGTTTGACGTATTCTATTATTTAGACTATGTGAAATTTATTTGCATCCCTACCATGAACAAATAGACTATATTTATAAAGGCCTTAGTTAAATTTTTTACTAAACTTCACTCTTATATGTTGAAGGATTCATTTTCTAGCTTTCAAACATTGAATTATTAAATAAATACCGTATATAAATATTATGAAAGATATATGTTTTTAGTATCATAAGATAAATTTTTAAGATAATGAGAATTATTTTTTCAGTATTAGTTAATATCTTTACTATGAAAGTTAATGTTAAAAGTATTTAAAATATAATCTTATCCTTTGTATTGAATCATATCAAAATATTTTTTTGTTTTTATAATTTATTAATACATATATGTTTGATCTAATTTTTAACATGTTACATAATTTTCTAATGGTAGAAATTTATTTTTTCTAACAATTTTATATAATTTTTGGTATTATTATAAAATATAATGTTTATAATATTTAAAATACAACCTTATTCTTTAAATACAATTATACAAAAAACTAATGTCCTTTTTGGTAAATTTAACCCTAAAAAAACTATTCTAATAATATCTAAATAGTATTATTTTTCTCCAAAAGCTATTATGCAAAAACAATTCTCCAAAACACATTTTTACCTCATAAATCCTAAAAGTTATTATTCAAAAGCTACATCTATATGTGCTCTAACTGCCATTTCAAAAGTCCTTACAGATAGCAAGCCAAACCTCTATCCCGACCACATGCACTCAACTTGTAAAACATTATTATTGCGATTCTCTTGGGTTTCTTTCTCACAGCACTACTTCGTACAATGAATTACTTGATTAGGAGGATATAGGTTCATTGGGGATCAACTGCTATAAGTTGTTTTCCAACATTCCGGCCAGAGAATAGGCCAACGAGGGCTTCAGGGCCACTCTCAAGGCCACGAGCAATGTCCTCCACATAAACAATCTTGCCCTGCTTGATTTGAGGAATCACCATCTCTAAGAACTTGTCGTAAAGGTGGTAGTGATCAAAAACCAGGAACCCTTCCATTCGAATCCGCTTGCTTATGAGATTGAACAGATTGTGAACACCTTCAGGATGATCAAGGTTGTACTGCGAAATCATTCCACACACAGAGATTCTGCCATGTATCCTCATGTTGGTTAGCACTGCATCCAGCATCTTCCCTCCTACATTCTCAAAGTATATATCGATCCCGTCCGGAAAATACCTGCCAAATTAAACATATTACATAAGATTGTGATATGCCAGTAATTTTGTAGCCTAATGTTCCCCTATATAAGTAAAAGGTTGTGGGTTCGATCCTGTAACCTTAGTTACAAAAAGTTGTAGGTAAATTTTTTTGTCAATCAATGGTGGTATGAGAATAGAAGGCTTGGCTTTGAAACTATTAGAGAGAGAGAGAGAGGAGTGGTGGGACAAATGCCATATGGATCCCACCTCTTCTCTCTCTTTCTCTCCCCACCACAAATTCTCCAGCATAGAAGAAAAGACTTTCACCCTATGAAATTCTCTCTTATAAGGTCACAGTGGGGGAGGGAAACAAGAGAAAAGGGAAAAAAAAAAAAAGGAGAGGCTAATTAATTTGGCCATTTTAGTCTCTTTTGATAAGTTGGTAGCAAGATTTGAATGATATTGATCCAACTTTCACTCTTTTACAAATGGATCCAAAACCTTAACCAAATGCAACACAAGTTTGTATCATGAGAAAATAGATAATCACTTAAAAGATATAAAACCACTAACCTTTTCAAGGCAGCATCTAGGTCAGCCTCTTCTTTGTAGTTGAAAGCCTCATCAAAACCAAACTTACTCTTGAGCAGGTCAACCTGTGTTACAAAAGTGATGAAGTTATGCAACACTATCATATACTCCTTCCAGTCCTAAATATAAGACAAAGTTGATTGTTTTTGGAGAGATTAAATATGCTAAATAAATTACTTAATCAATTTTAAAGTAATTTATATATAAGTTTAAAAGTTAGGCAAATTAGTTTGGTGAAAAAATGACAAATATAACTATTTTAAAGTACTTTAATTAGCTTTCTTAATATCTCTAAAAAAGTCAACTCTATCTTATATTTAGGACAAAAGGGAGTATATTTTAGTGCAAAGTAATGATGAGCTAGGTGTCTTCTCTGCCCACAGTAGAGACCAATCTCCCTCAAAGCATGAAGAGCCATAAAAAATAAATCTCCCTCTACTAGGTTTGCTCTATATTCTAAGTTATGCTCCCTTCTATCCTAAAAATAAGAACTAGACAAGGGTTTACTTTATTCCTAAATATAAGACCTCAATACATCATGTCTTCCAAAGTTATAATTTTTTCCCAAAAGCATCCTTATTTATTGCACATACTAGAAGGTTTCCATCAAGTAGTAATTCCATTGCACATGATTAAACACGTATTTTTGGAAAACAAACACATATCTGTTACAAACTAACTAACTAAACTAATTTTTATATTAAAGACCAGAGGAAGTATTTACTTTACCTTTTCTTTGCTTCCTGCACTTCCAACAACATAACAGCCCGTCAGCTTAGCGAACTGCCCAACAAGCTGACCTACAGCCCCAGATGCAGCTGATACAAATACAGTCTCTCCTTTCTTAGGGGCACAAATCTCATAAAAGCCCGCATAAGCAGTCATACCAGGCATACCTACATGTAATATAATGAAACACTGGATATTATGAAATATTTTAAGAGAAGCCAAAGTGGGACCCATATAGTAGGGTTCAAGAGAGGTTACTAGATACTCAAGCCTTCAACTATTGAAACTACCATTTGAATGCAGATTCATCCCCAGATTTTGTTAAAAAGATCTAAATGGACCAAGATGATTATGAAAGCATCACCATATTTGAAAAGTTCCTCCGTGTAGTCTTCAAAACATAATTGTGGATTATGCTAGTATTTTGAGTGAGGTCACAAACCTCTGTAAGAATTGTAAATGTTGTGTGATAGTAATTATCTGTGTCCAGAAATCAACATCACATGATTGGGAACTTTGTACACATCATAGTTTTATCAAGGGACCTAACCTAATATCAACCAACAAGGGTTGAAGGGTTTGTCCCTTACAACATACCGAACTAAGGTTTGAGTCCTCACTAGAAAAGATGCCGATTGCCAGCACCCTGAACAAAATTGCTTCCAGTATGATATTACATATACATTTTTCCCTATTTTTTTTTTTAAAAAAAAAAATAAAAAATAAAAAATAAAAAACAGAACCTAATATCAAATGCATTAAAAAAATTGCACCTAAATCTAGCCCTTTGTTTTCTTTCATAATATCAGCAAAAATTACTATAAGGATGGCAACCGAATTGGGCTTTCTTTTGTATAAATCTCCTTGTCTCCAATTGAAGCACAGATATCAATGGAAAATTAACAAAGGAGGAAAAGGCGAGCAGAAAATCTATTTCGTATGGTTACATGTTGTTATGAACGCAAACACGAAGTGAGAGACTAACCCCAAAAGGCTATCCTGTTGGGTTGGAGAATTCCTTAAACTTGTAAAGCAAACTTCACTAATGAGAATTCTCAATGTGAAACTCATAACACATGTATAGAGACGAATGAACAAAACAGCTTACCAAGTATGCCAGTATAATAGGAAAGAGGCAGATCTGTGTGTTTTATCTTAAACAGAGACTCTGGTGAATCGATCACACTGTATTCTTCCCACCCAGTACTTCCCCATACCAGATCACCTTTGCTGAAGTTTTGATTCCTAGAATCAATCACTTCTGAAACTCCCAATCCACTCATCGGCTATCAATGATAACAACAAAAGAAACAATATCATTAGCTACACTTAACAAAGAATGCAACTTAAATCAAGAGAGGTCAAGAACTAAAACCATTCACTCTAACATGGTTTCATTTCATGTTATGTCAGAAACATGCAGAGAATAGTACCACATAGCTTAAGAAGTACTACAACCGATCCTTAACATAGACAAGGAGTTCACTTTGGTCCTAAATATAAGACCTAATAATTTTTTCCTCAAAGTATCCTTACTGATTACACATAATAGGGGTTCTTCATTAAGGAGTAGTTACAATGCAGATAATTAAAAAAAGATATTTTAGGGAAATCAACCCATCTTTATTACAAATAGCTAGTTTAACTAATTTCATTATTATTTACAAATAGTTATCTAATTGTATCAAGGCTGGAGGGGTAGCACATGAACAATATGCAAATAACTACCATAGGATGCAATAAATAGAATATGATAATGTTTAAATGTTCCAAATTTTAAAATACAGGAACAATGTGTGCATGTATTCCATAAATTAATCATAAAAAAATAAAAGATATAAAATTGAGACTTAAAACAAGTGGTTTAACTATAAAATAAAAGATTCCTAGCTATTATTAAATCACCATTCATTATCATATCCATATCACGGCGAGCGCCCACACGTGACATGTTTAGAGGTATGTCACTGTTTTTTCTTAATTGGTGCCGCGACCGTCATGACAAATCCAAAGGAACGAAAACAGAGTCCGACGTAGCAGAATTCAACACTGCATCTATGCCTATTGGTCCTGTATATATAAGGAGGGATTTCATATGAGGATAATGATTAAACAAGCTATATTAAACTAACCTAATTAATTTCTTTAATATCTTATGGAGCTCCTAGATAGTCAATGCAGTACTGTTTGTTTTAGCTTTAAAACAACCTTTTAAGAAGATTGTGACAAAACTCCTCTAACATATACCAGTGCTCGTATAGAGTCACTTTCAAAAATCTAGGCCAATCACACAAAATTGTTCCACTATTGCCCAGAAAAACACTACTGTAGGAGGGGTTTATGATCAACAATTCCAAATTTCATCAATAATCCAAAAGAAAGAGAGAAGTGGAGATAGTACGGACCGAACCAGGCTGGAAGGAATCGACATAAGAAGGACGTAATTGTTTGGCCATACGGTTTCGCATGTAGGGATCGCAAGAAAGATAGAGATTCTTCACCAAGACGCCATTGGAACCTTCTGGAAGCTTCAAATCAACAGAGGAAGTGGTGATGAGCATGTCGGACTCCTTCGGGAAGCCAGAGACGTAGTCCTTCAATATCACCTGCTTGTTCCTGACTTGCCCACCATCGACGAAGTTTCCGGCCATCGTTTATCAGATTTCCTCGCCGGCACTACGCACCAAAACAGAGATACTATCACTAACACTGCCAGGAACCGCAAATCCTGAGACTTTACTTTCTCCCTTGTCGTCGTGTACGCATATTAGCCTCTTCTCTTGGTTTTTTTTTTTTTTTTTTTTTTTTTTGCTATCCGAAAAGGGAAAAACATAAATGCAAAAATTAGAAACGTGAAATTAGGACCACACGACACGAGTAGTTTTTTTGGGCCGGTAGACCGCACAAGCACTGTTTTTAAACTCTGGAGTTGACCTTCTGATTTGATTTACTGTTTTTTATGTTTTAACAAAAAAAAAAAAAAAAAAAAGTTTATAAGTTTACAATTCGAGCTCGTACTAATTAAATTAAGTTAGGGGTAAACTCATGGTAATTGTAAACTTGATTAAACTCACAAGTTTATACGCTGAATTTACTGTTTGTACTTTTCTAACATATATAATCGTGTTAATTTATTCTTAAACTTGCATTAATTTTTTTGATTTAATCATATTCAGCGGTTTTATATATAAATTTTATAGAAATTTCCTTATTAGATATAATAAATAATGAATTTTGATAGATTTAATTTCAATTATTTGGATTTAAAATATATTTAAATCAAGTTACGGTCATTTTCATATTTTAATTATTTAATTATATATTAATAATACTTATTTAATAATAAAAGTAGACTCTTATAAATTTACAATTCGAATTAGAGTATTCACGAGTTTACATCATTTGTTTAAACTCAAGATTTTGATAACTTTACACACAAATATTATAAACAGGAAAAATTAGCTCCTGACTATATTTACCAATTAAGCATTTAAATGTTATTAATTGGGTTCAAAAATTGGTCCTTGAATGTCATTTTCCCTTGTTTCTTTAAGCCGGGTTGAGAGAATTACAACGAAAGAGACGAGTAAACGAACATCATCGATGACAGTAGAACTATATTTGAAGGTGGACGAGTGATAAGTATTTTTTTTTTTTTTAACTTACTTTTTGAAAAGAAAATAAATCATCGCACCGGCAGCCGTGGGAGCCGTGGGAGCCTTGGGACCGTCGCAGCTCATGACTCCTTGGCCAGGTGGGGTTTGAACTCACGACTCCTTGAAAAATACGTGTAACAAGAGCAATGCAAGTGTTCATGTTTGCATCAACTTGTTTTAAAACGCGTATAATTCCCTCTAATAACTCTAATTAGCATGTAGGTAATCCTCTAAATTTGAATTTGCTTGCAGATAAGTGAGGGAGGTTATTTGTGAAAATGGTCCAACATTTAGGGGTCTTATTGTAAAGTTTTAAATTAAAGCCTCCAAAGAAAATCGGGTCTAAAAGAGCCAATCCTATAAGAGCAAGAGCTTAAAAGGGTTGGCCAGCTACAAGGCTGCTGGCCAGCCAATTCAATCTGTTAATATTTTTTTCCTAACTTTTCCATTTAATGTTCAAACTCTTATTTTATAGATCATGGATTCACATATGATGATATTTTATTAATTTATATGTATTTTATATTTGTTATAGAGTTATTTATTCATTTAATTACACATACATAACAACTAAACTTTGATTTTATGATTTTTGTTTCTTTTTTGTTGTAGATAAAAATTATGGATGTATTCATGGTGCGGAAGAATAAATTCTTGATATTTTTACCTATGAAGCAAAACCTATTATTCAAAATGAAACACAATCAAATATCTTTGAAATTGTTGAGAGTGGCGAATAAGGAAAAAAAATAATAGTTATCATGCTCATGTTGCTTAGCCGTTAGCTTTTTATGCTTTGAGTTAGTTATTTGGGGACAATAGTTTTCCTTTGATTATGAATTAGTGACTGTTTTTGTTTGTTGCATGATGTATGTTATTAGACCTTAATATTGACAACATTTATTTGTTAAATTAGAACTTTAATTATTGTGATTTATTAATTATATTTCTTTGAAAAAAAGTAGAAAAATAGTTAAAATTTAGAAAAATTTCGACGACCTAGCCTTTTTTATGCTCATGGGTTGGGACTTGAAAACATATGTTTTTTTTAACCCCAAACAGAAAAGGGCTAGCCTTTTTGAGGCCCTCACCCTTCAAAGGCTGGCCCAACCCTATTTCCCATCTCTAAATATGAGTAGATTTTTATTTATTTATTTTGCAGCAGACCACATGGATATTATAACTAGGAAAAAATAGCCCCCCATATTTGAAAAAAATACTATTCCTTCAACAAAAAAAAAAAAAAAAAAAAAAAAAAAAAAAACAGAGCATTTAAAAAAGATTATGATGTGATGTTGACTATATTAACCAATTATGTTCGTTTGGGTAAGCCATAGAAGCTAGTTTTTCAACGTAATTTATGGTTTTATGAGGTAATGTGTGAGAGGAGTTTTATCTCGACTTACATGAACGTATTTTTTTAACGTCAATTCAAACAAACAGGCACTAAGATAAGCATTTGAATGTTATTATTAATTGGGTTCATTGGTCCTTGAATGTCATTTCCCTTGTTTCTTACTGGTTAAAAAGGGGGCTTTTAGATCGTCATATTAGATTGATTATAGAGCACTAACTCTAAAAAGTATGACGGGTAACAATTTTGTAAATATAAATAACTTTTGAAACTAATTCCTTTAATATAAAGTTTAAAAGATATTATTTAGACCGGTTTTCCTAACACTTAATCTAAACAAATAAAAACAAAAATTACTTTTTAAACTGGTTGGTTCTTATAACCAATCTAAAAGCTAACTTTTTAGATCTTATAACCATGTATAGATGAATGAAGAAAACAGCTTACCAAGTATGCCAGTATAATAGGACAAAGGCAGATCTACGTGCTGTATCTTTAACAGAGACTCTGGTGAACTGATCACACTATATTCTTCCAACCAGTTAGTCCCCAGACTAGATCACCTTCTCTCAAGTTTTGATTCCTAGAATCAATAACTTTTGAAGCCTGATAGGGCAAAATTTATAGCCTATAGACTCCGCAAGTATACAGACTATATCAAGTAATAAAGTAATAAGAAAAGTATCGTTCCCACGAGAACTTAGTATCACAACTTCAGTTAAGCACTAATTTTACACTTTCGTTTAAGTTGAGAAAAACAAATTGAATTAATTAAGATTAAAGAAATTAAAACTAAAATTGAAACAAATAAACTGCTACACTACTCGAATGAATAAAACCTAGAGTCATTAACCCCTTGTTTGTTTCTTAGATTTTATCCCTACTAAATTGATTTTGACTTAATCTAATCAGCTAATCTAGAGTATTAATGTCTATAAATGTCTTTTGGTTCATTTATATACCTACCTTAATTAATTATGTAATATCTCACACAAATAAATAAGATGCGTTTTAGATCGGGTTCACTCTAATTTGATTATGCGGATTTTTAGGTATATGCCTATCCTAGAGGTAAATTAGATTAAAATCTAATTCTACATTATTTAATCTAAGGTCAATTCAAGATTTCCTTTTCCAAGTTCAACCCAAAATCCCAAAACATGCTTAATGATGACCAATCAATAAGCAATAACAATAAAGACAATATTAAATAAACTGAAATAAAATTAAGTAAAAATAATTCGTGGGAATAATCTCTAAGTCTCAAACAAATTTATAGATCCCTTAGCCACATATGGTTCTAATAAAATTAAGATTCAAAAGAGAAGAAGGAATGAGTTACTGATCGTGTCACTTCGTCTACTGCTCTGTGCCTCTCTGCTGATGTGCGTCGTTCTTCTCATTCAGTGCGTGTATCTCCCTTTTAATAGATATTAGGTACTATGCGTGTTGCTTTCCATACACGTCCTTGATTGCAATATCTTTTTAAATCTCTATCTCATTCAATTTAATATAATATAATAAGATAGAGTTTATCGTTTGTTATATTACTTGACATAAAAAGTTATGTCAAGTCACCCTCATAAGGGAATTAATGAAGAGTGTTTTGGTAAAATTTATATAATAAATACAAAAATAAAAATATCAAAACGCCTTTCATTAATTCCCCTAACTCCCAAAAACGATGTAGTTTTGAGATTAGGGGAATTAATGAAGGGTCTTTTGGTAAAATTCATATAATAAATACAAAAAAAAAAAAAAATACAAAAACACCATTCATTAATTCTCCTAATTCTCAAAACGACTTAGTTTTAGGGTGATTTGACATAACCTTATGTTAAGTGACGACAAACGATAAACCCAATAAGATATTATATTATATTCTTTTAATTCAATGCTTTGCCAAGAATATTGGCGGAGACGTTCAATTTTCACAGGTCCCACGCCATGATCCAATTGCTTAAAGATGTGCTATCTTCCCTGATCTGCTTCTTTTCTTCGCACATCATCAATATAATATAATATATTATATTAAATCCTTTTTCAATTTAAGTTGTTGCCTTTTAGATCACATAATATCTCTTACACAATAAAATATGATATCAATAGATTTTCTATTATAATATTCTTTTATCCTATATTTAATTAAAAAAATAGATAAATATATAAAAGATAATTGAATATGTATAAAATATTAATAAATCTAATCCAATATATCCTAGAATCTATATTTATTTAATTATAAAATATATACTTATCAAAACCCCAAATCTGTTTATTGCAGGCTGTGAAGTTATAACAACAAAATATCATAATGCGTTAGAATATATAGTGTTATAACCTCGAATATTGGGCCCAGACATGATGCGGCCCAACAGGGACATACCATGGCAAAAGCCCTCCTTAAGCAGGCAAACGCTAATCACTCTATAAACAAGACGCCAATCTCGGCAGAACAGGTAGTGGAGCAGGGATGCATCAGATAGTGGAGTAGACATTTGCAAAACGTGGAAATGCATGTCGCTTAAGAACGGACGCTCAGCCATCAGAAGAAAACCCTAGGTTGCACACATTCGATTCATATTCTTTTACTATTCAGTTACACTGCACACACACCCCACCTCCTTTGCTAATCGCCATTCTTAAATAGCACAATGATCATTTGATATTCTTTAGTGTTTTCCTCGTAGGCACCACTAAACAATTATCCTCTCTTTGGTACTAATTCCTACATACCTCGGAGAACTTCACAGATCCCATATAAATCATAAACTAACCCTCTGTTAATTTGTTAGACATTGTTTTCTCAGAACAGAACATACAGCAACACAACTTAAAACAAGAGAAGGCTAAACAAGCTTTCAAGTTATCAAAATTGACTGTGGCTTATCCAAAATGTGCTAGAAAATAGTACATAAGCCGATAAAATACCATTTCATCTCCTTTATCTATCTATTCTGTTGGAATATCACCGACCGATGAGGGAAAACAGCTAAAGATTCTGCTAAAAATGATTATAGTAATAAAATTAATAGCATCGTTCCATGATCGACCCAAAAAATTAAAAATACTTACTATTCCATTGTTTTACAATCAACAATCACAATTTCATTTGAACATACGTCCTCGCATGTAGTGATCACAAGAGAGATAGAGATTCTTCACTAAAACGCCATTGGAACCCTCTGGAAGCTTCAGATTGACAGAGCAAGTAGTGAAGAGCATGTCCGAGTCTTTGGGAAAGCCAGAGACAAATTCCTTGAGTAACACCTCTTGTTTGGGACTTGTCCACCGTAGACATTTCCGGCCATTGGGAGCTTCTCAGCGTCGCTGCAATGGACTCTCCGTTATATATTCTTGTCGTGGGGCAAAGCAAACGAAAAAGGTATGCACGTAATAGGTCGTTACGTTATTATTTTATTATTTCAATTTAATATTCTTACTTAAAATTTTAAATAATATTGTTTTAAAAATGATGAAATATATTAATAAAATGTTAGTTTGACTCGACCTGATTAAATACATATAAACACATATTAAATTAATTTTTTTTTTAAAAAAATAAAAGATAATATACATATGAACACACAAGACTCACACCAACTAAAAGTACATTACACAAGACTGAAACTAAATACTTCAGACTCAATTGCTACAAGCACTCTATTGGAATCACCAACAAAATAATAAAAATAATCCACAAAAGACAATGAAAATATGGTCCAAAATCATGTCTTGAGACACTTTTTAAGATTTATTTGTCAATAGAGTTAGAATGAAAAAGATAGCACTCCTCAAGATTTAACGAACCTTTCCTGTAACATGATAGGGTGACAAAACCATAAAAATGAAATAGTAAACTCAGCAATAAGTTGATGAGAGAGGAGAGGAGAATAAGTTATAGGCCATTGATCATTCATATATACTAGGTTGTCAAACTTATAAGTTTAAGTAAACTCGCACATTAAATCCAAATCTTACACTCGTAAGAGTTTATTGTTATCAATAAATAGGTATTGATATGGTATAATTAAATAACTGAAATATGTAGTACAAAAAAGGGGGCCGGGAATCCCATATAAAGACACTTTAAATAGGAAAATTTCATATAAGGTTGGTGATTTAATAAGTCTTAATTTGCGTCTATAACCCAATTTAAGATATTTAAATGTTGAGTATTTTACCATAATAGTTGTAACCCATTGTGGCATGAAAAAGAAGGGAAGGCAGACTTTAACCACCGTGAGGAACCCTATTTATACCAGAAAGAATGATGTAAATTTATTTGGGAGAATTATAATAAAGGACCAAAGAAAAATAATATTTATTAAGAAGGACCATAAAAATGGTAAATTATTTTGAAGGACCAAAAATAAAATATTAATATAAAAAGACTAAATTGCCCTTGGTTCTACAATTTTTACATAAAGGTGAGAAAAAAAAAAGGTTTTAATTTCTTATATTCTTGTACGGCTCCATGCTTACCTGAAAAGAGATAAATTCACAAAATTTTTTTTTTTTTTTTTTTTTACGGCTCAATGTTTTTTATAATATGTCGTATATTAGAACTGTGGTGCAAGCTTTTTTTTTTTTTTTTTTTTTTTTTTTTTTTTGGGAACAATAATATATGGGAGCCTTCCATTCCACATAAAGAAAGAAAAGTGACGGACCATGTAAATTGGCTTCGGTGATTCAAAACAGAAGTTTGAAAAATAAACAATACTAAAGGGGCAAGGATTAATCGGATTTTAATTATTATAACAAGAACCGAACTAAAGGAAAACATGATGAAAAATTACCAGGAAGAAGATCTTGAAGATTATAGAATAGAGGGGAGGACACTTGGGAGATCTTTGTGGATGAAAGAACCTACGATTTCTTCTTCACAGAGAGATAAAATGTTACCAATAGAGACTCTAACTTGCATATTTCAGATTCTGATTTAATCTCTATTTATCATTTTCAATCAATCACTTTAGATTCTGATTTAATTAGAGATAATATAGGAAATTTGACTAAGGGAAATTTAGTCTTTTTATATTAATGTTTTAATTTTTGGTCCTTCAAAATGATTACCATTTTTAATGGTCCTTCTTAATAAATATTATTTCTCTTAGGTCCTTTATTATAATTCTCCCAATTTATTTCCCTTTTTTCTAACACAAAGATATATAACAAACTACGTATGTCAAAAGCCATTAATATAACTTGCAACAAACACCTGTGACCATGAAATTTGCAAGAGGGAAATGAATGATCGTTCTCATCACCTTTCCGAAAGGCGAAACCATAACCTCTCCTTATTGAAAAATATCCCCTTCCCTTGGAATCTATTTTGCAGTATGTAAATCCACTTTGTTTCTAGTTGATAATAAACCCCCCTGCCCATATGATCCAGTCTAATCAAAATCTTTTGTGAATATTATACACACACAGAGCCTAGAAAATCAATTTGTGGTCTAGTATTTTGTAGATGAACACGAAGGGATTACGGGAGGAAGATTAAACCAACTTACAATTCCTTCTTTACTGAATTTCTGACTTTGCATACATACCCATGAATTTCCTACCGTTAAAGTTGAAGACTTACTTTTAATTGAGTCAAAATTTAGGGGTTAAATAATCAATTTTTCTTTTATAATTTTATAATTTTAAATGAATAATTTATTTTAAAATACACAAAAATAGTCTTAGATACCTTGTTTTGTTTGCATGTGTTTCATGGACGTAGATGTTTATGAAAAGCGTCACCATATTTAGTTAGTCCCTATGAACATGGTCGTTGTGGATGATGTTTTGTTTGTTGTTAAATATAAATTGGTTAATTAACTAAAACCCGACAAGTATATAATTTTGTATTAAGATTGTGAGGACTGAACAACATATGGTTTTTAGCAATCAAAATCACATCACATGATTTGATTTGGTTGGAAAGAAAAAAATAGATAATTGATGCTATCCAAACTATGAATTCAAAATGCCGCAGGAAAAAAAAATCAAATTATTTTTTATTGGAAGCAATTCACATGTAATCGACAGATTTGGCTTATTTGACACTGTTAGGAAGTAGCGTCGCGGACGTTAAACTTTCATGTCACTTATAAGACTCTTAAGGAAACAAAATAAACAAATATATAGTAGAAATTAATTGGCACAATAGACACCAAAATTGTTAATTTGGAAAACTCCTCAATTCAAGGGTACGAATCATACGTTGTACAGACCAATGAAAATATGATACATTATGATTAAAATAAAATAAAAGAGAATCTAAAAAAAAAAAAAAAATGAACAAGCATGTGCAACCACCCGGTCAAACAACCAAATCTACAAGATTACAATTAGAGAATAAACAGCTATAAATACCCGCCCAAGGAAGAAAATGTCCCTTATCTCAAACATGTTTCCCCTCAAAATCAGGCCTCTAAACAATGATCCCATCGTTGAAAAATCTGAACCAAATGTTATAAACTTGCTGACAAAATATCAACTCGATCAAATGGGAAATGAATACACAGATGCCGATTTACCAATAGAAACTTGTGAAGTTGCATTTATCTCACATGATTGCAAAATTATACTTGTTCAACTTTTCCAACCTCGGCTTATCTGGCCTCAGTGGGGCCTCTTTACCAGAAAACCTAATATGCCCTTTTTTCACTTAAATAAGTGAGACGCTACTTCAAATTAAAAAACTTCAAGTGAATATTCTTTTTCCCAGAACCAATTTCATGGAAGAATTATTGGAGAATGTAGGCCATAGAGGAGCAAGTGCTATAAATTGTTTACCAACATTACGGCCACATAAGAGGCCAATGAGGGTTTCAGGGTCACTCTCAATACCATGAGAAATGTCTTCCACATAAACAATCTTGCCCTGTTTGATATGTTGAATCACCATATCGAAGAACATGTCATTAAGGTGGTAATAATCAAAATTATTACCATAAAATTACTCTCAAGACTAAAGATGTTAGAGTTTTAAAAGACTGAAAACATGTTTTTTAAAATTAATTGATCAAACTAAAACTTTGTAATATAAAGTTAAAGGACCAAATTTGTACTTTTACCATAAAATTATTCTCATATATTTACCTTATAAATATAAAGTGCAAAATCAATTATATCTCATCAGGTCAAAAAATCAATTCTCTAACATATTTAAATGTGAAATAATCATATATAAGTCATTGTCAACAAATTCACCAGAATTAAGAAAGATCATTAACTCATTAAATCCGTCTTAATTTTTAAATTTTTTTTTTTACCCCTATTAAAAATGTGGATTAAATATAAGAGATATGAGTAGCTACATTTAAGAATCAATTGCTTAGGCATAATTGACAAATAGCCATGAATTGCTCTCCAAATAATCCCTCTAATCCTATTTATAAACTCTTTTTTGAAATGGTCCATCCCTTTTTATAAGGTTTTCCTTGGCTTTGTCTAAATTGTAAATGCTTTTATACTCATTTTAGCATTCATTTATTTCATAATCTGCATTAGTTATTATCTATACTTTCTCATTTACCTACTCAAAAATAAGGACATATTTGACAAAATAAACATATTTTATACATATTTATTACTTTTAGCTGTTTTGTTGGACAACTCAGTCTGAAAACAAAGAATTGTGGCGCATATTTATATAAATTATGGGTAAACTTTGAACCCAAGACATTAAATACTCAATCAACCCTACACATAAATGTTATAATTAAAAAAATAAATGTCCAAACATCTTATTTTATAATGATACATGACTTTATGAACAGGAACAACGAACAAGCAATTACTATCATATTTTCAACCTTTTCTAACTGTCGTTTCAAAAGTCATTACAGATAGCAAGCCAAACCTCTGTCCCAATCACATGCACTCAACTTGTAAAACATTATTATTGCGACTCTCTTGTGTTTCTTTCTCACAGCACTACTTTTATACAATGAATTACTTGATTAGGAGGATGTAGGTTCATTCGGGATCAACTGCTATAAGTTGTTTTCCAACATTCCGGCCAGAGAATAGGCCAATGAGGGATTCAGGGCCACTCTCGAGGCCACGAGCAATGTCCTCCACATAAACAATCTTGCCCTGCTTGATCTGAGGAATCACCATCTCTAAGAACTTGTTGTAAAGGTGGTAGTAATCAAAAACCAGGAACCCTTCCATTTGAATCCGCTTGATTATGAGATTGAGCAGATTGTGTACACCTTCAGGATGATCAAGGTTGTATTCTTCCATGTAGCCTCTCGTTGAGTAACACAGCATCCAGCATCTTCCCTCCTACATTCTCAAACTATATATCGATACCGTCTGTAAAATACCTATCAAATTAAACATGGTATATAAGATCGTGATATGCTAGTAGTTTTGTACCCCAGAAGGTTGTGGGTTCAATCTCATATGTAACCTTAGTTACAAAAAGTTGTAGGTTGATTGTTTTTTTTTTTAATCAATGGTGGTATGAGAATATAAGGGAAGGCTTCGAAACTTAGAGATAGATAGAGAGAGAGAGAGAGAGAAGTGGGCGGGACTCAAAGGCATATGGATCTCGCCTCTTCTCCCTCTCCGCCCCCCAAAAAAATTCTCTAATATGGAAGAAAAGACTATCACCCCGTGAAATTCTCTCTTAAGGTCACGATAGGGGAGAGGAAACAAAAGAAAAGAAATAAGAGAGAGGCTAATTTGGCCAATTCAGGCTCTTTTGATAAGTTGATAGCAAGATTTGAATGGTACTGATCCAACTTTCACTCTTTCACATATGGATCCAAAACCTTGGCCAAATGCTACACAAAGTCTCTATCATGAGAAAATAGATCATCACTTAATTAAAAGATATAAAACCACTAACCTTTTCAAGGCATTATCTAGGTCAGCCTCTTCTTTGTAGTTGAAAGCCTCGTCAAAACCAAACTTATTCTTGAGTAGGTCAACCTGTGTTACAAAAGTGACGAAGTAATGCAACAATATCATATATTCCCTCCGGTCCTAAATATTAGACAAAGTTGACCTTTTTTTTTTAGAGATTAAGAAAGCTAAATACACTTAATCATATTATATATTATGTATCCTTAGATTACATATCAATTTATAAGTTAGATAAAATAGTTTGGAGAAAAAAAATGTCAAATATAAATGTTTTAAAGTAATTTAATTACCTTCCATACTATCTTTAAAAAGTCAACTCTATCTTATATTTAGTACGGAAGGGAGTATATTTTAGTGCAAAGTAATGATGAGCTAGGTGTGTTCTCTGCCCACAGTAGAGATCAATTTCCCTAAAAGCATGAAGAGCCATAAAAAAATAAATCTCCCTCTACAAGGTTTGCTCTATAATCTAAGTTATGCTCCCTTCTGTACTGAAAATAAGAACTAGACATGGTTTACTTTATACCTAAATATAATAACTCAATTCACTGTCTTCCAAATTTATAATTTTTTTTCCTAAAGCATCTTTATTTATTGCACATATTAGATGGTTTCCATCAAATTAATAGTAGTTTCACTACACATGATTAAACAGGTATTTTTGGAAAACCAATGCATATTTGATACAAACTAACTAACTTAACTAATTTTTATTATATTAAGTACTTTACCTTTTCTTTGCTTCCTGCACTTCCAACAACATAATAGCCCGTCAGCTTAGCAAACTTCCCAACAAGCTGGCCTACATGTCATGCACTACAGGGAACGCAAGATATTTTGTGCTCAAGACACTCTTAAGGAGGTTTCTAGATAATTCATGATTGTTGTAGATCTTTGTACATAGATGTAGAAATGTATAGAGAATTCTAGAACTCTCATGTAAAGTGTAAATATCTAGATATTTTGGGAGAAGGTTCTGGAGAACCAATCTCCACCATTGGATGTATTGAATCATGACCGTTCATTGAAGAGGTGGATGCCTATCAATAGGAGGTGCCACCCTCATTTGTAACCATCGAAAGCAATACACGTTCTTTACATTCCAGAGCTTCTATCTCTAAGTGTTTACTCCTCTCTCTAAAAGTTCTCTTTGTCTTTGTGCTCTTTGCCTACTTGTGAGGGTTCGACTGACTTAGACAAGATCAAGGGAGTGATCAAGCTAAGGCTATCACGCTTTTGGCTGGACTTTGTCTAAGACCGTGACAACGTGGTATCATAGCTTTGGTTCGAAGCTTTGAGTGTGGTTCGTGGGAGCCATTGTGTAGGCAAGGATGTCCGGCACAACTGAGGACATCATGATGGCTGGAGAAGAGAGAGGTAGGGAGACTCAACCTTCTCACCAACCAAAGAAGGTTCGAGGCACGAGTAAGTCTCGCCAAGCCACGGATGTTGCCACCTTGACGGTAAAGGTGGAGGCTTTGGAGGAGGCACTACAAAAAAATGGGTCATTAGTAGCGGTTAAAATTGCGCATTTATAGCAGTTTTTGCCGCGACAAACAACATTTGTCACGGTTACACAAACTGCTACAAAATCGACCGAAACAAAGCCATTTGTAGCGGTTAAAAAAAACTGCTACTACAACCACATAAACCGCTACTGTAACTGTAGCGGTTTTAGTTGACCGCCACTATATAAGGCTGAACTGAAAGCTTATTTGCACAATAGTCGCGGTACAAAAGCGGCGACAAAATGAATAAATTTTGTCGCGGTTATATATCCGTTACTAAATAGTCCAAAATATCTCGGAAGAAATTTTACCGCCAAAATATTTGTAGCACTCGTAAAACCGCTACAAATAATTCCGGCCATTATTTTTTTAAAAAAGTTTTGCCGCTATTTTTTATTTTTATATTTGTAGCGGTTAAAGAACCGCTACAAAAATTGACGTTATTTGTTTGAAAACTTGTTTTGGCGCCTTGGTATTTTGTTATTTGTAGCGATTATGTAACCGCTACAAATGAATGAAATTAAAAAATATATATATTTTTAACCATTCTTATTAATCATTTATATTTTTATTAAAAATAAATGATATTAAAATATGATATTCGATTGTATAAGATTACTATAGATATATAAAACAAAAAGAATATATGAGTATAATAAGAAAAATTTATGAGTTCATTAATATAAAACGAATTATAGAAAAAAAAGTGGGAAAGTAGATCGAAGAATAAGTATGTGAAAGTAGGAAAAAAGTTAAAAATCGACAAAATCCACCTGTAAAATAAGAGAAGTTAATATCAATAGGATAGAACAAAAAACAAATATTTTGATAATCACTAGATTTTATCAAGCTGAGTGATACTTACCTCATTCAAACACCTCTCGTTGAGAAAATGCAAAAATATGAGAGAAGACGGGGAGAAAACGTGTGTAGAAAAGAGAACTGAAGCATATTGAATGTGGTTTGGTGGGATATTTATTTTGATCTCAGTGCATCAATTTGTAGCGGTTAAGGTGTCGGTTTTTTGTAGCGGTTTATTTTAGTAGCGGTTTCGTTTATTTTTTGTAGCGGTTACTTTGTTATTAGTGGCGGTTATTAACCGCTACAAATGTTTTTTTAAAAAAACAAAATGAAAATGAAGAGTAGTGATAATTTTTCTTCTCAATCTTCGTCAGCATCCCTACAAAGAAAGTTTTTATAAAAAGTTACGTGTGAGTTGGATATGGAATAAGACAGATATAAAAATTTTGTGAAATGCTATTTTTAAATTTCATATTGCATACATTAAAAAACGTACCGAACTATAGGTAAAGTGTCATCGCCGTCTGGGAAAAAGTTTTGAAACCGCGGCGGAGCGGCTCACAATCGTACGCGACGTTCTCACCATCGCCCATGTCGTAAAGGTCCCGAGGCTTTAAATGAACCACCATATTCCAATCCCTGTGCCTCTCATCGACGACATAATAAACCTGATGGGCCTCTGAGGCAAGAATATACGGCTCGTCATCTTCAGACTGACCAGCGTGAATAGGTCGGGAGAAACAGATAACTAAATTAACCACAATTTACCTACACAACGTCGTCAAACGCCTTGTCCTTGGTCTCCTTCGGGATCTTTTTCCAATTCTGGAAAAAGATCGGGAACCATACCCAATTCCCGCCAAATTGTGACGGGTATCGGTTCAACGGGTGACCACCACCGCCGATCCGTGGTCCGTGTCCGTGTTTCCAGGGGACTATCACACAAGAGTCGTTCTCCGGCGAGGGTGTGAACATCCAGCGTCCTCCTACTGATGTTCCCATATTCATCTGCACAATTATAAAAAAAATGTTGTATTGTACGTTTGCACTAAATTTTCACACGTCAGGAATTTAAATTTTATACTTACCTTCGATATCCACCGTAAATCCGGTGGAACGAGAAGATGACGGTCGGGGGTACCCTTGTTCCCGCTCGTTGTCCTCGTCGAGAAACCGCTCCGCCTCCGCTATGGGAATCTCAATCTCGATCTCTTCATCATCACCATTGAGGATGTCCTCAAGCGACGACTTGCGCCTCGCTCTCCACCTACGTCTCTTGTAGGGTCTCGGGGTTTGGGATTGGGTCATTTTCAAAGAGCCCATCAAACTCATTCCCAACTTGAGGGGGCCGTGGGGGGACATTTATCTGAGGGGGCTGAACGGAGACATTTGAAGGCCCATACCCTCTCCTACGGCCTCCTCTACTACTACTACCCCCGATAGGCCTTTTCGGGGTTCAACTACTTTCTCTTTTCCCTTGTCCCGAGAAACCATGATGTGAAAAGTAAAAGTACAAAGGTGAAAAGGTGAACGATAGCGCGTGAATTTCAAAAGTGCATATAAAAACCGGTGCGTTTCGTAACGGTTAAACCAAGTAACCGTTACAAAATTAATCATTTTGTAGCGGTTCAATATAGACCGCCACCCCAACCGCGACAATTCTTCACATTTGTCGTGGTTACATAACCGCTACAAAATGAACGACCATTCAAATTCTATAGCGGTTCTTGAGGTAGACCGCTACAAAATAATTAATCTGTAGCGGTTGTGTAACCGCTACTAATTTAATAATTTTTTTAAAAAAATCCAAACTAATTAGTTTAGCGATAAACTAATTAGATTGGAATTTTTCCTTATTCCAAAAAAATATTCTCAATTATTTTCTTTAAATCAGCAATAACAGGTTTATTGAAATTTCCCTAGAAGAGTCGATCTTAATAAATTTAGGAATAATAAAATTTAGGAATAAAGATTCGAAGATTCATTATAGCCACCGATCTTTCAAGCAAAACTCACCGACTCATTTTGATCGAGATATTTTAACAGAAACAACGGTGGCTATAATGGATCCAATCTCCAGTGGCATGTTAGACATATTTAGAGGAGTAGAAGTCTTCAGGTCAATAGAATATATGAATCTGGATTGTCACTAAAGGAACCTTCTCGGCTTGAACGATGAGAAGACAGACAAATATATCAGCAGCACTCATCTCCGAGATCGGTCTTTGCAGATATATGCCCGTCTTCTATTTTTTAGAACAAAGCCAAGAATGCTCTTTCGCGACAAAGCCAGATTTAGAATATTTTTGAACATTATAATTGTTGTACGGATGGAATTGGCTATTTATAGAATAAATTTTGTAGCGGTTATTTTGAGAACCGCTACCAATTTTGAAGTTTTGACGTGGTCAACGTGTCGCTTTCTTCTCACCGTGACAAAAGTGTGTCGTTTCGTGATTTGGTAGCGGTTATTTTGACATAATCGCTACGAAAAAACCGCGACGGACTTCGCGCCATAACACGCCAAGGCTGGCACCATATTTGTAGCGGTTGGGTTTTGTGAACCGTGACAAAAAGTGAAGCAAAATGGTCAGCATTTTGGCGCAATGCTTCCGTTACTAATTTGTGGCGGTTTGGGTTTAAATCGCTACTAATTTGCTAATTTGTAGCGGTTTTTCTTAACCGCTACAAGTGTACCGAGACAAACGTTACGTTTTTTTGTAGTGAGGCCTTGCAAGAGGTGGTTACTAAGGTGGACAAAGTGGAAGGTGACTTTGCTACTCTTGAAAGTGACACCCTAGAACAATTGGACAATGTGAGGTCAGATCTTGATTCGCACCTCAATGTGAGGAGGAACGAGCCGAGTCTATAAGGTGACTCGAGGCTAAGGTAATGGACGCTATTACCGCCATGCAGGATCAGCTTAACTCTTTTAAGGCTTCTTTGGAGAGTCAAGTTAGAACTTCGTTGGTAGCTGGGACCAGTGGAGCAAGGGAGGTGAGGTTGGACCTCCCTAAGCCGAAGGAATTCAAAGGTGTCCTTGATGCCAAAGAGCTCGAGAACTTCTTGTGGCAAATGGAGCGATATGCTGAGAGCATGAACTTGGCCAATGACACAGACAAGGTATGCACTGCTTCCTTATTCCTTACTGATAATGCTATGTTATGGTGGCGTAAGAAGCATGCAGATATGGAAAAAGGCCTTTGCACCATTACAACATGGGAAGAATTCAAGAAAGAGTTGAAGAAGCAATTTTATCCCGAGAATGTGGTCCACGATTACCGACTATGTAAGGGATTTCACTACCCTCATATTGTAGATCCCCGACTTGATCGGTGAAGAAACATTGTTCTACTTCATAGATGGTCTTCAGGACTGGGCTAAACATGAGCTTCAGCGACATGGTTTGATGAATGTGGATGAAGCCATTGCCATTGCCGAAAGCCTTACCGAGTATCAAAGGGGAGAAAAAGGTGAGTCTTCTAAGCCTAAGTCTTCTAAACCTAATCAAGGAAAAGGTGGGGGAGACAAAGGCAAGGGGACCACCAAGGGAGGACCTAGCAAATCCTTCCATAAGAATCAATATGAGGAGAAGAAGAAGAATAAGAACTATACAATCAGCTGCTTCGTGTGCAAAGGGCCACATCGCATGAGCAATTGTCCCAAGCTCGGTACTTTGTCAGCCATTGTTGAAGGGCAATGTACCCAATAAGGAAGGGCCAAGCTCTCAAATAGGGTCTCTCAAACTCTTGAATGCTTTAAAAGCTAAACCAGTACAACCAGCTCCAAGAAGTAACTGACTTATGTACGTGGAGGCAAAACTGAACGGGAAGCCTGTAAAGGTGATGGTAGATACCGGGGCGACCCATAATGTCATTACTCCAGAGGAGGCTAAGCAAGTTGGCCTCTCGGTTACTCAACCAAGATGAGGATGGTTGAAGACTGTGAACGCCCCTGCCAAACCCCTTAATGGCGTAGCAAGCGGAGTGGAGCTATGCCTTGGTACATGGAAGGGGACTGTGGATCTGTCAGTAGCCCCTATGGATGATTTTAAAGTAGTATTTGGGATGGACTTTTTGCGTAAAGCAAAAGCCTTCCTTATGCCATGCTATGACTCTGTGTGTATCATGGAAAGGGGGCTCGCTTGCACAGTACCTGCAACAAGCGATGATCAGATTGCTCACTTGTCAGCCATGTAGGTAGAAAAGGGAATCAAAAGAGGGGAAGTCACCTACCTTATGACTTTAAAGGAAGTAAGTCCTAATAAAGAGGATAGTATGAGTCTTCCCCTATCATTCAGAACATCCTCAAGGAGAATGAGGACATAATGCCGCTAGAACTTCCTAAGAGGTTGCCACCTAAACGGGAGGGGGATCATAAGATCGAATTGGAATCGGGAGCACGTCCACCCGCCATGGCACCTTATCGCATGGCACCGCCTGAGTTGGAAGAGCCGAGAAGACAACTGAAGGAGTTGCTTGATGCTGGGCATATACGGCTTTCCAAAGCACCTTATGGGGCACCTATCTTGTTCCAACGCAATCACGATGGATCGTTACAACTTTGCATCGACTATCGGGCCCTCAATAAGGTAACTATTAAGAACAAGTATCCTATTCCTTTAATAGCAGATTTATTTGACAGGCTTGGCAAAGCAAAGTACTTCTCCAAGTTAGACTTGAGGCCGGGGTACCATCAAATTCGCATTGCCAAAGGAGATGAACCTAAGACCGCTTGTGTGACAAGGTACGGGTCCTTTGAGTGGTTGGTGATTCCTTTCAACCAATGCACCGGTGACATTTTGCGCACTGATGAACCAGATCTTTCATCCTTTCCTTGATCAGTTCGTGGTAGTCTACTTGGATGATATAGTAATCTACAGTGACACCATGGAGACCCATGTAGACCACTTACGGGCCGTGTTTCAGACTCTGCGCGAAAACGAGTTATATGTCAAGAAGGAGAAATGTTATTTTGTTAAGGAGGAGGTGCACTTCCTTGGACACATAATTCGCCATGGGACCCTTATGATGGATAAGGAAAAGATTCGTGCTATTGAGGAATGGGAGCCACTAACCCGAGTATCCAAGTTACAATCTTTCCTTGGGTTGGTAACCTATTACAGGCGGTTTATCAAGGGGCTATTCTGCCAGGGCAGCCCCTTTGAGATACTTGTTGAAAAAAACAAGCCCTAGGAATGGACTAGAGAGTGCCATGATGCCTTTGAAGATCTGAAGGCAGTAGTAATGGAGGAACCCGTATTAGCTCTCCTGGATTTCTCTAAGACCTTTGAAGTTCACACGGATGCCTCTGACTTTGCTATTGGAGGAGTACTCATGCAAGAAAGGCATCCAATAGCATTTGAGAGTTGCAAGCTCAATGATGCCAAGAGGCATTATACAGTCCAAGAGAACGAGATGACAGCCGTAATACATTACTTGTGCACTTGGAGGCATTATTTGCTGGAATCCAGGTTTGTGATCAAGACCGATAATGTGGCTACAAGATATTTTCAATCTCAAAAGAAGTTGACACCCAAGCAACCCTGCTGGCAAGACTTTCTAGCCGAGTTTGACTATGTGATGGAGTACAAACTTGGCACGGCTAATGTAGTGGCAGATGCATTGAGCTGAAAAGCAGAGTTGGCATCAATAAGTCAAACCAAGGGTGACTTGATTACAAAAATCATTGAAGGTATGAACCATGATCCCGTTGCTCGAAAATTAGTAGAGATGGCCAAGGAAGGGAAAACCAAGAGGTTTTGGTTGGAGGATGGCCATCTCTATACTGTTGGGAGACGAGTCTTTGTTCCGAAGTGGGAGAATCTACGAAGGGAGATCATTAAGGAGTGCCATGACTCCAAGTGGGCTGGTCATCTGGGACAAAGACGCACTCTTGCTTTAGTGGAAGCAGCTTATTACTGGCCACAAATAAAGGACGAGGTGGAACTTTATGTGAAGACTTGTCTTGTATACCAACAAGACAAGATAGTGAACCAACAACCTGCAGGACTATTGGAGCCTCTCCCTATACCAGGGCAACGATGGGAAAGTGTTTCCATGGACTTCATTTCAGCTTTACCAAAGTTCGAAGGGTGTGGCTCTATCATGGTGATGGTGGACCGATTTTCAAAATATGCAACATTCATAGCTGCCCCTACGGATTGTACAGTAGAAGAAGTGACCAGGCTATTCTTCAAGAATGTGGTGAAGTATTGGGGGTTACCTAAGACAATCATTAGCGACAGAGACCCCCGCTTCACTGGAAAATTGTGGACTGAGTTGTTCAAACTCCTGGGCACTGAGCTACACTTCTCCACAAGTTTCCACCCACAGACCGATGGACAAACAGAAAGGGTGAACTCTTTGTTGGAGTGCTACTTACGGAACTTTGTGAGTGCCAACCAAAAGGATTGGGCCAAGCTTCTCGATGTGGCTCAATTCTCTTATAACTTGCAAAAGAGTGAGGCAATAGGAAGGAGTCCCTTTGAAGTGGTGATGGGACAACAACCACTCACTCCTCATGCCCTTACCACCACTTACAAGGGCAAGATTCCAGGGGCCTACCACATGGCCAAATCTTGGCAAGAACAAGCTGAAGTAACAAGATCATTCCTTGTCAAGGCGGCCAAGCGAATGAAGAAGTTTGTAGATTGGAAGAGGCGATCTTTTGAGTACCAAGTGGGAGACATGGTTATGGTGAAGCTTCTTCCTCAACAATTCAAAGTGTTCCGAAAGGTGTATAAGGGCCTCATCCGCAAATATGAAGGCCTGTATAAGGTCGTGGGGAAAGTAGGAAAGGTTTCCTACAAACTAGATCTACCCCTGAACTTGAAAATTCATCCCGTCTTCCACGTTAGTATGCTCAAGCCATTCCATGAAGACGTGGATGATCCTGGTCGAGCCATCTCGACGAGAGCGCCTCCGACCATGACCAAGTCATTCGATCGAGAGGTAGAAGAGGTGCTAGCTGATCGAGTGGTGCGACGACGAGGGGTACCACCAAGTACTCAATACTTAATCAAATGGAAAGGATTGCCAGAGAGTGAAGCCACATGGGAACCTCAGGAGGATCTTTGGCAATTCAAAGACCACCTACACTGGTACAAAGACAAGTCAGTGACGAGGACATCACCGGATTAGGTGGGGGAGAGTGTCACGCGCTGTAGAGAACGCAAGATATTTTGTCCTCAAGACACTCTTAAGGAGGTTTCTAGATAATTCATGATTGTTGTAGATCTTTGTACATAGATGTAGAAATGTATAGAGAATTCTAGAACTCTCATGTAAAGTGTAAATATCTAGATATTTTGAGAGAAGGTTTTGGAGAACCAATCTCCACCATTGGATGTATTGAATCATGACTGTTCATTGAGGAGGTGGATGCCTATAAATAAGAGGTGCCACCCTCATTTGTAACCATTGAAAGCAATACAAGTTCTTTGCATTCTAGAGCTTCTCTCTCTAAGTGTTTACTCCTCTCTCTAAAAGTTCTCTTTGTCTTTGTGCTCATTGCCTACTTGTGAGGGTTCAGCTGACTTAGCCAAGATCAAAGGAGTGATCAAGCTAAGGCCGGCACTGTTTTGGGTGTACTTTTTCTAAGACCGTGAAATACAGCCCCAGATGCAGCTGATATAAAGACAGTCTCCCCTTTCTTAGGGGCACAAATCTCATAAAAGCCCGCATAAGCAGTCATACCAGGCATACCTACATGTAATGTTTATGTTGGTACTTTGGAGAATGAAGCTTTAAAGACACATGCAACAAACAAACTTAAGACAAAGATCAGAAATGGGCTTTGCACACCGATAAATGCACTCATATTCTACATCTTCTTCCCTCATCAAATAATGATTCATTTATGAAACGAATATTTTAAGAGGAGAAGCAAAAGTGGAACCATATAGTAGGGTACAAGAGAGGTTACTAGATACTCAAGCCTTCAACTATTGAAACTACCATATGAAAGCAGATTCATCCCCTGATTTTGTTAAAAAGATCTTCATGGACTATGAAAGCATCACCATATTTGAATAGTTCCTCTGTGTACGTCTTCAAAACATGATTATGGATTACGCTAGTATTTTGATTGAGGTCACAAAACTGTTAGGATCTGTACAACGCAGCGGCTTAAAAAAACTTATGAATCTCGTCCCGAGGATCACTCAGGTGCGTTTAAACCTAGGCTAGGGAATCCAAAATTACCTTTGGAGAATTCGTTCGCGTCTCATTCTTCCTTGAACAGGTGGGCTACCTCCTCGATCAGTAGAAGACGACTCGTAGGATCGTCTTCCTCCACCGGTATCCACACGAACAACTCCCGAACACAGCTACGGCAGCGTGCTAGCGCCTCTAGTACATCTCTCTAAATTATCCACTCTAGGGTTTTCTCTCGCAGCTTTCTGAATACGCTTGAATAAAACTCCTATAGGTTTTCTCAAACCCGGTCAACGTATTATATAAAATTAATCCGCATTAATTTTTTTTTTTTTGAATTTCAAATATGGATTAAAATGCATTAATTAAATCAATCTGTTAGATCTAATGTAACGCATTTAATCCACATTATAAGGCGATCTGAAATTCAAAATTTGAATCTAAATTAAAATATATTAATTAAATCTATCTAATAGATTTAATCGATATATTTATTTAATCCAAATCAAAAGCCTTTTGATTTAATTTATCTCTATAAATTAAATCCGAGAAATGATATCTATCTATTTAATTAAATCGAGATACTATATCTCAATTTAAATTAAATAGATATATGATACCTTTATTTGAATATTAAATGAGATACAATATCTCTATTTGTTTTAGATATTTAATTTATCAAATAAATTAAATATAAAACAAATAATATATAATAATATTATAATCTCTATTTATAATATTACTATATATATATATATATCAATTTCGAATTTATACATATATATATATATATATATATATATTCACCCCAGATTAAATTAAGTATTCATTAAATCTCATATTAATCTAAGATTCAATGAACCTGGACACTTTGCTCGTGTTGGGTTATTCTTGTGTGCGACCCTGCAGGCCTATATGAGATTGGCAGTGGGCCAACACTATGTCAGCCCACAAGTTGCAAGCGACCTCTAGCAAGACATTGCAACTACCCAATTCACATGGGGATCGATGACACGATACAACCTATCGTACAACCATGTCACGTCCTTTTTGTCATGCGATAATTCGGTCAAGGATGAGGCATGGATAATGTCAACTTCCTTTTCTTGACTATTACTTTCTCGATTCTCAAGTAGTCTAATAAGTGAAATGGAAACTCTTTTCCATCACAGAATGGCCATACATTTCTTAGACTCACTCATCGAGGGCCCAGTATTATCTCTCTACAAATGTGAGGGACAAATTCCATCTTGACCATTCACATTCCTCCGCATGAAAACCACGATCCCGATCCGGCCTTTATCATCACCCGGTCAAAGGTGACTTTTGACTAGATCAAAGACCAGTGACTCATCATGTAGGAATCCATTATGGTCTTAGGTCATAGGGCGTCGTGACGCGGTTATACATGAGATAAGCTTATGACTAGATCCATGTAGCTTTCTCATAGTGGGTCGGTCCAACACCTTGTACTCTTACAAGTGCCCATGACTTTGATTCGTATCTCCATACCTCATCAAAGTCATGCGGGTCTTAACTCATCTTCGCTCCGCGTAGATGACCGACCGAGGGACATTTAGGATAATCTATAAGATGTATCCAGAGATGCAATTATCAATATGAAAATGCAAACAAAAATGATAACAAAAGAGAATACTTTAAATAACTGAAATATCCAAAGTACAATGAATTGCCCCTATGGCAAAATTTCCAACAAAACCTCTGTAAGAATTGTAAATGTTGTGTAATAGTAATTATTTGTGTCCAGAAATCAACATTACATGATTGGGATTTTGGTAACAACCTTGTACACATTATAGTTTTATCAAGGGACTAATATCAACCAACAAGGTGTCCCTTGCAACATAATGAACTAAGATTTGAGTCCTTACTAGAAGAGATGCCGATTGACAGCTCCTTAAACAAAATTGCTTCCAGTACGACGTTACATATAACTTTTTCTCTATTAAAAAAAAAGAACCTAATATCAAATGCATTAAAAAAATTGCAACTAAATCTAGTCCTTTGTTTTCTTTCATAATATCAGCAAAAATTACTATAAGGATGGCAACCAAATTGGGCTTTCTGTTGTATAAATCTCCTTGTCTCCAATTGAAGTACAGATATCAATGGAAAATAAACAAAAGGGGAAAAGGCAAGCAGAAAATATATCTCACATGGTTACATGTTATGAACACAAAGTGAGAGACTAACCCTAAAAGACTCCCATTGGGTGGGAGAATTCGTTAAACTTGTAAACCGCACTTCACTAGTGAGCCTCCCTCAATGTGAAACTCATAACACATGTATAGAGATGAATGAAGAAAACCGCTTACCAAGTATGCCAGTATAATAGGATAGAGGAAGATCTGTGTGTTGTATCTTAAACAGAGACTCTGCCGAATTGATCACGCTATATTCTTCCCAACCAGTTTGTCCCCAAACTAGATCACCTTCTCTGAAGTTTTGATTCCTAGAATCAATAACTTTTGAAACCCCAAATCTGATTATTGGCTATGAAGTTATAAAAAAAAAAAAAAAAGGGTTAAAGGTCATTTTTGCCATGGAAGTATTGCTAATGGAGCGCTCAGCACTCGGAAGTTTTTCGGGTACCAAATTTGCCCCAGAAGTATTGAAAAGGTATCAAGTTTACCCAAAAGTGACGGAAGTCCATGTAGATCGTTAAAACGTGAGGTGGCATGCCACCTCATCAATCAAAATTATCATTTTTGCCCTGGAAGTTTTCATTAAGGAGCAATTTTGCCCCGGAAGTTTTGATTGAGGAGCAATTTTGCTCCGGAAGTTTACAAAAGTAGCAATTTTGCTCTTCTTTCTCCCAATATTAAATTTGACTATTAAATCAGTCAAAGACCACATATGTCATGCCTTGAAAAGGTCAAACTTGGAGTCGAGAGAAGGAGATCCTTGACATGTTGAGCTCAAGGCGCGGAATTTGTGAAGCCGAACTAGTCACGGGGACCGAAAGGTCCGTCACAAAACCCCGAGGAAGCATCACTTACGTTTGTATAGACCGATCATTTCTTTAAATCATAAGTGGTGCTTCCGTGACCCGGTTCGGCTTCACAAATTTTGGCGCCTTGAGCTCAACATCTCAAGGATTCCAAGTTCGACATTTTCAAGGTATGACATGTGTGGTCTTTGACTGATTTAGAAGGGCAAAATTGATACATTTTGTAAACTTCCGGGGTAAAATTGCTCCTTAGTGAAAACTTCCAGGGCAAACTTGCTCTCAGTGAAAACTTTCGGGGCAAAAATGATACTTAACTCTTATTGGTTGATGAGGTGGCATGCCACGTGTCATGAGGTGGTATGCCACGTGAACACTTAGTCAAACTTAACGGAGGGGCAAATTTGGTACCTTTTTCATACTTCCAGGACAAATTTGGTACCTTTTTCATACTTCCGGGGCAAATTTGGTACCTTTTTCATACTTCCGGGGTAAATTTGGTACCTTTTTCATACTTCCGGGGCAAATTTGGTACCTGAAAAACTTCCGGGTGCTGGGCGCTCCATTAGCAATACTTCCGTGGCAAAAATGACCTTTAACCCAAAAAATTATCATAATTAGTTAGACCATGCAGCAACACAACTTAAAACAAGAGAAGGCTAAACAAGCTTTCAAGTAATCAAAATTGACTATGGCTTATCCAAAATGTGCTAGAAAATAGTGGGCCTGTTTGGGTTGGTGGTAGGAGCGGTGACTTAAAAGCTATTTGACTCTAAAAAAAGTTCGGTAGGAAACAAGTCAAGTTATAGATAATTATTTGTGTTTGGATTGATGATGGTAGAAGTGGCGGGGCCCACGTCAAAAAGCTGAGAGCATTATGGAAAAAGCTGGATTCTGGAGCTTTTTTCTTAACTGGCTTTTTGAGCTTTTTTGACTTAAAGTTAAGCCAATACAATGGGCAATCCAAACAGGCTTTTTTCTCAATTTTTACATACCAACGCTGAAAAATAAGCTACTCCAAATAGGCCCAGTATCTAAGCCGATAAAATACCAGTTCATCTCCTTTATCTATCTATTATGTTGGAATATCACCGACCGATGAGTGAAAACAGAAAAAGATTCTGCTAAAAATGATTCTAGTAAGAAAATTAATAGCATCGTTTCATGATCGACCCAAAAAATTAAAAATACTTAACATTTCATGTAATGTCAGAAACATGCAGAGAATAGTAACATTTCTAGATATAAGACCTTATAATTTTTCCTCAAAATATCCCTATTGATTACACATAATAGAGGTTCTTCATATGAAGGAGTAGTTACAATGCAGATAATTAAAAAAGATATTTTAGAGAAATCAACCCATCTTTATTACAAATAGCTAGTTTAACTAATTTCATTATTATGTACAAATAGTTATCTAATTATATCAAGGCCCGGATGGGTAGCACATAAACAATATGCACATAACTACCATGCGATACAATACATAGAATATGGTAATATGTATTCAATAAATTAATGCATAGAAAAACAAACAATATAAAATTGAGAATTAAAACAATTGGTTTAACTATAAAATAAAAGATTCATAGCTATATTAAATCACCATGTATTATCATATCCATATCACGACGAGCGCCCACACGTGACATGTTAGGGTACGTCACTGTTTTTTCTTAGTTGGTGCCGCCACCGTCATGCCAAATTCAAAGGAACGAAAACAGAGTCCGACGTAGCAGAATTCAACAGTGCATCTTTGCCTATTGATCGTGTATATATAAGGAGGGTTTTCATATGAGGATAATGATTAAACAAGCTATTTTAAACCAACCTAATTAATTTCTTTAATATCTTATGGAGCTCCTAGATAGTCAATGCAGTACTGTTTGTTTTAGCTTTAAAACAACCTTTTGAGAAGATTGTGACAAAACTCCTCTAACATATACCATATACTTACTCGTATAGAGTCACTTTCAAAAAGCTAGGCCAATCACACAAAATTCGTTCCACTACTGCCCAGACAAACACTACTGTGGGAGGGTTTTATGATCAACAATTCCAAATTTCATCAATAATCCAAAAGAAAGAGAGAAGTGGAGCTAGCACGGACCGAACCAGGCTGGAAGGGATCGATATAAGAAGGATGTAATTGTTTGGCCACACGGTTTAGCATGTAGGGATCGCAAGAAAGATAGAGATTCTTCACCAAGATGCCATTTGAACCTTCTGGAAGCTTCAAATCAACAGAGGAAGTGGTGATGAGCATGTCGGACTCCTTCGGGAATCCAGAAACGTAGTCCTTCAACATCACCTGCTTGTTCCTGACTTTCCCACCGCCGACGACGTTTTCGGCCATTATTTATCAGATTTCTCGCCGCACTACGCACCAAAACAGAGACACCATCAGTAACACTGCCAAGAACCACAAATCCTGAGACTTTACTTTCTCCCTTGTCGTCGCGTACGCATAATAGGCTCTGCTTTTTCGTTTTGCTATCCGAAAAGGAAAAACGAAAAAGCAAAAATTAGAAACGTGAAATTAGGATCACACGAGTAGATTTTTTTGGGCCGGCAAACCACACTCCCGAGTATTTGGCAAGTACTGGATTTCATTCTCTTCTCATCTTTTTCTCCATCTCAATCGTTAGATTAAAATCTCAATAGTCCAGGTCTAATCTTTTATAAAACTATTATTTTTAAATATTTTATTAAAAAAACAACAGAGTATTTGAAAAAGACTATATGATGTCATGCTGACTATATTAACCAATTAAGCATTTGAATGTTATTAATTGGGTTCATTGGTCCTTGAATGTCATTGTCCCTTATTTCTTTAAGCCAGGTTGAGAGAATGACAAAGAATGAGACGAGTAAACGTATATCATCGATGATAGTAGAACTATACTTGAAGGTGGACGAGTGATAAGTATTTATTTTTAACTATTTTTTGAAAAGAAATGAATCATCGCATCGGCAGCCTTCCGTGCAGAGGGGCATTTGGACCGTCGCATCTCATGCATACTTGGCCACGTGGGGTTTGAACTCACGACTCCTTGACTTAACAAAATTATGATTTGCCCCCAAGCCATTTGAATATATGGTGCCAAAAAAGAAAATACGTGTAATACAATGCAAGTGTTCATGTTTGCATCAACTTGTTTTAAAACGCGTATAATTCCCTCTAACTCTAATTAGCATGTAGGTAATCCTCTAAATTTGAAATTGCTTGCAGATAAGTGAGGGAGGTTATTTGTGAAAATGGTCCAAAATTTAGGGTCTTATTGTAATGTTTTAAAAGTTAGTGAGGTTTTTTGTATGAATGATGCTGGACGGGCTAAATCTTTGAGGAGTACAATAATAAGAGATGAAGAATATAGTAGTGCATAATGTCTTCAAGATATAAGCATCACTTTCATTTAGGCTTAATTCACCTCGATCTACACTTATCTTATAGGTGCAAGTTGGATTAACGGGGAAAATTTCGTGCACAATAGAACAAAGATCCTTGAGTATAAATTATACTCCTAATACTCAAGCAAGACAACAATGATTTTTACAAAGTGATGATTTAACTTTATCTTTGTGTGTACTCAAGGACTAAGCTAATGAGTTTGATCTTTTGTATTGTGATTTCTGATATAATTTTTATGTCACCAATGAAGTGCTGGTGCAAGATATTTATAGATCATGAAATGGTGGGACAAAAAAGGCATCGTAGGGACCGGACAAAAGGCTTTTAAGACCGGACAAAAGAGGCATCATAGGACCGGACCTAATAGGTCTTGTTCGGCCCGGTATTAAAAGTCTACATTTAAGACTCGGACTACGACCGGTTTTAAAGAAAATATTTTAGACCGGACATTTAAAACATTGGGTCTTAAAAGTCGTACTAAAATAAACCTGAAATACTTTTTTTTGGGTCCTAAAACTCAACTTTTAAGACCGGCTAATAATTAGGCCGCTCTTAAAAAATAGAATTTTAAGACCGGACAAAAATAAATATGGTCTTAAACTTAGCGGCTTCTAAGACCTGACTAATTATACGCGGTCTTAAAAGATTGACTTTCAAGACTGGATGATAAATAAATGCGCTATTAAAAATTTTATTTTAGACCGCATGTATAAATTTACCGGTCTCAAAAAGACCGACTTTTAAGACCGCACTTTCTGACCTTTAAGACCGGACATATAAATACATCCGGTCTTAAAAACTCACCATTTAGGACCGCGCATTTATTTACGGTGTAAATTTTCCTGAATTTTTCCCTATTCTGTTCTTCCTGATTGTATTATACACACAAATCCACCACCCAATCCAGCACATAAAAGTCGATACTTTAAGCTATAAGCTATGAACAATTATTTGAATAAATGGAATTGGAAAAAGAATACAAATATTATTCACCATGAGTTATTTAGCCTCTTAATTAATGATTATATTATGACTACAACACCCAAATTAATTCATACAATAAGATAACTTACTTACAAATACAATAAGTTACAAATACAACACACATGCCCAAAATAATATTCACCATGCCTTCATCCGATTCCCACCCGACAAAGTAACATCCTCTTTTATAACATGCCCCTTGGATCGGATCCGCCAAAAAAAATAAAACAAGAACAAACTTCATAGTCGTGACAATGTTTATGAATATAGAAGGAATATAATATAGTTAAAACCTTAAAGTTTTCAAAGAAATCTGCATATGAATATTACCTTATGAATTGACTCTTTTATAAAGTGATATCTTCCCATATCCCTTCTTGATGATCACTTCTTATGCCGGGTTCATTATCCGCTTCATCTTCTTCGTTCATGTCCGGTAGACCCCTTGAAAAAGGAGTACTCGGGAATACCATAATTCGAATTCATTTCTTCATCAATATCAATGACCCTCTTTCCTTGGAGAGCTACGAGACCACATTTTATTTTCTTGATCGGTGATATAGAACACTTGTTTTGCCTGGTCTTCCATAATAAAAGGTTCATCTCCAAAACTTCTACCATGGACATCGACTAATGTAAATCCTACCCGATCAATCCGAACACCATTATTGACATTGACTCACTTACATTTGAAAATGGGAAATCTAATTTTCACATAGTCCACCTCCCAAATCTCTTCAATAACCCCATAATATGGCATGACTACCAATAAAGGGCTCTTGCCTTTCGAACTAGAGAAGTGCATAGATTCAGCCTCTAACATAACTCACCTGTACCATATAAATTCAAATGCGTTTGCCGAGTCGTTCTTCTCCCGCCACGAACGTTGATGTTGCACAATGAAGAGTAACCTAAAAACATTTCTTGGTCAGTTGGGTAGGTCTAAAGTGCAAATATAATCTTCAAAATACAATATTCATTAATAACAGAGAAACCCACAATAACATTTCATCGATTTCGTTCAACCCATGAAAACCCCAGAACCATTAGAAGGAAAATCATAAAGTTATATAACCGAAACACCTCGTATGCATTGGTCTATAGACGTTTAGCTAAGGAACCGTAGAGTTAATCTCGAGAGAGGAACGCGAAGTAGCGACGACGCAACACACACCGGGAGACAACGTGTAATCACTTTCGGCGCGACAAGAGAAGTTCGAGAGGGAAATTTAATTTTCCTCGCGACATAGACATGTCTTTATATTTTATATTTTAATAAGACCGGTTAATTATACAGTATACGGTCCTAAAGATATAGTTCTATTAATAAATTTTTAAGACTGGAGGTTAACAATACTGCGGTCCTAACTTTCAGTATTCATTTAATTTTAAGGTATAAAAGTCAAACATTTATTAACTAATTTTTAAGACCAGTGGTTAAGAATACTCCGGTCCTAACTTTCAGTATTCATTTAATTTTAAGACCAACGGTTATAAGAACTACGGTCCTAAAAGTATTTCGTTTATTAATTAACAAAAAAAAAGAGGTTTGCATTTGGCGAGCTCGTAAACCGAGTTAATAAAATAAATTAAAGGAAAACTGGAGAATATGAATATTAGAAAGACACAAGCTTAGTTTTACCGCTTCCATACATAACTAGAGAATATGCACGTACATAAGAAAATTAAGAGAAAAACAAGCGAGAAAATTATCAAAAACAAGAATCGACTAAACATCCTAAAGCTTATTATCCTCCAAAGCCTTGGTGATTTTGGCGTGAATAGCATTAATTTCCCTCCGGAGATCAGCAAGTTTCTGTCTTAGTCTCATCAGACACAATGCTTCATTAGAGGAAAGAGGAGAGGGCGGTAGTAGTCGCGGTGGGGCCAAGAGGTTGGGGAGGGGTAGCGGGAACCTCTTCATCATCCGAAGAAATAACAATGGGTCCAACGACCCGAGACTCTTCTGCAGCAATAGGACGGACTCTCGATGGAGGAGGCGCACCGTATAACGATCGACGGAAGGCACGAGCATCACGAGCAAGAGCACCCCTACGAGCGGTTCTCTTGTATCTAACCATGGTTTGAGTAGTTGGGGTAGAGGTATGGGGGAGTTAATTAATAGAGGCGTAGAGCTGTTCTCGAGATAGCCACATACGTAGTTTGGAGTTACGAGGCAGTGATGAGGAATTAATAAGGAGTTAAGGACAGAGAGGTATGCGGAGTTAATAAAGGCAGAGAAACTTTTAAGAGCGGGATTTATAGGTACGTGGTATAAAATTCTATCATTTAATTTTTATTTTAAGACCGACCTTTTATAATATGTCCGGTCTAAAAGTCTATTTATTTTTAAAATCAATTCTATTACTTTTAAGATCGACCTTTTATAATATGTCCGGTCCTAAAAGTATATCTATTTTTAAAATATTCAATTCTATTACTTTTAAGACCGACCTTTCATCATTTACCCGTACTAAAATTCATTCTTTTCAAATTCGGATGAGTCGTATCCTTACACTCGTTCAAATGAATGATTCGTAGTCTCTTCGCCTTCCGAGATAAACTTCCCAACTAGGCGTCTCCTCGTATTCGATGAACTATGCGTCTCCTCATTAAAGTTTCGGCTTTTCACATTGTTCGGATGGGTTCTCTATTTAAACCCGTTGTTACTTGTACTTTCTTCACATTCTTCTCCATCACTTCTACACGGCTCCTCCACCGCCTAGCCTCCATTGTAATGGCTGCTCCCCCAGTGTCCTCCGTTTCCTCCTCCTCCTCTTCAACCTCGGCCCCTCCGCCATTCCTCCTCCAATTCCGACCGTGAAGCGGTTGGTGCGATCGTTGGTGGCCCGCGTTGATTAATGGGCCAATTGGTTCGACTTGTTCATACCGTGAACAACAAGCTGAACATGGTACTTCACGCCAATGACGTGGAGTACGATAAGGCTAAAGACGACTCCGACTCCGACGACTCCGGCTCCCCCTCCCTCTCCGTCTACGAAGAGGATTAGTTGTTTTTTTTTGTAATCGCTGCCCATTAATATATAAAATATTATGCACTCTTTTTGTTCTCGTGCGAGTTTAGTACTTTAATTCGTTAGTTTATCCATTATCGAACTGGAAAGCAATAAACAAGGCAACTATGAAAGATGGATAATGGCGACTCAAAAAAATAAGATGAATAATTCGAATGAAGACTTTTAGGACCGCACACTTAGTAAATCGAGGGTCCTAAAAACACCGCCTTTTTTTGTCGCCTTTGGTTTCCATATTTGATCGCCTTGTCCTTTTCATTATCGTCTTCTTTTTTCGACAAAAAGAAAACAAACAAAACATTGTCCTCGTGTAAATCAACAATAGAAATTCACGAATACAGTTAAGAACATACAAAAAACAAAAAACATCTTTTACCTTATTTGAAAAAAAACAAACACGGTGACAATTCTTCTCAAGGTTGGACCGTCGTTGTCGTCGGCTTTACCTCCCCGATTTGAAACAAAGTACCTTTTCAATACCTTCCTTCTTTTTTCGACAAAAAGAAAAGAGACAAAGAAAAGGGAAACCGATAATGCTTGCTCCAGATCAAGAGAGGTAACATCGACTACAATGAAGGACCTAGCTTGAGCGGAACGCCAGAACCTCGGTTGTCTCGAACCATAATGATTTTTCTGAAAAGCGAGTTAACATTTCTATTTAAATGAAGACTATTAAGACCGGACATTTAATAATTACATGGTCCTAAAGGTTAACCAACTTCTAAACTTAAAATAAGAGGACTTTTAGGAGCGGACGGTAAAATAATATACGGTCTCATAATACTTTTAGATAGGATGTTCACAATATACGGTCCTAAAAGTCTCGTATTTTTTTAAACGAACACTTTTAGGACCGGATGTTTATTATGTGGACTTTTAAGATCGCACTTTTAATTAATATACGGTCCTAAAAATGAAATATTTTTTAAAACAAACACTTTTAGGACCGGATGTTTATTATGCGGACTTTTAAGACCGAACTTTTAATTAATATATGATCCTAAACTCGAGATCTTTCTCAAATTTCAAGCACTAAATAGCTTTATCCACCATCCAATACATTCAGAAACCCAAAATGAACAAAAGAAAATTGTTCGAAAAATTAAACAAATTTATTTATTGAATTTTACATTGCCTATGTATATTTACAAATGAATATTGTTCGGAAAAATAAACAAATTTACAGAATATTATTGTTGTACGGGGTATATTTACAAATAAATTTAGGGCATTAATTATTGTCGACTTTAAGATCGATCATGCAGATATTCACAAAACAAATTGCGTATGTGCTCCAGTTCATCATCGAAAAGGGATCGGGCGGTCAAACATCCGTAACATCAAAGCATTTAAACCGAATTAACTTGCGTGCATATTTCATATGTAACATTAAGCCACACACTGAATTAACTTGCGTGCATAATATGTAACATCAAATACATTTACCTTTACAGTTAATTTAGTCCTTCCTCTCGTGATAATATCATACATGTGTTTCATGACGTACCGGCCACATAAATTGGACCCGGTGGTTGCCGACGGGTCTAAAAAGAACAAGAAATATATATAAGAGCATATATAGCTTAATGACCAACTTCACAAGGCGGTGTGCCGGTGTACAAATATTGTACCAACCTCGGTGTGTCCCGGATGGGGTCTTTGGCCCGACGCCTCATCTTTACCTTGGTTTGGAAGGTCTTCATGACACTATCATCAAAATCACAAATTTATCAATAATGTTCACGAAAATTCACGAGAGATTTTAGACAAGAGAATCAAAATGACATGCTTACTCGTTGATGGTCTGCGTCAACGAAGGCAATGGCTCTCTATAAGTGGAGCATAAGAAGATAACTTTATGCTCTTCCATGCACATGAGGACCAATTGCTAGTGGCGGCTAAAAATTCACAGCAGTAAAGTATACTCAGTGATATATGTAGCAAAATTAAGTGAATTGCAGACAAGATTTGTGATATGTACTTGTGGAAGAATGGCAACAAGTACACCTTTCTTCTCACTTCACACACCCTCTTTGATATGTACACCTGTCTCTCCTGCATGGATGTTTGACTTGAATAGACGGGGCACAAGAATCCAAAATCGTTGCTCCTGCCCTTTTGAACCAATTCTTGATGCAATAACCTACAATAATGACATCGATCAGGGAATTAGTATATATGTATGTTGTCTAAACGATGCATTTAAATTATGTACTTATAGACAGAAGGTTCCCTTCAGGAGGAGTAGAGACATGTACAAGCTTCATCGGCCAAGAGATGAAGGTTCCCTTGACATGACTCACAAGCTTCAGTTGATCGGTTGGGAGAGGGAGAGGTGCATCAATTATCACCTTTTCAAGCGACACTCGACTTCATCATCGCCCAATTGTTGGTGGTGTACGGTTGATCCCAATAAGTTGTGGACAGTCCCTTTTGCAACTAATCGTGCGGGACTATCACGATCCTCCACATATAGGTCACAAGGTTGCTCGACCGTCCAACAATGCGGCTCCCTCTCGTGCTATTCTCGCACGGTGCAGTGAATGTGTGAAGGAACACCGGTCTACGGACGATTGCTCAAAAGCGGCTTCATCGATTCAATTCCTCCTCATCGGCTCATCCGATTCAATTCCTCCTCATCTCGGCTCATCTCGGATTGATGCCTAGCTTCTTGAGCCACCGCATCCTCACTTAATTTGGCCACCGTCTGCTCCATCTCCTCCCGGTAACCATACTTTGTCTATGGCGTTTGGATTTACCAAAGTATTCCTTCGGCCTACCCGTCCTCCAATCCCCCTTACACGCCCACCATGATCTGGTTTTTCTGGGTCGCAACGGTTAGAACATCACTCCTCCCGTCCGACACAAAAGATCCCTCTCTTCTTTCTTTTTAAGATCTTCCGTAAGATACGAGATAATGAGAAGCTTAGTAATGAAACATGTTTAGTAACTAAAAAATAACAATAACGATACTTACAATTCTTTCAAAGCAACTACACGAGTTTGTTCACTCGTGTAGCGCCGCTTGGCTTTTTCCGAATGTGCAACCACAACTCCTTACGACGTATTAGAGATGGTGGATCATGTACCTTGAAGGATTGGATTTACGCTTCATCATCCAATCTCTTCCACTTGGCCGCCATCAATTCTTCTTCACCTTTTCATATCCGTCGAGAAGCCCATGCGGGCAATCATTCTTTCTCCCTATCTCCCGTGCTCGTTCCCTTCTTTCCGTGAATCAAGCATTGAAAACAACTATTAATTATGAATTTCAGCCATCTCGAATGAAATTAGAGAACTTCGCTTGATATGAACCTCAAACACTAGTCAAATTCAATTCATCAAGTTTCAACATTTTATGTAAGGAAGATGTAGAATTGTAGAAGAAATTGGAGCTATGTCTTGTATTGCTAGATAGATAGGTTAAGAAACAAAAGAGAATTATGCTTACGAATAATACAAACTTGATCCTTTTTAAGGCATCCAGTGGGATCGCAGTCCTCATTAGATAGTAAAGTAACTAACAACAATAATGTCTAACCACTACCTACTATAACAGAACTAAGACTATAATAATGGCTTGACTCTTATGCCATTATTATTTCCCTAATTACCTTCTTAGTATTTTACCTTTTAAGGGTTTACATATCGACTTGCATAGACAAAGGCGGGAAATGTATACTTCTATTCACACACCAAACAATTTAACTAACGGGATTAGATGAACACAATAACATTCACATATTAGCACAAAGTTAATAAACAAACGAAGGGCAAAAAAAACTAAATATAAACTCACCGAGCTTCGGGAGTGGTCCGCTGAACAAATTGTTGCAAAGTTTGTTCATCAATAAATGTGTACTTGTCCCAAGGATTTTGGTCGGTGAACCTCGGCAAAAATATACTTGTTAGCGAGAGAGGTATTAAACTTCCTCCACCGATCGACAATAAGACAATGTCTTGTCTTTCAACTTCTCGAGTCGGGGACATTATATGTAAGCCGGATAGTGTCCCAAATAGGTTGCTTTACTTTGCCGAAGTCCACATTTTTCCACTTATCAGTCAAGATGCTAACCTTGCTGCGTGCAAGACAGTCGACAAAACTAGTATATTTGCTTTTATTAGGACCGAAAGGTTGCAACTTTTCATCAAACTAAATCTCCAGCTTTGACCCAGAAGTCCGACTTAGGGTTACATCCATCATTCTTGTGCCTCTTCTACCACGAGCGTCTTTGGGCGGTTACGAGGCACATTGTCAGACGAAGAGGGTTCGTTCTGACTAACACCAGTAACTGGTGTTCCCGGAACACGAATGGAATCGTTTTCAGCGTTCATTTTCGAGACAGGAAGAGAGGAATGCTTGAGCAAATGAGAGCGTAACAGAGGCTAATGGTACGTGGGCGAGGAAGAGAGGGAATGCAACAGGAAGAGTGGTTTCACAACAAGAATAGGGGTTTCAGAGTTCAGAGGGACAACGTAAGTCGTAAGGTAACGTTTCGTTTGGGCGAGGAAGAGAGGGAATGCACAAGGAAGAGTGGTTTCACAACAAGAAGAGGGGTTTCAGAGTTCAGAGGGACAACGTAAGTCGTAAGGAACGTTTCGCGCGAAGAAGAATATATTTGGCGCTTTATTTTTAAGACCGGATGAACTAAAAAGATGTTCTTAAATGTTAAGTTTTAAGACTGTCGTTTATTAAGCTCCGAACTTAAAAGTAATAAACTATTTAGTACCGGTCACAATTTATGTCCGGTCTAAAAAGTATAATATTTAAGACCTTTGTTATATATATCCTAGGTCTTAAAAGTTTATTTAATTTTTTCCTCATTATTTTGGACCGAGAAAAGTCAGCCCCCCGTTAAGATTTCTCTATAAAGAAATTTGAACTTTCGTTTTTTTTTCAATAACATTTTTAAGACCGTTTGTTTTGTTAAGCGGTCTAAATAATATATTTAAGACTCATTGATAAAGGATGCGGTCCAAGAAGTTCTTTATATTTACAAAACTACCACCGGTCATACTATTAAGACCGATACTCATTAGGATGCGGTCCAAGAAGTTCTTTATATTTACAAAACTGCCACCGGTCATACTATTAAGACCGGTGCGTCATTACTCCGGTCTAAATGAGGCGGTCTTAAAGCCCTTTTTTTCCACTAGTATGGTGCCTTTTGAAGCAATGCATTTTTAATTAAAAGTCATAACAATATTGTTAAAAGTATAAGGGATTAATTGATTAGTTAGTTAAAAAGTTAAGGCTTAGTCTATATATATAGAGGCTCTTAATTATTGAGAGAAGTGGGTGTGGAGCCCTCACTATATGTAGAGAGGGAGTTAACTTGGTCTCCCTACAAGAAAGAGTTAACTTAGTCTCTCTCGAAGAAAGAGTTAACTTGGTCTCCTTCTAGGTTTTAAAGTTAACCATGAGGGTTACTCATTGTAAAGGGATGTTCTTCTTTTGTTAATAATACATGATTCCTCATCTTGATCCTTCTTCAATTATATTTGTTAACATATGTGTTAGACTCATGAACCTTTATGAACTATCATAACTTGCATAACCAATAGTTATTTAAAATAACATTTCCAATAAGAGTTACATCTTTATAGTATGTAGGTTTGTTTAAAATCCAATACAACCTTTTACCCAGAACCTTTAGTCATAACCTTTTATATATTTCTCTAGGAACCAAAGAGACATAACATTAGTGACCTTTAGTGTTATAACTCCCTATACAACCCTTTATATAAATTTCATAATTTATAAAGACATAACTTTTCAACAAACACATCTTTGCATTTTAAAATATTCCAACAAATGATTAATATCCAAGGGATCATGTATAATTTAGCTGAAATTGTAAAAACTCAGTATGAATGGAGAGCGAAGATAAATAAATATTGAAAAATAATAATAATATGATGTTGACGACATTAACCAACTATAATAACCAGTTACTTTATGAGTATATGTACTACATAAAGGGAGGAGAGAAAAGGAGTAGGATAAGTGGAATTATAAAATTTTAATAAAGAGAATAAGATTTTAAAAATAAAATTAATTAAAAAATTTAATCACACTTTTTAAACTTTTTTTAAAATCAATCTCATTAAAAATTTTCTTCCCCTCTTCATTTTCCTTAGTATTCGTACCAAACAAACAAAAAAGCTTCATCATCCTCCCTAACATAACAAAATGGCTCAATCTCAACGTTAATTTCATTCTTCATTTAAACCTAACATTTTATTTGTCCAAAATATGGCCTTAGAAAATGTTTCTTCCTCTTGTCTTTAATGTAAAACTTATTTCACCTTTAATTTAAACAACAAAATAGATCTTCTATTGATTGAACTACAAAATATACGTCTTCTCCTGTATGAAGTTCCCTGGCCACTTTTGTCATACCATAGCAATGAAGATGGCCAATTTCTTCTAGTAATGTTCCAGAATTCGAAAAAAGGCTTATGTGCTCATATAGGAAAAATTATGCCTTCCGATAAGCAATGGTGGCCTACAAAGGGTGGAAATAGGCCAGGTGGCCTGTCAAGAACTTAAGTTTACGTTTATCACTCTGAGAAGCTTGTAAGGCTTGTCAGGCCAGTCTGGGCCTGTGACACACACAAACACACACACACACACGCATGCACGCACCCATACATGCATGCACATGAACGCACATGCCCACGCACACGCACACGTGCGTGCACACACGAACACACACTCCAGCACTCTACGCCCCCACATTTATAACCAATATTGTGTTCTTATGTCAAAATTAAAAAAAAAAAACACCTGAAAATTTAGACCCTGTCCTTGCCCTCTCAACGTATATGGTTGCTAGCCGTCGCACATCTGCCGCCACGCTCTATACTCGCGCTCTTAACGTTCATGTTTGTTAGCCACCGCACTTCTCCAACCATGGTCGCTGGCTGTCATTCTCTTCCTCTTCTTCTTTTCAGTTTGTATCTATGCATCAGTATTGCGTTCTTATGTCAAAATCAGCCAAAAAAAAAAGACACTTGAAAATTTAGACCCTGTCCTTTCCCTCTCAACGTACATGGTTGCTAGCCGCCGCACATCTGCAGTCGTGCCTTATACTCGCGATCTCAACGTTCATGGTTGTCGGTTACCGCACTTCTCCATCCTCCATTCCCCATTTGTGGTCGCCGGCTGTCACTCTCTTCCTCTTCTTCTTTTCAGTTTGTATGTATATATGTTTTGTTATTTTAACCTAATTATAGACTTAAACATTTTGCTTAATGCTAACTCCAGTTACCGGAGTTTGTAGGAGGAAGGCAGAGGATAGTCAAATAATTGTGAGTAGCTTTCTTTCGCTTAAAAGAGTGGCTTTCTTGGGGCTTGATTCGACTTGATTTCAGTATCTCTTGTATCTCCATCTAAAAAAAATCCTGATGTTTGTAGGTTATGTTTTTCATTATCTCTTGGTCTTCGTTTGTTATCTCCATCTTCATATATATATCAATAGATTAGACATAATCTATGCCTTTTAACGGCTCAATATAATGTGACAGAAGTTATGAAAAGAACTTAATCTTTGAGTCAAATATAGAGCTTTGTTTCATAGGTTCAAATGATACAGATCTAGTACATTAATGAGGAATTAATAAGATCTCTAAAAATAATTTCTTATTTCCTTTCAATTAAAGATGTAGAATTGTAGATGCACTACTTACAAATTTGGTTTCTTCCTTTCCCTGATAAAGAAATAATTAGTGAACAATAAAAAAGGCTAAATGAACAATGATGCAAATTCATGAATGCAGTAAGATGCCCAAGAAAGATTGTTTTAGGGTTAATTTGTTTCTTACCTGGAATATAATGAGATTACATAAATCCCGATCAAGATTAGGTTTTGTAAGCATTTGAAAATCCAGGCCTCTTTAATCAACCTTATGCCAGGCCAGGCCTGTGTACAGGCCAAGTTTATGATAATAAAAAGGCCTCTAACAAGCCACCCTGTCGCAAAATAGGCCTAACCTATTAAGGATGAAGCCTAGTCTGGCCTGATTCCACCCCTACTCATACCATTGGAAGCTTTTAATATTGTCTTATTGACTAAGCATTTATGGTGAGTTATGGGCTTGTGGCTAACCGATATTCATTATTGAGCAAAGTGATGCTTACGAAGTACTTGGATTCTAAAAGGCATTATTGTTTCAAACTTGTATAATACAACAATTCCACTCTATGGTGGCATATAATTAAGTCTGGTAAAGTGGTAACTGAACGCCTTACCTAGCAAATAGGTGATGGTTCTTCAATATCTTTAAATTGTCGATTATGGTGACCTCTATAGTAGTCTGGTTTGTTATACCTTGACTTGAGTGTGTCAAACCTTATACTATGTTCTAAAGGCTCTTGGAATATTACTTTCTTATCCTCCCTCTATCCCAAGAAAGTGGTTCAACAATTCGCTAAATACTTAGTTCTTCTATCTCGTTCACTTGACATTATAAGGTAGGTGGGTAATAATTCTGGAGTATACATTGTTCGAGATGGCTATTGATTGCTTCAATGCACCTGTGGACAGTCCATTTCTTTAGAAAATGAGGTATGTGATTTGATTTGAAAATTGTACCTACCCCAGGCTAAAACTATTACTTTGGAAGATAGTAAGACGCGTTTTATCCACAACACATTTCCTTTACAATAGACACATGACAGCTTCCAAGTTATGTTATTTATGTGCTTGTAATTTTGAATCTTTAGAACACCTGTTTTTATATTGCCTTTTATCTAGAGCATGTTGATTTGGTAGTATAGCTGGTTTTAAAATTGATAACAACCCTGACAAATCTTTGCAACAGTAGATACTCACATATATATGGTTGTTAAATCACAAAGATTCTAGTAATTTCATGACATATCTATCTTTCCAATTACTTGAATCCTTGGGTTTGCCAGAAATCAAATAGGTCATACATGTATAAGAATATATCCACAACAAGTAATCAAGATGGCTCATGCTCGACCAAGTGCAGTTATCTCTTAAATCACAAAGATTCTAGTAATTTCATGACATATCTATCTTTCCAATTACTTGAATCCTTGGGTTTGCCAGAAATCAAATAGGTCATACATGTAAAAGAATATATCCACAACAAGTAATCAAGATGGCTCATGCTCGACCAAGTGCATTTATCTCTTAAATCACAATAATTTCATGACATATCTATCTTTCCAATTACTTGAATCCTTGGGTTTGCCAGAAATCAAATAGGTCATACATGTATAAGAATATATCCACAACAAGTAATCAAGATGGCTCATGCTCGACCAACTGCAGTTATTGATAATTGAATATTTCATACACTACTTTTTGTCTCTTGATTAATAATTTAGGACTCTTTAGCTAATAAATAATGACTTTTATACTTATTTGGGCTTTGGGCCTTTGATTATATTTTAGCCATTTTTAATAATAAAATTCCATTTTTACATTGCTTCACTATTTTCACCATAACTCTTGAACCAGACATCGGATTTGCCTCATTTTTGTTTCATATTTCAGATGCTTCAGAGAGCTACAATTGTTATGAAGACATGAAGGGAAAATTTGGACACGAGGGTGGTTGATTTTGGAGCCGAAGTCAGATGAATATTTCTGGATTTTATTTGGGCTCGAATTTTGTAACTAAAGCCCACTTTTATTTTATTTTCGTTTTGGGCTGAACCATTAGGACCCATTTCCATTTTAGGTTAACTTTAAGTTAGATGGCAGCCACAAACATTCATTCATTCACGTTTTTAGATTTTGGTGGATCAAAATAGGAGTTTTTAAATTCTCTAATGTTCTTCGCGTTCTTCGTCTGTTCTTTGTTTTTCCCAGTCATGTTCGGCTAAATTTCTGTGATTAACCCAATGATGAGGATTCCATGCTCCCTCCGGAGAGCTCGTGCTTAATCGGTAACGTTAGTCGTTTTGTTTTCATCTTATCGGATTCGATTTACGAAAATAGTTCGAATATTAGATTTAATATTCGGTTTGGTTCATCCCAAGGATCGAGTTCGAACTAGGTTTAAAGTTTTTGTGCGATTGCATAGTGGGACGCCACTGTTCGGACATATTCTAGGCGATCATCTAGTCGAGGGATTTTCTGGATGAACGCAGAGATTTCAGTTTATCCAGAACCAAACGCGGGTTCGTTCATATTTCGTTCAATGATGGAAGTCTCTGGAATCTGAATGTTGGGTTGATCGTTTTTGATCTGTTTCTGCATATTTCAATCTGTTTCTGTTTACTTTCATTTCTAATCTGTTTGAATCAACAAAACCCCCATTTTCATTTGTTTCGCTGTTGCTGTCGATCAAACCCGCTGCGAATTCATCAGGGAAACGACCCAGGCTCATGCTTGACCAAGTGCATTTATCTCTTAAATCTTATCTCAAATAATGTTTTGATAGCAATGCATTGAAGGAACAGATGAAGCAGGAGAATGAGAGATACCATTATCAATGATGTTCCTTTCCTCAATAGGATGTTATTTTCAGAACTAAAATCAAAGGCCAGAGAAGCATGTAAACTACAGTATTTTTGGCTCATACTCGTTTCCATGAATGGTTACTTATCCTTCAAACCAAACTCAGAGTCCTTCAATTATAGTTGTTGGCACTAAGAGATGCTATGACTTTCACAATCAGACAACAACTCATTGACCACCTTAAGACATTTCCGATACACTGTGAAATAGTTAAGAAATCCTATACAAAAATCTTTACTAGAACAAAGAATATTTTTTAGAATCTATCTTACCTTTTAAAGGGTGTTTATATACCATTAAGCTACTTTGTTGTTCTGGTGTAAAACACAAATGTCTAGCCTTAATGGACTAGCAGGTCATTTATATAGGATCAATGGAGTATCTATGTGGAAGACATCGAAAGGAATATTAGATTACTCTCCCAAATATCTATGTAGAAGATACTAAAGAAAGCGACGGATCACTATGCAACACGAGTATGACGTTTAGCCAAAAAGGGTTAGGGTGTGTATACAGTGAGGCTAAATAGTAAATAGGGTGAATAGAGAATATGTTCCTTTTAGGTTAACCTCCCATTTATAGAGATTACCTTTAGGGTTTCGGTCCTTGGGCTTTGTGCGCCTCCAGGTCCACGTTTCAACCGCATTACCTGCACATTCCATGATTATAGCCTTGATTATAGGCCAATTAGTATGTTACTTGATTATGGAAGGATTCTGGTACAACTCGTCCTTCCTGGGACACATAGCTAATGGGTCTTATATATGAGTCCATAACAGTTGCCCTCCAACCTAGTAGTTCAGGTCTTTAAGCTGCCAGGATGTACTGATTATTTAACCCGGATTTTGTATCTGACTTGTTTACCTCGATCTTTTCGATCTCCATCTAACTTATCTCTAAGGTTCACCAAACTCTGGATTCATTTTTGGCTTGCCCCCGAGGACATGCATACCCGGTTGGTTTGCCTTGAAAATTCGCTTTCTTTCATAATAGCTGGGATTATATTTGTACCTTTTTAATCCGAACTACTAGGTTTGCCTATTTCTATCATGAGCTTCCCCCAATCCGGGATATCATGAGCAAATAATAGCATACCTCTAGTTTTCATTCGCCTACTCCACTAACAACTTGACAGCTGTCGTATGCTATCATCATGGCGTATAACCGCCATTTCACGCGTAGTGACTGCTTCTGCCGTCTTTGATATTCGTGCACATTTAATGCCCACGTCGCCTCGTATCAATAATCATTACACTTTTTTTGTGTGGAAAATCTGCTTTTTAATGGGAATTGTCTTCCCTGCCCCTGACTTTTCAAATTCGTAACATTTATATATTCTCATCTTCCGCCTCTTCTTACCACTTCTTGCTTAAAACTCCTTTTGCCTTCCTAGAGACTCTATCTTCTACCAAGCCCTCTTCCCTCGATACTTTTGTTTGCAACACTTAGCTCCTTTCACCTTTCCTACATTCAGGTATTGTTACTGCTTCCTTTCATCTATTTTCATTCTTGCTTCTCTAACCATACTCGCCAAAACCTATTTTCTGGTTTACTGGATGTGCACTTAAGGTTTCTGGGATTCCTGAGTAGTTTCTTCAAGTTTCTGGGTTTTCAATTTCATTCTCATCCTCTCTCCCCCTCTTAGGATATTATTTACGAGGTAATAATGCGAAAATACCATTATAGGATATCTGAGAAAGTCAAGGGACGTATGTTCGCCTCGCAAGTGTACGAGTTTCGCAAGTAATAAAGTGATAAGTAAAGTATTGTTCCCACGAGGATTTGTTTAACAAATTGGTCAAGCAAGAGGCTTAGTGAATTTCATCAAGTTGAGATAGAACAAAGTTTTGATTTGGAAAGAGAATTTTTAAAGACTATTTCTAAAACTTAAAAATTAATAAAGACAAATGACTTTTGACTTCAAGGATAAAAGAGCCTAGGATTCTTCTTCCCCTTTTTCACTTCATAAAACTTGGTCAAATACCTCTCTAGTAGCATTTCAATACATACATGTGTTAGTCTAAGGTTCACAAATACTTGACCCACTCTCTCAAGTCAAAATCAAGTTTCTCTTCTCATTAAAATGCACAATCTCTTGCTACAATTAATGAGAATCAATCTTTAAGCAACAACCCTAATGTGACAATGCAAGGTTAGTAAATATATCTCTATTTTACCAACAAACCATCCATTTATCAAGTAAACTTCAAGACAAGCATGATTTCAATCAAGTTCTACACCTAGATTAGCTCTCTCGAGTCAAAACCTATGTGAATAAATCATCTAAATGGAGTCCAATCACTTAGAAGCATTGAGCCAAGGTTGAAATCAACACATGTGTATATTTATCTACCAAAAGAGAGGAATATTCAAGTTTTAATCCATACAAAGGGTAAGAAGAACCCTAGAATGAAATGTTTAGCTACTCATATTCAAATACAAAGAGATTCTAAGTAAAGGAACTGAATACATGAAGAAACTAGGAAGAAAAGAGAAGAAAGAGGAAGAGCCAAGGTGAAAACCCCAAAATCTCTCTTAGGTTGAGCACCCAAGCCTCCAAGATTGTCCAAATCTCTCTCCTAAGCTCTTCCATTGTGTGCCCACTTGTTTCCTTAGGTCAAGAGTGTGTTTTTCGGCCCTTCCCTTTAGGTTAAATAGGTTTTTTTCTGTTTCTGAATTGTAAAAATGCGCAGCTGTACTTTCTGCATTTTTTCTGACTGGCTACGGCCAGTTGTCACTTTCCACGGCCACTACTTGCTGCGGCCAGTTGTGACTTTCCATGGCCAGTACTGGCTGCGGCCAGTTGTGACTTTCCATGGCCAGTTGCACAGGCTCTTCTAGCTTTGCACTGCTTCACCTCCTTTATTTCTTTCCTTGTTTCTTGGTTCTTATAGAGCTTCAAAACTTGTCTCCCTCTTCCTACAAAAGAGGAAGCAATTCTCAATTCTCAATTCAGTCATAAACTCTATAATAACAAGAATTTCTTTGATTTTTGTCTTATACTTTGATATGCACATTTTCCTCTATGACTTCATTTCTATGCACATTTTGAACCAAAATAGGTAAAAGGAGAGAGAAAATGTGATGGAATATTGTCAATTTCTAAGAGTTAACACACCCTCAAACTTAAATATTTGCTTGTCCTCAAGCAAAAACATGTATGTTCACTAAATTTCTTCAGTTTTTGTCATTGATGCATGAATAAATTTATCCTCATCTACTGCTCAAAGAGTTATATAAAACAGGAAATCAACTAAATATGCACAAATGGACACTTCATAGATTTAAAACATGCTTTTCAAGAATTTCCACATGTGAGTGTGTGAATGGAGTTGACACGTACTCCTTTTGCACTGCTAAAGTTAAAAGCAACAATTCAAGTCATATAACTATATTCAAACAATCAATTCCATCCTTCTCTAATTTCCTCCTCTTTTCTTCTAATTCACTTCACTTGGACTTAAAAATCAAAGGGACTTTTCAGCTTGTAATGGGGCTAGAGGTGAAGGTTTTCACAAGAAAAGGTAAAGGATAATCAACAAATACCTCAAGATAGATGATAACCACTTAAGGGGTTTCTTCCTTTTCTCATTAAACACACTCCCCAAACTTGAACCAAATTGATCTTTTCCATATCAAGCCTTCTTGGACTTTCTTTCTTTCTTTCTTCTTTTTTTTTTTATTATACACCATTTTTTTTGTTTTTGTTTTTTGAAATCTATACATTGTGAACCCTTTTACTTTCTACATTCTTTTCTAATCATTTGACACTCTACTCATCACTATATTCCACAACCCCAATAAATTATCATCTATCTCAAAGCAAAGGAATCATGGTTTTTCACATTGGCTAAGGTAGGTAGATGTAGGTCTTTCAAAAAGAATCTATAATTGGTTTTTCATTAAGGCCCAAAATAAGGGTTCAAGAGGGAATATAATCAATTAGGTAGGCTTGAAAGGCTCAATCGCATTTTATGAAGTGCCCTAATCCTTTCTTTAAATCTTATGAAATAAATCAAAAGCTTTGAAGAAGTCCAAAGATTATTTTGAAATCAACAGTTTGAAACAAAGGCATATAACCTAATTTGCCACAAAGCCCTTCAACAAAAACATCCAGAATAAAGTTCACTCCAATAGTGCTTTCTTAATTTGAAAATTCCTGAATGGCATGATTTATCACTACAATCTATCCATCAATACACATTAAACAAAATTTCCTATCAAACATAAAAGATTGAGCAGTAATTTCTATCATCGGATCATTCAAGCAACTTTGACAAATACCTAGAATTTCAGTTCATTTTTAAAATTCTTCACAAACAAAAATTTAAGCATGAGAAATTTCAAACATTCCAACAATTCTCTTTCAAAAACCTGTTCAAAATTTTCACTGTGCACTCATCAAAGTTTCAAAAATTTTCAGAATTGCAGCAAACTTTCACCCCCAAACTTAAAACGGACAATGTCCTCATTGTCAACTAAAAGAATGGGAAAACAAAGAAGTAGAATCGATACCTGATTCAGCTCATATCCACAGCATTTACAAACTAACCAGGCCCTCAATAGATTAGCCACAACATGTTCAAAATTGCTACCAGTACTAGCTATCAACAGCTAGGATATTAACAAACACAACAGGCAATTCATTGAAAGAGATAATTATCTAAACCACTCAAAATAGCCATCAGTAGCTAGAAAAGTTAGATTCACATGCTAACAAGAGTGTCAAATAACAGTGGCCATCAGTAACCATCAAGAACCATAAGCAGATATCCACATCAAAAAGCTATCAACAATCTAATCCAAACTAGATGAAGGCACCGACTGTTAAATCATTGGACACAGGAGTCATGCACATCAACAACAATAAGATGGGCACAATAAAGCATATATCCATCAGCAAAAATATCAAGCACAATCTAAGTATCTCTACAAGCTTAACCTTCACAAACCTAAGTAGAATTCTAAATAAAACAAACAAACAAAAACACAAAAACAATAAATCACACTCAACAACAAACACATAAAACGAAAAGGAACTTATTTAATCATCCTAAAAAGAAAAGGAAAAGGTCCCCAAAACTTAGAATCAAGCTAAAACCAAGCATCCAATCAATATTCCAAGCCTACACCTACTCCTCACTGCTTTAGAAGACCACTTACTTTCTCACAATGAAATTTCAAAGATGGAAGAGGCAGCTGATCCATCAATTTCATTGTGGTAGATCAAAATATTTCAAAAGATAAAGTCAAGGGCAAGAGAGAAGCAAAAGGTCAAAGGGAAAACAAAAGTTTTTATAGTTGAAAAATCAAAACATCTTTGGTTTATGTAGATGACCAAAAGCTTTTCCCATATCAAAATCAAATGATCCAAGCGAAATTGGTTTCAATAGATGCAATCATTAATTGCATAAAACCAAATAATCACAAAGTGAGTTTCAAAGCCTATTGTTATCTTGTTGAATAAGAATTTGGTTTGCCACAATGAAATGATATTAGTACAAGCTCAAGGTGCAAAACAGAGTGACCGAAAATTAGTTCACAACTTGGCAAAGTCTGGCCAAATCAAGCAACTATATGAGTAGTTCTGAATTCTTGTGGATTGGGGTTCAAGCTGGGTTTTCACAAATAATAAACACATTGCCATTTACATAATGATATAGTAATCAGTATGTAAAGGCATGTTTTCATGGTTCAAAACTTAATTGCAACCTTTTCCAGTTAGAATCCACAACCCAAGAAAAATTCAGAGCATCCTTGTCTAGAAACAATTAAGTGCTTAACCAATATAGTATGTTGTGAACTATATCAAAAACACATCCAAAATCAACCAAAGATATCCAAGACAGAATGTACCAAGCAACCATCGTAGTTGCCACATGCTAATCCTTACATCACATCTAAATTCAAGCTTAATTCGCAATGGTCCCAATAACTTGGTAGAGCATAACTTCCAAAATCATTTAGCATATCATCAAGAGAACAACTAGTAGCAGGTTCATTTTGAAAAATTTCCTCCCTATTATTTTATTTTTTTATTTTTAGTTTAAAAGCAAAAGCAAGTCAAGAAACCTGTGGAGATTCCAAGCAGAGTAGTATTTCCAGTTACACATCCGTATGTAAATGGATATTCTAAAGACATTAAAAATTCATATTCAACAATAACCAAAGTTGTCAGAATGTATCCACAAGTTTCAGATTCAGGGATATATTTAGTTCTCATGATGACCAAGCATATGCAGAACCATCTAGGAAATTAAAACTCAAATTTTAATTTCAGTCTAGAGACTATCAAAACAAGCAAGAACTACACTAATCCTCAGATTAAAACTCATCAGTTAAAGCCTCAGTTAGCATGCTTAAATTTGAATCAAAATCACAGCCTTATCACAATGCAACCGTACTCCAGTTTTTTTTCTTCTATGAAACTACCCAAAACCAGAATAACTCGAGGGAAAAGAGACAAATGATACCTCTATGATACAGAACAAGAGCAGAAAAGACAGAGGCAAAACAAAGCTGCAGAGATAGTGGTCGAAGCCTCGACTTTGGGAAAAAGAACGTCGGTGAAATCGTGAACGAGCAAGAAGAGGACGATTGTGGGGGAGAGGAAGAAGAAGCAAGAGTGAGCGAGAGGGTGGTGGCTGGCCGACGGTGAACGGAGGGAAAGTTGGGGCTTTTGTGGAGGAAGAGCTTCGGAGGAGGAGGCTATGGAAGAAGGGTGGCCGACGGTGGGAGGTTGACGGTGGTGGTGGATCGCGAAAGTGAAGAACGGAGGTGAGTGATGCAAAGGAGTTGGATTGCGAGAGGGAGGCCGTGAGAGATGGTGGCGATCGAATGGGGAAGAGTGAGAAGATTAGGGATTTGAGAAGCAAGCGCGGGTTGAGAGATTTGGAGGTGAGATCTGGGAGCTCTTCATTCTCGGTGAAAGCGATGAAGATGTGACCGAGGAGGATGATGAGAAACATACGAAGCTAGGGCTTGGACAAAATGAGATTTAGGGTTTGATGGGCCCATGAGAAATTCCACTTTCAGATTAGGGTTTTTTTTTTAAAAAAAAAAATTTGGGATGAATGTGGCTTTAATTTGGGTTAAGTTCATTTGGGTAAAATGGGAATTAACCTAAATAATGAAGGGCAAAGTGGGAAGAAGAAAAAAAATTTATTTTTTTTAAATTTTTTTCTTTAAAAAAAAATCGATTTTTTTTATATATAATAATTTTTTTAAAAAAATAATACATTTTCTTTTTTTTTTCTTAAATAAAATTGAAAATAATTCTTAAATTAAAGAAAAACACTTGCCTGAGGAGTAATTAAATTTTTTTTTTTAAATTTAAGAGGACCACTTTCCACAGCCAGTTGGAACTTTCCGCAGAAAGTGAACACAGAGAACACTTTCCACGGCCAATTGCAACTTTCCGGAAAGTAAACACGAGACCACTTTCCACGGCCGGTGGAAACTTTCCGCGGAAAGTGAACACGAGACCACTTTCCACGGCCGGTTGCAACTTTCCGCGGAAAGTGTTTCTTTGTAAAAAACAAAACAAAACAACGAGAATTGCAAAACATAAGAAACATTCCCAAATACCACAAGAATAACCCACTAAGCTTTATGCTAATCATCATCAACCAAATTACTCAAGATCAAGCACTTTAATCCATCCAAGACCATAAGGCACACATACACACATCTCCATAGGGAATACCACAACACATCAAATTTTTAGCACTCAAGTCATAGTCACATATGGATTTCACACAGAGACTCAACCAAATGATCACAATAGTCATAGTATTACTCAAAATTAACTAGTCATCACAATTGCACCCCAGAATCATATATATATGAGCTTAGAGACAAATGAACTTCCCTCAAAAGCATTTCCTTTATAGCACATGAATTCTTCCTCCTTCATAAATACTCCTCTCAGCTGCAACAGTCTAATTCTAAGTTGGGTACCTTTTCTTCCTACAAAACAAAAAGATCAAACATAAACCTACTAAAGAAAAAAAATAAAAACATACACACACAAAATGAAAAGATTTGGTTTAGAGCTTGGGTTGCCTCCCAAGAAGCGCTTAGTTTATAGTCTTTAGCTTGACTCTTCATGGTGGTCACTCCTCATTAACTAAGTAGATAGTGGACACCAGCCTATTCACATCTCCGCCCCAATAATGCTTCAATCGTTGACCATTAGCTTTGAATTTTTCACCCTTCTCATTTTCCAGCTCCACATCACCAAATTTAAATGCTTGAACCACAGTGAATGGATCGGACCATCGAGATTTTATCTTTCCCAGAAATAGACTTAACTTGGCCTTATAAAGAAGCACCCTTTGACCAGGTTCAAAACTCTTGGTTATAATTTTGCTGTCATGATCCCGCTTGATCTTCTCCTTGTATACCCTTGCATTCTCATAAGCATTTAGGCAAAATTCATCTAACTCATTGAGTTGAAGTCGCCTCTTCTTCCTCACAGCTTTAGGATCAAAATTTAGCTTTTTGATAGCCCAATAAGCTCCATGCTCCAATTCCATCGGTAAGTGGCGTGCTTTCCCAAAATAAGCATGCTTGAGATGAGAAGGTAATGGCTTCAACTCTAGAATCGGAGGAACTTCAATAGAAGGCTTCAATGGGGTATTTAAGGCATCAGACACCTCAAGTGGTTCAAAAGTCCTTGGTTTAGAATGAGAAACTGGGTCAAAATGAAAGATTTCTTCAACAAAATCTTCATCAAACTTCTCAAAGCTCTTCTCACATAGAAGCATATGATTCCTGAGGAATAACTTCATCTAATGTATCTACAAAAGAACATTGAGCTGAATCATCATGAGATTTCAAGCCCTTTTGCATGTTGAATATCACTTGCTCATCATCAACCCTCAAAGTGACCTCACCCTTCTCTACGTCAATGAGAGTCCTTGCAGTAGCTAAGAATGGACGCCCAAGGATTAGAGGAATTTTCCAATCAACTTCACAATCAAGCACTACAAAATCGGTGGGGAAGATAAACTTGTCAACTTTAATTAAGACATCCTCTATGATTCCTCTAGGTTTAGAAATGCTACGATCGGCCAAGAGAAGAGTTACCGTAGTAGGTCTTGGCTCTCCTAAGCCCAATTGGTTGAAAACAACTAGAGGCATCAAGTTAATACTTGCACCTAAATCACAAAGTGCTTTACCATTAAAGTTTTTCCCAATGTTGCAAGGGATGTAGAAACTTCCCGGATCTTTAAGCTTAGCAGGTAACTTCCTTTGAATGATAGCACTACATTCTTCAGATAATGCCACAGTCTCAAATTCATTGAATCGCCGCTTCTTAGACAAAACATCTTTAAGGAACTTAGCATATTTAGGCATGCTCTCCAAAGCTTCAAGCAAAAGGAATATTCACATGGAGTTGTTTGAACATGTTCACAAACTTTTTGAATTGAGCATCTTCCTCTTTCTTCTTGAATCTTTGAGGAAAAGGTAGTCGTGGCATAAAAGGAGGAGTAATTGGCTTTCTCATTTTCTCATCATTCATGTTTTGCTCTACCTTCTTATCTTTGCCAACATCCTGCAAACTGTCTTCACCTTGCTTTCTCTTCTTAGTTTCATCTTCTTCCCTCACACTTTCTTCATCAACATCAACAATCACTTGATCACCTTGCCTTGCTTGAGGAGTACTTGAACTAGGAACATCCGGTAGCACTCTTCCGCTTCTCAAGTTAACAAAGCATTGCATTCCTCTTTTCCACCTCATTTTGGGTTAGAAATGGTATCACCAGAAGATCGCTTCTTGACATAACATTCAGTTGTGTTGCTAATTGCCCCATTTGCACTTCAAGATTTTTAATAGTTGTTTCATGGAGGAAAAAGTAGCCTTAGAAGATTCTACTTCGACAAGATTCGAGCAAGCATCTTGTCCGTTTTAGATTCCTCTTCCTTAATAGGAACCTGCCTTGATTGCATTTGAAAACCGGGTGGAATAGGCTTAGTACCAGATGTAGACCCATGTGCTTGATTCAAATTGTTACCTTGACTCCAAGAAAAATTGGGATGAGTTCTCCAAGCACTATTGTAGGTCTGTGAATAAGGGTTGCCTTGAGGATGTTGAAACTTGCCCATATAGTTGACAGATTCAGTGGTCATGTAAAGAGGAAAATAGTCGGGCATATGGACATCATGGCATTGATCACATACAATTGGTGTGGCATGAATAGAATGCACACCTTGAGAAGTGCTCTTTTGCATTTGAGACTCTAGCACATCAAAGCGCTTATTCAAAGCGGATAAGAGAGTTACAATTTGTGAGGAAGAGTCTTCTTTTGCATTAGGCATGGTTTGGTTAGTCCTCCTATCATTGCCTTGAGTATTGTTTGTAGACAACTGATCCAACAATCGAATCACCTCATTCACAGGAATATTCCGGTATCCTCCATTGGTCATAGAATCAACCATTGCTTTAGATTGAGGATTAAGTCGAGTACAAAAAATTTGGACTACAACCCATTTTTCCACCCCATGATTAGGGCATTGCTTCATTAACATCTTGTATCTCTCCCAACCAGCGTAAAGATGCTCATCTGGATATTGTTTAAAGCTTAGAAATTCATCCCTAACTTCCACAGATTTGTCATCAGAAAAGAATCGACCTCTAAACTTAGCTTCAAGATCGGCCCAAGAATGGATAGATCCTTCTGGAAGATTGTTGAACCAGTCTCTCGCCTTGCCTTGTAGAGAAAGAGGGAATAACCGTAGCTTCAAAACATCTTGGGGAACTCCATTTTGCTTGAACGAATCACACGCTTCCAAAAAGTACATCAAGTGCTTGTTGGCATCTTCATTGTGAAGACCATGGAACATCCCATGCATTTGAAGCATTGTTATCATAACCGGCTTGATCTCAAAGGTACGTGCTTGCATGTCCAAAGATCCGAATGCAAGATTGAGGGCCTTGCATATTCCAACTAGCAAAGTCATTGACAGTAGGTCTATCATATTCATCATCTCGCCATGGTTTCGATGCAGATTCAACCTCTTCTTCAATGAGAGTCTCTTCTTCAATGAGAGGCACTTCGTCAATGAGAGGCACTTCGTCAAGTACCACTACCAATCCGTCCGGATGCAAGTTTTGCATATACAAAGATGGTACCTACAAGAGAAACAAGCAAGAGCGAGTATCAAACTAAAACAAAAGATCAATAAAGGAAAGAGAGAAAGAAAAATGGTAAACCTAACTAAAAGCTCAAGCGAAATTTACTAACACAAGCCAAAGGTTGACCAAAGGATTTGTTTGCACAAATCCCTAAGAACGGCGCAAATTTACTAACACAAGCCAAAGGTACCTAATAACATATTAACCACCATATTAGGAATGCAAATTGAGATTAAATCATCAACCCCAAAGGTCAAATGTGGGGGGCAAATTGCCCAAGAAGAGAGAGGAAAAATTGTTTAATAATCAAGATATCATGAAGATAAGAGCACATGTGTTATTAAATAAAGATCTTCAATAGTAATAGGATATTTCTACATAAATGGAAGGCCAAGATTAGATGTAATAAAGTTAAATCCAATGGTTCTAAATTAAACCTATAATTAACCTTAATCCTCTTGTAATTGTGTGAGCCAATGATAAATCAAAGAATTGAGCTTAATCCTCATAAAATTAAATGGACCAATGGGAAAATTAAGCTATAGATAAATGGTGAGGATTTATTTTGAACAAACACAAATTGATCCAATGGTGAAGGATCAAGATGAGGGGATAAATGATTATTTAATAAATTAAGTTATTATAATTAGCACATGGTAAATTGAAGCACATGCAAGGGATAAGGTTCAGTTAATAAAAATGGAAGAGGATAGAATGCATTAATGAGGGGAACAATTTGGAAGAAGAAGATGTACTTATGAGATAAGGTTTTAAATGGCTAGTAAAGGAAAAATACCTAATCACTTAAGGTCTAACTAGAGCAATTGTCTTTGAATAATAAAAAGCAAGGGAAGCCTTTGAAGAAGGCTATTATTTTCAAAAATTGGGAGCTAATGGGAGACTTAGGTAAGCTTTATAAACACCTAAATACATTATTGTTTAGTTGGCAACCAACTATCAACTTGTATCTAGTTTCAAAGGACATTTAGAGCTAACTAATGTCATTAATGAATTACAAAAATCATCCCCTAAAGTCTTCTTGCACATGGGAAAGAGAAAGGGAAAAAGAAAACTTGAAGAAGAAGAATGAACTAATCAACACATGGGATAAAATACACATGGAGTCATAAATGGAGCACATGGGAGCATTTATGAAAATAGAAGAGGATAAGCTTAGTTTATTATTGTTTAAGCAAGATATTATAAAACAATGCACATGGGATCATTTAATACAAATTGGATGAAGGAGAGAGATGAGGGGACTTTTTTTGAGTTGTGTGTGTGTGTGTGTGTGTGTGAGATTACTATAAACCAACCAATGAGAAAAATCAAAGAAAAATGGCTAAATCCTATGTAAATGAAATAAACCAATGAGAGCATTCTTCTTTATATTTTGTGTCTTCAAAAAGACCAAGCCAACATGAGCCATTGATTAGGAAAGATGATCTAATGGTTTAGGATCATCAACTTTTACTATAAATAGTGACCTTGGGTCTCTTCATTCTTCACACCAAAATCAACCTTAAGCAGTGGCGGACCTACATTGGTGCCAATGTGGCAAGTGTAGACATAAAATATATATAATTTGAAAGAAATTTTTTAACATTATGTATAGGTGGAACAGATGGTAAAAGCTCTGGTCTCTCCTCTTACTCACAGGTCGGCGGTTCAAGCTCTCAAACTTCCTTTTACCCTTTTTTCCCCCATTTCCATTGCTCTCTCTGCCCGACGTTCCCCAAACCATTTCCCCCAAATTTCCATCGTCCTTCTCTACCCGACGTTCCCCAAACATTTTCCCCCAAATTGCCATCATTCTCTGCCTCGTCCGGGCCGCTCGCCTCGTCGTCCGTGGCCGCCGCTCTCGTCTCGTCACCTACTCCCCACCAAAATTTCCATCATTCTCTGCCCTAAGCCCGATGTTCCCCAAACGTTTTCCCCCAAATTTCCATTGTTCTCTGTCTCGTCCTCGCTACCTTGTCCGTCGCTCGCCGCTCTCTCGCTTCTCGTCTGCCGTCGCTCAGCCTCGCTCAACCGTCGAACAGCATAGAATCGGCTCAATCGATTCTGTCTCAACTCTCAAGGTAATTTTCCAGTCTCTATGTTGATCCTCTGAGTAATTTGTCAAGTATGGGAAAATCTGAGTATCAGTCATTAGTGTATTACATTTTCGTTATCTATAATAGACGATGGAAATTTGTTGATCTTCTCGTCTCTGTCTTTGGAATAATGCTTGGGGACAATGTAAATTTGTTGATCTTTTGTCCTCTCGTAGGCTGGAATAATGCTCATTTTGTGTGTGTTAAAATCCTCTGTGCTGGAATAGGCAAAATCTAAAATAAAGAAACTAAAAAAGTTGCACAATAATCCTCTGTGTGTTAAAATCCTCTGTGCTAGAATAATCCTCTATTTTGGAATAAGCAAAATCTAAAATAAAGAAACTGAAAAAGAGAATTCCTATATACCAAATAGCGTAGAGTTCAATCCTTGTCAACAATCTCTATTAGGTCAGTAAACAATTAAAATGATCATATTATCGGCATGATCTCCAATTCTTTAACTTGATATAAAAGATCATTTGGCTTGATGTTCATGAGACAAATTTTGCGGTAACTAACTAGTTAGCAGATCACCTACCACAATCACAAATTAGCAAACCAACTAGAATTGAAAGTCTGAGCCAGTTATATTGAGCACCATAAGCATAAAAAAGGGAAGCACAACCATTAATGAATGTAAAGATATGGATTCAAGCATTTACAGGGAAGAAAACTCACCATTAATGAATGTATTTTGAAGCTTAGCAACTACAATTCTTTTGAGGGAGTTCTTTATTGCAAGCCACACTTTGGCCAACTTTTCAAAAGAACTGGTAGTCTTGATAAAAGCTTCAAAGGTAACAAAGCTTTCATTGATTAGCTTTCTTTAAATTTCATTGCTCTACATTAGCTTCATTGATTAGCTTTATTTAAATTGCTTTGGAGTTGGAAATCATAGCTTCAGTTGCCTAGTGTCCTTGTATGAAAAAAGATTCAATCTTATAGGTTTCGATAGAGGAAACATTGAGATGAGCTAGCTTATAGGTTGCAACATGTTCCCTAAGCTTGTCAAACTTTTTTTCTCCCAGAAAATTTCAACGATACAATCTTATTTCAAACATCTAAAACCCACAAATATAGAACCCGAATCTCAAAGTGAGCAACTTTCAAACAGCATTTCAATTCCAACTGTCCAAGAATCCTCCCAACCACCACAAGCACCTCAATTTCAAATTTTTCAATCACCACCTCAAGGAAAATTCAATATAGAAAATCTTGAAGCGGATTCGGGAAAAAGACCTTCAATTTATTCAATGACATCAAATCCTATAGAAAGAGAGGATATTCGGAGAGCTTATTTGCTCAAGGGCCAACTCAACCTATTCTTAAACCATTCCCTCAAACGGAACTATATGGAAAATTGCGTAGATTCAATCCTAAGTGGTATGAAGAATTTGGTTCCTGGTTGGAATATAGTGTATCAAAAGATGCAAGTTATTGTTTGTATTGTTATCTACTTGATATGGAGGTTGGAGGTAGTGGTTTGACGCAGGAAGCATTTGTTGGTGTGGGGTTCAAAAATTGGCATAAGAAGGATAGAATCAAAGTTCATGTTGGAGATAATAATAGTGTTCATAATAGATGTTATCAAGCTTGTCAAGATTTGATGAAGCAAAAGCAACATATTGATATTGCTTTTTCAAATATTTCTGACCAACAAAAAATTGATTATCGTATTCGGTTGAAAACTTCTTTAGATTGTGTTAGATTCCTACTACGCAATGGTCAGTCTTTTTGGGGACATGATGAATCTACAAGTCAAGAATCGAAGAATGCTTTTGTAATCATTCTGATGTAAAGGTTAGTTGATTCTTGATTATTATTTTTCTATGTCAAGTTGAAGTTTTCTTTTCTTTTATTGTTTATATTCTTTTGTTTTTTAATGCGTTTAAAACTTTCCTTAAAAAAAAATTCGGGGGGTAGTAAACCCCCGAATCACACCACTAATTGTGCACCCATAAACCTGAAATCGGGTTCGCCATTGTCCCCAAGAGGTGATTTTCTAAAGAGATAGAGAGAGGTGAGAGCTAGTGGGAAGCAAGAAGGAAGAGGAGCTTCAAGGGTAAGTTCTCTAGTTCTTGAGTTCTAGCTTTAAGTTCATAGATAAATAGTGCTTTGATCTTTAATCTTCTAATATAGTTTTGTTTTCATTTTTTTATGGTTAAAAATTTGTTTATTTCTAAAAATTGATGGAAAATATGATGGAGCAAAATTCTTGGAAGTTGAAGATCAAAGTAGCGAAACTCTGGCGAAATTTGTCGGTTGGAAGTTTCCCATAATCAGTAATAAAGAGGCCATGATCTTATGTAGAAGATGGAATTATAAAATTCTGAAATTTTTCATGGTTAAACTAGACTAGGGATTTTCAAATATACTCATAGAGTGTTGTTTTGAGTTGTGTACAAGGAGATAAAAATTCCTAAAGTTGGGCTACGTTTTTCTGGAAAAATTCTGGTCAGAGGTTGAAAACGTCAAAACTGGGAATGATTCACTAATTCTGGGTAAACACCAGTATTTTTCCTCAAAGATAGAGTTCCTAAGGATTTTGGGAAATTTTACGGATCCTCGTTTTGATTTTTCTAGAATTAATTATGATTTTCCAAAGTTGCTGCAAAATTTGCCCAGAAAATCCAGCACTTCGTTTTTAATAAAGTGTAATAGCAAAATGGTAATAACAAATCCACTGATGGTAGAAAGGTAAATTAAACCCTTAGGATATTATTCTATGCAATATGATATTTATCAAATATCATATAATAATCCGACAATAATGTATAGGATATCCGAGAAGTTTGGAGTCGGGTTCAAAGGTCGGGCGTTTTGACAATGACGCGGTGGAAGGTATGTTCACGTACTAGTAACTTTAACTCTGATGTGTCTTGTATGCATGTATGTGAAGGAATGATTCATGAAGTGATGGGCAAGACTAGGTCTTGGGTCATGCACTATGACTTAGGTCACCTGTTTATATACTTTCAGCTTAATACGGATTATAATCTTGATAATGCCGTTGAGTTTTCCTAGCGCTGAGGACACAAGGAGCTGACGTGGCACTGGTTAGTGCAAACATGGATGACTTTACATGTGTTGTGTGCTATGTACTATTGTGTTGTTAACATTACATCTGTTGTTTGCTTATGTATTGTTGTAACCTTACATGTGCTGTGTGCTATGTATTGGTCAAGAATGAGCGTCATAACATATATACCCCTGTATTTATAGTTTGATGCTCGACTGTATGCTTTCAGAATGCCACAAACATCTGAATGTTTAACGTTTTAAAGGGATTAAATTTAAAAGAATTGATCAATAGGACAAAATGATAGAGTTCAGTTGAGAGAGACTTGTTTATGAATGTTGCTCCTTACCAATGAGCATTTTGTTTCTAGGTTGTCCCCACCAGTTACTATCATAAACATGATTAAGAATAAAACGACGTTTTGGTAAGGAGCCACCGAAAGAAGGAGCAATAGTGGATAAGTTAGTTATGATAATATGGAACGATTCATGGATTCCTTCTCCCCCGTCTCGAACCAAAAAATGTGAAAGTTCATAACAACCACCCTCAATAAGTTTCCAGCAATGCTTCGCCATAAGATCTTCAGAAACTTTTTTAACCAACATACGTGTAGCGTTATGATTGTTGAAAAGAACATATATGAGAACTGGTTGAAGTAAAAAAGAAAAGCATGAAAATAGATGAGTTTAGAAAACGTAATTGTGTTATCAAAGACAATGAGATCGACAGACTGAAGTTCTATTGTGGACCTTGTATGTCTGGTACAAGTAATTTCTCCATATCTGTGTACTATGCGATCAACAACTACTTTCAAGATCATTTTTGCAAGGTCCTTCAGAGAGATGTTGCAATTCTGAGTTTAGAATGAATTCCATTTGAAAACAGGAACAGATATGAAAATTACGCAACTGACAAAGACGGATAACTGGAAGAAGTTAAAGTAAGAGTTTTGAATGAGGGTTTAAATAATAGTTGAAGGTCTTTGTGAAGCACGAATGGGAAAAACGAACCGGCACTAATAATAAGTATCAGTTATGGACATAACTGATAGCAAGACATTAAACGTAGAGCAACGGTGTTTGTATCTGAAACGACATTGATGTTAAAGACGGTGTTTGGACATAACTGATAGAAAGAATTTCCGTTGTATAATAGTAAATATTGTGTTGCCATTTTAATAAAGAGATTTGACATTAAAAACCACATACATTTGTTCTATATTCATAGTTGGTGTTTGGATTTATTCTTTTTAGTACAAATAATATCTGCCAGTTAGAACTATAAATAAGAGTTGTAATGTAATAATAAAAATAAAAAATGTAATAAGGTTGGTACGAGTATGATTGTGGGATTACTTGTTGTGTTGGATTTCGTTAAAATATTGACATTTTTTTCCCAACAAAAATACATTTCATTTAAAGAATAACATTTTTTCAGTTAGAACTATATATTATTGTTTTGGATGTATTCTTTTCGGAACATATATGATAACTGCAAGTACAAAAAACAGCACTTATAAGAGTTGTTATGAAATAATTGAAGTATGTAACCCACAAAATTTTCAAACTAACGATGATATATAATGAAATGTTGCTAAAGATAAGTCTTCAGCGTTTTTTTGTTATATTAGGAGTTTAAAAGATTTAAAACTCTTTAACGTACTTATTACTCGAATACATAATAGACGTTGAGTAAATGGAGATTACATCTCTTAACTGTTATTTGATGGGGAAAAAACATAAACGAAGGCTGATTTAACACTTCGTTGTTGGTAATATTGTACGGTGAATATTTTCACCGATATATGTAGTTATGAATCCACTTTCTAGGCAAGAACAATATAAAAAAGAGGTGGACAATCCCAAGATCGATTAAACTACATAACATTTTTTTGATATGGATATTTGGACAAACTTTTTCAGACATTGATTGATAAATGAGCAACTGTGGCTCTCAGAATACCAACTGAAACGAAACTTTAATCTTAAATTACGAAATCAAAAAAGGATTTTAAATTCTTTTCTCGTGCCAAGACTACACCTAAAACAAGTAAGGAACTTAACAAAACAAGAATGAGAAGAGCTAAAAGGAAAGTTTTTAAATACGCCTTAAGGCAATCCATCTTGCAAATGGTCTGGTTGATGCTATGAAGACATTGTCTACAGTAATTTGCGCTGCAGAATGGCTAGTTGATGATGTCCATACATTGTGCGGAGTAATGTGCCACAGCGTAAAGACGGTTGAGCTTGAAACGAAAATCTACTACGAATGATGACAAGTAATTGAACACCACTTCGATAGATCATGGTGGCTTAATAAAATGGTTTGTCCATCTACAATAAGAACATTAAACAGTTATCAAGTTAACATTTGAAGAGAAAAAAATAAGATTAAAGTAAGAAATAGATTTAAGATAAAGAAGCAACCATTTGTCCTGATCATCTTGACCAAAAATAATGCTACCACCACATCATCCTTGTTGATAACTGCAGCCCGAAAGCGGGACTACCTTGGAAGCACAATGGAAGGGGTTCCCACTACCAAAAATGAAATAAAATTAATATCCAAATCAACAATGCAGAACCATTAACGAAAAAAAAATCAAACTACAAACCATTCATCCATGATTTGATAGTTCAATTGATAAATGGTCTCTCCTTCATCCTTCAGATCAGTAAGTGCAGATACAGAAGTGACAAGTCTAATTACATCTGATACATGAAATCGAAATAAAGAAAATAGAAAATATCGGGAAAGTCAGATGTATAATCTATGAGACGACAGGAAAAATAAACAGGAAAAGGGAGGGTTATACTAATGATACTTATAAGAGTGGGCTCGTGCCCATTTTAAAAAACTTTTTAAATTCGTATGAAGATCTTCTCAGGCCAGTTATGGATCTGACCATGAAAGCAGTAGAATAAAGGAATAAATAGGAAACCAACGTGAATGTGGGTTACAGCATCTAATAAATGTGGCCGATTACTTGAACCAATAGATGAATAGTGTGATTTAAATGCGAACGATCTTATATAGTTGAGGAGAATGATTCTAAAATAAGTGTATATTCCCATGTTCGCTGACTGACGCCAACGACAGAAGCCAATGAAATAAGGTTGGCTGTATAACGCCGATTACAGAAGCCAATCAAATAATAAAGGAAAACAAATTATAAAAAAATAGACAGATTCACGAGTATAGTCCAAAGAAGATTACCAAGTGTACACCATATTCGCAAGCCACGAAATACGAATTGGTTCAACATCATTAATGAGTTTACAAGTATTAATGCAGGTCGGTAGAATAAACTAATGGATTTGAAAGTCAGTTTGAAAAAACTTTTAAAAATTTAATGAATCTGAGGTGGAATATACATCTGTAGAGGTTACAGGCAAGAACCAATGAAAGGGAGGATAATTGACATGTAGATGATGCAGGTGGACCAATGGTTGAATGGCTAGGAGGTTTAGAGGGTTATATTTGATGATGAGACTGATTAAGTTGTTCGGATATTGTTGTTAATGCTACTGATTTAGTTGTTAACGGGCACTAATTTAGTTGTTAATGGGACTGATTTAGTTGTTAGTATTTTATGAAATAATACCAGAAAAGGCACAAGGGTCTTTTCTCGACATTTGAACAATAATGTTTGGGCCTTTTTAAAAAAACTTTACTTAAATGGGCCCTGAGATGAATTTTCCCAAATGAAATATGTTGAAATTAAAGAAATAAATGTGCACTTTCACCGATGTTATGTTGCATAATCATTCTCATTTTATTCTCTTGCAATTCTATTTTTCTTTCCGTTTTAAAAGTGACTTTGGAATACTACTTATGATTTTGCATTTTAAGGTGATATCATATTGATCAAAATTAAAAAAAAAAAAAAAAAAAAAAATGCTTACTTTTCACCTTCGTCTCAGTAGAAGGTTTCTTATATTTTCAAAATAATATAATACCATGTCAAAATTACTTATAATATTGTAACAGGTTCAGGAGATCAGATCGAAAACCAGGTTCAATAGATATTGTACTATTTTAAAAAAATAGGAAAAATGTCTATATAATGTTAATGTTTCATAGAGAAGTGGCTCGCCATGTGAACGGATAATTTTTTTTTTTTTTTTTCTTTTTCATCCAATACAAAGGTTAATAAGCTATCAATATTATAAATATATTAGATGCACAAATAGTCAAATACTCCCTCTAGTACTTAATACATGTAAAACATATTTATGTAATTTGATTAGATTAAGGAAGTTAATTAAACTATTTTATAAGATTATTGTTAAGGGAGTATCATTAGAAAAATATTAACAAATATACGAAATCGATCTTACATTTATTATCAAGATCAATTCTCTAATTAGGTCTTATATTAAAGACAAAAGAAATACTGTATAAAGGGATCCCAGATTAATAATTAATTTATATAGATATTTTAAATGAAAAATGTTGCTAATTTCGATATAATATAAAATATATTTAAAATTAAAACATTTTAGCAAGGCTCAAGAAATATTGTACTATTTTTTTTTTTTTTAAAAAAAAAAGAAAATTGTCTGCATATTGGCTTTTTTTTTTTTTGGCCAACCTATATGATGTTTATGTTTCATAGAAAATTGGCTCTCAATGTAAACCAACAAGCTGTGTTTTTCATCCAATGGAAAAGGTAATAAGCTATCAATAATATAAATAGATAAAGGAAAAAATCCGTAAAAATATATTTTAAATAGGGAAAAGATAAATGAAGGAGTCCAATATCACAAATCTCAGTCGACTGTGGGTGGAATATGAGATTTGCAAATGTTTCCAAATGAGCATTTGGGAAGCTCAAATTTTCAATAGGTATAATAAAGTCGTTCATTGTCATTTTTAGGTTGTTATTCTTTATGCCTAAGTAGTCAATGATGCGACATGTGTAGTTTCGTAGTATTATCTACAAAGTTGGCTTTTTTCCCTATTTGTCACTTTTTAAATATATAATTACCATTTTGCCCATTTGTTTCCAAACTATTTCCCAATGTGCCTCTCTTTAGTCGACTAAACCTAGGGTTAGTCGACTAAAACGCGGCGTGGATTTTTTTGAATGTCCCTCGCGATTTAGTGACTAACCCAAGTGGCTTAATCGACTAAATTGCGAAGGTTTTTTTTTTTTTTTTTAAAAAAAAACCCCGCTATTTAGTCGACTAAACCACTTGGGTTAGTTGACTAAATCACGTGCAGAGGGTTTTAAAAACCCCCAACCACGGCTATAGGAACCTTAATCGACTAATTCCTCCCCAAACCTCTCCCCCTCTGTTTTTTTCACCAAATCGTTGCTGAATCTGTTGGTAGGTTACGGAGGAAACTTCAATCTAGTGGCATTTCCGTCGATATCGGTATGTTTTCATCTCCATTTCGGATTTCCACGGTAGTTTTTGCGTTTATGCCAACCCCATTTGCGTTTTTGCGTTTTGTGCTTTCATTTTCTGGTTTTGTTGTGTACGATTTGAGTATTGCTATATGATAAGATTTTGTTTTGGAGGAGATGACGCAAATGGGGTTTAGAAAAAACTCTCCCTGTCGCTATTTAGTCGACTAAGCCATATGGTTTAGTCAACTAAATCGCGGGGCATTCAAAAAAATCAACTCCCTGCGTTTTAGTCGACTAAACCATATGGCTTAGTCGACTAAACAGGGCACAATGGGACTAAACTTTGTGGTTTTTTTTGTTAAAATGATGATTGTTTGTTGTTTATACTGATTAATGTTTGTTTATGTTGCTTAGATGGTAATTTTTTCGAACAACTCATCTTCTTTGATTTTTTGTTGTTTATGTTGATTGTGTTTGTTAGTGAAAATGATGAATATATATGTGAAATTGAAAATAATGAATGTTTCTTGTCTCTTGATGGTTTGTAATGTCCCTTTGTAGGTCTTTATTTCATCATGCGTCGTAGAGAAGCTTCTTCAAACACCGGCAATGAGAGTGGGAGACGGATTAAGCACCAAGCGACCCGCGGGGCATCCTCCTCTAGGACACGGTAGCCACCGGAGGCTGAGCCCGTTGTTGACCTCCTGTTTGGTTATTTGTTTGACAATAATGAAGCAGATCATGCACAATTCATGGCGAATCTTGCTACCAGACCCATTATCAAGTTGAAGTCATTAGACATGACATTCTTTGCAAATGAAGGATTTGAGATAGTGACGATGTTGGGGACTTCCCATTTGACAAGGCTGGCGGCGATGACTTGTCCCTATTCAGAGGCTATGGTGAGAGCTTTCTACCATAACTTGAGCTACATAAATGGCGATCTGAAGTCCCGCGTCTGTGGGGTTGACATAGTGATGATGGCTCCCATCTGGACGGTTCTACTGGGATTTGATTTTGATGCAGAGGATAGATACCAGTATGATGGGGATAGCAATGCAACTATTGAGGGATTTAATCGAGATGAGGCTGTGAGGCCAGGAGCTCATAGACCTATAGTTACTGTGGGGCAGCTGACTGTTAGTTCCCATATCCTCTTCTACGTCATGACCCACATATTGTTCCCTCAAGCTTACAATCATTTGAGGGTGTTGGAGGGTGACATCCTTGTTATGTGGGCTGTTCGTCATGGCATTCCGGTGAATTGGAGGCACTACATTTGTTGGATGATGTATAAGGCCAAACAAAAGAATACAGCTACATTCCCATACGCCTATCTGGTTCAGAAGATATTGGAGCATTTTCGTGTTCCTATGCACAATGAGCAAATGGTGAGCCAAAAAACGTGGAATGCTAGGTTTGGACAGTGGCTATTGGAGCAGTGCAAGATTGCCAAGGTGGCAAATGGTGTGTGGCAATGCACTAGTGTCGATGAGGATCTACCTAATGCTAGCCCGGTTCCACCCATTGTTCCTCCTGAGGTCCATGATGATGATGATGCTGATGTTCATATGGAGGACTTTGTTGAGCCGGACGGTGGATTCTCCCTTAGTGATGTCATGTAACCCATTAATGCTAGTAGGAAACAGATGTCCCGGATGGAAGCCAAGCAGAATAAGAGGTGGAAGACAAAGGATGAAAGGTGGACGTGGATGCAGGGTCGGATTAAGGGGTTAGAGGATATGCTTGGTCAGTTGCGGCTTGGACGCCCACCGGAGGAAGCCGGTGACGATGACCAGGGAGCTGGTGTTGTTGATGAGGACAAGGGGGATCCCGAGACATCTGAAGATGAAGATTAGATCTAGGGATTTTATGATTGATGTTTGCTCTTTGACTTTATGTTTTATGCTTGGTCTTTCACTTGATGTTTTATTGTTTGTCGACTTAAACTTTGTGAATTTGATCCGGATTTGGTGCTTATTTTGTAATGAATGTTGATGCTTTCAGTTTAGATGGTTTAACTTTGTCCATTTCAGTTTAGACGATTTATTGTCCTATGAAACTCATTTTCGGACATTAGCGGACCAAACCTATGTATGGCCCTTAATTGTTGCCAAAAATATCTTCCCCAAGTCACATTGATAGGTAAAAATGAGTTGGTAATGGTTTAGTGCAAGTAGCAAACTTAAATATGCAAGTGAGGGTGCCTCTAGACCTGGTTTAGTTAACTAAACCATATTGATTTAGTCGACTAAACCATATGGTTTAGTCGACTAAATGGGGTCCAGAGGCACCATCACTTGCTGATTTAGGTTTGCTGCTTGCACTAAACCATTACCAACTCATTTTTACCTGTCAATGTGACTTGGGGAAGATATTTTTGGCAACAATTAAGGGCCATACATAGGTTTGGTCCGCTAATGTCCCGAAACTAGTCAATGATTTGATACAACATAACAATTAGTGAATGGTTCAAATTTCCAAGTCATGACCAAAACAAGTCATCATAAACTTAATACAAAACATGTTACATAGAATTCAAGTTGGTCTAATCCTCGTTGGACATGTGCGGCTATTATGACCGGCTTGGTTGCAATTCCTACATCTTTGCTGACTGCTTGAGGGTTGAGACTCCACCCAATCCATCTCATTCTGTATCCTTGTAGACTTTGGTCTTCCCCGTGTGCGTGACAAAGTTGCATTTGGGATAACGATTGGTCCCTCTCCTTGTTGAATCAACAATTCATTGCCTATCGGATACCAGTGTGCTGCATATACCTGACTAATGTAGGGGATAGTGGATATCGGGTCAACATAATCGTAATGGTTCAAACTTTCCATCTTGCATACTGCTAATACGTGACTGCAGGGATACCTTCTTGCTGTGAACCTCCCACATTGACATTTGCGATTGATCAAGTCAACCCTCATTATGTCACCGGTGACATGTGTTGACTGATTGTAAGCATCCTCAACCTCATATAAATGTAAATCTCTGTCATAAAGTCGCACACGGTATGTGACCATTCAACGGTCCATCCTTTGTAACTCTTCTTCAACCTTTTTGAGACTATCCTACCGCAGCGATATGTTTGTTAATCTCAACACGCCTGGTGACAAAATATTCGACAAGTCTACTACAAGTCATCTTCACCAACGCCGTTATCAGCAGATTACGTGCAAACCTTAGGACCTTGTTGACACACTCGGCTAGGTTAGTGGTCATGTGACCAAACCTCCTTCCGTCTTCATCGTAGGACCTGCACCATTTCTCTTTTGGAAGCCGATCAAACCAGGTGACACACTGTGGGTTTGTATCAATAAACTCTTGAAACCTTATGTCAAACTGGATCTTTGAACTCATGTACCATGCATAACAGTGAATGTAAACTCATAACAATGGGAACAAATCAATCATTACAAATATGTGCAAGAAGTATTTAAAATGTGAACTTTCATACCTAGTTTCATACCTGTTTTCTTCAATTGCATATCCTTAAATCTAGTATTAAAGTTGCTCCCGACATGATGTAGGCAATACACATGATAGGCATATGGAGGCTGCCAAGTACGGTGATCTTTAACCGCCTTTATGATACTTGGCATGACGGTCGATATCAAACAAATGCCCGGCCTTTGGTCACATGATCACGTAGGAGGCACAAAACCACCACCAATCATCATACTTCTCACGGAGGAACAGTGGAATAAAGGCAAATCGGCGGAGCTTCCCATCCCATCTTCCTCTTCATCCATCAATGTTACCTGACTTAAGACTTGTGAAGGTGCAGATACACTGACAGGTCTGTCTTCTTGACCAAAATACTGTGCAGATCTTGTATGCATGGGTATAGATGATGATTCACTAGATTCAAACTCAACATATATCTCAATAAAATTTTGTGCTCTCCGATTAGCAAATGCATCTATGACACACTCTACGTCTTCATCATCACATACATCGTTACTAATGTAGTATACACTATCCTTACCCACTATAGTCCCCACTTTGGCAATTAACCGATGAATGCATTGGCTGCCATGTAGCCCCAATTTTTGGTGAATTCTTTCTTTGAGCTCGTTGTACGTAGTGCCCCGTTTGATTTTTATCATTTTCGTTTTTCCTTCAAATTGAACACCATCGGGACCTTCAAAATGCCTCCCACTATGGTAGATTACAGTAACGTGCGTGTTTGAACTTGAACTCATCCTTCACACAAGAATTTGTGAGCTTCAAAAGGGAGGGTTTCAGCTTACAAAAAAAAGCCGAACAAAGTTAAACTACAACGATTACACAACAATAATACCTTGAACAAGGTGGAATGGGATTAAACTTTGATGGATCACACTAAAACTGAGAAAATATAGAGTATTGGGGGGGAGGGTTGCTATATGATAAGAGTTCCATTATAACGCAAATGGGGTTTTAAAAAACCCCTCTGCTGCGATTTAGTCGAATAACCCAAGTGGTTTAGTCGACTAAATAGCGGGGGGTTTTTTTTAAAAAAAAAAATCCCTTCGCAATTTAGTCGACCAAGCCACTTGGGTTAGTTGACTAAATCGTGGGGACATTCAAAAAAATCCACGCCCACATTTTAGTCGACTAACCCTAGGTTTAATCGACTAAAGAAGGGCACATTGGGAATTAGTTTGGAAACAAGTGGCAAAATGGTAATTAGATATTTAAAAAGTGGCAAATAGGGAAAAGAGCCTACAAAGTTCTTAGTATTTTGGGAGCTGAAGTTGTCAATATGTATATTGAAGTTATTAATTATGATGTCTAATCTACTTAAGTATAGAGAATAACAACTTAAGAATATCAATTAATAACTTTAGTATATATTTTGACAATTTGAGATTCGAGAAGTTGTTAGAGAGGCAGATTGGTCATTTAAAAATATTTTTAAATTCCATATTCCTCCCACATATCTGATTCTAGATTTGTGATATTGGACTCTTTGATTTATCTTTTCTATATTTTGAATTTATTTTTCTGAGATGTTCCAAAAAAAGAAAACCACAAATTGAGGTTTTTGAAAGGGCAACCAGTAATAAGTAGGCGGGAAGGTTGAAAAATTCTCCTTGTCCTATATTCATAACACATAAATAATCAAATTTTTTATATTAAAAATTGGTTAAAATTAAATAAAAACAATAAATAAATAAATAATCTTCCAAAAGTACTCATAAATATAAGAGACATTTTATGTAAAGTGATGAAAAGTTTAGATAAAATTAGTATTCCTCTAAATCTTATTTATAAGGCACTTCCAACATGTTTCACATAAACCAATAAAAACTTTAAACTTCATTAAATGTTTAATAAAGTTCAACAATTTTTCAACTCTACCTCTTTTAAATTTTCATTATATATGTGAAAATAAAGTTAATACAATAATAAATTAATAGTAAAATTATACATTTATATAAAAAATTTCTCTCAATGCCTTGTATATAACTCCATAGGAGTAAATGGTAATAAATGTGTGAAAAAATATATTTTATCTTACAAAAATACCCTTGTGAATAAAGAAAGAGAGTGAAAATGGGTACGGAAAAATGGTGTGAAAATAATTATGCGGTGCTATATATAATATATAATTAATGGGGGCAAAAATAAAAAAATTGATTAAAATTTCAGGCATCTTTTAAGTATATCATAGGAATAGGATCAAGCATACTCCAAAAACTTGATCTTATATATAGGATTAGAGCGAGTAATATTCAACTTATATCCAAACGTTTCGTAATAGAAAAAAAGGTTAAATTATACAAAATCACCCTAAACTTTAATGCAATTGATATAACCCCGGTCATTTCAAAGTTAAAATTTAATCCTCTGACCTTTTCTATTTTTATTATTAACCCTTTACCGTTAACTGATCGTTATCTTTTTCACGGATATTGCCGCATTTGATTAACAGATAACACGTGTCATCCTATATAAATTACTAATTTCATAAAATCCCCTAAACTTTGGCCAGTTACATATAACACCTAATTTTTAATCCGTTATAAATAACCTCCTCACATTTTAAAATTTAAATTCAACTCCTTTAAATTTAAATTTTAAAATATCAGGGGTTATTTGTAGCAAATCAAAGTTTACAGGAGTTATTTGTATTTGGTCCAGGTTGGGGTTTTATGAAATTAGTAATTTATATAGGATGTCACATGTTATTTGTTAACCTGACGTGACAATTTTTGTAGCCAGCCGCAATATAGCAAAAGGTCACTTTCATGAAAGGATATGATGATCTTATAAATTGCGGTCTGGCCTCAACTGGGCTCATCAAATCATTCAACAACAAAATCCAAAGAGAAGGAAAATCAAAAGAGGGCAAAGTAATGGAGATTGGAAGGAGTCATTTGGTAAGAATGATGATTATGATTCTCCTCACCATTTTAGCAAATCAAGTTCATTGTTCCACCCAGCCTGTAGATGTATCAATTCCTGATCCTTCCTTCCACCCACACTCTTCTTTGGATCATTTAACCCACTTGCTTGAGGCCTACCAAGACCACAGAGAAATTGAAAAAGGTACCAATAATCTCTTCATTCTTCAACTTTATTATGTCACTTGTGAATGGATTCGGTTTGGGTGCCCAAACTTATCTGATCTAAACTATTCAAATCTCTGATCTGGACAATCTGTATTTAAAATTTTTAACTAATAACTTTTAAATCAAAAGAACTCTTTTTTTGGGTGAAACAGTAAAGATTTGTTGGCCTAATAATGAAGCAAAGAATTATCCACGGCAAGAGCTGCTTGGCAAGCCACTTGGGGAAGTTGTGGAGGTAATTAATCAAGTAGCACCTTCTGCGTCCATAGTTGTGAAGAAGATGGACATGCCCGCAACTGTTCTCCAGCAGAAACGACTTGATCACGCTGTGCTTCTATTCACAGACCACAGTGACCTTACTATTGGCTTTTGTTGGCCTTAGAAAAGCTCGTCTGTGTTTTTATAAGGATGCAGAAAAACAAATAAGACACAATAATGACAATTAATTTTGTGTGTTTGGTTTTATTTTCCGTCGTTGTTATGTGTATTTCGGCCTCTATATATATGTGGCCCTAAGTATTGTATGTTAATAAAGGATACATTTTGTGGTGGGAATAAATAAAAAAACAGAGAATGATGGTTTTATTTGGAAAAACGAAGCTTGGATGTGGTGATCTTTCTATGATTTATTTGGATAGACTAAACTCGAATTACATATTACCTCCACTCCTTAACATTAAATTAACATTAGACCTAGTTATAATGTACTTTTCATTATAAATTAGATCTTATATTAAGAATTAGAGGTAATATAAATTATAAATGTTTGGATTTTTTATAAGTTACATTTATATTTATTGAAAATTTTAAATCACTTTTTTAACCATAAATTAATTGCATGTTTCTTTTATCTTCGTTTCTTTCTTTTTCTTCTCTCTGTCTGTCTCTCTCTGTCACTCACCTTCTCCAGAGTATATTTCAATAAAACAACAATATATTTCATACACATTTATTACTTTTAATCAACTTTGGTATATGCAATCCAATCATTTGTATTATCTTTGGTCCACGTTATAAGGCCTGTTCTAGAAGGATTCTTTATATCATATCCCTTCAGTCTTATTTATAAAACACTTCCAATATTTTTCAGACGGATTATGAAAAATCTTCAACCTCATTAATTCTATCATAAAATTCAATAACTTTCCAACTCTACAGCCATGTAATATACAAAATACCAACTGAGAATAAAGTCAATACAGAAATAAGTAAATGGTTAAATTGTACATTCACATGAAAAATCTAATAAGGCGCCTTATAAATACGGAAAAAAAAATCTTCTCTCTCATCACTATAAATAGGATCAAAGTAATACTATAAGTCACTTGGAAAGTTATTAAGGTTTTTTTTTTTTTTTTTTTTTTTTTTTTTTTTGCCAATTTTTTTCCCTTAATCAATGCTTAAATATGTTTCTTTGTACTTTTATCTCTCCATCAAAACCTCATCAATAGAAGTTAACTCATAAAATTTTATTAATTTAAGATAAATTTAATGAATTAGCTGTCATTTCTTTATTCTTGTGAATTAATTGATAGTGTCTAATCGCAAGCACATAAGGAAATAACTTATATATAGGATCTGAGGGCAAGAGTACATTCTTGAATTAATTATAAGCACATATATGATGACTATATTACTTATGTTAGCTCAATATCTACTTCCTTGAATAAACATCACCCTTGTTCAAGTGATCCCATGTGAGCACAAGCATTCGGCAAGCTTACCATTGTGAACTCACAAGGCTCAATCCCTTCTTCTTGCTGCATCCTTTGAAAAAGCTCTAATGCCTTCATCATCTTCCCTTTCCCTACATACCCACTCATCATTGAATTCCATGTAACAAAAGTTCTTGTAGGCATTTTATCAAATAGATTCTGGGCATCTTCAATTTCCCTGCATTTCACAAGACCCATGATCTTGAGTTCCAAGCTACAACATCAAATTCCAAGAGATATGTTCTGTAGTAGAACATAAGTGTCTAGCCTCAATGGATTAGTGAATGATTTATATAGGATCAAATGGCTCCTCTAAGATGTCTATCAGTTAAACACCAAAGAGAGGATGATCACTCAGTGATACCTATGAGGAAGGTATAACTGAGTATAGGATGATCACTGTGCCACACGTTATGCAGGCTTTCGCCAAAAAGGGTGGGGTGTGCACACAATGAGGCTGAATGTAGAATAGATGAATCTAGAGAGTGCACCTGTAGGGTAATTTCCTATTTATAGAGATTACCTAAGGTTTGGTTCTACTGGCTGTGTGTCTGCTCCTCAAGCAACATGCGCCTCCACGTTCTACAAATGCCTGCTCCACTACCTATACTATCCAGGATTATAGGCATGATTTTTCTTGATTATGGAGAGATTCTACCATAAATGGTTCTTACTAGGCCTCACATCAGTTAGGCCCATTATATGGGTCCATAACAAGATCATTAAACAAATCTCCTCACTTCACTCAAAAGCCCACTATTCCCATACATATGTATCATACAATTGCGGGTAAACTCGTCATTTTCAAGACCCAATTTTAAGACTCAACCATGAAGCTGAGCTCCTTCATGGACAAGACCCATTTGAGCATAGGCCTCGAAAACCAAATGGTAGGTCGGTCGTTCGTGTTGAATCTCTCGAGTACAAAATTTCAATGAAAAGTGAGATCGCGCTCCGGGGTCGAGCTACAAGCTAAGCATCGAATGGTAGTGTTCCAAGAATAGAGATTTGGTTGGTAATTCGAGTGAAAAGCAAGTAGGCACGGTCGGTATCCCCAGAAAGAGAGGCGCAAAAGGTCAAAACGCGGCTAGCGGCAATGGGGTTGTTGATTAGGCCAGTTTTGATTATTTGAGCATGAATCTTTTTGAGGTGTTTCATGGATGGTCTGAAAAAAAATGGGTGAAGGAGTGATTTTGCCAAACAACTATTAGTCCAGGAGCAGTGTAGCCAAATAACTTTTAATGGGACCAAAAAGGCCAAAAAACAATTGAATTTCGAAAAAAAGTACAACACCGTCAGATCCCACTAACTTCCATTTGCCACGTGGGATTATGGAATCCAGCTGGTCCTTTATGGTTTTTGGTCAATGCCCAGGTAGCTATTTTTGTTTTGTTTTTTCCATGTGTGTCCCCTTTTTGGGCCAAAAGGCAATGTTTTTTTGAGATTTCCGTTTTAAAAATGAGTAAACGAGAAAAGGCGCAAGTTGAGTTGATTTTGGAAGTAATAATTGAAAATCATCGGTGAGGTTGAATACTCGGGTCATCAGGTGTCGGCTTCTTCGCTCAAGATCTCAATCATAAGAGCCCCGGCTCTTCCATTGTCATGGAGATTCCTGCCCGTTCATCGCTGCTTCTCTCTCCGATCAAGTATGAATCACATTCATCCTCTCCTTCATCCAAGACTACCCACTTCCACAACAGTTACGCTTCCTCACTCGAATCTCGCTAAATTCATCGACGATTGATTCATAGGAACGAAGCTGCTTGTTCATACCCGTCGTCAATGGCGGCCATTTTGTATAACGTGCTTTCGCGTCTTTGGGTTTGGTGTGGCTCGGTTTCTACCATCTTATCTCTCGCCACCGTCTCTCATGTCAAATCCCCTAATTCCTACTCTGCCAAACCCCTCTACCCTTTCCCTCCATCTTCTTCTCCCTCTCCCCACCACTGTCTCCGGCTTCTCCCTCTCTATCTCATTACCGTTGCTCTCCTCACTGCTTTCATTCATCAAGTCATCATTTCATCTGAAACTGACTCTCTCGTCAAAGGCCACACCCCCGTCCATCGCTTCGTCTCTCCAATTTGCCGCGTGATTTTCCTCTTCATCATCCTCGCTTCGTCTCCTCCTTTCCGAATCTTCTCTCCTTCCCTTCTCCAACGATTTCATTTTTTTCGCTCGCTTCTGTTTCTTTTCTTCTTGCAATACTGTCGTGCCGCGCGCTACCTCCGTCTGGTTTCCGATCTTGAGGCCAAATGCGACTCCGTTTCCGCCAGGATTTCTGCGTTCGCTGCGCTCACGTGCCTGGTTCTCCCTTTCCAAAAACAAAACAAAAATAGCCACCTGGGCATTGACCAAAAACCATAAAGGACCAGCTGAATTCTATAATCCCACGTGGCATACGGAAGTTAGTGGGATCTAACGGTGTTGTACTTTTTTTTGAAATTCAATTGTTTTTTGGCCTTTTTGGTCCCATTAAAAATTATTTGGCTACACCGCTCCTGAACTAATAGTTGTTTGGCAAAATCGCTCCTTCACCCAAAAAAAATTGGATATGGAGGGTGATGAAGATAATGATGATGGTGGTGCAGGGGATTGTGCGAAGCAGAGTGTTGCCATTTTATTCTCGTGGTCCTCGTGTTCTTCTGCAGAGTGTCAGTCCACTTTTACTCTGTTCAGCTTTATCTTCATAATTTATGAGTGGTATGAATTGTTAGTTAAATGTACACACACATATATATTGCATAAAGTCCATAAAAAACCTCACTTTTCATAATTCTTTATAATTTTTATTTTATATACAAATATATTGATATAAATATAAGTTTTACAAAATTATCTCTGAACACAAATATTATAAAATCGAATATGTCAAAATATCACCTTTCAAGTTCTTAAACAAATCGTATCAAGATCCATGTACAATTCAACATGCTACAATGCATATTTTTCTAATTTCATGTTATTCTGAATATCTCATGAAAGTTTAGGTTCTTTATGCCTAATGCAACTGAAAAAAATTAGGGGTGGAGGAAGGAAAAAAATTTAATCCTAGCCATCATACTATCAAATATCATTATCATTATTAATATCAATTATAAAAATTATGAGAATCTTTTAAAAAAAAATAATTTGAAATTGATTGAATTGACTTTTTTTCATTTTAATTAAGGGTTTCTCCTTTCAAGATTTAAAATGTAAAGGATTTTTCGTCTCTACAAATAAGCTCGTTTTCTGATGTTAGAAGTTGTGTTTTCTTCCATACAAAATAAGGTCGTTTAACATCTTAACCAAAAATTAAAAACACTTTCAAAAATTTAAACTATAATTAAAAGATTGGATTGAACTAGACAATATAAATGATCAGGCTATCAGCTAGAGTCACTAATAACTTGGTTTAAAGCAGGACATTGTTTTTATAGTTGAATCAAGTCGTCATGAAGCTCGAAACCAACACTGTTTTTGAAAAATTGTTTGGCATAACTTTTAAAAATGTAAATACATAATTTTTATTAAATGAAAGTCAATGTTTTGAGAGTGATGGGAGATTTATTATTGATAATAAAGGAGTAGCAAATCGTATCCAATGACATAACTATAATTTAATTGTGCAAGAGTTCATGGGTCTGTGTGAAATATGGTCCACCCACATGAGCAACTATAATTCCTCCTAATTATAATGATATTAAAAAGCTAAACATATAAATAGCTTCTATTTCCTTTTCCTTCTTTCCTGTCAATAATTTTTCTTTATTCATTCAAATGTTCATTTTCAATTGAATTTTAATTGACTTTTTATATTTAAATATTTATAATCAGATATTTCTAATTAAAATAATTCTGAGATCACACTAATTTAGGTAATTTTATATTTTGTCTCTACCATTATATTTTCATCCATGTGGGTTAGTTTCATTTCACTATTTAATTTTTTTAATTATAAATCGTACATATTTATAATGTCAAAATAATACATAGTTACTTGCATTAATTAAAAAAATTCTAATCATATCAAATTTTAAAAATATAAAATTTTAAAAATATAAGAATCCATTCCCAACGGAGAAATAAGTTGGCAGACAATAGCAAATATGGAACCATAAAATAAATTCATTTTTTGTTTAAAATATGGAGATTCAAAATATAATTTTTAATTTTATATAAAATATAATTTTCTAAAAACTACTTGGGACTCATTAGGGATGTATTAATTTTATTTTTAATTTATGCGCATTATTATTTCAAAAAAAAAAAAAAGTAGACATAAATAGAAGAATGGTTTATGAGAGAATTATTATTAAGAAACTTACGTGCATGGGAGACAAATTGTGAAAATGTCCCTCCACTTTACAACATGAGAGGACTCGAGATAAAGTGATGCACTTTTTTAAAGGGTAAAGGACCAAAAATACACATGTGCTTTACCTTCAGGAGCGCCTAGCACCATATGCTTTTTTTGAGAACAAAAATATACATGTGGTTACATTTTAGGAGCAAAAGCCACACTTTCTGTTAACTGGAGACGTTGACTATTAAAAAAGGAGGAGTTTGACTAACAGTGATGACTTGGATGCTGATTTGGTAGATAAAGTAGTATCTGAGCCACACACAAAAACCATCGAAATAAGGGGCGAAAGATCCAATCAGAGGGCGCCGCAAACCACTGATTTTGTTGCCTCTTCCACCGGTTCAGTGCGCCACCGTCGAACACATAAACACAGGAACACAGACAAAATCGCTGCCTTCCGCATCTGAGAAGGATTGAAATTAAAAATATATATATATCAATGACAGAGACAGAAACATGGGAAATACAGGAACCAAAATCAAAAACATAGACATAGGAACTAAACGAAAATGCCAATATTATAACTCCTAATGCTCAGCAATAAACTCGAGAAAAAGAAAGTTTGAGAATTGATAAAAAGAAAAAAAGAAAGGGCAAGAACCGAGTGTAGAATGAGAAACGGAGCCTCGTTGGACAAAAGAAGAAGAAACAGAGTAACAAGAAAGAACATCATTCGATTGATGTGTGAGACTTGGTTATTTGGCATTTGCTACGCTAAGAATATCGTGTGGCCAACCTTTTTCCTCAAACAATTTGTTAGCTTAACAGCATCAACTCCATCACCAATCACCACCACTTCCTCTTTTTCATCTCCTTCTAACCCCACAAAGCTCACACCTGAAATATCATTTCCCATTTCAGTTTCCTATTCATCACTATATATATATATATATATATATATATGTAAACTTAATTCACTTCAATACAAAAACTTCAAGTTCTTCATATCTCACTTACCATTATTTGAAGCCACAAGTTTGAGTGCTTTGGCCCCGCATTATTTACGCGGCTCATATGCACCTTCATCACAATCATTTGCTGCACAAATATATAAGCAAATGGGTCGATCACGAAAAGATAAAAACAAAGACGACTCATTACAAGTGAGCAAGAAATTTCTTATACTACACATACCTTCATGTTTAATTTGATGACAGATAAGTTTAGATCAGAGTTGAATTGATGTTGATCAAAGAAGCTATATGTTGATGGGGAGTGAAGCAAAGGACGATTATGGAATTGGAAAGAGTGACAGGGTACAGAGTAGCGGCAACTGATGGAGGTGGCTGAAGAAGATGACGAAGCCATGGTTAACTCGATGCGGTGATATTTTTGGGTTTGGTTTTGCGCTGCGATATTTACAGGAGAAGAGAGGAAGGAGTGGCTTGAGTGACTTAGCCAAATCAGCATCCAACTCATTTGTTAGTCAAACTCTTCCTTTTTAACAAGTATAGGAATTTATTTCCTAATTCTCAAGATTAAAACAACATTTCTACTAAGAACTATAAGAACTAAAAACTAGAAACTAGAAACTTGCTTACCTCTTGAAGCCTCTTGCAACTCCTTCCTCCTCCTTGCTTCACTACTCTTAGAAATCAACTCTTGGAGCTTGATTTGGTGTGAAGAATTATGAAGAGGCAAGGCCTCTATTTATAGTAAAATTCCTACTTCTTTAACAAGCCTACTCTTCCCTCTTGGACACACACACACCACACCATACAAGGACCCAAAAACGTGGCCCCCCTTCCCTTCTTTCCTTTATCACTTTCTTATCTTCCAAAAATCCTATCCTCTTCCATGCCTTGTTGGCTCAATTGCTACCAAGTGTAAGAAGACTTTTGGGGTTTGATTGTTATGATTCAATTAGTTACTCTAAGTATCCTTTGTAACTAGATGACTTTGGTGATTGGTTAGCAATTAAGCAAAATGCTCTTAGGGTTTAGTTTGGAGTCTAATCCAATTCCCTAATTAGTTTTGTGATTCTTGAACATTATGGCTTAATTAGAAGTATTTAATTACCCCTTCATCATTTTAGAATTTATTGTATTTGTTAGGTAACAATTAAGATGATAATTCATCCTAAAAATGGTGTTTTAGGTGTTATTGAATTTATTTGATTGGCTAATATATTAATCATGATCATTAGTAATCATCTTTATGCTAATCTTGGCCTTTCATTAGCCATTGGTCTTTAATTAGGGTCACACATCCCAATTTAAGACATGTTGTTAAATTAATTATGAAAGTTTATGAAATTAATCTAATTAATGTAGATTTAATTATCTACTAATTGTTGGCAATTTTCTTTAATTGGATTAATTATTTTCTCACAACTTTTGAGTTTACTTTGGTCATTTATGCATCATGCATTAATTTAATAATCTTAGGGCAACTTAGGGTCCCTAATATAATATTGGATTTTTGCCCCTTTTATTTCCAAGGAAAATAATCAAATAAATTACTAAAATTAGAGACAACATAATTTCCTATTTTAAATAGGTATTATATTACCAAAATATAACATTCAAGAGAAATATGAATTTTGGGGTATCACATTAGAAGGTTTAACGCTTGGCTTATTTAATTTCAAGGGAATATTTCTTAAAATAATAGTTAGTAAGCTTCCAAGATTTGAGACCACATATTCACCTATCTCTAATAGGTATTGTTTACCAACATATAATGTTTATAATGAATACGAATTTTAGGGTATTACAGTTGGCATAAATGGTAAGGGATTTGTTCAAGTCCTAAAGGGATGTGTGTTCGATCCCCGCTGCTGTCGCTGGGACTCCTTTGGTAGGCGATCTCGTAAATCCCCATTAAGTGCTCAAAGAGCCGGGCGTGCCCCGGCCTTGCAGTGGGGACTAATATCGAACCCCTCCAAAACTTTGTTATTATAAAAATAAAAAATAAAACACAGAAAGAATTATTCCAACGAGGAGTGGCACAGTTGGCTAAGGTGTCAGCCTCCACCTCAAAAAGGTGGATTACCCGCTGGTTGATGTAAGGGCCTTGTTGGTGGGCAATCTGTAAGTACCTCTGTAAGTGCTCTTTGAGGCTCTAGTCCTGGTGAGTTACTGGTGTCTATCCCCACCTAAACTTTTTCTTAAAAAAAACACACACACACACACAAAGAATTAAACCTATGACAATTGCTAATTGTTTGTTAAAATAGTGGGTAATCGCTTCTTCAGTATGGCTATTTGATATAAAGTTGCAGCTACTCGCTCATTTGGTCGAAGTCATTAACCTAAAATGTGACTAAAAATATTGCTTTCTCACTGTAAGTTTAAGGTTAATTTAGATGTTCTCTCTTGTTAAATTTTCCCCGTGAACTATTTTAATGAGGTGGTACTCTTTGGTGAATATAAAAAACATTTAAAAAACTTACTTGAATTTTAAAAAGCTTGTGATATTTACAAACTATCAATTAAAATTTGATATTTAGTATATATAGGCTAAATTAGTAAATAAGTTTTATTTTTAATATATATTTTAATTAAAGAATGCTTTTTTGAATCTTTTTAAAATATTATTAACGAGTTAATGGTTTGGACTTAAGTGTATGTTTTCAAAATAAAGAGAATGTCTATGTAATTAAGGTAAAACAATGGTGATTATAGTATTTTACTCTAACTTAAAAGAGGGTCTCATTCATTTATTTAAACAAATTTATTTGAAAAACGTTGCGAGTTGTTAGTTCTCTATGTGTTTTGATGATAAGCGATAATTGTAAACACAAGTTGAAGTTTGTCTTTAGTAAGTTGAAAAACTTTCTGTCAAAGGCAAACTCGAGTTTTAGTTTCAAAACTTGAGTTTTGACTTTGACAACAGTAGCTTAATTTCAATGAACAAAGCAAAACTCCAGTTTTTATAGGAAAACTCGAGTTTTAGGCTTACGAAGAGCACTCAGTTTTTCATCTTGATACAAACTCGAGTTTTGGACCGGTAAACTTCGAGTTTGCATCATACGAGACTCCTCAATATTTTCTGAAGAAGTCAAAACTCCAGTTTCCATTTGGAAACTCGAGTTTTGGTCATACAGAGACTCACCAAAGTTTCCAACTTGAGAAAACTTCAGTTTTGATTTGAAAACTCCCGTTTTGAGTTTTCCATGAAATTTCTAAGTTTTCCTAAGTTTTGAGAAAACTCGAGTTTTGGTTTGGAAACTCGAGTTTACATGGCGAGAGAGTTTTCAAATTTCACTCGGTTTTTTTTCATAGAAAACTCCAGTTTTCATAGAAAACTCCAGTTTTGACTTGGCATAGATTTCTCAAGGTTTTCATACTTAAATGAAAACTCGAGTTTTGGCCAAGCCGAGAGCTTTGCTCTTTTTCAATGTTTTGAAAACTCCAGTTTAGAATGAAAATTCCAGTTTTGATGTTTTGGACTAAAAATCATATTTCATATTAAAAGTCCAAAACTCGAGTTTAGAAATGGAAACCCGAGTTTTGAGTTCTCTTCTAAACTATGGTCCAGAACTCAAATCGGATTAATGTTTCCTTTCCACATTCAGTAGCTACTCTTCCAACGGATTGAAAGTTAAGAAGTCAAGCACAAACATCTATGCAACCGGATTAAGCAAAGTGTAGTGAGAGAAGAAGACCTAAGCTCACCCTAATCATTGTTGAATGTCTCCAACGGTTACATTAGGGATTTCAACGGTCATTTAATGCTCTCTTTGTATAAATAGAGTTGCATTCAATTCTTCTCGATAACGAATGCTTTGAAAAACGAATTGCATTCAAGTTTACCAACTACTCTTTCAGTTTTCACTTGTAATGTATCTTTTGATACATTGATCTTCAGTGTTCATATTTATTCACTCTAAGAGAAAGTTCATTTATTGTAAAACATTTATTGTGAGTATCTCAATTAAGGGGACTTGGAGATTGAGATATTGATTGTAACTTGTAAGGGGGAGTAAGTTCTAGTGAGAGAATTACTTTTGAGTTACGAGTGTATAATCAATTGAGATAGTGAAAATCTCGGAGAGTCGGGATTTGGACGTAGGTCAAAAGTTGGATTGAACCAGTATAAATCCTTGTGTCTGCTCTTCTTCCCGTTTCTGTTTAGCTCTATTTTAGTGTTTGAAAACAGAGCACTTAGAAAATAATTTTAAAATCCCCAATTCACCCCCTCTTGGTGATTAAGCTCCACTTTCATTTGTTACTTGCGAAATATTATGGTAGATAACTAGCGTATTTCGGTAAATAATCTTTTAAAAAAATGTTGTAAATTTTTTTTTTTTTTTTTTTTTTTTTTTTTTTTGCTAACAAAATGTTGTAAATAACTTATAAGAGGAGTCTGATTCCCTTATTTAAACCTTGAAATTTGGAAAATATTTTTAATTCCTTCTAAATGATGATAGTGAATATTTAATTTGATATAGTAAATAACTAATGAGCTGTTATATCTTGAAACAATGGTCTTTTAGATTAAATTATCCAAGAAATTCAACTTAAACTTAATAAGTTAATATTTAAAAATATTGTGTCGATATTTAAATTTTCAAAATATTATCATTTTTTTGTAACAAAAAATTTAGGTGAGGATAGACACCAAAATATTATCATTTTTAAACAATGAAATTAGGGTTAAATGATTAGAAAAAACATCTTTATAAAAGTAAAAGCCCAAAATGAAATATGTTGAAGTTAAAGAAATAAATGTGTACTTTCACCGATATTATGTTGCATAATCATCCTCATTTTATTCTCTTTGAATTCTATTTTTCTTTCCGTTTTAAAAGTGACTTTGGAATACTACTTATGATTTTTCTGATGGAGTATACCACTTATAGATATAATTTTAATTATTTTTTATATATTCTCTATCTTGGGGTTGCAAATTCCATAAGGTAATATCATATTAATCAAAATTAAAAAAATATGCGTACTTTTCACTTTCGTCTCAGTAGAAGTTTTCTTATATATATTTTCAAAATAATATAATACCATGTCAAAATTAAAAATATATATATAATATTTTAAAAGGTTCAAGAGATCAGGTCAAAAAACAGGTTCAAGAGATATTGTACTATTTTAAGAAATAGAAAAATCGTCTATATAATGTCAATGTTTCAGAGAAAAGTGGCTCGCCATGTGAACGGATAAGTTTTGTTTTTCATCCAATACAGGTAAACCATATTTATGTAATTTAATTAGATTAAAGAAGTTCATTAATTTATTTTATATGACATTTTCTTCCACAAAAAAAAAAAAAATCTAAACCATCTTAGTTAATTGACTTAATTTCTTCAATCTATCTCTTATTTCATTATTATTAAGGGAGTATCAATATGGCTAAATTAAAAAATGTTGACAAATTTAAAAATCGGTCTTACATTTATTATCAAGATCAACTCTCTAATTAAGTCTTATATTAAGGACAAAAATAATACCGTAGAGTAGGATCCCATATTAGTCATTAATTTATATAGATATTTTACATGAAGAATAAATTATTTAGATTTCTTCTTAATTTCATTAAAAATATATACTTATTTTCACTCTCGTTTTAGCAGAATGTTGCTTATTTCGAAATAATATAAAACATATTAAAATTATAACATTTTAGCAAGGTTCAAGAAATATTGTACTTTTAAAAAAATAAAAATGAAAAAGAAAATTGTCTGCATAATGCTTTTTTTTTTTTTTTTTGCCAACCTATATGATGTTGATGTTTCATAGAAAATTGGCTCTCAATGTAAACCAACACGCTGTGTTTTTCATCCAATGGAAACGGTAATCAGCTATCAATAATATTAAAAAAAAAAAAAAAGGACAAATCGGCAAAAATATATTTCAAATAGGAAAAATATAAATCGGGAGTCAATATCACAAATCCCAAGTCGGACTTATGGGAGGAATTTGAGATTGTAAATGCTTCCAACTAACCAAGATGCCCGATAGCATTGGGAAGCTCAAATTGTCAATATGTATAATAAAGTCGTTAATTGTCATTTTCAGTTGTTATTCTCTATACATAAGTAGTCCATGATAGATGACATGTGTGGTTTCAAAGTATTTAGGAGCTCAAGTTGTTAATATGAATACTAAAATTGTTAATTGATGTCTAATCAATTTAAATCTAGAGAATAAGAACTTAAGAATTGCAATTACTAACTGATTGTTTACATTTTGATAACTTGAGATTCACAAATGTTGTTAGGAGCGAATTAGTTATTTGAAAACATTTTTTGAAATCTCGATTCCTCCCACATGTCTGATTTGGCATTTGTGATTTGGACTCCCTTATTTTTCTTTTTCATATTTTAAAACGTATTTTTGAGATTTTTTTGCAAAAAAAAAAAAAAAAAAAAAAACTTCAAATTGAGGTTTTTGAAAGGGCAACAAATAATGTAAGATTGACTTTTCATGTACGCAGGAATAAAAAAAAAAAAAAAAAAAAAAAAAAAAAAAAAAAAAAAAAAAAAAAAAAAACTCCTTGTGCTATTCATGAATCATGACATATAAATAATCAAATTTTGTATATTAAAAAGTTAGTTAAAATTACATAAAAACAATAAACATGTAAAAAAAAATATTTCTTCCAAAAGTACTCATATATATAAGAGACATTTTATGTAAAATAAAAATTTTGGTTAAAATTATTAGTATTTCTCTAATCCTATTTAAATCTCAGATTTCTCCTACATTTCTAATTTGAAATTTGTGATATTGGATTCCTTGATTAGTCTTTTTCATATTTTAAACTTATCTTTATGATACTATGACAAAAAACAAAAAACCAACAACAAATTGAGGTTTTTGAAAGGGCAAATAGTGTCAGATTGACCTTTTCATGTAGGCGGGAAGGTTAAAAAAATACTCCTTATCCAATTCATAACATATAAATAATCAAATTTTGTATATTGGAAAGTTGGTTAAAATTAGATAAAAACATAAATATTAAAAAAAAAAAAAATGTCTTCCAAAAGTACTCATATATGTATAAGAGACATTTTATGTAAGGGAAAATTTTATATAAAATTGCTTAAAATAGAGAAATTTTAAATCAAGTTGTTAAATCCAACAAATCTCTAATTAAGTTATAGACTCAATTTAGGATTTCAAAATATAGATGAATTGACTTTATCACACTCTCCTAATCTTCTCTAAGAATTTAATTGCTTTTTAACTTAGTTTTTTAACAAGTGTGCATATATATTAACATTAATATATAATAAAATAAAAAATACGATTCATTTAAATCAAAGTAGTTTTTGTATTAGGAAGAAGATTTGAGTTAAAAAAAATGCATAATCAATTAATTTTTTTTATTAATATGATATATAGGTTGTCTTTTTCATGTTAATAAACGTTGTCAAAAAAAAAAAAAAAAAAAAACAGAATCAATCTTCATTAATCACATAATTTTACTTATATGATATATAGGTTGTTTTTTCATGTTAATAAATATCTTTTTCTTTTAAAAAATAATTAAAGAAAATCTTTGATATGCAGTTTGTGATATCAAACAAGTTGTTTTTTTATATTAACATATTTTTTTTCAATGAACAAAAAATCAAGTAAAAAATAATTTTTTTATTCTCAATGTTCAATTAGAAATCATTTAATTAATATTGGGGCTGATTTTTTTTTGAATTATTCCTGATCATTCTTCCACAAAATATAAAATTTCTTTGATCTAAGTTAATCATATTTTATTTTATTATATATTAATGTTTATATATATTTACACTTATTATAAAATTAAGTTAAAAAGTATTGAAACCCTTTTAATTTAACATGAGAGGGGAGAGTGGGAGACTATGAGAGGCGTAACGTCATTTAATCTAAATTTTAAAATTCTAAATTGGGTCGATAACTTAATTATGGATTTATAAAATTTAACAACCTAATTTATAATTTTTCTATTTCAAGTGACTTTATATGAGATTTTCCCTTTATGTAAAGTAAAAACTTTGGTTAAAACCAGTACTCCTCAAATATTATTTATGAGGCAGTTCCTACATGTTTCATATAAACTAATAAAAACATTAAACTTCATTAATCCACTCTTTGATAAAGTTTAACAATTTTTCAACTTTACCCCTATTAAATTTTAGTTATACTTGATGAGAACAAATTTAATACAGTAATAAATGAAGAATAAAATTGTAAATTCATATAAAATATTTCTGTCTTTGCCTTATATATAAGTCCAGTGGAGTAAAAGGCAATGTAGCTAGCCACAACATGGCAAAATGTCACTTTCATAAAAGGATATGATGATCTTATAAATTGCGGTCTGGCCTCAAATTGGCTCATCAAATCATTCAACAACAAAATCAAAGAGAAGGAAAATCAAAAGAAGGCAAAAGTAATGGAGATTGGAAGGAGTCATTTGGTAAGAATGATAATGATGATTCTCCTCACCATTTTAGCAAATCAAGTTCATGGTTCAACCCAGCCTGTAGATGTATCCATTCCTGATCATTTAACCTTCGTTGGTACTCCACACCATCATTTCTCCCCCAGCATAGACCCCGGAGAAATGGACAAAGGTACCAATAATCTCTTCATTCTTCAATTTTATTATGTTACTTGTGAATGGATTCAGTTTGGGTGCCCAAACTTATCAGATGCAAACCGTTCAAATCTGATCCGACCATCTATATTTAAAATTTTCAACTAATAATTTTTAAATGAAAAGAACTCCTTTCTTTGTTGAAAAAATGATAATCAAAATATTATCTGTGTTAGATTCTACACCTATTAAACTTATTGTTTTAAAAAAATTAAAGAAAACATGGACTATTCATATTATAACGGTCCATACATAATTAGTTTGGATGCTTATTACCCTTGATGAGCACCAAAACTCATTTGAGTCATTTCTTTGTGATCAGACCGTTTGAAAGGTATCAGAATATTTTAAAATAAAAAGATGTATTTGTTAGAGAGTCATGTCCTTGTAAATTAAGAAATTTATATGAAAGGTTGTTTAAGAAGTTATAACATTGAAAGTCATCAATGTCATGTATTTTGGTTTTTTTTTTTTTTTTTTTTTTTTTTTTTAATCAGTTCCTTATTGTTTTACCAAATTTTTTAATTAAACCCCTATAGGGAAAAAACTTGAAAAAAAAAAAAAAAAAAACAAAGAAAGAAAGTGACCTGGCCGAATTAAAAAACAGGTGAAAAGTTTTGGTTTTGTTCGGCTACACGGCAAGACCTGCTTGGGAAGCCACTAGGGGAAGTTGTGGAGGTAATTAATCAAGTAGAACCTTCTGCGTCCATAGTTGTGAAGAAGATGGACATGCCCGGAACTGTTCTCCAGCAGAAACGACTTGATCACGCTGTGCTTCTATTCACAGACCACAATGACGCTACTATTCGCATTTGTTGGCAGACTTAGAAAAGCTCGTCTGTGTTTTTATAAGGATGCAGAAAAACAAATAAGACACAATAATGAAAATTAATTTTGTGTGTTTGGTTTTATTTTCCGTCGTTGTTATGTGTATTTCGGCCTCTATATATATGTGGCCTTAAGTATTGTATGTTAATATAAAGTATACATTTTGTGGTGGAGAAAAAAAAAACAACACAGAATGATGGTTTTATTTGGAAAACGAAGCTTGGATATGGTGTCTTTCTATGATTTATTTGGATAAACGAAACTAGTATTATATATTACTTCACTCCTTAACATTAAATTAACATTAGACCTAGGTTATAATGTACTTTTCATTATAAATTAGATCTTATATAAAGAATTAGATGGAATATAAATTATAAATGTTTGGATCTTTTTTATTTAAAAATTTAATTCACTTTTTTAACCATAAATTAATTACATGTTTGTTTTATCTTTGTTTGTTTTTTGTTTTTTGTTTTTTGTTTTTTGCTCTCTATCATTCTCTCTCTGTCACTCACCTTCTCCAAAGTATGTTTCAAAAAAACAACAATATATTTCATACACATTTATTACTTTTAATCAACTTTGGTATATGCAATCCAATCATTTCTATTATCTTTGGTCCACATTATAAGGCGTGTTCTAGAAGGATTCTTTATATCATATTCATCCTGTCTTATTTATAAAACACTTCCAACATGTTTTTTTTTTTAAATTAATTACTTCCAACTTTTTTCACACAGTTAAGAAAAACCTTCAACCTCATTAATTCTATTATAAAATTCAATAACTTTTCAACTCTACATTCATGTAATATACAAAATACCAGTTGACAACAAAGCCAACACAATTATTATTGTCAAACTCGTGAGTTGACTCTCGAATTTATCGTTTTTTACGCTTCTAGCTAACAAAAACGAGTCGAGTTAGTGGCAAACTCATGCTAGTCGTAAATTCAGTTAAACTCACGAGTTTATACACCGAGTTTATCGTTTTTACGTTTCTAGCTTACAAAACCGTGTTAACTTACTCTTAAACTTGTGTTAACTTTTGTAATTTGATCATGCTCAATGGCTTTATATAGAAATTTTATAGAAATTTCTTTATTAAATATGATAAATGTTGATGGATTTAATTTCAATTATTTGGATTTAAATATATTTAAATCAAATTGTTGTCATTTTTATATTTTAATTATTTAATAATATACTAGTAATACCTATTTAATAATAAAAGTGAACTCTTACGAGTTTAGTATTCGAAGTTCATGATACGAGTTTACATCACTTTGTCAAGAATTTGCTTAAACTCGTGAATTTGACAACCTTGAACACATTAATAAGTAAATGGTTAAATTGTACATTCATATGAAAAATCTAATAAGGTGCCTTATAAATAGGGAAAAAAATCTTCTCTCTCATCACTATAAATAGGATCAAAGTAGTACTATAAGTCACTTAGAAAGTCATTAATATTATTTTTGCCAATTTTTTCCATCAATGCTTAAATATGTTTCTTTGTAATTTTATCACTCCATCAAAACCTCATCAATAGAAGTTAACTCTTTCAAGTTTATCAATTTAAGACAAATTTAATGAATTAACTGTCATTTCTTTATTCTGGTGAATTAGTTGATAGTGTCTAATCGCAAGCATAGAAGGAAATAACTTATGTATAGCATCAGAGGGCGAGAGTACATTTTTGAATTAATTATAAGCACATATATGATGACTATATATTACTTATGTTAGCTCAATATCTACTTCCCTGAATAAACATCACCCTTGTTCAAGTGATCCCATGTGAGCACAAGCATTCAACAAAATTACCATAGTGAACTCACTAGGCTCAATCCCTTCTGCTTCTTGCTGCATACTTTGAAAAAGCTCTAATGCCTCCATTATCTTCCCGTTCCTTACATACCCACTAATCATTGAATTCCATGTAACAGAAGTTCTTGTAGGCATTTTATCAAACAGATTCTGGGCATCTTGTAACATCCCAAATTTTGGGATTTAGAATTTTAAAATAAGTATGAAGTTGATTATTGAAAATTTAGGCTTATTTTTCCCTTATTTTTTTTAGAAAAGAATAATTCAAATAAGGAATTAATTATGCCTAAAAATTTTAAAAATAATATATGATATATCGTTCCTATTTCTCATTACTTCTATATTGCATGTGCAAAACATGTGATTTCTTTAAGATTGAACCTACACCTCACCTTTTCACACAACAATAGGATCTTATCCTTATATATCTGCTGCAACACGAGGGAATGAGGACTGGATCAGAAACAAATTAAAAGCCCATGCAATACCCAACAAACCCCAAACCCAATAGCCCATTATACATGACTTAACCAAATCCATTATCTTCCATATTTTTTTTTAAAAAAAAAGGATAATAATAATACTCCGTCTGTACGCATGGCTGCAACACGCTATCACAAAGAAATCATAGTAAAAGATCACACTAGCGGCTTAAACGGCGTTGCAGAGTCAGACGACCATACTTCTTCTTGCGTCAGTATCAACCCCATGCATCTCAACCTTAACGCTTTAAACCGTTGGGCATTCTTTTCATCGGACCAACGTGCTTATTTGCAACGGACTGGACCCTTAGGTCCTTATATATGTCGTTACTCCTGGATTTTCATTCCCGTCGACCTCAACTGAAACCAGAGCCAAGTCTGAGTCCGAGAAAGAGAGAAAAAGTCGAGGAAGGAGGGGGAGAGAGTAAACCATTTTCCCTATGCGTTTGCATAAAAAAGGGGGGGGGGTGTTCAGTTTTAGCAAGGTTCACAGCGTGCAAATAAGTAGGAGCTGAAAGTAAGTCTTCAAGATATCTTCCTCTTAGTTTTCTGTCATCTTCCAACGTTAGAGGCTGTGTGTTAAGCCATAGAAAATGAAGCAATGTGTTGCTACAAATGGAACTGAAACAGGGAAAGTTTTTAAGTAATATATATATACCGCCGCTGCATCTTGGTTTATGGGCATGTGTGTATATAATATATATATATATATATATATATATAATATCAGCTATAGATTAAGAAAAGACCAAAGAATAAAAAATAAAAATGCTGTCATGGGATTACACAGAAAAACGTAGTACTGTATGTGAATGAATATAGGTTTCGGTTCCTTATGTTCATTTTCGAGTAAATAATTATAGAGATATATAAATACACACACAGATAGATATATATATATATATATATATATATATATAATCATAGATATACATATAATCAAAAGAGGAAAACGCTGTACCATGTGAATAAATATAGATATAGGTACATCAGTAAGGTGTGTGTGTGTGTATATATTCGTGGTTGCATGTGAAAGTGTATATATACACACACACACACATATACTAATGATATATAAGAACGAGTAGGAGCCGTGAATATTTATATATGAATACACACACACACTAATGCTCTTTATATAAAGAAAAGAAAGGAAATGTAACACCCCAAATTCCATACTACATATTGTTCGGAAGACACGTAGTTTCTAGGAAAATGAATAGAGTTTGAGGTGCTACAGCTCAGAGTAATGAGAAACGGAGAGCTTGCACTAACGTTTGGACAATGAGTAACTGATATAAAATGCCCACGCAAAAGCTGGTAAATTAAAATATCCCAAAGGAATATTCATGTGATACAATTTAAATGTGTATAATTACAACTCTTGACATAGTAATTACACAATCTTACATCATGTCTTATCTATTCTTGTGGCTTGGAACCCAACTCAGTCAATCAAACCTATTGGCCAGGACAGATGTTAGTCTAGTGGAAGTCTCCCCATCTTTCACGGCTACTTATGACTGAACCATATAGACCAACTCTTCCTTAGTTTAAGCACCAATAGTATGAACTAACTTTATTGGATTCAAGCCGAACTAGCCTCGTTAAACTTCTTCCGACTTTCATCCCAACCGGGTTGCCTCTTCACGGATTCATCCATCGGTGCCTCGTCAAATCCAGGTTCCTTTCCTGAACTATTAGTCAAGGCTGAGATTCAATACCCATTGAATCTCAGGTAACAGTTAACTTCATGCTCAAGTAATAGCAGTGTATATGACATATATTCATTACATTTCAGCATCACCCATACATAGCACACAGCAGATGTAAGGTTACAACAATACATAGCACACAACAAATGTAATGTTAACAGCACAACAATACATAGCACACAATAAATGTAATGTTTGCAACGTTTGCACTAACCAGTGCCACGACAGCTCCTCGTGTCCTCAGTGTTAGCAAAACAATCTTATGGCATTATCAAAACTATAACCCGCACAAAGCTGAATGTTATAAACAGGTGACCTAAGCCTCATAAACTTAGTCACGGTGCATGACCCAAGACTTAGTCTTGTCCACGACTTCATGAATCATTAAATCATATACATACATACAAGATACATCAGAGTTAAAGTTACAGTACGCATACATACTTTTCACTGCGTAATTACCAAAACGCCCGACTCTTATATCCGACTCCGGACTTCCCGGATATCCTATAATGTTACCGTCGGATTATTTCCTTTTCTATGATATTATAATTAATATCACATTATCTAGAATAATATCAAAAAGGATATTTTCACCTATTTTGACATTTCTACCCTTAGTGGATTTGTTATTACAATTTTTCACTTACATTTTCTTAAAAACGCAATTGCTGGATTTTTTGGGCAGATTGTTCAGCAACTTTGAAATATCATAATTAATTCTAAAAAAATTGAAATGAGGTTCCGTAAAATTTCTCATGACCCTTGACATGTCTAATTTTGAGGAAAAATATTCCCAGAAGCTAGAATATTACAGATCATTACCAGGTTTTACGTTTTCAAACACTATTCAGATTTAAATCTAGTAAACAAGGTTTATCTTCAAAAATCCATATCTCCTTGTCTAGAGATCAAATGTTACATATTTTATATATTTAGAAACCCCTACATGTATAATTTATTCATACAAAATTTTATGATTTAATGATTTCATTTCATATGTAAAATAATAGCTCTGATCCATCTAATTTCGTTCCATGGCGACGATCGGGCGCAACAACATCAACACCAAATTGGTGAGCGAGTCTTATTTTGATTCCTTTTCTGTTCCCTCTTTTTGCTGCTGAGTTTCATTTTCGATGATGATTTTACTTTATAATACTGAATTTTTGAGTTGTCTAAAACCAGGTTCTCCTTAGGGATATGGGTGCTGGAAAATCGAGCATCGTTTTGCGTTTTGTCAAGGGTCAATTTCTTGAATTCCAGGTTTGTTTACCTCTTTTTTGATTTTTTTGATTTCTTAGTTAATTTGGGTACTGTTAGCTCCTGTGTTTTGATGATTACAATTTCCAAGCTTTTGAATTAAAACAAGCGAAGAACATTAGATAAAATAGTCTAATAAAAGCATTTTATAAAAGGTTACTTGAGCATAACTTTTGTATGCTCGAGCAACATCGTGTACAAGGCTAAATCAGATGCATCTTAAGAAAGCCTTGCTCGAGCAGACTATCCAGTCTTGCTCGAGCAGCATCAACCAAAGTAAAGGAACAGCAAAGCAAGATACAATTATACTCAAGCATGTAGTAAAAGTGTGCTCAAGCACCATGCTCGAGCAGGCTTAAAAGGTTGCTCGAGCAAAGTCGAGCAACCAGCGTTCTGAACTTGTACAGAATCCTTACTCGAGCAAGATACGAAAGTGTGCTCGAGCAATATGCTCGAGCAAGCATAAAGGTGTGCTTGAGTAGAGTTGAACAATGTTGTGCCTGATTGATTAAATGAATCTTGCCCGAGCATGAATTTATTCATGCTCGAGCACCATGCTTGAGCAGACTAAAAACTATGCTCGAGCATTAACGATATAAGTGTGTTCCGCCTAGCTTTTTGGTTTAAGTAAAAGCTTTGCCCGAGCATGATTAAGCAAACAGAAAAGCATGCTTGAGCATCAGCGATACAAATGTGCTTTACCTGTTTCTACACGCGTTAAGTAAAAGCCTTGCCCAAGCATGATAAAATCATGCTCGAGCAAAGGGTTTTGGTTGCTTGAGCATCAGCGATCAAGAGCAATCTCTGGGCAATTCAAAGAAGCTTGCTTGAGCAAGCATAGATCACTGCTCGAGCATATCATCCCCGTTTTATAATCACTGTTCTATGAGATTCATGGATCACGAATGAATTAATATTTCTTTAGATTATTACTTCTTGTGATTACCAAATGCTTTTAACCAATCTGTTCATGAGTTTCAGATTATGTAGACATGGATTACCAGCAGATTTGAATAAAGCGATCTTGTTTGTCGAGGCATTAAATGCCGCTTCCTAAACCGTGATACTCTCGAGACCGATATTCGAACGAAGTAAAGCTAACTCGATATTCTCCGACTTCGCATTAAATGCCATTTCACAAAAAAAACAAAAGGAAAGAAAGAGAATGTCAACTCTGCAAATTCCAGTTGTAACATTCAAACGGGCGAAACTCTTGACGAACTCTTCACTTATCTATCTAACGAACACATTCAAGAGTCACAACGGCTACTTTATGAAGCTTCAACAACAGTCATTAATTACCACATCTATAAATAGCTGGAGCATTGAATTCGCCACCTACCGAAACACTGCGCAATCAATTAGAGTTTAATATCATTCGTTGTTTCAACTATTTCATTAACTATACTTCAATGTTCATCTTTTTATCAACTCGTGAGGAGTACTTAAATATTTATTTCATTGTTAAGTTGTATCTTAAGGTTGTGGAACCTTAAGAGAGGGTGTATCAATTACAACTTGTAAGGGGGAGTGGAGTCTGTGAGTGAGAGGACCATCCTTCGGTTACTAAGGGTGTAATTGTTCTTGAGAAATAGTGAAATCCCAGGTGTTCTAGGGACTAGACATAGGTCTGAGTATTAGACCGAACCAGTATAAATTGTCTTGTGTTCTTTTATCTTATTGGTCTCTATTTCGTTCATACACGAGAAAAGATTTTAAATTTTTTAAGATCACCTATTCACCCCCCTCTAGGTGATATTCCATCTTCAGGTACTTCTTGCATCTATGTTGGAGGAATTTACTTGTTTGTTTGCTAAAAAATTTCCCAGGATTTGTTACATATGATGGTTTCTTAAATTACTCTACCATGGTGAAATATTGTCACGTCTTGTACTTAGCTGATTCATGCCGCGTTGACCTAAAAAACATTTCGGGAAACTAGGTTTTCTAATTACGTTTACCGAATGGAATCTTATCGTTTTTGAAAGACATGAATTTGAAACCTATAATAGGTTCAATGAGAGAAGTTTCAATTCAGCTGGTTATTAAATTTACAACCTAGTATGCCAGTTGTTTTCTTTTTGAACGTGAAAGGAAGACAGTGAGCGTTGATTGTAGTGATTTTTGTCCTCAAATTGATATTTTGTTAACCCAATAGAAAGAAAGGGGACAGCGGGAGCGGCAGGGAAAATTTGTCTTCTCATTAATTTGTAGTATGCATATCAATGGTTTGGCTTTTTTGGCTCTCATGCCTGATATATTATGCCAAAGCCTGATGCAAATAAAATCATACCTGAAGATTCTTTTGCTGAATGTATTTGATCTATTGCACTGACAGGAATCTACAATAGGAGCTGCATTTTTTTCCTCAAATGTTGGCAGTAAATGATGCAACCGTCAAATTTGAGATCTGGGATATCGCTGGACAGGATAGTTACCATAGTTTGACTCCCATGTACTACAGAGGGGCTGCTGCTGTTATCATCGTCTATGACATTACAAATGAAGTATGATATCTTCTCCTTTGGATGCTTAGTAATATGTATTGAAAGGGAAATATTGTTATTCATCTATTAATTGTCTTCTTGCATGTCTTCAATATTAAAATCCATTCCTTGTTTGTATGATTTCATATTGCAAACTGTAAATGATGAGACAAGTATAGGGAGTTAACAAGGTTATTGCTTAATAAGTAATAAAGTCATAATTGTAATTTTTTTCTTCTTCTTTTTTTGGAGTGTGGAATTGTGGATGATTGAGTACTTCAATTTTTCCTTTTCTTCTATTGTTGTATACATGAGATGGATTTCTGGACTTAAGTTGAATTCGGTCTCCAATCATTTAAGAAGATTGACATGATTGTTAAGCAAACTATTATTATTTTTCTATGTTAAGTTGAATTTTTTTTTTTTCTTGTCTATATTCTTTTGTTTTTTAATGCATTTAAAACTTTCTTTAAAAAAAAAAAAATCGGGGCAGCCTCCGAATCCCCTAACTAATTGTACGGACACAAACATAAAATCCTAGTTCCAAAAGTGTATATATTATTTCCTAGAATCTGTATTTTTCAAATGCAGATTGCTCCAAAACTGCAGCTAATGATAACTTTGACTTTTAGGCTTAACTTTCACTAACTCAAAATGATTTGCTTTACAAACAAAATAATAGTATTCATGTGTCTGTATGACATATCGTCCAGCCACATGAGCAACGATAATTCCTCCTAATTATAATGATATTAAAAAGCTAAACATATAAATAGGGGGAATCTTATATAAAGCTGCTTGAAATAGGAAAATTCTAAATTATGGTAGTAAATTCAATAAATCCCTAATTAAGTTATCGACCCAATTTAGAATTTTAAAATTTAGATTAAATGACGTTACTAGCCTCTCACAGTCTCCTCTCTCATCTTAAAAGAGTTTCAATACTTTTTAACTTATTTTTACAATAAGTGTAAATATATATAAACATTAATATATAACAAAATAAAATATGATTAACTTAGAACAAAGAAATTTTGTTTTGTGGAAGAATGATCAGAAATAATTATAAAAAAAAGAATATCATCCTCATTATTAATTAAATGATTTCTACTAGAACATTGAGAATAAAAAATTATTTTTTACTTGATTTTTTGTTCATTAAGAAAAAATGTTACTATAAAAAATAACTTGTTTGATATAGCAAACTGTATATCAAAGATTTTTATTAATGATTTTTTAAAAGAAAAGATATATATTAACATTTTTTTAAAAAAACCTATATATCACATAAGTAAAATTGCGTGATTATTGGCTTATTATTATTATTATTATTGACAAAAATACTAATTTGAGTTCTTTCAAAAATAAAATTTTATTCAAAATATTTAATAAAAACATTTAATTGATAACAGTGTTATGCATTTCTTTTTTACTCAAATAATTCTTCCGAACACAAAAACTCCTTTGATTTAAATGAATCATATTTTATTTTATTATATATTAATGTTAATATATATGCATACTTATTAAAAGACTAAGTTAAAGAGCAATTAAATTCTTTCAAGAGGAAAGATGATAGAGAAGTTAGGAGGGCATGATAAAGTCAATTTACCTATATTTTAAAATCCCAAATTGAGTCTATAACTTAATTAGAAATTGTTGGGTTTAACAACTTGATTTAAAATTTCTTTATTTTAAACAACTTTATATGGGATTTTCCCTATAAATAGCTTCTATTTCCTTTTCTTTCTTTCTTGTCAACAATTTTGCTTAATTCATTCAAATGTTCATTTTTAATTGACTTTTTATATTTAAAGATTTATCATCAGATATTTGTAATTAAAATAATTCTGAGATCACACTAATTTAGATAATTTTATATTTTGTCTCTACCACTATATTTTCATCCATTAGTTTCATTTCACTATTTAATTTTTTTTTTGTTATTACAAATCGTACATATTTATAATGTCAAAACAATACATAGTTACTTGCATTAATAAAAATAATTGCTAATGATATCAAATTTTAAAAATATAAAATTTTATGAAAATATAAGAATTCATTCCCAACGGAGAACTAAGTTGGCAGACAATAGCAAATATGGAACCATAAAATAAATTATTTTTTTTAAATATGGAGATTCAAAATATAATATTTAATATTTATATAAAATATAATTTTTCTAAAAACTACTTGGGAATCATTAGGAAAATATTAATTTTATTTTTAATTTATACGCATTATTATTTCAAAAAAAAAAAAAAAAAGAGTAGACATAAATAGAAGAATGGTTTATAAGAGAATTATTATCAAGAAACTTACCTGCATGGGAGAAAAATTGTGAAAAATGGTCCCTCCACTTTACAACAGACATAGGACTCAAATAAAGTGATGATGCATTTTTAAAAAAAGATAAAAATGTATTCCTTCCATTTATCATTCACAACTAGTCGGTTGTCAAGTACTCACACTTTTTGCCCGCCTTAGTAAGCGCAAAGAGTAGCATGGGAGCCGGTATTAACTAGCCTCCCTCTCCCATGTTCGAATTCGAACCCTGGCCCCCTCCTCTACCATGATGTATCAAAAAAAAAAGTACTCACATTTTTTCCTTCCGTGCATAAAAAAAAATTATAACAATAAATGAGACCTGGATTTTTATTATTTTAATTTTAAATAATATATAATAATGACAACCACAATGAAAAAGAGACTGCTACTAATTCCTTAAATGATGTAGGTCCATGAGATTGACCTAGAAGCAATAATTTAACTTGCATTGCATGGAATATTAGTTACGGGTTATTGTGCAAAAAAGCATGTGTTTTACTTCCAAAAGCGTCCAACATTAAGTATTTTTTTAGGTATAAAAGTGCACACGTGGTTAAAAATTAGGTGCAAAAATACCATTTGACTGTTAAGTTTGACTTTTTTGTTGACTAGACAATGACATGGCTTTCAAAGATGCAAAAATACACATGTAACTTGGAAAAAAGAGCGTCTAACACCCAGTTATTTTTTTTAATTTAATAATTTTATTTTAAAAGTACAAAAATACACATATGGCTTTTAAAACTTGTTGGGCATGATGGGCAAGTAATCTTGAAAATATGCTTATAGGCTTTGAGATCAGTGGCGGACCCACACTAGTGCCTATGTGGGCAAGTGCAGACACAAAAAATTGAAAAAATATATATATTGTGAAGGAATCTAAAGACAAATTGTCTGATTGGAGTATTTGGTTATGACATTACACATCTACAACGAGGTCCCAGGTTTGAACGTTCCTTCTTCCACCTCTTCCATCCATTTATCCTTTTTTTTGCTCTGCCCTTCAAATCCCTCCAAATCATGCATCCATTTATCCATTTTTTTGAATCGTGCAGCCACCCCCAAATCGACAAATCGATCCCCGTGCAGCCACGCCACTGCTCTCCAAATCTCTCCAGCTCCTCCATCGTTGCTGTTCGTCGTCCAAAGAATCGAGTCTTTTAACCCTACCTTCATCTCCATCGTCTACTACTCCCTCTTCGAGGCCGCTTGAAACCCTCCTACTCTAGTTCTTTTGTGTTTCAGCAGCCATGGGTATGTTCTATCGGTATTCCAGTTCTTTCTCTTCTATCGGTATTCCACTTCTTTCTCTATGTTTTCGAAGTATGGCATTCGATTCCCATGAATTTACAGTATCTCTCGTGATTCCATGCACAAAAGGCGTGTCGCTGGAGGCAAGAAGGCGGCTTGGAGGAAGAAGAGAAAGTAATTATTTTCTCTTTTTGGTTAATATTTATAATGTCCCAGAACCAATTTAGTCTGGAAAGGATATATGATTGATTTGTTTGATTTATCTGCTTGAATCAACGAGGGTGCTTTCTTTCATCCTTGTTTTTTTTTTGGTGGAGCTCCCTTTCATTCTTTAATCTGTTATATACATTATAAGTGTGTGCTATCATATTCAACTAATCTAACATCTCGTTGTTTGTGGTTGTGTAACGTAAGTGATTATTTGTTTAGTTGTAAGGGGAAGTTATGTGCCGTGAATCTAATGGAAATTGAAGTAGTTTATAGGTTAAGCTAAACAAGAGGCCTCCAAAGATGGGGAAAATTACAAGGATGGAGAAATTTTCAACCCCTGGTTGCTTACTTAACCCTCTTCCCTGTATTGTTCATACGGAATCATGATGGTAGAAATGACGTCAAAAAATAAATGTTTTTCTAGAGTCGATAAAGAAATCAGAATGAGGAGATTATATATTTTAGTAATACAGTATTTAGCCCTGATCTAGTGACATGGCATTTTTCTTAACTGGTATTCCTTTATTGACAGGTATGAGCTTGGGAGGCAACCAGCAAACACTAAGCTGTCAAGCAACAAAACAGTGAGGAGGATCAGGTTTCATTGCGTAGCCGCAAAACTCAAAGGTAAAGGAAAACACACCCACACACACATCTCATGAATTTGTTGCTGATATTAGGAAGAATTTATTGCTGAATTTATGGCTTCTTGATTATGTTTTGCTGAATTTATGGCTGAATTCTGTTTTGCTGATTGTATTTTTTGAATTGGGAATCATAGCTTCAGTTGCTTAGTGTCCCTGTATAAAAAAAGATACAATCTTATAGGTGTGCATAGAGGAAGCATTGAGATGAACTAGCTTATAGGTTGCAACATGTTCCCTAATCTTGTCAAACTTTTTTTCTTCTAGAAAATGTCAATGATACCTTTTATCCTCCTTTAAAAAAATTTCGGGGGGGCAAAGCACCGAATCCCACCACTAATTGTGCACCCACAAACTTTAAAACCTGGGTCCGCCACTGTTTGAGGTGCCATGTTTGAAAAAACAGAGTGAGATGGTTAGATGCTGAAAGATACAGAGCAAGGAAGGAAATATAAAGGGGAAAAGGAAAGATGAATCAGGATTTCCAAGAAGAAACTGTGGAAGATAACTAAGCTATAGGTTAGGAAGAATAAGGGTTAAATACCTAATTTGCCATGGAAGTTTTGCTAAGGGAGCGCCCAGCACCCGGAAGTTTTTAGGGTACCAAATTTGCCTCGGAAGTATGAAAAAGGTAGCAAATTTGCCCCTCCGTTAATTTTGACATTACGTTTAACCGAGTACATACGTGGCATGCCACCTCATCACACGCATGCCACCTCATCAATCAAAAGTATCATTTTTGCCTTGGAAGTTTTCATTGAGGAGCAATTTTGCCCCGGAAGTTTACAAAAGTAGCAATTTTGCCCTTATTTCTCCCAATATTAAATTTGACTATTAGATCAGTCAAAGATCACACATGTCATGCCTTGAAAAGGTCGAACTTGGAGTCGGAGAAGAAGATCCTTGACATATTGAGCTCAAGGCGGCCAGAATTTGTGAAGCCGAACTGGTCACAAGGACTAGAGTCGGGAAATCGGGCCGGCCCGTTTAAGCCTTGGCCCTGCAGGGCTCGGACTTGAAAAATAAGCTAGAAATTTGAAATTGGCCCTGCAGGGCCAGCCCTGGAGGGCCTCGGGCTTAATCGGGTCGGCCCTGCAATTTGTATAGACTGATCATTTGCTTAGATCATAAGTGATGTTTCCTGTGACCAGTTTGATTTCATAAGTTCTGGCTGCCTTGAGCTCAACATCTCAAGAATCTCCTTCTTTGACTCCAAGTTCGACCTTTTCAAGGTATGACATGTGTGGCCTTTGACTAATTTAATAGTCAAATTTAATATGTGGGAAAGAAGGGCAAAATTGATACGTTTTGTAAACTTCCGGGGTAAAATTGCTCTTTAGTGAAAACTTCTCGGCAAACTTACTACGAAAACTTCCGAGGCAAAAATGATACTTAATTCTTATTGGGTTGATGAGGTGGCATGCCACGTGTCATGAGGTGGTATGCCACATGTGCACTCAGTTAAACTTAACGGTCAAAATTAACGGATGGGAAAATTTGCTATCTTTTTCATACTTCCGAGGGTAAATTTGGTACCTTTTTTATACTTCTAGGCCAAATTTGGTACCCGTAAAACTTCAAAGTCTTTGGACACTCCCTTAGCAAAACTTCCATGGCAAATTAGGCCTTTAACCCAAAAATTACCACATCTTTTTTGAATCTGGATTGCCCCATGCTTTTGCAGGATGCTTCAATTGAAATAAAATTATTAAATTAAGGGAAAAAAAGAACTTGGTGTTAAGTGCTCTTTTTTAAAACCACATGAGTATTTTTATACCTTTGAAAGCCACGTCATTTGTCGGCAAAAAAAGTCAAACTTAACAGTTAAACAATATTTTTTTACCTAATTTGCAACCACGTGTGTACTTTTGCACCTAAAAGCACATTTGGTGTTAGGCACTCCTCGAAGTAAAACACACGTATATTTTTACAATGACAGGAAAAGACAAGACTAATCTAAATAAAAATCATCTAGTGTTATATGTCAGAATATATTTGGTTTTTATTTATTCAAGCCACATGTGTATTTTTGCACATTTGAAAGCAAAAAAAAAAAAAAAAAAGTCAAACTTAACGTCAAACGGTATTTTTGCACCTAAAAAAGCCACTTGACGTTGGGTGTTCCTCGGGTAAAGCACATATACATTTTTGCACCTTAACCCTTAATTCTAATAGATTTTCTAACTTTCAAATAAATTAAAAATTTATTAATTTTAAGATTATAAATTTATAATTTTAATTTTTCATTGCATTTATTGAAAGTTATTTATTTTTAGCTTTCGCAATGACTAAAGATATATTTTTTTTTTTTTTTTTTTTTGTCAAATATAATAATCCCTCCGTCCTAATTATAGGAACACTTTTATAGTATAAATTACACTATAAAAGTGTTCCTATAATTAGGATCAAAGGTAATAGACTAGAAATTTTTTTGTCTCGATGCATGTAGTTCGTACTAAAAAAGAAAATTGGTTGATAGGAAAAAAATTTGTTTAATTTGAAGAAAATGAGGTTGAAAAATGAGGCAAAATACCATTTGACTCCAAAAATTTCAATTTCTAGGACACGTTCAATTGTTCACAGAGGCACACTCAATGTGACACTCAAATGTTACTTTGCAACACTCTGAGAGTTACAAACAAATGTGGCACTCAAGTGCCATATTAATTCAACGTTTGGTTAACAGGATTGCATCTTGGGTGAGGATTCGCCTGTTGATTACTATGATAAGGGCTTCCTATATGTTGTATGTGGGAAGTCAGATTGGGAAGGTGCTGAAAGTGGACACGTATATATTATCGCATATCAAACGTCGTTTTGCGCGCCTTTATGTGCAAATTGATTTGAGCTCTCCCCTTCTTCCTTCCATTTGAATTAATGGGGTTGAGGAAAATATTGCATACGAAGGCCTTCGCTTGATTTGCTTCTCCTGTGGGAAATATCGACATGATTCGGAGCATTGTCCAACTAAATCTGAAACCAGAAAAGAGATGGGCATAGGTTCGGGAATTAATGCAAACAATAGACCTATGGAGTCTACGAGATCCTTCGGTGCAGTTGAATCCTCAAGTGCCGCAACAGACATATGAGTATGGAAAATGGATGGTGGCTACGAGGCGGTGGCGGATACAGAGAACGCCAACACAGCAAAAATGGAGAGCTTCCTCTGCAAATGAGCATTTGGGTCTTTGGTAATTTTCCTAAGATGCTGGAAAATGGATTCCCACCATTTTGGTAAGAACACATATTCATTCATTGAAAAATCTCTATTTTCCTATTCTGTGGCGCCATTTTCCACGATTCAAACGGCCCTCAATGGTGGGTCAAGGAAAAGAGAAAAATGGAGGGATAGCTGAGGAATTTACTACACCTAGGGATTTTCTTATTTTTTAAAACAATATATAATAAAATATAGGCACATAGACTTAAAATTATTTGAGTTAGAGTATTCTCGTTGGCTATGGAGTGTAGATGAGTAGTTATTCTAGGAGTAGCTAATTATTTCTCTTCAGGGATTGTACATGTCATTTAAATTCCTACTTTCATATTTTTCTAAAAACATTCAAAAAAAACTTACTCAAATTTTCAAAGCTTGTTGTATTTACAAACTATCAATTAAAATTTGAGATTTACTATGAAGGGTAAATTATAAATAATTTTATTTCTTATATAAATTTTAATTAAAGAATGTTTTCTTGAATCTTTTTAAAATATTTTTAAAGGAGTTAACGGTTTAAACTTAAGTGTATGTTTTTAAAATAGAGGGGAGGTTTGTATAATTAAGCCAAAATAAGAGGTAGTTACTGAGTATTTTACTCTAACTTAAAAGAGGGTTTCATTTATTTATTTAAACAAATTTATTTAAAAAAATGTCGTTGTTACTTGCAGAGTTATTATAGTAAATAACTAGTGCATTGTGGTAAATAAAATAACCTATAAGAGTGTTCTGATTCCCTTATTTAAGCCTTCAAATTTGGAAAATATTCTTAATTCCTTCCAAATGATTATAGTGAATAGTTAACTTGATGTACTAAATAAATAATGGGTTGTTATAAGCAATGTTGTCAAAATCAAATTTTTACGTAGAAATAGAAAGGGATAGTAGAAACGTAAATCGTTGAATATGTATGTATATAAAAAAACGTAAATCACTACTTAGAATTCAATGAACAACTTTATATTTAAAAGATATATATAACTATATCAAACATAAGGCCAAAAACACAAAAAGATGTTAACAACTCCTACAATTAAGTAACAAAACATCAAAAGATCATAAAATTTAACAATTCCTAAATTATATGAATTGATTCAAATCAAACACATATCAACTTGCATGTACTTTTCTCTTACTCTTATAATAAGTTCATTTGTAAAACTTGGAATGTCAAAATCATGACTATCTATAAGTTCCGTCACTTCAACTTCAATCAAGCTTTCCTCATCATGGGCATTAATATCTTAGTTATCTACATCTTTCCAATCTTCTTCATTTTCAACTATCAAGTGCCTGTTTAGGGGCACCCAAAACCTAGGTTTTGTCAAAGTCCGTCAAACACCACCTAAGTTTTGTAAAAGTTTGCCAAACACCCATTTATCCAAAAGCTATTTTCCAAAAATCGTTTTTACCTCGTAAATCCCAAAAGCTATTCTCTAAGAGTCATTTTTACCTCGTAAATCATGAAAATCATTTTTTCAATACCTTGAAATATTTCATGATCTTAAAAATTTATTTTAGGATATAAAAATATATTTCATGATAACAATTGATCTTGAAAAAAATATTTTAGGGAATGTGACGGGTATTAAAAGATACTTAATACCGACCGGTAATGAAAAAATATTTCTCATGGTCTTAAAAATTTATTTTAGGATATTGAAAAAATATTTGAGTAACAACCGATTTTTTTTTAAAAAAATTAGGAGTCCGACAATCTTGGAAAAAAAAATCATGGTACTAATGGGTACTAAAAAGATATTGAAAAATATTTCTTGATTTTGAAAAAAAATTAGGATATTGGTAAAAAATTCAGGGTAATGACTAATCTTGAAAAAATATATTAAGGATACTGATTGATACTGAAAAAATATTGATGATGGCAGAGGGAAGAGAAAAAGCTGAAAAAATAGCCCTCAATGGTGGGTCAAGGAAAAGAGAAAAATGGAGGGATAGCTGAGGAATTTACTACACCTAGGGATATTTCTTATTTTTTAAAACAATATATAATAAAATATAGGCACATAGACTTAAAATTATTTCAGTTAGAGTATTCTCGTTGGCTAGAGTGTAGATGAGTAGTTATTCTAGGAGTAGCTAATTATTTCTCTTCAGGGATTGTACATGTCATTTAAATTCCTACTTTCATATTTTTCTAAAAACATTCAAAAAAAACTTGCTCAAATTTTCAAAGCTTGTTGTATTTACAAACTATCAATTAAAATTTGAGATTTACTATGAAGGGTAAATTAATAAATAATTTTATTTCTTATATAAATTTTAATTAAAGAATGTTTTCTTGAATCTTTTTAAAATATTGTTAAAGGAGTTAACGGTTTAAACTAAAGTATATGTTTTTAAAATAGAGGGGAGGTCTGTATAATTAAGCCAAAATAAGAGGTAGTTACAGTATTTTACTCTAACTTAAAAGAGGGTTTCATTTATTTATTTAAACAAATTTATTTAAAAAATGTCGTTCTAACTTGCAGAATTATTATAGTAAATAACTAGTGCATTGTGGTAAATAATTAAAAAGGTGTTGTAAATAACCTATAAGAGGGTTCTGATTCCCTTATTCAAACCTTCAAATTTGGAAAATATTCTTAATTCCGTCTAAATGATTATAGTGAATAGTTAACTTGATGTACTAAATAACTAATGAATTGTTATAACTTATCAGCAATGTTGTCAAAATCAAGTTTTTACGTAAAATCAGAAGGGGTAGTAGAAATGTAAATCGTTGAAACATACATACATACATACATACATACATACATACATACATACATACATACATACATACATACATACATACATACATATATATATATATATATACACGTATGTAAAAAAACATAAATCACTACTTAAAATTCAATGAACAACTTTATATTTAAAAGATATACATAACTATATCAAAAATAAGGCCAAAAACACAAAAAGAGGTTAACAACTCCTACAATTAAGTTACAAAACATCAAAAGAATAAAATTTAACAATTCCTAAATTATATGAATTGATTCAAATCAAATACACATCAACTTGCATGTTCTTTTCTCTTGCTTTTATAACAAGTTTATTTACAAAACTTTGAATGTCCAAATCATGACCATCCATAGGTTCCCTCACTTCAACTTCAATCAAGCTTTCCTTATCAAGGGCATTAACATCTAAGTTATCTATGTCTTTCCAATCTTCTTCATTTTCCACTATCAAGTGCTTGTTTCGGGGCACCCAAAGCCTAGCTTTTGTCACAAGTCCATCAAACACCACCTAGAGTTTTACAAAAGTTTGCCAAACACCCATTTATCCAAAAGCTATTTTCCAAAAATTATTTTTACCTCGTAAATCCCAAAAGTTATTCTTCAAAAGTTATTTTTACCTCGTAAATCATGAAAATCATTTTTTTAAGTACTAGTCAAGTACCTTCAAATATTTCATGATCTTAAAAATTTATTTTATGATATTAAAAAAATATTTCATGATAACAATTGATCTTAAAAAATATTTCGGGATATCGACCGTACTAAAAAGATACTTAATCTTGACCCAAGAATGAAAAGATACTTCTCATGGTCTTAAAAATTTATTTTAGGCTATTGAAAAAATATTCCAGAGTAACAATGATCTTAAAAAAATTCAGGGGTACTCGACAATCTTGGAAAAAAAAATCATGGTACTAACGGTACTAAAAAGATACTAAAAAAATATTTCTTGATCTTAAAAAAAAAATTCAAGGTAATGACTTATCTTGAAAAAAATATTTTAGGGTACGAAAAGGTATTAAAAAATATATTAAGGATACTAAAAAAATACTAATGATGGCAGAGGAGAGAGAAAAAGCTGAAAAAAATTGTTTTTCACAAAACCCAGGTTTTGATGAAGAATAGCTTTTGCAAAAAAAGGTGTTTGGTAAGGTACGTTATGACGTAACCTAGGTTTTGATGCTTGGAAAAAATAGGGGTGTTGAGAAAACTTTTGCAAAACTTTGGTTTGATCTGAGAATAGCTTTCGGATAATTTTGGGCTATTTTGCAAACTTTTGTCAAAACCTAGGTTTTGAAATTATCCAAACATTCAGTTTTATCCAAAAGCTATTCTCCAAAAATCATTTTTACCTCGTAAATCCAAAAAACTATTCTCTAAAATCTATTTTTACCTCGTAAATCTCAAAAGCTATTCTCCAAAAGTAACTTCCAAACGGGCTCCTAGGGAGCATTTGGGGATCTGCATTTGCCTTTTTAAAAAAAAAAAAAATATATATATATTACTAATGCCGTATTTTTATGTTTTTATTAATTTTTATTTTTTTGTTATTTCGTACCTGTTTGATGTAACACATAGTATCTTAAACTTATTAATTTTTAGTATATTTAGTATACAAAGTATTTTTTCAGTTAATGAGTGTCATTGAAAAATATTTCAAGATTTTGGGAGCACTAACATTTTATTAATTTAAAATATTATGTGCTATTGAAAAAACTAAAAGGGAAAATGACAGCCAAATCCCAAGGAATATACAAAATATAAAAAAAGTCCCAACCCAAAATCACATATAAAAAAAGTCCTTAGGGACTTTTCGATATTATTTATATTGAAACAAAATCCAGGTATTTAAATTTTATTGTGAATATAGATCTTTTTGTTGTGAATATAGCTTTTTCTATTTTGAATGGTCAGGTTTTAAATTATGTTATGAGTATAGCACTTCCTATTGTGAATATAGTTTTTTCTTTTGTGAATGACCGGGTTTTAAAATTTTATTGTAAATATAGCACTTCGTGTTGTGAATATAGCATTTCGTTGTCAATACAAATAATATCAAAAAAATCCCTAGAAAATTTTTTGATATGTGATTTTGGGTTGCAATTTCTTTGATATTTTGTATGTTCCTTGGGACCTTTTGTCATTTTCTCAATCTAAAAATTAAGTAGGATACTCAGTACTACTTTAAAAAAAACTTTAGGATCTTAAAGTTATTGAAAATTAATGATTTTAAGGTGCTATATTAAATTCAAAACATTGCATGTACTAAAATATCCTGTTAGAAAGCTGCTTTGGGATGTTTATATACAAGTTACAACTTAGCCAAAATAAAAACTAATTTGTTCTTTCGTAAAAAAAGAGGATGATCTTTGGGATGTTTATATACAACTTACAACTTAGCCAAAATAAACACTAATTTTTTTCTTTCGTAAAAAAAGAGGATGGTCTTTGGGATGTTATATACAAATTACAACTTAGCCAAAATAAAATCTAATGTTTGCTTTTTAGAGGATGGTCACCATCTAAACAATACCGCATAGAGGGGTGAGCATGCCTTGCTCATTGTTCAAATTAAATTTGAGTTAAATAACATTTGGATTATTGGAGGTATTATTAAAGTTTTAATTGATTGATAATTTGAAAATTTTATACTTGAAACACTAAACTTTATATTGGGGATTTTGTACAATTGAATTGAAACCCTTTGCCTTAGGATTAGTCAGTTTTATTTCCCGATGGGGGCGGGGCAAGGAAAGGGCTATAACTCAGCGATAGAGTGTCACCTTGACGTGGTGGAAGGCATTAGTTTGAGCCTAATTATCCTTAAACTCAATGTGAGTTTTTCTATTTTGACTTGCTCCCGACCGCGATCGAATGAGAATTGAGAATGGATAAGAGGCTCATGGGATTGATATGAGGGGGTAGGTAGGGCTATATTTCTGGTAGCAAACTCCAAGCGAATATGAAGCGCATGGATACAAGTTATGCCTTGGAATAGAAGAGAATTCGAATCAACTTTGTCTACGAACAAGGAATCTATAAGCAATGCAATTATGAATCTCAAGGAGAGTTTGATCTTGGCTCGTGCACCGCGGCATGCTTAACACAAGCAAGTCGGACAGAAGTCAATAACTCAAATGAGTTGTTTGGGTTAAGAAAAATATTTGAATTAATGTTAAAATGAATAATTCAATTTAATCGGTTTAAAACATGGTTATGAAACTCGGACCGGCCGGTTGGAAACGGAAATTGGCTGTGAAAATGGTTCAGAAAATCATAGAAACTGGGGTCATCAGGAAACTAGTATTTTTTTAAAAAAATGACAATGGAAGAGAGGGGGCCTGAGAACAGAGGAGAGAGGAGACGTGAGAAATAGAGCGGCGAACAACGACCTCTATGTAACATCCCAAATTTTGGGATTTGAAGTTTGAATAATATGTGGAAATTAATTATGAAATTTAGGCTTATTTTTCCTTTAATTTAATTTGGGAAAAGAATAATTCAAACAAGAAATGAATTATGCCTAAAAAGAATATAGAAAAAATATATGAGAATTAAATAGTGGAATTTGGCCAAATGATTAAATTAATTGTTTGGGAAAATTAGGGATTTATTTCCTTATAATAGGTAATAGTAAAAATGGGGAAATCATGGAAAAAGATAAAATGTTGCATAAAGCCCATGAATAATACCAACTCATATATCTATTTATCTTCTATTTACTTCTCTCCAAGCCCCACATGAAAAACGCACAGCAGAAGCAAGACACATCTGTTATACCATTGTCATTAATTATTTCACTCTTCATTTGGCCCATACACCCAATGAAACACCAAACCCATTTCATTTTTACAAATTTCAACACGTCGGGAAATAGACCTGACAAAACAATATCCATTTAACCATTGCCTTGTCAGTTTATTTCTTTCACTCCCATCCTTGCAACACGTAAAAACCGTTGATGACACAATCAGCAAATCAGATTTCCATAACTCCCTCGATTTGCTTATCTCATTCAGCCATAACACCGAGATCACGCAATTAGAAGCAAGAGAACACACATAGCAAAGTAAACCCATGCTTCCCAATCGCAAATCAAGATCTTCCATACCCCTCGAGCTCCATGCCGTGAACCACTAGTCACTCTTCACCTCGACTAGTACCTCGGTTCATTATATAACCAAACTCTTTGTTCTTAAATCATTCACGTTGCAAAGAAAAATCAAAACTAAGTCTGAAAAATAAAAGAGAGAAAGACGTGGAAGGAGAGGGAGTGAGTCAAACGGTGATCATTCACTCTTACTTTGCTCAACGACTCCAAAGCGAGAGGTGTTAGCATTGGTGAATCTCACAAGCTAGGAACTAGAAGTAAGTCATCGGGTCTCTTTTCCTTTAGTTTTTTGTCACTCTCCAACACCAATAACTAAGTGATAAGCTGTAGGAAATGAAATAGTGTGTTTCGCTAGAAGGACATGAAACAGGACTTAGGATTCTAAAAATATATATAGCTGCCTTAGGAAAATGAAAAAGAAAGGAAATGAATCTCGATTGCTAATACGTGTGTGTATATAGCGTTGCACCTGAGGAAAATAAATAAATAAAATAAATAGGAAAGAGTTTGTTGATAGTTTATATGTTCACATGTTCACTGTATAAGAAAAAAGATAATGATTGTTTTCTATATATAAAATGCATAGTCGCTGCATGTATAATAAAAATGCAAAGGCATAGTGACTGTTTTGCATGTATTATTGTAAAGGAAAATAATAAAAACAACTAACAAAAGTTGTCTTGATGATGAGGTTGAAATAGATGTTTGGAAACAAATGAGGTTTTAAATATATGTATATTATATGGGAAAATATAGTCTCTGAGTATGAAGCATATGGAAATTGTTGAGTATATCAACACTGTATATTTATAAGAAAAGAATAGAAAAGTTTCTGTTATGACCTATGGCTAAGTTATTAATATATATATATATATATATATATAACCAAAATCTTACTATTATACATACATGTATATATATATAAGTATGTATATATGTAATTCATTAAAGCATATTTTTACATGGAGTTAATGTTTATTAAACTCCTAAATTAGAGGGTTGAGGTCATGTTTTAATAGTGGGATAGCCTTTGGGGAGTTTGAATTAATTGTAGAAAAATAAATAAGAAATAGTAAAATAATAATAATAATAATAATAATAATGATATTTATTCTATTATTATTATTATTATTATTATTATTATTATTATTATTATTATAAGGAAAGGGAATAAGTAATAAAATAGATAAATAAATAGTAATAAATAATATTATTATTATTAAAAGAGGAATACATAATAAATAGTAAAGGGAATTATTAATCAATAGAAAGGGGTATTATTAATAAATAATAATTAGAAAGGGAGATTAATGGTTACAGTGATCTTACTTTAGGACATTGAAAAAGTTCGAGTTCCTAACATCCGAGGATTTTATTTATTCGCAAAGTTGAGGTTGGTAACTTAATCTCCAATTCCTTGTGTTTTCATATATGCCTTGTATGTTCATGTATTGTGGATTCTTGGCCGTGTTTGTATGCCCGAGTCTATACATTTTATTGTATTAGATGTGGATTATTGTTTTATATGATAATGTTGCATGCATATTTCTCCTAGCGCGAGAATTCGTGTGCGGGACACGTAGCACTTGCGAGTGCTTTCACCGTTAAGGATGCAAGTACCGGGTACTATGTAGTCGGAGTAGCGGTGTGTTTGGTGAATGCTTTCTTTTAATCTGCACTATGTGAAATATCTGTCATGTATGATTTACACTTTGAATGTGAGATTAGTCGTTACCCTGGGATTCATCCGATCAATGAATCCCAGTCACATCTAAAGATCTAGGAAGATGCTCTGGATCAGGAAGCAAGGCTGTGCAGCTGGAGTAGCTGAGGAAGACTCTGAAGGAGGGGATCTAATTAAGTTTGAATTTCATACTTTAATATTTTGGTTGATATTTGCTAACTATTTGACTGAAAATTTGGATCATTGTATAACTAAAATCCTCCAACAGGGATTAACCTTGACAATTATCGGATTTTAAGTTGTATCACGTTTATATTCCTCCGGAATTTAAATTAACCAAATATGTCTGGGCATCTATTATCGGTCACTCATTCGTCCAAACGTTAGGCATGTTCTCCGTTGTGGCTTACTCGATCTCGTGAATGCCTTCACTATGATAAATACATACAAATTAGTTTAATAAGAGGTTAAGGACATAAATGGACATCATAATGAACGAAGGAATTAGGGGCGTTACACTCTACACCTTCAACTCTCTACTCTACTTTTGTCGTCTTCTTCCTTCTTTTCCAGCGACCTTTGCTTCACCGTCACCATAAATCTTCGTCCTGGCGAGCTCCACCCTCACCACCAAAAACATTGTCGCCATTTGAAAGAAACAAATTAGGAATAAAGAAATAGAGTTCGGGTCTTATTGTCGCCTCTAGCATTCTGGTCTGTGTCTTGTCACTATCTGGTTTAATGGAGGATGGATTGGAGGTCCTCGTCGAAGATCAGTGGCATAGTCACCTCATCGGTGATGGAGGGAGGAGGGTTATGATGAGAGAGAGAAATGAGATCTGAATGTGAGGAGAGAGTAGGGAAGTGGATATGATGAAGGGAGTAGGTAAGATGAGATTTGGATATGATGAGAGAGAAAGATGATCGATGGATATGATGGAGGGAGGAGGGTTATGATGAGAGAGAAAAATGAGATCTGAGGCCCCATTTGTTACGTAGAAGATTGGAGAAGGAAAGGGAAGATTCCAAAGTTCTTATGGCGTTTGGTACACGGGAGATTAGGCAAGCAAGTTCCAGTGAATGTTGATCTTCCCATGTTTAAAGGGAAGATCCAATCCCTCACATATTAGTGGGATCTAATCTTCCCTCCTACAAAATTCTCATTAGGTCCCTTTTTCTTCTTCCTCCTTTCTCACCGACTTCACCTTCGACTCTCTTCCTCTCGCCTTCAACCCTCTTCGACACTGGCGAAGACTTCTTCTTGCACCATCGCCAAAGTAGCCGCGACATTGACAGGAATGATCTAACTTCACGGACCACCATCACCGGTCGAACCAAGACTTGTTTCTTAGATCTGAAGCTTTTTTTGTATGATGTCGATCGAGATGTCAGGGATGAAGAAGGAGGGACAACAATGAGAGAGAGGAAACCATCGGAACCCGCAATCTCCAACACCAAACCACCATTAGCGGTCGGAACCAGCTTGGATCTAAAGTTTTTTTTTTCACTTTGGCTGTCAATTGGGACGTAGGGAAGAAGAATGAGGGAGTTTTTATTTTTATTTTTTATGTAAAGTGTAGATTGGACATTTCAAATCTTATATTTAAATTTTAATTTTCTAAAAATTATCATCTTCCATCTCAGTTTCCATATCTACCAAACATATCACCCTTTAAGTTCCATCCTAATATTCCCTTCCTTTTATTCAGTTCCCTTCCTTTCCTTTCCCTTCTCAAACTTTCCTCGTACCAAACAAGCCCTAAATGTGAGGAAGGAGTAGGGAAGTGGATATGATGGAGGAAGTAGGTAAGATGAGATTTGAATATGATGCGAGAGAAAGATGATCAACCGGATATAGGAGGGAAAGACAATAGGAGTAGTCTTGCATGCCTCCTTTTCATGTCCTTTCATCTCTAAAAAAGTCATGCCTTTGTGTATTCCTTTTTTAAAAAAAATTAATATTATATAATAAATCCCAGGTTCTTAGCTATCCTAGGTTTGACCATCGACCCTTGACCCAAGCACCGGACCAATTCGGTGATTGACCCGCCTAGCTTTTAATAACCTTACTTTAGAATGTTGAATAAAGTGAAGATTTATAATTTGAAAATTTTACACTTTAAACCCTAAAATAAATTGGGGATTTTGTATAATTGAATGTAATTGATGATAAACAAGAAAAAAAAAAATATTTGAATTAATGTTAAAATGAATAGTTGGGATTTTAGCATGAATTGACATTTTTTGGTCATTAATTCAAAACTTTAAATTTCCTTTAAATTTTTTGTAGTAAATTGATTGTTGTAAATTGGTTATGGCTTGTATTTGAACTCTTGGGTTAGGAGCATTATAACTTTTCTTTGACGAGAGATATCTACTTTCCTCTTGTTGTGCATGCTTGTATAATGTTTATGAGTGATTTTTTTATATATATAGCACTATGAATTTGCTATTGGTTTATGATATAGACTATGAAACTATGGTTTTAATGAAATTGTTTTTATGGGACTTATTTTCATTGAGAAGTGGCTAGTGATATTTTCATTGAGAAGTGGCTAGTGACATCAATATATAAATTGATATTGATTTATAGGGTTAAATACCTAATTTGCCATGGAATTATTGATAAGGGGGCACTCAAAGACTCGGAAGTTTTTTGGTACCAAATTTGCCCAAAACTACCGAAGGTCAAACGAACATTTTCCACGTTGGATTTTTTTAGGTCAAATACCTAATTTGCCACGAAGTATTGATAAGGGGGCACTCGCACTTGAAATTTTTGGTACCAAATTTGCCCCGAAAGTATAAAAAAAGATAGCAAATTTGCCCAAAACTAATGGAAGGTCCACGTAGGTCGTTAAAATGCCACATGGCTAGGAAAGAAACACGGTGGAGGTTGAGTCATATGCCGATCATGTAACCACGTCGGCAACTCATTCATCTCTCTCTCTTCCCTCTCGCTTTCGACGGTTCGTGCTTCTGAATTTTCTTCCACTCCTTCACCCCATAGATGAAGGGTTATCTTAAACCTTAGGAATCAAAGTCACTCCCTTTCGTGAGCTTGTACCCTTCAACCCACTGATGAAGGGTTGTCTTAAACCTGTTTTTGATGGAGGTGAGATTCCAACCTATGTAGGATCTGAAATCAAACCTTAGGAATGAAAAGCGACCAGTGACAAATCTGAGTCAACCTTAGGAATCGAAGTCACTCCTTTTCGTGAGGTGAGATTCGAACCTTTGCAGGATCTGATGTCAAACCATAGAAATGAAATGCTAACCAGTGGCAAATCTAAGTTAACCTCGTGAAGTCAAGTCAATGACAAATCTGAGTTAACCTTTTCATGAGCTTGTCCGACCCTTCAACCGCTGAACCCACGGATGAACATTGGTTTTGACATAGGTGGGATTCGAATCATGCAAGATCTGATACCAAACCTTATGAATGAAACGCTAACAATCATATCAAAAGCTTGAATTCTTATTCACGTTTTTGTTGACTGAGTACCACCTGTACTTGTTGCCCAAGTGCTCACTTGTGAATATTGTCCGATTATTATCCGCTTTGGCACGCACAAGGCCTCGGATTTTGTTTTATTTGGGCTTCATTAGGCCTATCAAAACGCATCCATAAGAGAAAGGTCTTCACACCCTTATAACAAGATCTGATGTCAAACATTTGGAATCAAAGTCTCCCCTTTCATGAGGTTGTATCAACCGTTGAACCCATGGACCAAGAGTTGTCTTAAACTTGTTTTTGATGGAGGTGAGATTCAAACCTATATAGGATCTGTGTCAAACCTTAGGAATGAAACGCTAACCAGTGACAAATCTAAGTTAACTTCAGGAATCGAAGTCAGTGACAAATCTGAGTTAACCTCAGGAATCGAAGTCTGTTTTGTGAGCTTGTCCAACCCTTCAACCGCTGAACCCACGAATGAAAGGTTGTCTTAAAACCTGGTTTTGACAGAGGTGGAATTTGAATCTTGCAGGATTTGATACCAAACCTTATGAATGAAACACTAACAATCATATCAAAAGTTTGAATTCTTATACATGTGTTTCTACTGACGGGTAACACCTGTACTTGTAACAACCCAAGCGCTTGCTTGTGGATATTGTCCGCTTCGGAACACATAAGGCCTCACAGTTTTGTTTTCGGCTAGGTTTCATTAGGCCTATCAAAACACGTCCACAAGGGAAGGTCTCCGCACCTTCAACCGCTAAACCCATGAACAAATGGTTGTCTTCATGCCCGTGATACCAACCTAGTATCAGAGTGGCATTATGCTTAGTCCATAACACTAACATTCCATAATTAAAACTTGTTTTTAACTTTCCATAATTTAAGAAATCTATCAAGTATGAGAACATTTTTGATGATATCATTATAAAGAAATGGAATATCATGATTCATTCCCATTTGAGCCTGGCTCTATCTCTGTTACACATGACAAGGCAAATATTATCAGAAATCGAAACTGATCATCCAAGATTCAAACACCATGGGATAGACCACGACCTAACGAAAAGACACCATGATATTCTTCATGGCCTTTGCCCTTATGATGCATTACATATGTATCCCAATGCTTATGGAGCTATGATTAGTGGTGAAAGAATATCAATAAGTGTTGTAGGACCCAAATCATTATACCCCTTTATTAATATCATTACGGATAGCAATTAAACCTATTTTTGATAGAGGTGAGATTTGAACTGTACGGGGATATGATAGAACCTTGGGAATGAAATGCTAACCGGTGACAAATCTAAGTTAACCTTAGGAATCAAAGTCACTCCCTTTCATGAGCTTGTCCAACCCTTCAACCGCTAAACCTACGGATGAAGGGGTTGTCAACCTGGTTTTGACAAAGATGGGATTCGAATCATTACCTTATAACATATCAAAAGCTTGAGTTCTTATACACGTTTCTGTGACTTTGAGTGCCACTTTGAACTCAATTCCTTTTCTTTTTAAAAAAGTCACCAAATCAATATAAATATGTATATTTGGAAAAAAAAAAATTTATTTTTTTTTTGAGCATAATGCTATATATTTTTTTTTAAAAAAAATACTCCCTATAACTATTGACCCAAATATTTTAGTTCTTTTTAATAAAAAAAAATAGCTTTATATATTATTGCAACAAAATTAGTTATTACGTTTTGAGTTCGATATCATTATTTGAATTTCAATAAATATCACATATATGTTTTCATGATAAAATATTGTTTAAAGTAAAAAATAAATACAAATCAGTAGTAATATTTTATATCACTTCAAAAAAAATAAATCATACTATTTATGATAGGTCTCATTTTTCAAATTTCAAACACTTGTTTTTTAAAAAATGGATTTATTTCAATAAAATATTTTGTAAAGTGGATCCAACATAAAATCAAAGATGATTTGGTTAATATTTTGTAAAGTGGATCAAACATAAAATCAAAGATGATTTGGTACCTTTTTAGTAAAAGTTATGAATCTGTAGCCGGGTGAATAATTAATTACATTATTCTTTGAAACATAATTCTCAAGATACCTATCAAATGGTTTCAGGATACAACAAGGAATGACGTTCCATTTTCAAGCTGGAGAATTCTGCAATATTAGGACAATTTAAGGAAAAAAAAAGATTAAAGTCAAGCAAAGAAGTGGAATTTACAGGTTCAAATGTTAATTCAGAACAACTTGATACAACATATCTAAAAAAAACACAAGGGACTGGTAGGAGTCCCAACCAGATTCTTATCACTGATAAGATCAACCTGAGAGACACATCTGACATAAGTGATGAGAAAGAAGAACAAAGCTAGAAGAAAACCATGGCTGACAAGATAACTTAATGCATTGTATAAATTGAACTTTTCAATTGTAGAGAAATAGTATCACCAAATAAGCAAGTTTCATCAAGATACATACTAGAGTTTAAATTCTCAAAATCTAGAAACATCATAGAGTACTACTTCAGGAAAAGAAGTGATATAATTTTATTAAAGCAGATGAAGTGCAACGTAGAATGAATGGAAGTCCTGATCACCAGGTCATACTAATAAGGTCATTGCTATTTATGACTGTCCGCTAAATTGCAACTTCAACCCAAACAATGTCTTGCCAAAAAAGGCAAATTGGAAAGAAATATACAAGACTAAAAATGATCAAGCTAAAAAGTTATAACTGATTTGTTTCATGAAATGTATAGCTACATTAGAATTCTAGAAAGCAGATGCAGTTACTCTTAACTTGTTCCAAAAATTATTTAACTAACAAGTTGTTTCAAGTTCTGAGGCAAATTAAATTCGCCAAAAGCATTGAGCAAACTATATAATTTTCTAAGGGTCACTAAGCTATTGAACAAGCCAACTCAACATGCTTCACTAATTACCTTAAGAATTTTTTCCAGAGAAGAAAAATTCTGACAGCATATGTAATAAAGTGATGAGGTAAAATCATACATGTCAAATTTATAATATCAAATATTACATCAATAGAAATATCTGCTGTATGTATAGAAGATACCATGCATATTGCTTCTTATAATTTCTCATGCATCACAGACATAAATAAAAGAATATAAAAAAATTAGAAGCTCAAGGCCAAAGTTTGACTGAATCAAAATTGGACTTTAAGACTTGAGAGGTCTACATGAATAAGAAAAATTCTAACAGCATATGTAATAAAGTTATGAGGTAAAATCATACATGTCAAATTTATAATATCAAATATTACAATAATAGAAATATATAGCTGTATGTATAGAAGATATCATGCATATTGCCTCTTATAATTTCTCATGCATCACAGACATAAATAAAAGAATATAACAAAATTAAAAGCTCAAGGCCGAAGTTTGACTGAATCAAAATTGGACTTTATGACTTAAGAAGTCTAGATGAATATGAAAGTCAAAAGCATTGAGTAAACTACATAATTTTTTTAATGGTGTCTAACTCAACATGCTTCACTAATTACCTTAAGAATTTTTCCAGAGAAGAAAAATTCTGACAACATATATAATAAAGTTATGTGGTAAAATTATACATGTTAAATTTATAGTATCAATATTACAATAATAGAAATAGATAGTTGTATGTATAGAAGATACCATGCATATTTTCTCTTATAATTTCTCATGCATCACAGACATCAATAAAAGAATATTAAAAAAAAAAAAAAAAAAAAGAAGCTCAAGGCTAAAGTTTGACTTACCTCTGGAAGAATCAAAATTGGACTTTATGACTTGAGAGGTCTAGATGAATCTGAAAGTCAAGTCCTTCCATATAACTTGCTATTGTTCAAACTTTGATCCAAACTCAATAGGATGCCCATGGTCCCTCAACATCAAATCCGAAACATAAAAAAGAAGGCTAACCTAGAAGATTATTAAGTTCTCCATCAACCTATTCTAGAAAATGAGAGAAAAAAGGATGAACCTCACCTATGGAGAATCTTTTGTAGAGGTTTTTAGAAGCAATTGATGTTTGAATTACAGGGAACAAGGAACTTGGAAATCTTGACCTCCATTGGCAACAAATTTTGCAACTTGTGCTGCAATATGGTCAAAGAGTTCCTTATTCAAAAGCTTGAATAAAGCAAAAGTGAACAACAATTCTTTTGGTAATAGGAGCTTACATCAGATGAAAAGCCTTGTCGCTCCATCCATGATGTGCCTTCAAGCTTCCCAATTTCAATACAACGTTCAACAATTGGTAATTTTTACACCCAGGGTATAGCGGCGTCTCTACATCACTGCACATATTACCATATGCATGTGATTGATGAAAAGCCTCTTCTCCTACATCACGAATAATGTCCTCTATGCGATCATCCATATCCGTGTCATTATCATTAAATGCCACTTCCCCATGTTGAGACCCACTTGGCATTTTTTCACCATGTCATACTCATCGTATAAGTCTTATAAAATCCTTCACAAATTAAATGTGTGTGTATAACTTGAGGACTTAGTCGCCTCTCATTCAAACATTATACACAAGGGAAATAAAACTTCCCACTATCATCATAGGCATTTTGTTTAGCAAATTCTATAAATTCCCTCACCCCATTCTGATATTCAACACTCGTCCGTAAAGCATTTATCCAACTGTGATCCATAGTAGAATTCCTATAGATAGAAAGATTTAACATACATAATTCGAAAAATTCAACCTTGCATATAAAATAAGCCAATTACAAATGCATATATATGCTCAATGTCGGTTCTAACCTTTTTTTTTTTTTTTTTTTTTTTACGGTGAAACTTGCCCATTAAATGCATAACGAAGAATAACTTTTGGTTATAAATGTATCACGGTGAATCCAAGAAGCAAAATAAATGCATGACGAGGAAATTAAATGGATCGCATGAAAGTCTTATGGACTCACAGCCGTAGCATATAAATTCAAATGCATTTCTTTGAGTCTTTCGTCTCCGACCACAAATGTTGATGTTGCGAGACAACAAGAGTAACCTAAAAATACGAGAAACCCACAAGAACATTTCATCGATTTCGTTCAACGCATGAAAAACCCGAACGAGAAGCGGGGAAAATCATAAATTTATATAGCCGAAACACCTCTTACGGCTCGGTCTATAGACGTTTAGCTAAGGAACGAGAAAGTGAGTATCGAGAGAGCAACGAGAAGCGGCGACGAAGCAACCCACAAACACTGGAGATGAACTGAGTAATCACTTTCGGCACGACAAGAGAAGTTGGAGAGGGAAATTTAATTTTCGGCTTGCGGAGACATGTTTAAGTATTTATTATTTTATTAAGACTGATTAATTATGAAGTATCCAGTCCTAAAGATATAATTAAAATTTTAAGACCGGAGGTTTAGAAGATTCTCGGTCCTAACATTCATTTAATTTTAGATTTGGATGTTTTATAAAACTTTGGTCCTAAAAGTCAAATACTTTTTAGACCAGTTAATTATAAAGCATCTGGTCTTAAAGGTCCTCATTTATTAACCAAACCAAAAAAATGAGGATTGGCTTTGGTGAGCACAGCAGCAACTAAATGAATAACATTAGAGGAAAACTGGAGAATAAACTTCTTTAATTATTGGAAAATATGAACAAAAAAAATACACAAGCTTAGTTCTTAATGCTTCATACATTACTGGAGAATATACACATACAAAAGAAAAACAAGCTAAAAATTATCAAAAACAAGAATCTGACTAAACATCCTAAAGCTTATATCATCCAATGCCTTGGTGATATCAGCCTAAACAGCAATAATTTCCCGCCAGAGATCAGCAAGTTCCTGTCTTTGTTGCATCAGCCATAATGCATCATTGGAGGAAAGGGGAGAGGGGTCAGAGGTAGGCGCAGTGGGGCCAACAGGTTGGAGAGGGGGAGCAGGAACCTCTTCATGGTCTGAAGGCTAGAGGGGGCTGGCAATTTCTTCTCCATCAAGAATATGGAGGAACTCAACATAGACAGGGTCGGCAGAAGGATGGAGGGGTGCGACAATCTCTTCATTATCCGAAATAACACTGGGTCCAACGACCCAAGACTCTTGGTCGCAATAGAATGCACTCTCATTCGGAGGAGGCGCATCATATAACGATCTAAAGAAGGCACGAGCTTCAGGAGTAAGAGTACCCCTACGAGCGGTTCTCTTGTATCTAACCATGGTTTGAGCGGTTGGGGTAGAGCTACATAGTGTGGAGTTACGATGTAGTGAGGAGTTAATAAGGATAGAGATAATGTGAGGAGTTAATAAAGGCAGAGAGCAGTAGTGATACGCAATTGGTAGATTCAATTGTCTACTTTAAGAGTGAATTTTATAAATAGGCGGTCCTAAAATTCTATTATTTATTTTTTCAATTCAAATACTTTTAAGATCTGCCTTTTATAATATATCCGATCCTAAAAGTCTATTATTTATGTTTTCAATCAATTCAATTACTTTTAAGACCGACCTTTTATCTTGTATCCGGTCCTAAAATTCATTTTTTTCAATTCAATTTTTTTTAAAGTAAGAATTTTTTCTTCAAAAATATTACTTTTAAGAACGGATCTTTTACAATATCCGGTATTAAAATTTCATCCTTTTCAAATTACTCAAATAGCAGAGTCGTATCCTTACACTCTGTTCAAATGAATGATTCAGAGTCTCTTCGGCTTCCAAATAAACTTCATCATCAATGCGTCTCATCGTTAAAGTTTCTGGCGTTTCACATTGTTCAGGATTGGTTCTCTATTTAAACCCGTTGTTACTTTATTTTGTTCACATTCTTCTCCATCAGTTCTACAACCTCCACCGTAATGGCTGCTTCACCACCATGAGGTCCTCCTTTTCCTCTTAATCCTCTTCCACATCCATACCCTCCTCTATTGCCTCCAAACCCATCATTCTACCCGAGATGATGCAGCACCTCCGGCACACGTCAATCATATAGACCGACACTTGGACCAAGCTGTTTTGGTCTATCATGCCATCAACAACAAGCTGAATGCGGTACTCGACACCAAGGATGTTGAGTACCATCCTTCAGATGACGACGTCTCCGACCTCTCCGACCCCTCCCTCCCCTCCGATAACGATGGGGAGGACTAGATGTTTTTATGTTTTTTTTCTCTGTACTGCTGCTACCCCTCGCCGGGCAGCATTAAAAAATGATAAATAAAATTTTAGTTTCCATATTCGATTGCCTTGTCCTTTTCATTATGTTCTTTTTTTTCTGACAAAAAAGAAACAAACAAAACATTGTCCTCGTGTGTGATCAATATTAAAAATTCACATAATACAGTTAAGACCATACAAAAAAAAAAACAAAAAAAAAACATCCTTTACCTTATTCGAATAAAAACAAACACAGTGACAATTCTTCTCAAGGTTGGACCGTCGTTGTCGTTAGTTTTACCTCACCCTGATTTGAATATTTTCAGTGTCCTTTTCTTCCTTCTTTTTCCGACAAAAGACAAAGAAAAGGGAAACCAATAATGCTGCTCAAAACCGGGAGAGGTAAAACGGCGACAACGAAGGACCTAGCTTGAGGGAATACGTAACCTCGGTTGTCTTGAACCCTAATGATTTGTCGAAAAGTAAGTCAAAATTTCTATTTAAAGGAAGACTATTAAGACCCGAGATTTAACAATTACAGTCCTAAAGGTTAAGCCATATTTTTAAAATAAATGAAGACTTTTAACTTTGGACTTTTAGGAGCGGACAATAAACAAATATACAGTCCTAAAAGTCTCGCTATATAGAAATAAAATAAATGAAGACTTTTAAGATGGACATTAAACAAACATATGGTCCTAAAAGTCTAGCCATATTTTTTACAATTAGACGAAGACTTTTAGGACCGGATGTTGAATAAATATGAAGTCCTAAAGTGTCGCCATATTTTTAAAATAAACGAAGACTTTTAAGACCGGACTTTTAACAAATATACGGTACTAAAAGTCTAGCCATATTCTTTAGAATTAAAAGACTGGACTTTTAGGAGTGGCCGATTAACAAATATACGGTCCTAAAAGTCTCGCCATATGTTTAATATAAACGAATACTTTTAAGATCGAACTTTTAACAAATATACGGTCCTAAAAGTCTAGTGATAAGCACAATTTATGTCATGTTTTCCCTACATTTATCACTGAATTGTGTGGTAAATACAAGCTTAACTGCATCAATCCGAGCAAAAAGCCATTAATTTATGAACATAGGGAACTGAAGGATAAAAACCATTTACATCCTAAACATGTGCTAAGAAGAGGACAAAGTACGAGGCTTTATGAGAAAGACGTATACTATGCTATAGCATTCGACAAAGATAACAAAGTGCAATACAAGGCATCACCGAAGCTATAGCAAAGTAAAGGACACGATGCTATGCGACATCTATTCTAATCTTTTGTCAAGATTGTTTCAAGAAATAATTGCGAAAGTCGAGAAAAAGATGTAGATTCCGACGTAACGGAATAGAAGATGCGGAGGATCGAAACTAAAAAGATTTGAAGAATCCCGCAAGATCAAGAGAATCAATCTACTGTGATTAGAAGATACGATGGATCTCGACAGATTTAGAAAGCCCAGCTTGCTGGAACTTGCGCCGCAAAAAAACCTGATTATAAAAGGAAACAGCAAGCCAACCCTAGGCAGCGTCGTGCAAAGCCAAAACAAGATTTCACATTCGGCTAGACTCGAGAGAAGAGAGAGAGATTTCACGAAGCACGAGAACTTCCAGGAGCACCCAGCATCCTTCCTTACAGTAAGACGGAGAGAAGAAGACGTGGAGTGGTGACGTGATAGGGCTTCTTCCACGCCGTCGGAACGTCGTCAAGCTTTTTACTTTTTGTTTTAATCTTTTGATCGTGGGTCATTTGTTATTACTGTTTTTGTGTGTCCCTCGTCGGTCATGAACTGATTTTCCTATGGCTGAACGAGGATGATTTCTTAAGTGTTAAATGAACCCAGTTCAAGTTCTTAATTCAATAAATTCAATTTGCTTATCAATGCATTAATTACTAGTCGATTAGCGAAAGCTAAGAGCTAGATTTGTGGCCTCGGCTTCTTGGCAAGGAGTCGAGATTAGACCTATGAGAAACAATGATTGTTAAAAAGCGGTGGTGCAAGGCTTGACCTATTATTGTAGGCTTCGGGAATGGGTCTACCGCTCATAACCAATACATCTGTTTTGTATCGAACGCGGAAGCTTCGATAGACTATAGACGGTCTTAAAAGGTAACATTTAAGACCGTCCTTAGTAAACTCCGTCTTAAAAGTAATAAACTTTTTGTTTAAATTTTTTCAATATTTTGTATCGGCAACAATTTAAGTCCGGTCTTAAAATATTTAATTTTAAGATCGAATATATTAAAATGCCGGTCTCAAAAGTATACATTTAAGATCGGTTATATTAAACACCGGTCTTAAAATTATTTAATTTTTTGTTTAATTTTTTTCAATATTTAGTACCGGGCACAATAAATGTCCGGTCTTAAAATTATAACCTTTAAGACCGTCTTTTATGTCCGGTCTTAAAATATATTTACCTAATATAATTAGATTAAGTATGCTAATTAAATTATTTTATATGACATTTTTTAAAAAATAAAAACACCCTAAACCATCTTAGTTAATTGATTTAATTCCCTCAATATATCTTTTACTTGATTATTGTTAAGGGAGTACCAATATAAATAAATTAGAAAAATATTGACAAATATGAGAAATCGGTCTTACATTTATTATCAAGATTAACTGTCCAATTAAATCATATATTAAAAAAAAAAAAAAGAAAAAAGAATACCGTATAAAGGGATCCCATGTTAATCATTAAGTTATACAGATATTTTACATGAAGAATAAATTATGTAGATTTCTTCTAATTTTTTTTAAATATATACTTATTTTCACTCTCGTTTTAGCAGAATGTTGCTTATTTCGACATAATATGAAACATATTAAAATTATAACATTTTAGCAAGGTTCAAAAAATACTGTACTATTTTTAAAAAATATAAAATTTTCTGCATGGTCGCTTTTTTTTCCGCCAGCCTATATGATGTTGATGTTTCATAGAAAATTGGCTCTCAATGGAAACCAACAAGCTGTGTTTTTCAGCAAATGGAAAAGGTAATAAGCTATCAATAATATTATAAAAAAAAGGGAAAAAAATCTATAAAAATATATTTAAAATGGGGAAAAGATAAATCAGGGAGTACAATATTACAAATCTCAAGTTAGACTTGTGGGAGGAATCTAAGATTTGAAAATGTTTCCAAATAAACAATCTACCCTGATAACATTTGGAAAGCTAAAATTGTCAATATACACACTAAAGTCATTAATTGTAATTATTGGGTTGTTATTATCTATACCTAAGTAGTCAATGACGCAATATGTGTGTGGTTTCAAAGTATGACCTACAAGATTATTAGTATTTGGAGAGCTCAAGTTGTTAATATGCATAATTAAGTTGTTAATTGTGATGCCCAAGGTTATTAAAACCAGAACCGGTTGGGGTACTGGGTCAAAGGTTAGTGGAATATACCGAAGTCAAACCGGAGCTAACCCGATGAGAAAGTGAAGATTTCAAGATTATTAATATGAAATTATTAAAAAGAAAAAAGTCATTTTAAAAAAAAAAAAAAAAAAAAAAGCAAAACCAAGTTATTGCCTGGACCAAACTAATTTGCCAGTTTTCAAGTGGAACCAGGCGGTCCTGGTTCAGGGTTAATAACCCTTGTGATGCCTAATCAATTTAAGTATAAATAATGACAACTTAAGAATTGTAATTAATAACTTCAATATACATATTGACAACTTGAAATGAACAAATGCTATTAGGGGCAGATTGGTCATTTGAAAATATTTTTAAATCTCAAATTCCTCCCACATGTGTGATTTGGAATTTGTGATATAGACATCCTGATTAGTCTTTTCCATATTTTAAACTTATTTTTATGAGATTTTGTCCAAAAAAAAACAACGACAGATTGAGGTTTTTGAAAGGGCAACAAGTAGTATAAGATTGACTTTTCATGTACGCGGGAAGGTTAAAAAAATACTCTTTGTCCAATTCATAACATATAAAATAATCAAATTTTGTGTAAGTTGGTTAAAATTAGATAAAAATATAAATATATATCTTCCAAAAGTACTCATATATATAAGAGACAATTTTATGTAAAGCAAGAAGTTGGTTAAAATCAGTACTCCTCAAATATTATTTATAAGGCATTTCAACATATTTCACACAACCCAATAAAAATAAAAAAACTTCATTAACTATACCATAAAGTTTAACAATTTTTCAACTTTACCCCATTTAAGTTTTTGTTATACTTGATGAGGGCAAAGTTAATACAGTAATAAATGAAAAATAAAATTATAAATTCATATAAAACATTTCTCTCTTTACCCTATATATAAGTCCGGAGGTGTAAAAGTCAATAAATATGTGAAAAATATATATTTTATCTTACAAAAATACCCTTGTGAATAAAGAAAGAGTGTGAATGAGACATAGCTAATGGGTACGGAAAAAATGTACACCATAAATAATTAATGCAGTCGTATACATAATATATAATTAATTGGAGCAAAAAAAAAAAAATTTTGATCAAAATTTGAGGCATCTTTTAAGTATATCTTACGAATAGGATCAGGCATACTCCAAAAACTGCAGCTAACATATAAGATTAGATCGAGTAATATGCAACTTATATCCAAACATTTTGTAATATAAAAGGACTAAATTATACAAAATTCCCATCAACTTTAAGGCAATTGTATATAACCCCGGAGATTTCAAAGTTAAAATTTAATCTTCTGACCTTATATATTTTTAGGCTAAAGTATATGTTTGGTTCTTTATATTTGATGTTGGTATCATTTTAGTCAGTTAAGTTTGTAAAGTGCACATTTGGTCCTTTAATATTAATCGTTAGTCGACATAACGGAAAATATTTACTCAACAATTTTAAGCGATAAAATGCTGATCAAGCATGCTTATATGTTATTATTTTAATAAATTAATATTTTAAATCTGATTAATTAAAGAATATTTAATCTTCACAGATTGTTTATGGTTTTTCACAATTTGTGAAAATTAAATATATTTTTTTGTAGAAGAAGATTAAATATTTTTCAATTAATAGGATTTAACATATTAATTTATAAAATACTAACATATAAGCATGTTTAATTACACAGTCATCCCTTAAAATTGTTGAGTCGTATTTTGTTAAATCGGATAACGGTGTTCGGATTAAGGGACCAAACGTGTACTTTACAAACTTAAAGGACTAAAATGATACCAAAAATAAACTTGAAGGACTAAACGTATACTTTAGCCTATATTTTTATTATTAACTCCTTTGTCATTTATTGATCGTTATCCTTTAACTAACATTGCAACGTCATATTAACATAGATGACACATGGTATCCCATGTAAATTACTAATTTCTTAAAATCCCCTTAACTTTGGCCAATTACATATAACCCCCATGAACTTTGATCCATTATAAATAACCTCCCGATATTTCAAATTTTAAATTTAACTCCCTTAAATTTAAATTTTTAAATGACAGGGAGTTATTTGTAACGGATCATAATTCATAGAAGTTATCTGTAATTGGTCATAGTTCAGGGGGTTTTATGAAATTAATAATTTATATAGGATGCTACATATGATGCCACATGTTATCTTTTAACTTGACATGACAATTTTCGTTAAAAAGATAACAGTAGTCAATTAGCGGTAGGATATTAATAATAAAATAAAATAAAAAAGATTAGCAAGTTGAATTTAAACTTTAAAATATCTCAGGAGAGTTACATGCAACTGGTCCAAAGTCAAGCAGGTTTTGTATAATTTTGCCATAAAGAAGCTATCCCATTAGTTAATGCATCTTTTACCTTCCCACCAATTCAAACTCCTACATCTCACGCTTAAACAGAAATAACCTCTTCTTAATCTTGATGTTGCAAGTTTAAACCCTCTGTAAAGAATATAATGATACCCCTGAGTTATGATTAAAAAAAAACTAATAATTAAAGCAATGTAGCCAAAGGTCAGTTTCATGAAAGGGTATGATGATATTATAAATTGCGGTCTGGCCTCAACTTGGCTCATCAAATCATTCAACAACACAATCCAAAGAGAAGGAAAATCAAAAGAGGGCAAAAGTAATGGAGATTGGAAGGAGTCATTTGGGAAGAATGGTAATTATGATTGTCCTCACCCTTTTAGCAAATCAAGTTCATTCTTCAACCCAGTCTTTGGATCATATAACCCACTTGCTTCAAGCATACGTTCCTATTTCTTTCGTTGGTACTCCACACAATCATTTCTCCCCAACCAAGACCGCGAAGAAATTAAAAGAGGTACCAAAAATCTCTTCATTCTTCAACTTTATTATGTTACTTGTGAATGGATTCAGTTTGGGTGCCCAAACTTATCAGATATAAACCGTTCAAATCTGATCAGACAATCTATATTTAAATTTCTTAAGTAATAATTTTTAAATCAGAAGAACTCTATTAAACTTATTGTTTTTAAAAAAATTAAAGAAAACATGGACTATTCATATCAGATCTTGACGGTTCATACATAATGAGTTTGGATGCTTATCACCCTTGATGAGCACCAAAACTCATTTGAGTCATTTCTTTGTGATCAGACCGTTTGAAAGGTGTCAGAATATTTTAAAATAAAAAGATGTATTTGTTGGAGAGTCATATCTTATAGATTAAGAAATTTATATGAAGGGTTGTTTAGGGAGTTATAACATTAAAAGTCATCAATGTCATGTATTTTTGTTTTATCAGTTCCTTATTGTTTTACCAAATTTTTTAATTAAACCCCTATAGGGAAAAACTTGATAAAAAAAAACAACAAAAACAAACAAACAAACAACAAAGAAAGAAAGTGACCTGGCCGAATTAAAAAACAGGTGAAAAGTTTTGGTTTTGTTCGGCTACACGGCAAGAGCTGCTTGGGAAGCCACTAGGGGAAGTTGTGGAGGTAATTAATCAAGTAGAACCTTCTGCGTCCATAGTTGTGAAGAAGATGGACATGCCCGCAACTGTTCTCCAGCAGAAACGACTTGATCACGCTGTGCTTCTATTCACAGACCACAATGACTCTACTATTACCATTTGTTGGCCTTAGAAAAGCTCGTCTGTGTTTTTATAAGGATGCAGAAAAACAAATAAAACACAATAATGAAAATTAATTTTGTGTGTTTGGTTTTATTTTCCGTCGTTGTTATGTGTATTTCGGCCTCTATATATATGTGGCCCTAAGTATTGTATGTTAATAAAGTATACATTTTGTGGTGGAGAAAAAAAACAACACAGAATGATGGTTTTATTTGGAAAACGGAGCTTGGATATGGTGTCTTTCTATGATTTATTTGGATAAACGAAACTAGTATTATATATTACTTCACTCCTTAACATTAAATTAACATTAGACCTAGGTTATAATGTACTTTTCATTATAAATTAGATCTTATATAAAGAATTAGATGGAATATAAATTATAAATGTTTGGATCTTTTTTATAAGTTACACTTTATATTTATTTAAAAATTTAATTCACTTTTTGAACCATAAATTAATTACATGTTCCTTTTATCTTTGTTTCTTTTTTTTTTTTTTCTCTCTCAATCATTCTTCTCTCTCTCTCTCTCTCTCTCACCTTCTCCAGAGTATATTTCAAAAGAACAACAATATATTTCATACACATTTATTACTTTTAATCAACTTTTTTGGTATATGGAATCCAATCATTTGTAGTATCTTTGGTCCATTATAAGGCTTGTTCTAGAAGGATATCCCTCCAGTCTTATTTATAAAACACTTCCACATTTTTCACATAGACTAAGAAAAACTTTCAACCTCATTAGTTCTATCATAAAATTCAATAACTTTCCAACTCTACATCCATGTAATATACAAAATACAACCCTAGAACAAGGTCAACACAGTAATAAATAAATAATTAAATTGTACATTCACGTGAAAAATTTAATAAGATGCCTTATAAATAGGACAAAAAATCTTCTCTATCATCCCTATAAATAGTACTATAAGTCACTTAGAAACTCATTAATGTTTTTTTTACCACTTTTTTTCCCTTAATCAATGCTTAAATATGTTTCGCTGTATTTTTTTCTCTCCATCAAAACTTCATCAATAGAAGTTTGCTCAGAAAATTTTATCAATTTAAGATAAATTTAATGAATTAACTGTCATTTCTTTATTCTTGTAAATTAATTGATAGTGTCCAACCTTCTACCGCTTTATATCTTGTGATGAAGGCGAAGGATTAGTCTCATGGCTGTTGGCTGTGGGAATACCTTGCGTAAGCAACCAAAAAAAAAAAATGTTGATAGTGTCTAATCGCAGGCATGGAAGGAAATAATTTATATAGAGGATCTGAGGGCAAGAGTACATTCTTGAATTAATTATAAGCACATATATGATGACTATATTACTTATGTTAGCTCAATATCTACTTCCCTGAATAAACATCACCCTTGTTCAAGTGATCCCATGTGAACACAAGCATTCAACAAGCTTACCATTGTGAACTCACTAGGCTTAACCCCTTCTTCTTCTTGCTGCATCCTTTGAAAAAGCCCTAATGCCTCCATCATCTTCCCGTTCCTTACATACCCACTAATCATTGAATTCCATGTAACAGAAGTTCTTGCAGGCATTTTATCATACAGATTCTTAATATTTATGCGCATTATTATTTCAAAAAAAAAAAATAGACATAAATAGAAGAATGGTTTATAAGAGAATTATTATTAAGAAAAATGGGAGACAAATTGTGAAAAATGGTCCCTCCACTGTACAACAGACAGAGGACTCAGATAAAGTGATTCACTTGTTAAAAAAGATAAAATTGTACTCCTTCCATTTATCATTCAGAACTAGTCAGTAGTCAGTACTCACACTTTTTTTTTTTCTTCTGTGCATAAAGAAAATTATAACAATAAATGAGACCTGGATTTTTATTATTTTAATTTTAAATAATAAATAATAATGACAACGACAATGAAAAAGAGACTGCTGCTAATTCCTTATTAAGGCTTAAATGATGCAGTTCCATGAGAATGACCTAGAAGAAATAATTTAACTTGCTTTGCATGGAATATTAGTTACGGGTTATGGTGTAAAAAAATATGTGTTTTATTTTAAGTATAAAAATGCACACGTGGTTATAAATTAGGTGCAAAAATACCGTTTAATCATTAAGTTTGAGTTTTTTGCTGATTGGACAATAGTGTGACTTTTAAAAGTGTAAAAATATACATTTCGTTTGGAAAAAAAAGCGTCTAACACCAAGTTCTTTTTTTTTTTTTTTTTTTTTTTTTTTAATTTAATAATTTTATTTCAAATGTGAAAAAAATACACAGGTGGCTTTCAAAGCTTGTTGGGCATGATGGGCAAGTAATCTTAAAAATATACTTATAGTCTTTGAGATGCAATGTTTGAAAAAACAGAGTGAGATGGTTAGATGCAGAAAGATACAGAGCAAGGAAGAAAATATAAAGGGGAAAAGGAAAGGAAAATGAATCAGGATTTCCAAGAAGAAACTGTGGAAGATGACTAACCTATAAATAGGTTAGGAAGAATAATTATCACATCTTTTTTGAATCTGGAATTGGCCCATGCTTTTGCAGGATCCTTTAATTCAAATAAAATTATTAAATTAAGAAGAAAAAAAAGAAGGTGATCTTTTTTTAAACCATATATATATTTTTGTACTTTTGAAAGCCACATCATCATCTAATTAGCAAAAAAATCAAACTTAATGGTCAAAAAAGTATTTTTGCACCTAATTTGTGATTACGTGTATACTTTTACACCTAAAAAAAAGTATTTAATATTAGGCACTCCTCAAAGTAAAGCACATATGTATTTTTACACTTTAACCCAACTTACAATGACATGAAAAGACAAGAGGAATCTAAATAAAAATCATCTAGTGTTATATGTCAGAATATATTTGGTTTTTATTTATTCAAGCGAAGATGAAAATTGTTTTCAACTTTTAATTCAAAAAGCAATATATATTGGATATTCGGTTTGATCAATAAATTTAGGTTGAGTTTTAATATCATAGTCTTAACTGATGATTTTTTTTTTTTTTTTTTTGCCTCAACTCTCAATCATTACTATTTTAAAATTTTAAACTTAATTAATATCTTAATATTTCTAAATATTTTAATTTGTTAACGTTTAAAATTTTAATGATACTATTTTTTGTTAGAGTTCTCGGACTAAATATATCATTTATAAAATTAATGAATCAAGCAATATTGCTATTAGGCCAGCAATGCTCATACAAGAGAGAGAGTTCTCAATGTGCCTTCTAGATGCTTCTTTTTTAAAAAATAAAATGATGGTATCCCACTTTCACTTTTTAGTATCTCGTGTGAGAGAGATTGAACCTGCAATCTTCCAGTTATAGGGGCTCTAATAACAATAATCTATAAGGACATTGGCCCTTTTAGATACTTCTTGAATGCTCTTGGACGTCAATTATACACCTCCTCCAAGGCATATATTTTTCTTCTTATATTATTATCCGATATCCGGTTTGGAATTCATAGCTACCCCTCTCAACATATGTGTCTCAGCTAGAATTCAAACTTAAGACTAGAAAGGATTTAACGAGGTCTTACATTGTTAGACCAATTCTATATTATTTTCCAAGACACATGCTTGTCGCATGCTGTTTTTAGTGAATTATTCAATCTAAACACCACATGGGTCTTATGTATCTTCTTGTTGGGCTTATTGCTATGTGATCGTGATTCTTTCACTCCTGTTGGGCTGATTAATAGAGGCCTCTTCCAAGCAAATAGGCTCCAACTCTTAAAGTTCTCTTATCAAACAATTTAGGGCCTCTTACCAATGGGGATTGGCACAAGTAATAAGTGGCTTATGTCGCTTAAGTAAGGTCTCAAGTTCGAGCCTTGTAAATGCACAAAAAAAAAAAAAAAAAAAAATCTCGTTGGGAGACTCTCCCACCATAGCCAGGTGTGCGACATGGATCAGATCCGAATTAGTCAGTGCGAAGCTCTAAATACTAGATGGACAACCCAAAAATTTAGGGCCTCTTGCATAACTTTAATCCTTGCTCATACCATTTTATATGGTTCCTCTTTCTCATGGACCATGGAGTCCATATGCTCATTAAAGAATTGTTGCATTGTCTTGTTGGTTTTTTGGCATTTGCTTTTGGGAACATGTTAAATGGTTAATCATGCATTTATTGTAGTCATTCACTAACAACGGAGAAAGAATTAAACCTATGACAATTGCTAATTGTTTGTTAAAATAGTGGGTCATCGCTTCTTCAGTATGGCTATTTGATATAAAGTTGCAGCTACTCGCTCATTTGGTCGAAGTCATTAACCTAAAATGTGACTAAAAATTTTGCTTTCTCACTGTAAGTTTATGGTTAATTTGGATGTTCTCTCTTGTTAAAATTTCCCCATGAACTATTTTAATGAGGTGGTACTCTTTGGTGAATATAATTCCAAAGTCCACTGGTACCGAAGTGAGTAAATAACCCAAGGCTAAAAGACGAGTTTGGTTCATTTATTCAAAAAAATTTATTTTAATTTTTTAAACAACATTTGACAAAACTTTTTTAAAAAAGTTGTCAATTATTAAGCAAGTATGATAAATAGCGAATGTGTTGTAATAAATAACTAATGAAGTCTTATAAACAAATTAGAGGCGACTGATTTATTTATTTAAAGAAATTTGAAATTTGAAAAAGGCTGTTAATTTCTAAACAATTACGGTGAATAATTAATAACTTAAATAGTAAAATACTCCAACCAACTTTTTATTTTGCCTTAATTATACAAACCTTCATTATATTTTGAGATTATATTTCTATCCGCTCAAACCGTTAGTTGACTGTTAAAATTGATATTTGAACTTTTTTGGACCAAAATGCCATTTTTTTTAAACATTAGAATTATATATATATACACATATAATGGACCACAAAAATTTTATACCGCTAGAAATTAATTCTAGTAGATTTTCTAACTTTCTAATAAGTTAAAAAATTTATTAATTTTAAGATTATAAATTTATTCTTTTCATGGTATTTTTGAAATTTATTTATTTTTAGGTTTTGAAATAACTAAAAATATATATCAAACACATATTTTTCTGTAAAATATAATAGACTATATAGGTTTGAGGGATGAGAAATACTTATGTACTCTTAGAGCCCGTTTGGTACAAAGAACTTAGGAGAGGGAATGAGAACTTAACAGAGTTCACCGCCGAAAACGCGTTTGATGCGCCAAGTGCCCAGGAACCCAAGTTCCTGGGCCCACCACTTTTCCTCTCATATGTGGGAAGTTGAGATCCCACTAAAATTGGTGGGATCTCAACTTCCCACATCACTATTCATATTTTTGGATAGATTTACTCTTGAAATTCAAACTTGGCGGGAAAGTTTGAATTTGGTGAAAATTTGTTTTTCACGAGTTCGAACTTAATAAGAACATATTTTTAAAAAATATATTTTAGCAAAAAATATATTTTTCTTTTTTATTTTGAATTAATTTCTTTAGAGGGTAAAATAGACATTTCCTAATTCTTTACCAACTACCACCCCTTCATTTTATTACTACCAAACAACTCAAGTCATTTTCCTTCATCTTTCAAGTCTTTCTTTCCCTTCTTTTAAGTTCCTTTCCCTCCTCAAAATTTCTTTTCCTCCCACAAATTCTTGGTACCAAACGGGCCCTTACAGTACCAGCTCTTCTTTACTCTAGCCAATCAGAATGCTCAAACTCAAATGATTTTAAGTTTGCGTGGCTGCCAACATAATCCACTCAAAGGCTTCCTTCTGATGTCTATTTTATTTTTACAGAGAGATGGAGGTTGCGACAGCGCTTTAATGGTACTTTGGGAGTAGCTAAGTATTTCTTTTGAGGGTTTGTATGAGTCATTTAAATTTATAATTTCATATTTGTTCTAAAAACATTTAAAAAAACTTGAATTTTAAAAAGCTTGTGATATTTACAAACTACCAATTAAAATTTGATATTTAGTATATATCGGTAAATTAGTAAATAATTTTTATTTTTAATATAGATTTTAATTAAAGAATGCCTTTTTGAATCTTATTAAAATATTATTAGCGGAGTTAATGGTTTGGACTTAAGTGTATGTTTTCAAAATAAAGAGAATGTCTGTGTAATTAAGTTAAAACAATGGTGATTATAGTATTTTACTCTAACTTAAAAGAGGGTCTCATTCATTTATTTAAACAAATTTATTTGAAAAACGTTGCCGTTACTTGCAGAAATATTATGGTAGATAACTAGCATATTGCGGTAAATAAATTTTTTTTTTTTTAAAAAAAAATGCTGTAAATAACTTATAAGAGGAGTCTGATTCCCTTATTTAAACCTTGAAATTTGGAAAATATTTTTAATTCCTTCTAAATGATTATAGTGAATATTTAATTTGATGTAGTAAATAACTAATGAGCTGTTATATCTTGAAACAATGGTCTTTTATATTAAATTATCCAAGAAATTCAAGTTAAACTTAATAAGTTAATATTTAAAAATATTGTGTCGATATTTAAATTTTCAAAATATTCTCATTTTTTATAACAAAAAATTTAGGTGAGGGTAGACACCAAAATATTATCATTTTTAAACAATGAAATTAGGGTTAAATGATTAGAAAAAACCTCTTTATAAAAGTAAAAGCCCAAAATGAAAAATGTTGAAGTTAAAGAAATAAATGTGCACTTTCACCATATTATGCTTCATAATCATCCTCATTTTATTCTCTTTGAATTCTATTTTTCTTTCCGTTTTAAAAGTGACTTTGGAATACTACTTATGATTTTTCTGATGGAGTATACCACTTATAAATATAATTTTAATTATTTTTTATATATATTCTCTATCTTGGGGTTGCAAATTCCATAAGGTAATATCATATTAATCAAAATTAAAAAATATGCGTACTTTTCACTTTCGTCTCAGTAGAAGTTTTCTTATATATATTTTCAAAATAATATAATACCATGTCAAAATAAAAATATATATAATATTTTAAAATGTTCAAGAGATCAGGTCAAAAACCAGGTTCAAGAGATATTCTACTATTTTAAGAAATAGAAAAATCGTCTATATAATGTCAATGTTTCAGAGAAAAGTGGCTCGCCATGTGAACGGATAAGTTTTGTTTTTCATCCAATACATGTAAACCATATTTATGTAATTTAATTAGATTAAAGAAGTTAATTAATTTATTTTATATGACATTTTATTTCAAAAAAAAAAAACCTAAACCATCTTAGTTAATTGATTTAATTTCTTCAATCTATCTCTTATTTGATTATTATTAAGGGAGTATCAATATGGCTAAATTAAAAAATGTTGACAAATTTAAGAAATCGGTCTTACATTTATTATCAAGATCAACTCTCCAATTAAGTCTTATATTAAGGACGAAAATAATACCGTAGAGTAGGATCCCATATTTGTAATACCCTAAAATTCTCACTTATTATAAGTGTCATATTTTGACAAATAAATACCTATTTAAAATAGGTGAATATGTGGTTTCAAATTTTGTAGTGTATTTAATTTATTTTGTAGGGCAATTTCTCTTAGAATTAAATAAACCAAAGACCCAAAATCTCTAGTTTCATTTAGGGATCATAAAATACCCTATAATGATCATATTAAAACATAGTTTATGTTTAATCAAAAAGGGCAATAAAATGGTATAAAAATACCTAAATCAATTAAAGGAAATTATCAACAACTAGTGGACAATTAAATTTGCAATAGTTAAAATAAATACATTAATTTTTGAAATTAGTTAATAAGTAAATTAAAGAATTATAATTAAGGATGTATTACCTTAATCAAGAACCAAGAGCTAATTAAGTATCAAGATTAGCATAAAAGGGTTACTATTGATCATAATTAATATGGTAACCAATCATACTTTGATAAATAGGTTTAATTCTCTTGTAATTTGTTTAGCCAATGATAAATCAGATAAATGATCTAAATCCTCATAAAAGTAAATGAGCAAAACTAACTAGAGAACCAATCATATGTTGACAATTACACTTAACAACATCTAAACTACCATATTAGGGATGCTAATTAAGATTAGATATAGAGGGCTAAGATTAAACCTCATAAAGCTAAATATAAAGGCTTCAATTTAACCTCATAAAGTATAATCCTTGTGAAACAAAAATCCACCAATGTGAGACTTTTCTTCTTGATTTTGTGAGGCAATGAAAACACACTTTGAAGAGTCAAAAGAGAGAGTAATTCATGGTTCACTCTTGCTTGTTGAAGAAGAGTTGAATTGTTTAAATAATAAACATACACACACATGGTAATTAGCACATGGGAGCATTAATTAAGGGGGACAAATTGGAACGGATAGTTAATGGAATCACATGGGCTCATTAATGCAAAAATTGAAGAGGATGAAGGAGAGAGGGAGAGTTGTGAGTGTGTGTGTGTGTGCAAGTGTGTAGGTGTGTAGGTGTGTAAGTGTTGTGAGTGTTGTGAGCCTAGTATAGGAGAGAGAAAAGTGTGTATTTCTTTGATTGGAGAGTTAAAAACCATTGGGATTAATTCAAGACACAAGTAAATGAGAATCTATAGAAAATAAATTGTATCCTGAGATACATTAACCATAGATCAAATATAAGGATTTATTATGAACAAGCATATTTTAAGCTTGTGATAGGTTATCTCCAAAATCTTTTCCTCAACTTTTGAGATTAATCCTAAAAATGATAAAAAGGCAATTAGAGACATCTAATAGGAGCCATGATTTTCGGAAATTATGAATTAAATGAGACTTGGATAAATCTTATGATTTGCACCTAAGTGCATTCTTGTGTAGTCAGTAACTAACCACCAATTGGCATCTAGTTTTAAAGAACATTTGGAAGCTAACTAATGTCACTAAAGAATCACATGGGAAAGAGAAAGGGAAAAGAAGACTTAAAGAAGAAGTTTGAGTTTATAATTGTTTAATCTAGATATTATTTTAACAAGCACATGGGAAAATTGAATAAAGCAAGATGGAAGGTGAGGATTTATACTTCAAATTAACCTAGATCTAAGGGTCCAAATTCAAGAAGAGTAGGTTTGAAATAACTACCAAAATGTCATAACATTTTGCTATAAATAGTAACCTATGCTTCATCAATTTTCACACCAAAACAAGCATAGAAAATCTGATATAGAGAGTGGAAAGTGGGAGTGAGGAGCTTCTTGAAGGAGTTGAAGCATTGGTAAGTAAGCTCTTCAAGTTCTAGTTCTTAAATTCATAGATAGAAGTTGCTTTGATCTTAAATATCACTACAAAAAAAATCAGTTTTAGCGACGGAAAAAATCCGTCGCTAAAAAGGGTTTTTCCGTCGCTAAATGAATTTGCGACGGATTTAGTCCGTCGCAAAAATCCTCGTCACAATTGCGGCGGATTTCAACTATCCGTCGCAAATTTCAAATTTAGCGATGGAATTTTTTTCCGCTAGCTAGTTAGCGAGCGGACGAAGAATCCGTCGCTAACCCCGTGGGATTAGCGACGGACTATTATCCGTCGCTAATCCCAGCGACGGAAAATAATCCGTCGCCATGTTAAATTGAATTTTTTTTAAAATTTAATATTTTTTTAATTTGGTTTTTTTTTTAAATTTTTTTTTTTAAAATTATTTATTCCTATCACAAATATTGATTTTAATTTTTTTTGAGAAATTAATAAAACATTTAAAAATATAATAATAAACCCGTATATCATAAAAACGTGAAATAACAATCCGAAAGAGTTTTACACATCGAAAACAAAATATAAATAATATTGTTTAAAAGAAAATCTACTAAAATATAGTCTAAACAAGCAAAGATCATCATCATCATCAACACCACCATCATCATCCGCACCACCAGGAGCCGGCCCCTTACCCTTGTCTTTCATTAGGGATAGGAGTTGAAGCCGCATCTCCCTCATCATCTCCTGTTCTTGAGTCATCGCTGCATCATCGCTCCTTTATCATCTCCCGTTCTTGAAGCATCGCCGCTTCATCATCTCCCGTTCCTCAATCATCCGCCGCCTCATTATCTCCCGCTCCCGAGTCATCTCTCGTCTTGTCGGCTCAGCTCACCGCTTGCCGACTCATCTCGCGCCGCTTGCTCCTCCACCAATGCCTTCATCTTTTTTATCTCATCTACAAATGTATTAGGGAGTACGTTTATTTTTTGTCCATCATTTAAATAGACCAGGGAATGAAAATGTCACAATCAATAGCAAATGTATAACGTTTACCTATAGAAACACCTTCAGTGCCGGATGAGGAGCGCTTCATTTGCTTCAGTCGGCCCGCAGAGCCACCGAACCCAAAGACTCTCCCTTTCTTGTTAAATCCGCCTGCAGCCTCAAAGAACAGACTCTCGTTATCGGAGTAAGACGATAAGGGGTCGGTCCTAGTCTGCGAGGCTCTATCTCGCGATGACTTATGAAAGGTTTCCTACAAGCAAAAAAATACATAAATAAGACATGTGAAATAATATAAATATAGTGGTGCACGAAACAAATAATAAATGCAATAAATGTCTCACCGCTATTTGCTTTGCCTTGGGGTTAATCCATTGCCTCTCACTCCCTTCGACCGCTTGGAATGGGTCCGCTCAAAGGTAACCCACTCAATCGATCCCGCAGAACTTCCCCCGACTCGCCCGCAAACACAAATGATGACCTTAATTAATTACTTCACAAGTACAAAATATTGAATACATAAATAGAAAATAACTGTACTCACAATTTTTCGTCGATGCTCACTAATTGGAATGGAGCCACCAACATATGACGGTCCTTCCATTCGCCCTATTTTGCTTATTTTTGTCACTTTTGTTATGAAACTTGGGATCCCGGGCCCATTTTTGAATTAATTCATCTGCAGTGTCGGGTTGAATCCAATCTTGCTTACCTCTCGTGCCTTCTCAATTTATAACACCTCTCGACAACCACCGGCCTCCCTTATAGTTATAAGATTTTTTCAGATTTTCACGATCTTCGTGCAACGTCTTATACTCACGCCGCAAATCAATAATGAATAATTAGTGCTTTAAATTTTAAAACCGCTTAATGATAAAACACACAACTTACCAAGAACTCTTCGAACCAACGATCCCGATTCGCCTTAGGGATCTGTGTCCAACCGCCCCAAGGCCGATTGAAATTACGGAATATTTGGTTCGAGATCCAATCCGCAACCCGATTATAAGGGTAAAATCTGAAGACGAGGACGGGATGCAAATATTAGCATACCAACTAAAGGTAGAAAATCGTAACATTACCGGTAACTTTACATGACTTACTCGTTGTCGCTGCGAACGATCCAAAGCTTCCCGTCGCGCAGGATCTACCGTTCCCGATGGGTGAACTGGAGGAACTACCTTCTTCCCTAACCCGGCTCGAGGCGACGTAGTGTCTTTGAAGGAAAGAATGTCAACTATATTGAATATGTTTGTACATAGATGGTTAAAGAGAACTTAACATATGTAAATCAATCGAAATTGTAAAGTAAACCTCGTGTGCCCCTTGTTGTGGATCACTGGAAGTTCTGGCACACGTGCACCGCCCATAAAAGAGTGGGGGTCGGCGGAGAAGATGACATATGAAGTGACGGCGAAGATGACATATGAACGACGGAGAAGATGACATATGAACGACGGTGAAGATGACATATGAACCGAAGGTGAAGATGAGATATGATCAAGTGACGGCAACTCGGGGAACCGGAGAGCCCTTTGCGAATAGAGGGGGCAGATGGCGTCGCCCTACCCCTCGATAGGACGGGCCCGAGATCGACCACCACCACGTCCACTACCCGAACGCCCTCCCGTATGCTCCATCTACGAACACTCATAAACATTATGTCAAAATGTATATAAAGTTAAGAAATTTAATTAATGACACTGGCGAAGTAGGATGTATCTAGTATAATATATCGTCATAAACAAAAAACTAACACAAATCAATCGGACGATTCCTGTTCTTCGACCTCGCTTCCATGCCTTCCCTCGGAGTCTCATAATCGTCGAACTCGATTCACTATCAGAAAAAATCTCCTCTGCCTCATCGTCTGATTCCTCATCGTCAATTTGAATAGGAATCAACTCTAACTCCGCAGTAGAATCGAACAGATTGCTCGGTATATCGTCGTCGGCAACGTTTACAGGCCGTACATGTTCCGCATCAGCTTGGAACGGTTCCTTCATACCGTCATTTGTTTCCGACTTTTTCGACTTGGGTATAATATTTCGTGCTTTGGTTTTGATAACTCCCTCCACCCTTGGCGCGATGTGGGGTATGATGTATAGTAAACTTGTTCCGCCCGTTGAGCAAGGATGAAAGGGTCATAACCAACCGTATATCTCCTTGTCCACTGGATCTCAACATTTCCATATTTGTCCACTTTTGTCCCACGCGGATTGTTATCAAACCACTCACATTTAAAAAGGGTCACCACTTTGTCCCACGGGTAACTCAGCTGAATTATGTCGTTAACTTCCCGTAGTAGTCGCCCTCCACCCCATCAACTTGGTCACCTCGACAACATACACCGTAATTGCAACATACAAGCACCGCATTCGCTTCAACAGGTTGAAAATCGATACCCATTGATTAAATATTTGTTGCACCGGGTAACAACTATTGTAGCTCCATAAGATAAACTCCATGCAACTTCATTGGGATCTGGTGGATTTTTCACGAAGTACTCTCGAAACCATTTTGGAAACTCCGAGTTCGTGAATTGATCAACTTGGGATTCCGACATTGAAGGATTTTCCGATCGGACCAAATTAGAGAAGTAACTGTAAGAAAAAAATGAAGTTAATACTTCAATACTTACCGTAACAGAAAAAAGAAAAGAAATCTTACTTTAAATACTAGGCGGCCTCTTCACAGTTGTTAAGAATATACCACTCCGCTACTTGCTTATCTCTTCCGTCAAGAGTTGACCTCCAACGTTTTCCCACGACTCGGCCGGAAAATTAAATATTGATTTTTGTTTGCTCGTATCATCGCCATCGTCGTTGCGAGACACCCCTCTCCGGCTTGATATCGTTTCGGGGGATAATAGTATGACGCAAATTTTGTCGCCTCTTCGACTAGATAAGCTTTCGCGATAGATCCTTCAACGTACCTTGGATTTTTTATCTTCTTCTTAAGTGTGCGTAAAAACCCGCAATGGACAATGAGAGAGTATTTATAAACTAAAGTATCATGTCCTTCAATTAATAAATGTGCGAAATAAATATATATATTACCTCTCAAACGGATACATCCACCTATATTGTTGTGGCCCTCCTACCTTTGCTTCGTAGGCCAAATGAACAGGCAAGTGTTCCATTGAGTCAAACATGCTTGGAGGAAACACCATCTCTAACTTGCATAGCATTATTGGCATGCTCGTCTCCAGGTGCCGTAACTTTTCAACACTAAGCTCAGAAGCACAGATTTCTCTAAAGAACATGGAAAATTCAGTCAGAATAGACCATATATGCTTCGGAAGTGCTTTGAAGGCCCACGGAAGCAATCTCGGAAAAAAACATGACAATCATGACTCTTCATCCCGAATAACTTCGCCTCGTGCATGTTGACACATCTTTTCAAGTTTGACGCATAACCGTCCAGGGAGTTTTAGGTCTTTAACCCATTGTAACAACTCTAAATTTGTTGTTTGTTGAATGTGTACGGCGCTCTAGGTTTGGAAGGCCGTCCGTGCCATTCGCACCAAATTCAAATTAGGCCTTCGCAAATCGCTTCTATGTCCGGTCTTGCGTTGACTGTGTCCTTCGTCTTGCCTTTGGTGTCTATCACGGTGTACAGAATATTGCAAAACACATTCCTCTCAATATGCATGACATCGAGATTGTGTCTTAACAATTGATCTTTCCAATATGGTAGCTCCCTGAATATCTTTGCGTTTGTTCCAATGATGATCAACACCGTATCCCTCGGGTTGGCCGGAAGCAGCCCCTCTTCAACACTTTGAATGTACTTGACCCTGTCCCATACTTCTTGGCCACTTAAACGACGAGGTTGATCTGCTCGTTCAACCACATTCTGCGTGAAGTCTTTTCTATTTCTCCTAAACGGATGATCAGGGGGTAGGAATCGCCGGTGCCTGTCAAACCAACAGACTTTGTGACTATGTTCCAAGGTAAAACCCCGTTCGTTCAAGACATACCGGCATGCAAGCTTTCCGACGTTTGCCGGCCCACTCAACATCCCATATGCGGGAAGTCATTTATCGTCCACATTAAGGCAACATGCATTGTGAAATTCGGCTCAATGATATATCATACGTTAGAACCCCTTGAGTCCACAATATCTTCGGCTCGTCTATCAAAGGCCTGAGGTACACATCTATCTTCTTTTTTGGGTTGGATGGCCCAGGGATTAACGCGTTAAGAAACAAAAATTCTCTTCTCATGCACATAGAAGGTGGGAGGTTGTACGGTGTCACAATGACAGGCCAACAAGAATAAATCCTACCCGTATTGTCGAAAGGAGCGAACCCATCCGAACATAGACCAAGACGGACATTACGGGATCCATAGCAAAAAAAGAATTCGCCTCGTCAAATTTACGCCAAGCTTCGGCATCGATGGATACGTCACAAAGTTTTCATCCCGTGATGCTCCGGTGCCATCTCATGTGAGCACTGCTTGTTTGTTCGATGCATACAATCTCCGAAGTCTGGGCACGAGAGGAAAGTACCACATCTTGCATAATGCTTGAAGGGTCGTTTTCCTTCCATTCCTCACAACTTTATATCTGTCATGTCCACAGAATTTACAATTGGTCACTCAAGATCATCTTTGTAATACAACATACATCTATATGGGCAAAGCAATGGATTTTTTCACATCCAAGCCCTAGCTCTTTCACCTTTTTTTTTTTGCTTGATAAAAATCCTTCGGCAAATTATTGTCTTTGGGAACAACCTTACTCATGATCTGCATCATTTCGTTGTAATTCCTCTCACTCATGTGGTGATCAGTCTTCAAGCTTAGTGTTGCTAGGGTAGCCGATAGCGATGAATATTCACTATTTTCGAAGTGTTCACAACCTTCCCACAACGGACGTTGCGCTTCTTGAAGCATTTTATAGAACCTATCGGCTCCGGATGAGGATCCTCTCCCATGTATGATGGTTGATCAGTATGTGTATCGGTCTCCTCTCCCATGTATGACGGTTCAGCATGAGTAACGGGATCGAAATATTGGCCGATCGACGGTCCTGCAGCGTCCATAACCAACTGCTGATATTGATTAAGGTTGTCTCGATGACTCGTCCCCGTAATAACCACTCGGTATCGTCGGACTTCGCCATGACATTCCCAACACTCATAATCCTTCATGAATCCCTTTTTACACAAATGGATTTTCACCGTCTCCGAATCTTGAAATCTTAAACATCTACATTTGACACATGGACAACTGATCGCCCTACTTGAATTAGGTGAATGTGCCAAAGCAAATTGGATGAACTCTTTCAAACCCGCCAAGAATGGTTGAGTTAGTTGTCTTCTCTCAGTTAGACGATTGTACATCCAACTCCTATCACGATCGCCCTCCATACTTCCTAGCTATGGCAATTACTAATCTAATTAACATCTCATTATGCCACAAATATATATATATATATATATATATATAGAAGTGCCGCCAACCAATTGACACTTACTCAAGAAATTAAGAAACCAACACATGCATTGAACTAATAATGTAATTTTATAGTTGTAATAAAATTCAAGGTTAATGAATTATAATCTTTTAATTGTTCAAATTATCCATCCATATGTATAACTTGTTGAAGAATTTTTCACAAACAAAAACAGAAAGATAAATAAAATATGTAATTCATATTTTCTAATTACATATTTCAAATTCTATATATTACATATACGAAATTCTATAATAAAATAAAAAGTTATAAATTAGAATACTCTAATCCTAATAAAATAATTATATAAATTAATATATATATATATATATATATATAAATAGAAATAGAAATATATTAAATAAATAATATTATATTCTTATTCTTATTTTTTTAAAAAAAGAATATACTAATTAAATATTCTAATAAATTGAAAAATGGAATAGAAATATTTATTAACATATTATAGATTATTAAAAGATACTTCCTAAATTGACATCTTCCTCAAACTTAGTACATAAAACTAGTTTAATTAAGATACATATATAAAAGCAATATAATAGTAGTAACTTAAAAGGTAAAACAGAATCCGATGTTCACCCATAAAAAGAAGAAATTATTTCATGCATGTACACAAAATTAACAGAACACGTACACCTTATTTTTTTTACCACAACATAACCATATACATAAAATTTTCGGAGATATAAGAGGTATATGACTAATAAAGACAACAACATTATAACTATTTTAACAAGAAAATTTACGACATCAAAATCCACGCATGCAATTGTAGGTTTTTTAGGTTTTCAAATTTTTCTACCCAGCATTTATCATGAAAGAACGAATATCAAATATTATAGGAAGTTGTTAGACTTACACGGAGGTTCACCACAAGTAAGGAGTCCCGAAGGTTGTGAGGGCAAGAAGGAGCAGAGGAGGACCCAATCACGAACTAGAGACCACCTAACTCACTTGATCTTCGCCTCCAATACACCAAGAAAATTTTGACCTTTAGTGATTATACTACTTTAGGAAAGGTAGAAGAGAGTAAAATAAATAGTCATAGTTCTCACCTTAATCTTAATCTTTCTAAGCTTCTTGGATCTTTGTAGGCCGCAACAAGGAGGATCAAGCGGGAGCAACCGGAAGAGGAAGAGGGGGTCAACGGGGAAGGGGGGTGGGGACGACGGATGGGGGAGGGGGAGGGGGTTGGGGGACGGGGAAGGAGGAGGGGGTGGGGGACGACGATTATTGGGAGGGGGAGGGGGGGGCGACGATGGAAGGAGGAGGGGGGGTGGGGACGACGATGGGTGGGGGGGGGAGGGGGGGGCAACGAGGGAAGGAAAATGGGGAGGTGGAGGGCCGGCGGTGGAAGGGGAGGAGGAGGGCCGGCGGGACGGGGGGGAGGCTCGGCCGTGGAAGGGGGTGGGGTGGGGGCTCGAAAATGGAAAATGGCGGGGGGGTCGCGAGTATAATTGAAAGGGGAAAATGGTGAAGAAGCGGGGGTAGCGACGGAATTAATTTCCGTCGCAACCCCCCCCGGGGCTTACGACGGATTGACTCCCGTCGCTACCCCGGCTCGAGGTCCTAACCCTCGGGCCGGGGTTGCGACGGACACTATGTCCGTCGCTAACCCCGCCCCGGGGTAGCGACGGATCGTGTCCGTCGCAACCCCCCGTCGTAACCCCCGGGGTTAGCGACGGAACACGTGTCAACCGTCGCAACCCCTACCGGGGGTTGCGACGGATTGACTCCGTCGCTACCCCGGCTCGGGGGTCGTAACCCTCGGCGGGGTTGCGGACGGACACTATGTCCGTCGCTAACCCCAGTCGGGGGTAGCGACGGATCCGTGTTCGCCGCAACCCCCAAGCTGGGGTTAGCGACGGACATTAATTTCCGTCGCAAACCCCGGCTTAGGGTTTGCGACGGACCTGTTTCCGTCGCTAGTTTTCAAAAAAAAATTTTTTTTTTACTCTGTAATTTGCGACGGATTTTTATTTCCGTCGCAAATTCTCAATTTTTTGCGACGGAAAAATTTCCGTCGCTAAATCCGTCGCTATTTTCGATTTTTCTAGTAGTGTATGCTAGAGTAATTTTATTTTCATGTTTTTATGGTCAAAATTGGCTTTATTTCGAAAAAAATGATGAAGCAAGTGTTGGAGCAAATTTTTTTGGGAGTTAAAGATCAAAGTAGCGAAGTTCTGGCGAAATTTCATCGGTTAGCAACTTCTGGAGTCAGTTTTAAAAATGCCAGTATTTTATGAAAAAGATGAGGTTACAAAATTTTGGAAAAATTCATGGTTAATTTAGACATATAGGGATTTTCAAAAATTCCTAGAATGTATTAATTTGAGCTCTGTACAGTGAGATAAAAATTCTCAAAGTTGGGCTACGAATTTCTGGAAAATTCTGGGCAGAGGCTCAAAACTTTAAAACTGGAAATGACTCAATGAATCTGGGCACAAACTAGTATTTTTACTTAAAAACATACATCCTAAGGATTCCGAGGAATTTTATGGATCCCTGTTTTGATTTTCATAGAATTAATTATGATTTTTCAAAGTTAAGTGAAAATCTGCCCAAAATGCTGAAATCAGCGTTTTTCTACGAAAATTAAGAAATAAATAGAGAAATAAATCCACCAGGGGTAAAAAGGTCATTAGTGGTTAAACTATATCTTAGGATATTATTTATGGATTAGTAATGCGGTATTACTATTATAGGCAATCCGTGAGCGCATATCGATCGACGTACATACCGTGATCACTGACTAAGGTACGGACGCGTATTGTAACACTAACTCTTATGCTTATTGTATGCTTATATATGTGATAAATGATAACTTTACATGTGATTTGTACTATTAACATAGACAACTTTACATGTGATGTGTACTGTTGACATAGATAAACTTTACATGTGATGTGTACTGTTGACATAGATAACTTTACATATGATGTGTACTGTTCACATAGATAACTTTACATGTGACGTGTATTGTTAATCTTACATCTACTGTGTGCTTGTGTGTTGATTAATGCTGTAATGAATATTTGTCATACATATATTGTTTTACATAAGTATGAGGTTAACCGTTACCTGAGGTTCGATGGGCATTGGACCTCAGCACCTACCATAGCTTCAGGGTCTGGAGGAAACAAGACCGAGGACAAGGCCGTAAGCAGCACGCGTGAGAACTCGGGCGGAGAATGTTATTTTGAATTTGTATTATCGTATTTTTAATATTCGGATAATTGTACCGCGGTATAAGTAACAAGATACACAAACAATAGATGTTTATCAGATACTCGCTCTTTTAAATGATTCTGATGCTCTACTCTGATTAGAATGTTTTGAAAACGCTTTAGAAAATTGGGGTGTTACAATATTAGTCATTAATTTATATAGATATTTTACATGAAGAATAAATTATTTTGATTTCTTCTTAATTTCATTAAAAATATATACTTATTTTCACTCTCGTTTTAGCAGAATGTTGCTTATTTAGAAATAATATAAAACATATTAAAATTATAACATTTTAGCAAGGTTCAAGAAATATTGTACCTTTTTAAAAATAAAAAAGAAAAAAGAAAATTGTCTGCATAATGGCTTCTTCTTTTTTTGTCAACCTATATGATGTTGATGTTTCATAGAAAATTGGCTCTCAATGTAAACCAACACGCTGTGTTTTTCATCCAATGGAAACGGTAATCAGCTATCAATAATATAAATAAAAAAAAATGGAAAAATCGGCAAAAATATATTTAAAATAGGAAAAATATAAATCGGGGAGTCCAATATCACAAATCCCAAGTCAGATTTATGGGAGGGATTTGAGATTGTAAATGCTTCCAACTAACCAATATGCCGTTAATTGTCAATATGTATAATAAAGTCGTTAATTGTCATTCTTCAGTTGTTATTCTTTATACCTAAGTAGTCAATGATAGATGACATGTGTGGTTTCAAAGTATTTGGGAGCTCAAGTTGTTAATATGAATACTAAAATTGTTAATTGTGATGCCTAATCAACTTAAATCTAGAGAATATGAACTTAAGAATCGCAATTACGAACTGATTGTTTACATTTTGATAACTTGAGATTCACAAATGTTGTTAGGAGTGAATTAGTCATTTGAAAACATTTTTTAAATCCCAGATTCCTCCCACATGTCTGATTTGGCATTTGTGATATTGGACTCCCTGATTTTTCTTTTTCATATTTTAAACGTTTTTTTTTTTTTGAGATTTTTCCCCAAAAAAACAACTACAAATTGAGGTTTTTCAAAGGGCAACAAATAATGTAAGATTGACTTTCCATGTACGCGGGAAGGTAAAAAAAAAAAAATACTCCTTGTGCTATTCATGATCAAGGTTGTCAAATTCACAAATTTATGCAAACTCGTGACAGTGATATAAACTCGTATCATAGACTCAAATCGTAAATTCGTAAGATTTTACTTTTAGAGTAAAATACTCTAACCACCTCTCTATTTTACTTTCATTACATAGACATTCCCTCTATTTTGAAAACCCATATAGACCTTCCTTATATTTTGAGATTTTATTTCCATCCACTCAAACCGTTAGTTGACTGTTAATTTTGACTTTTGAACTTTTGTTTTACCAAAATACCCTACTTTAACATTAGTATTATTAAAACAAAATATATGTATGTAGGAAAAAAAAAATTATACCACCAAATTTTTATCCTAATATATATTTTTTAACTTTATGATATGTTAAAAATTTAGGAATTTTGAGATTATAAAATTTATAATTTTAATTTTTTACCATATTTATTAAAAATTTATTTATTTTTAGTTTCTTAAATGACTAAAAATATATATCAAATATAATAAACTATATATGTTTGAGAGATTGTATTAGGTCATTTAAATTTAAATTTTGATATTTTTCTACAAACGTTTAAAAAACTTACTTAAATTTTTAAAAGTTTGTGATATTTACAAGTTGTCAATTAAAATTTAGAGTAAAATACTCTAACCACCCTTTTGTTTTGTCTTAATTACATATATCTCCCTTCTATTTTGTAACATACACTTAAATCCAAATCATCAACTCTATTAAGAATATTATAAAAGGATTCTAAAAATATATTTTAATTGAAATTTGTAAAATTTATTTACTAATTTTCCCTTAATGCTAAATCCTAAATTTTTAATTGACAACTTGTAAATATCACAAAATTTTAAAAATTTAAGTAAGTTTTTTAAATGTTTGTAGAAAAAATATCAAAATTTAAATTTAAATGACTTAATACAATCTCTCCAACATATATAGTTTATTATACTTGATAGAAAATAATATATTTGATATATATTTTTAGTCATTTAAGAAACTAAAAATAAATAAAATTTTAATAAATATGGTAAAAAATTTACAATGATAAATTTTATAATCTCAAAATTCATAAATTTTTAACATATTAGAAAATTAAAAAATATATATTAGGATAAAAATTTGGTGATATAAAATTTTTTTTTTTTTTTTTTTTGCCCACGTACATATATATATTTTATATAATTCTAATGTTAAAGTAGGGTATTTTGGTAAAATAAAAGTTCAAAAGTCAAACTTAACGGTCAACTAACGGTTTAGGTGGATGGCAATAGAATCTCAAAATGTAAGGGAGGTTTGTGTAACATAATTTTAGTTTAAAGGGAGGTCTATATGGGTTTTCAAAATAGAGGGGAGGTCTGTATAATTAAAGTAAAATAAAGGGGTGGTTAGAGTATTTTACTCTTACTTTTATCATAAAATAGGTATTAACAATGTATACTTAAATAATTAAAATATAAAAAATGACAACTACTTGATTTAAATATATTTTAAATCCAAATAATTGAAATTAAATACATCAACATTTATAATTTATTTCTATAAAATTCATATGTAAAGCCGTTGAGGATGACAAAAGTGAAAAAATTAACATTATTTTATAAGTTAGAAACGTAAAAATGGTAAATTCGGTGTGTAAACTCGTGAGTTTAACTGAGTTTACAGCTGACACGAGTTTATTAGAAACTCGACTCGATTTAGTAAGGTAAAAACGTAAAAACGGTAAACTCGGAGAGTCAACTCGCGAGTTTGACAACAATGTTCATGACATATAAATAATCAAATTTTGTATATTAAAAAGTTAGTTAAAATTAGATAAAAACAATAAACATGTAAAAAAATATTTCTTCCAAAAGTACTCATATATATAAGAGACATTTTATGTAAAATAAAAAGTTTGGTTAAAATTATTAGTATTTCTCTAATCCTATTTAAATCTCAGATTTCTCCTACATGTCTAATTTGAAATTTGTGATATTGGATTCCTTGATTAGTCTTTTTCATATTTTAAACTTATTTTTATGATACTATGACAAAAAAAAAAAAAAAAAAAAAAAAAAAACCAACAACAAATTGAGGTTTTTGAAAGGGCAAATAGTGTCAGATTGACTTTTCATGTAGGCGGGAAGGTTAAAAAAAATACTCCTTGTCCAATTCATAACATATAAATAATCAAATTTTGTATATTGGAAAGTTGGTTAAAATTAGATAAAAACATAAATATTTAAAACAAAAGTCTTCCAAAAGTACTCATATATGTATAAGAGACATTTTATGTAAGGGAAAATTTTATATAAAGTTGCTTAAAATAGAGAAATTCTAAATCAAGTTATTAAATCCAACAAATCTCTAATTAAGTTATAGACTAAATTTAGGATTTTAAAATATAGGTAAATTGACTTTATCATACTCTCCTAATCTTCTCTAAGAATTTAATTGCTCTTTAACTTAGTCTTTTAATAAGTGTGCATATATATTGATATTAATATATAATAAAATAAAAATACGATTCATTTAAATCAAGGTAGATTTTGTATTCAGGAAGAATGATTTGAGTTAAAAAAAACACATAATCAATTAAATGTTTTTATTAATATGATATATAGGTTGTCTTTTTCATGTTAATAAATGTTGTCAATAAAAAAAAAAACAGAATCAATCTTCATTAATCAAACAATTTTACTTATATGATATATAGGTTTTTTTTTTTCATGTTAATAAATATCTTTTCTTTTAAAAAAATCATTAAAGAAAATCTTTGATATGCAGTTTGTGATATCAAACAAGTTGTTTTTTATATTAACATTTTTTTTTTCAATGAACAAAAAATCAAGTAAAAAATAATTTTTTTATTCTCAATGTTCAACTAGAAATCATTTAATTAATATTGGGGCTGATACTTTTTTTTTTGAATTATTCTGATCATTCTTCCACAAAATATAAAATTTCTTTGATATAAGTTAATCATATTTTATTTTAGAGTAAAATACTCGACGACCCTCATGTTTTGCCGTAATTACACAGACCTCCCCTCTATTTTGAAAACCTATAGAAACCTCCCTTAAAATTAGAGTAAAATACTCTAACCACCCTCTTGTTTTGTCTTTATTACACAGACCTCTCCTCTATTTTGAAAACCCATAGAAACCTCCCTTAAAATTAAAATTTATGTTACACAAACCTCCCTTATATTAAGATTCTATTTCCATCCACCCAAACTGTTAGTTAACCATTAAGTTTGACTTTTAAACTTGTTTTTACCAAAATGGACCTCTTCAAGTATTAGAATTATTTAAGTATATAAAACCAAATTTATACAACAAAAAATGTATTCTAATAGATTTTCTAACTTTCTAATTTGTTAAAAAATTTATTAGTTTTGATCTTATAAATTAATTTTGACTTAAAAATATAAATTAAACACATATATTTTTATCAAATATAATAAACTATATAAGTTTGAGATTTCATGTGTCATTTAAATTTCTAATTTAATATTTTTTTCACAAATATTTATAGACACATTTGATCAAGCACATGTTTATTTTAAAACTTATTTGAATATTCAACATTTTGTTATATTTACATTAACCAATACTAAAATAATCAAAGAGATAACTATTTGTAAAGATAAAAAACTCTTAAATTACTTAAAACAATATTAGTCAAAATATAAAATTAAAACTAGGGATTAAGTACAATATTAAGGGTAAAATAATATATAAATTTTCTTTTTATATAAAATTTAATTAAAAAGTACTATATTTTTGGAATCTTTTTATAATATTCTTAACGGAGTTAATTATTTGGACTTAAGTGTATGTTTTCAAAATAGAGGGGGAGGTCATTGTAATAAAGGCAAAACAAGAGAGTGGTTAGAGTATTTTACTTATATAAGGGAGGTTCGTGTAACATACATTTTAATTTAATGGAGGTTTCTATGGGTTTTCAAAATAGAGGAGAGGCCTGTGTAATTAAGGCAAAAACAGAGGGTGGTCGAGTATTTTAGTCTTTATTTTATTATATATTAATGTTTATATATATTTACACTTGTTGTAAAAATAAGTTAAAAAGTATTATATCGAAACCCTTTTAATTTAAGATGAGAGGGGAGACTATGAGAGGGCAGTAACGTCATTTAATCTAAATTTTGAAATTCTAAATTGGGTCGATAACTTAATTATGGATTTATTTAATTTAACAACCTAATTTATAATTTTTCTATTTCAAGCAGTTTTATATGAGATTTTCCCTTTATGTAAAGTAAAAACTTGGTTAAAACCAGTACTCCTCAAATATTATTTATTAGGCAATTCCAACATGTTTTATATAAACCAATAAAAACATTAAACTTCATTAATTCACTCTTTGATAAAGTTTAACAATTTTTCAACTTTATCCCTATTAAATTTTAGTTATACTTGATGAGAACAAAGTTAATACAGTAATAAATGAAAAATAAAATTGTAAATTTATATAAAACATTTCTCTATTTGCCATATATCTAAGTCCAGTGGAGTAAAAGGTAATGTAGCCAGCCACAATATAGCAAAATGTCACTTTCATGAAAGGATATGATGATCTTATAAATTGCGGTCTGGCCTCAGCTTGGCTCATCAAATCATTCAAAAACAAAATCAAAGAGAAGGAAAATCAAAAGAGGGCAAAAGTAATGGAGATTGGAAGGAGTCATTTGGTAAGAATGATTATTATGATTGTCCTCACCCTTTTAGCAAATCAAGTTGAAGCATACGTTCCTATTTCTTTGGTTGGTACTCCACACAATCATTTCTCCCCCGACCAAAACCATGGAGAAATTAAAAGAGGTACCAATAATCTCTTCATTCTTCAACTTTATTATGTTACTTGTGAATCGATTCAGTTTGGGTGCCCAAACTTATCAGATATAAACCGTTCAAATCTGATCAGACAATCTATATTTAAATTTTTTAACTAATAATTTTTAAATCAGAAGAACTCTATTAAAATTATTGTTTTCAAAAAAAAAAAAAAAATTAAAGAAAACATGAACTATTCATATCAGATCTTAGTGGTCCATACATAATGAGTTTGGATGCTTATCACCCTTGATGAGCACCAAAACTCATTTGAGTCATTTCTTTGTGATCAAACCTTTTGAAAGGTGTCAGAATATTTTAAAATAAAAAGATGTATTTGTTGGAGAGTCATATCCTTATAGATTAAGAAATTTATATGAAAGGTTGTTTAGGGCGCTATAACATTAAAAGTCATCAATGTCAAGTATTTTGGTTTTTTTTTTTTTTTTTTTTTTTTTTTTTTTTTTTTTTTTTTTTTTTTTTTTATATATATCAGTTCCTTATTGCTTTACCAAATTTTTTAATTCAACCCCTATGGGGAAAACTTGAAAAAAAAAAAAAAAACAAAAAACAAAGAAAGAAAGTGACCTGGCCGAATTAAAAAATAGGTGAAAAGCTACGGCTTTGTTCGGCTACACGGCAAGACCTGCTTGGGAAGCCACTAGGGGAAGTTGTGAAGGTAATTAATCAAGCAGAACCTTCTGCGTCCATAGTTGTGAAGAAGATGGACATGGCCGGAACTATTCTCCAGCAGAAACGACTTGATCACGCTGTGCTTCTATTCACAGACCCCAATGACTTTATTATTCGCGTTTGTTGGCCTTAGAAAAGCTCGTCTGTGTTTTTATAAGGATGCAGAAAAACAAATAAGACACAATAATGAAAATTAATTTTGTGTGTTTGGTTTTATTTTCCGTCGTTGTTATGTGTATTTCGGCCTCTATATATATGTGGCCCTAAGTATTGTATGTTAATAAAGTATACATTTTGTGTTGGAGAAAAAAAAAACAACACAGAATGATGGTTTTATTTGGAAAACGAAGCTTGGATATGGTGTCTTTCTATGATTTATTTGGATAAACGAAACTAGAATTACATATTACTTCCACTCCTTAACATTAAATTAACATTAGACCTAGGTTATAATGTACTTTTCATTATAAATTAGATCTTATATAAAGAATTAGATGGAATATAAATTATAAATGTTTGGATCTTTTTTATAAGTTACACTTTATATTTATTTAAAAATTTAATTCACTTTTTTAACCATAAATTAATTACATGTTTCTTTTATCTTTGTTTCTTTTATTTTCTTTTTTTCTCTCTATCATTCTCTCTCTGTCACTCACCTTCTCCAAAGTATGTTTCAAAAAAACAACAATATATTTCATACACATTTATTACTTTTAATCAACTTTGGTATATGCAATCCAATCATTTCTATTATCTTTGGTCCACATTATAAGGCGTGTTCTAGAAGGATTCTTTATATCATATTCCTCCAGTCTTATTTATAAAACACTTCCAACAATTTTTTTTAATTAATTACTTCCAACATTTTTCACACAGACTAAGAAAAACATTCAACCTCATTAATTCTATTATGAAATTCAATAACTTTCCAACTCTACATTCATATAATATACAAAATACCACCTGAGAACAAAGCCAACACTATTATTGTTGTCAAACTCGCGAGTTGACTCTTCGAATTTACCGTTTTTACGCTTCTAGCTAACAAAAATGAGTCGAGTCAGTGGCAAACTCGTGCTAGTCGTAAATTCAGTTAAATTCACGAGTTTATACACCGAGTCTATCATTTTTACGTTTCTAGCTTACAAAACCGTATTAACTTACTCTTAAACTTGTGTTAACTTTTGTAATTTGATCATACTCAATGACTTTATATAGAAATTTTATAGAAATTTCTTTATTAAATATGATAAATGTTGATGGATTTAATTTCAATTATTTGGATTTAAAATATATTTAAATCAAATTGTTGTCATTTTTATATTTTAATTTTATACACTAATAATACCTATTTAATAATAAAAGTGAATTCTTACGAGTTTACTATTCGAGTTCACAATATGAGTTTACATCACTATCACGAGTTTGCTTAAACTCGTGAGTTTGACAACCTTGAACACAGTAATAAGTAAATGGTTAAATTGTACATTCACATGAAAAATCTAATAAGGTGCCTTATAAATAGAGGGAAAAAAATCTTCTCTCTCATCACTATAAATAGGATCAAAGTAGTACTATAAGTCACTTGGAAAGTCATTAATATTATTTTTGCCAATTTTTTCCCTTAATCAATGCTTAAATATGTTTTTTGTAATTTTATCTCTCCATCAAAATCTCATCAATAGAAGTTAACTCAGACAAGTTTATCAATTTAAGATAAATTTAATGAATTAACTGTCATTTCTTTATTCTTGTGAATTAGTTGATAGTGTCTAATTGCAAGCATAGAAGGAAATAACTTATATATAGCATCAGAGGGCAAGAGTACATTATTGAATTAATTATAAGCACATATATGATGACTATATTACTTATGTTAGCTAAATATCTACTTCCCTGAATAAACATCACCCTTCTTCAAGTGATCCCATGTGAGCACAAGCATTCAACAAGCTTGCTATAGTGAACTCACTAGGCTCAATCTCTTCTTCTTCTTGCTGCATCCTTTGAAAAAGCTCTAATGCCTCCATTATCTTCCCGTTCCTTACATACCCACTAATCATTGAATTCCATGTAATAGAAGTTCTTGTAGGCATTTTATCAAACAGATTCTCGGCATCTTGTAACATCCCAAATTTTGGGATTTAGAATTTTAAAATAAGTATGAAGTTGATTATTGGAAATTTAGGCTTATTTTTCCCTTAATTTGTTTTTAAGAAAAGAATAATTCAAATAAGGAATTAATTATGCCTAAAAATTTTAAAGATAATATAGGATATATCGTTCCTATTTCTTATTACTTCTATATTGCATGTGCAAAACATGTGATTTCTTTAAGATTGAACCTACACCTCACTTTTTTTTTTTTTTTTTTTTTTTTGATTTCACAAGGGGGGAACAATATCAGCACTACAAGGATCTTATCACCTTTTCATACAACAATAGGATCTTATCCTTATATATCTGCTGCAACACGAGGGAATGAGGACTGGATCAGAAACAAATTAAAAGCCCATGCAATACCCAACAAACCCCAAACCCAATAGCCCATTACACATGACTTAACCAAATCCATTATCTTCCATATTAAACAAAAAAACAAAAAACAAAAAGATAATAATAATACTCCGTCTGTACGCATGGCTGCAACACGCTATCACAAAGAAATCATAGTAAAAGATCACACTAGCGGCTTAAACGGCGTTGCAGAGTCAGACGACCATACTTCTTCTTGCGTCAGTATCAACCCCATGCATCTCAACCTTAACGCTTTAAACCGTTGGGCATTCTTTTCATCGGACCAACGTGCTTATTTGCAACGGACTGGACCCTTAAGTCCTTATATATGTCGTTACTCCTGGATTTTCATTCCCGTCGCCCTCAACTGAAACCAGAGCCAAGTCTGAGTCCAAGAAAGAGAGAAAAGCCGAGGAAGGAGGGGGAGAGAGTAAACCATTTTCCCTATGCGTTTGCATAAAAAAAAAGGGGTTCAGTTTTAGCAAGGTTCACAGCGTGCAAATAAGTAGGAGCTGAAAGTAAGTCTTCAAGATATCTTCCTCTTAGTTTTCTGTCATCTTCCAATGTTAGAGGCTGTGTGTTAGGCCATAGAAAATGAAGCAATGTGTTGCTACAAATGGAACTGAAACAGGGAAAGTTTTTAAGTAATATATATATATATATATATATATATATATTTTTACCGCTGCTGCATCTTGGTTTATGGGCATGTGTGTTTATATATATATATATATATATATATTAGCTATAGATTAAGAAAAGACCAAAAAAATAAAAAATAAAAATGCTGTCATGGGATTACACAGAAAAACGTAGTACTGTATGTGAATGAATATAGGTTTCGGTTCCTTATGTTCATTTTCGAGTAAATAATTATAGAGATATATATATACACATATATATATATATATAATCATAGATATACATATAATCAAAAGAGGAAAACACTGTACCATGTGAATAAATATAGATATAGGTACATCAGTAAGGTGTGTGTGTATATATATATATATTCGTGGTTGCATGTGAAAGTGTGTGTACTAATGATATATAAGAACGAGTAGGAGCCGTGAATATTTATATATGAATACACACACACACTAATGCTCTTTATATAAAGAAAAGAAAGGAAATGTAACACCTCAAATTCCATACTATATATTGTGTCAGAAGACATGTAGTTTCTAGGAAAATGAACAGAGTTTGAGGTGCTACAGCTCAGAGTAATGAGGAACGGAGAGCATGCACTAACGTTTGGACAATGAGTAACTGATATAAAATGCCCAGGCAAAAGCTGGTAAATTAAAATATCCCGAAGGAATATTCATGTTATACAATTTAAATGTGTATAGTTACAACTCTTGACATAGTAATTACACAATCTTACATAATGTCTTATCTATTCTTGTGGCTTGAAACCCAACTCAATCAATCAAACCTATTGGCCAGGACATATGTTAGTTTAGTGGAAGTCTCCCCATCTTTCACGGTAACTTATGACTGAACCACATAGACTAACCCTTCCTTAGTTTAAGCACCAATAGTATGAACTAACTTTATTGGATTCAAGCTAGAACTAGTCTCTGTTAAACTTCTTCCAACTTTCGTCCCGACCGGTGCCTCTTCATGGCTCCATCCATCGGTGCCTCTTCACGGATTCATCCATCGGTGCCTCGTCAGATCCAGGTTCCTTTCCTAAACTATTAGTCAAGGCTGAGATTCAATACCCATTGAATATCAGGTAATAGTTAACCTCATGCTCAAGTAATAGCAGTATATATGACATATATTCATTACATTTCAGCATCAACCATACATAGCACACAGCAGATGTAAGGTTACAACAATACATAGCACACAGCAAATGTAATGTTAACAGCACAACAATACATACCACACAATAAATGTAATGTTTGTAACATTTTCACTAACCAGTGCCACGACAGCTCCTCGTGTCTTCAGCGCTAGGAAAACAATCCTATGGCATTATCAAGACTATAACCCGCATAAAGCTGAATATATATAAACAGGTGACCTAAGCCTCATAAACTTAGTCACGGTGCATGACCCAAGACCTAGTTTTGTCCACAACTTCATGAATCATTAAATCATATACATACATACAAGATACATCAGAGTTAAAGTTACAGTACGCGTACGTACCTTTCACCGTGTAATTACCAAAACGCCCGACTTTTAGATCCGACTCCGGACTTTCCGAATATCCTATAATGTTACCGTCGGATTATTTCCTTTTCCATGATATTATAATTAATATCACATTATCTAGAATAATATCAAAAAGGATATTTTCATCTATTTTGACATTTCTGCCCTTGGTGGATTTGTTATTACAACTTTGCCCTTACATTTTCTTTAAAACGAAATTGCTGGATTTTTTCAAGGTGAGATTGTTCAAAGAACTTTGAACAAAATCATAATTAATTCTACAAAAATTGAAATGAAGGTTCTGTAAAATCTCTCATGACCCTTGACATGTCTATTTTCAAGAAAAAATATTCCCAGAAGCAAGAATATTACGGATCATTACCAGGTTTTGCGTTTTCAAACACTATTCATATTTAAATCTAGTAAACAAGGTTTATCTTCAAAAATCCATATTTTCTTGTCTAGAGATCAAAACGTTACATATTTTATATATTTAGAAATCCCTACATGTATAATTTAGTCATGCAAAATTTTATGATTTAATGATTTCATTTCATATGTAAAATAATAGCATCAATTTTCGTTGCCAGCACAACCTTTAAAACTGGAAATTCTACAATTTTCACAATCTTGATCCACTAACTCCAAAAATTATTTCCCAACATGTTTTTACTTCATTAGGCATTTTTTTCAATGCAAGGAGGCCTAAAAACAAGTATAGGAATTTATTCTCTAATTTTCTAGATTAAACTACATTTATACTAAAAACTAAAAATCTTAAAGACTCAAGCTCAAGAACAAGAGAGCTTAACTTTGAAGAACCTTGCTTCTCCTTCCTCCTTCTTGCTCCAAGAACTTCACTCTTCCTTAGACTAAACCACTTTGATGAGTTTGGTGTGAAGAAAATGAAGAGAATTGCTCTCTATTTATAGGAAAAGTTCAAGCCAAATATGGGCCCCACCATGTGCCTCTTCTTCCCTCTCAACCCTTGGATCTAAACTTAATCAAGAAGTTTTAATATCCTCAATCCACCTATGCTAGAGGACTTTTGGGGCTCTTGTGATGTCATCCTTGTGATGTCATCTTAATGACCTAATCAAGGCTTCAGTGTCTCCTAATACCACATGTTCATGCCCTATTAGTTTGTTAGTTAATCATGGTCATTAGTGTTTTATTAATTAAGCTTTATGCAATTTAATCCTTACTTAATTACTTCCATTGTCTTTTGTCAAGTTGAAGACATATGCTACTAATCTTTATGTAGTGCAAGCTTAATTTCCAATTAGCATTTCTAATTTGTTCTAATTTAATTAAGTGTCTTCATAACCTTTTCTTATCTTTTTTTTTTTTTTTTTTTGGGGTTATAAATTAGCTATCACATTGAATAGTCTTTAAGTGTAGTCTCATAATTAACCATTGGTTAATTAATTCCAAAATGATAAAAATATAATCAATAGATTATAATCCTTTGAGACACATTCATCTTTGTATTTTTATTTGCCAAAATGCAATGTTTATAAGAATTATGAAAATTAGGGTATTACAGGAAACATGATTTTTGCGGTTGAGATTATATATATATATATATATATATATCATAATAAAACATATTTTTATGGTATTAATATTATAAACTCCTAATTTAAAGTGTTAGGATAGCCTCTCGAGAGTTTAAAATAATTATAGAAAAATAATAATTAATTAGTAAAATAATAATAATGATAAAATAAATAAGTATTATTATTATTAGGAAAGGAAATAAGTAATAAAATAGATAAATAAATGATAATAAATAATATTATTATTTATTAAGAAAGGGGTTAAATAATAAAGAGAATTATTAATTAATACTACCTCAGGTCTTAATTATAAGAGTTAGTTGACTTTTTTTGGAAAAATTAAGGAAGTTAAATAAGATACTTAATCATTTTATATGTTGTGTATCTTTAGATTATATATTAGTTTATTAGTCAAACTAAATAGTTTGAAGAAAAAAATAAAAATAAAAATACTTTAAAGTAATTTAATTAGCTTCCTTAATCTCTCCAAAAAAGTCAATTCACTCTTATAATTAGGACCGGAGGGAGTAATAAATAGAAAAGGGTATTATTAATTAATAATAAATAAAAAAGGGTATTTTTACTAAGGGAGTTTTAGGGGTTAATAACCACTTTTAATCCTCTAAAAATAATTGTGTAGTTAGTTATCTTGTGACGCAAATGATGACTAATGACAATAATAAACGTTTATAGGCATACCTTGACATCTCTACTAATCCCAACACATTCGGACAGAGTTAAGGATTCAAACTCGAGACGTGTAACTGTTTTCTTTTTATCTTGTATGTATGTATTCATGTATGACTAACCATATTTGCTAGATAATTTGCATATGTGCATCCTAGCTATGGATTGGGGCTACATGTCCCATAGGGCTGCGTGTCCTAAAATACGGTAGCATGTCCTAAAGGGCTGCGGTCCTTGGCCGTTAACTGCAGTTACAGTGTGACTTAATTATTTTATGATTAACATGTGATATGTTGTCATTTATATTTCCTACTTGCATCTAAGATTAATTATTATCCCTGAGGTTCATTCGTTTGAACTCTATGTCGCATGATGTAGCTATAAGGGTTACAGCAGAAAGAACTTTTTGGAAAAATATGAGTAAATGGATTGTATTTTATCGTTTATCATTTGTCTACTTTCAGATTAATGTATTAATATCCCCCTATGGGATAGATATCGCCTTTGGAAAAATTTATCCTCATGTTTTCAAACTAAGTTATTTTAATAAAGTTTTATTCCGTAATTAAGTCGTCCAAACTATTTCGATGTTTGTGTACTTAAACTCTGATAAATAAAGATGTATTAAGGATAGTGTCACACATCTTCAATTTCCCTGCATTTCACAAGACCCATGATCATTGAGTTCCAAGCTACAACGTCAGATTCCAATAGACCATTAAACAATCTCCTCGCTTCACTCAAAAGCCCACTATTCGCATACATATGTATTAGACAATTGCGGATAAACTCGTCATTTTCAAGACCCAATTTTAAAACTCTCCCATGAAGTTGAGCTCCTTCATGGACAAGACCCATTTGAGCATAGGCCTTGAAAACCGAAGGGTAGTTCGATCGTTCAGGTTGAATCTCTGAGTACAAAATTTCAACAAGAAGTGAAACTGCGCTTTGTGGGGTCGAGCTAGGAGCGAAGCATCCAATGATAGTGTTCCAAGAATAGAGATTTGGGTTGGTAATTCGAGTGAAAAGCAAGTAGGCATGGTTGGTATCCCCAGAAGGAGAGGCGCAAAAGGTCAAAACGCGGCTAGCGGCCAGTGGCGGAGCCACATTGGGGAAAGTGTCGCATTGCAGATAGTAAATTCTGAGTTTTTATTTTATTTTATTTTTTTTAAATAAATGAAAAAAGCTCTGATCCATCGATTTCGTTCCATGGCGATATCGGGCGCAACAACATCAACGCCAAATTGGTGAGCAAGTCTTGTTTTGATTCCTTTTCTTTTCCCTCTTTTTGCTACTAAATTCCATTTTCGATGATGATTTTACTTTATAATACTGAATTTTGGGTTGTGTAAAACCAAGTTCTCCTTGGGGACATGGGTGCCGGAAAATCGAGCATCGTTTTGCGTTTTGTCAAGGGTCAATTTCTTGAATTCCAGGTTTGTGTACCTCCTTTTTGATTTCTTTGTTAATTTGGGTACTTCTTGCATATATGTTGGAGGAATTTACTTGTTTGTTTGCTAAAAAATTTCCCAGGATTTGTTACATATGATGGTTTCTTGAATTACTCTACCACGGTGAAATATTGTCACGTCTTGTACTTAGCTGATTCATGCCACGTTAACCTAAAAAGCATTTCGGGAAACTCGATTTTCTAATTACATTTACGAAGGGAATCTTATCGTTTTTGAAAGACATGAATTTGAAACCTATAATAGGTTCAATGAGGGAAGTTTCAATTCAGCTAGTTATTAAATTTACAACCTAGTATGCCAGCTGTTTTCTTTTTGAATGTGAAAGGAAGACAGTGAGTGTTGATTGTAGTGATTTTTGTCCTCAAATTGATATTTTGTTAACCCAATAGAAAGAAAGGGGACAACGGGAGCGGCAAGGAAAATTTGTCTTCTCATTAATTTGTAGTATGCATATCAATAGTTTGGCTTTTTTGGCTCTCATGCCTGATATATTATGCCAAAGTATGATGCAAATAAAATCATACCTGAAGATTCTTTTGCTGAATGTATTTGATCTATTGCACTGACAGGAATCTACAATAGGAGCTGCATTTTTTTCTCAAATGTTGGCAGTAAATGATGCAACCGTCAAATTTGAGATTTGGGATATCCTTGGACAGGAGAGGTACCATATTTTGGCTCCCATGTACTACAGAGGGGCTGCTTCTGTTATCATTGTCTATGACATTACAAATGAAGTATGATATCTTCTCCTTTGGATGCTTAGTAGTATGTATTGAAAGGGAAATAGTGTTATTCATCGATTAGTTTTCTTCTTGCATGTGCTTCAATGTTAAAATCCATTTCTTGTTTGTATGATTTCATAATGGAAACTGTAAATCATGAGATAAGTATAGGGATTTAACAAGGTTATTGCTTAATAAGTAATAAAGTCATAATTGTAATTTTCTTCTTCTTTTTTTTGTGTGTGGAATTTGTTAGTTCTCTATGTGTTTTGATGATAACTGACAATTGTAAACGCAAGGTGAAGTTTGTCTTTGGTAAGTTGAAAAACTTACTGTCAAAGGCAAACTCGAGTTTTGACTTGACAGAGAATAGCTTAGTTTTAATGAACTAAGCAAAACTCCAGTTTCCATTTGGAAACTCGAGTTTTGGTCTTATAGAGAGCACTCCAAGTTTTTCACATTTAGACAGCTCCAGTTTTCACCACACAGAGACTCTTCAATATTTTTTGAAGGAGTCAAAACTCCGATTTCCATTTGGAAACTCGAGTTTTGGTCATACGAGAGAGTCTCCAACATTTCGAGCTTATGAAAACTGCGTAGTTTTTGATATGAAAACACTAGTTTTCAGTTTGCCATGAGCTTTCTAAGTTTTCCTATGTTTTGAGAAAACTCGAGTTTTGGTTTGGAAACTCAAGTTTCATCTGGCGAGAAAGTTTTCAAGTTTTACTCAATTTTCGAAACCGCCAATTTTTATGGAAAACTCCAATTTTGACTTGGCATAGATTTCTCAAAGTTTTCATACTTAAATGGAAACTCGAGTTTTGTTTTGGAACCTCGAATTTTGGCCAAGCGAGAGAGCTTTGCTCTTTTCAAAGTTTTGAAAACCGCCAGTTTTCATGGAAAACTCTAGTTTTGACTTGACATAGATTTCTCAAAGTTTTCATACGAAATGGAAACTCGAGTTTTGTTTTGGAAACTCGAATTTTGATCAAGCCGAGAGCTTTGGTCTTTTTCAATGTTTTGAAATCTCCATTTTTGGATGAAAACTCCAGTTTTTGATGTTTTGGACTAAAATTCATATTTCATGTTAAAAGTCAAAAACTCAAGTTTGGAAACGGAAACTCGAGTTTTGAATTCCATTCAAAACTATGGTCCGAGCTCAAATCACGACATTCGTCTCTGGAAGAAGGAAACTCGATTTTAGTTCTGGAAACTCGAGTTTTGATATTAGTGTACAGTGATGACAAACTCCAGTTTTGATGAACAAACTCGAGTTTTCGTCGCAAAGTTTGAATTCAAATCGACGAATTTGTAAAACTTTCTTGTTTGATCTTAATACTTCCTATGTTCATTCATTAATATTCCTAACTATGTTTAACCACTTTGTTAGTGAATTTCAGATGATTTAGAGTATATTAAATGAAGATTTGAACTAAAGCAAAAAATGATGTCAGCACATTAAATGTAATGTTCAGAAAACTTGCATCTTTTTGGACAATCATTCTACACACGTTGCAAAGGGATTAATGTTTCCTTTCCACATCCAGTAGCTACTCTTCCAATGGATTAAAAGTCAAGAAGTCAAGCACAAACATCTGTGCAACTGGATTAAGCAAAGAGTAGAGAGAGAAGAAGACCTATGCTCATCCTAATTCTACCTGAATGTCTCCAACGGTTACATTAGGGATTTCAACGGTCATTTCATGCTCTCTTGATATAAATAGAGTTGTATTCAAGTCTTCTCAACAACCAATCTGCTGAAAATGAATTGCATTCAAGTTTACCAACTACTCTTTCGGTTTTCACTTGTAAAGTATCTTTTGATACATTGATCTTCAGTGTTCATCTTTATCTACTCTTAGAGAGAACTTCTTTATTGAAAATCATTTATTGTATGAATCTCAAGTCAGAAAACTTGGAGATTGGGTTATTGATTGCAATTTGCAAGGGGGAGTAAGTTCTAGTGAGAGAATTACTCTTGAGTTACGAGTGTGTAATCAATTGATATAGTGAAATCCCGAGTGTCGGGGATTGGACGTAGGTCAAGTGGTTGGACCGAACCAAGTATAAATTCTTTGTGTCTTGCTCTTCTTCCCTTTCTGTTATACCTGTTTTTACGTATAATAAAACGAGTTTCGAAAAAGAATTTTAAAATTCTCAATTCACCCCCTCTTGGTGATTTGCTCCACTTTCAGAATTGTGGATGATTGAGTACTTCAATTTTTCCTTTTCTTCTATTGTTGTATACATGAGATGGATTTCTGGACTTAAGTTGAATTCGGTCTCCAATCATTTAAGAAGATTGACATGATTGTTAAGTAAGCTATTCTTATTTTTCTATGTTAAGTTGAAGTTTTTTTTTTTTCCTTTTCTTGTCTATATTCTTTTGTTTTTTAATGCATTTAAAACTTTCTTTTAAAAAAAAAATCGGGGGCAGCCCCGAATCCCCTAACTAATTGTACGGACACAAACATAAAATCCTAGTTCCAAAAGTGTATATATTATTTCCTAGAATCTGTATTTTTCAAATGCAAATTGCTCCAAAAGTGCAGCTAATGATAACTTTGACTTTTAGGCTTAACTTTCACTAACTCAAAATAATTTGCTTTACAAACAAAATAATAGTATTCATGGGTCTGTGCGACATATGGTCCAACCACATGAGCAACGATAATTCCTCCTAATTATAATGATATTAAAAAGCTAAACATATAGCTAAACATAGAAATAGGGAGAAATCTTATATAAAGCTGCTTGAAATAGGAGAATTCTAAATTATGGTAGTAAATTCAATAAATCCCTAATTAAGTTATCGACCCAATTTAGAATTTTAAAGTTTAGATTAAATGATGTTACTAGCCTCTCACAGTCTCCTCTCTCATCTTAAAAGAGTTTCAATACTTTTTAACTTATTTTTACAATAGGTGTAAGTATATATATAAACATTAATATATAACAAAATAAAATATGATTAACTTAGATCAAAGAATTTTTTTTTGTGTGGAAGAATGATCAGGAATAATTCAAAAAAAATATCATCCTCATTATTAATTAAATGATTTCTACTAGAACATTGAGAATAAAAAAATTATTTTTTACTTGATTTTTTGTTAATTAAGAAAAAAGGTTAATATAAAAAATAACTTGTTTGATATAGCAAACTGTATATCAAAGATTTTCATTAATGATTTTTTAAAAGAAAAGATATATATTAACTTTTTTTTTTTAAAAAAAAACAACCTATATATCACATAAGTAAAGCTGCGTGATTATTGAAGATTGCTTATTATTATTATTATTATTATTGACAAAAATACTAATTTGAGTTCTTTCAAAAATAAAATTTTATTCAAAAATATTTAATAAAAACATTTAATTGATAACGGTGCTATGCATTTTTTTTTTTTTTTACTCAAATCATTCTTCCGGAACACAAAAATTCCTTTGATTTAAATGAATCATATTTTATTTTATTATATATTAATGTTAAAATATATGCATACTTATTAAAAGACTAAGTTAAAGAGAAATTAAATTCTTTCAAGAAGAAAGATGATAGAGAAGTTAGAAGGGTATGATAAAGTCAATTTACCTATATTTTAAAATCCCAAATTGAGTCTATAACTTAATTAGGGATTTGTTGAGTTTAACAACTTGATTTAGAATTTCTTTATTTTAAGCAACTTTATATGGAATTTTCTTTCTTTCTTGTCAATAATTTTCCTTAATTCATTCAAATGTTCATTTTCAATTGAATTTTTATATTTAAAGATTTATCATCAGATATTTCTAATTAAAATAATTCTGAGATCATACTAATTTTGATAATTTTATATTTTGTCTCTACCATTATATTTTCATCCATGTGGATTAGTTTCATTTCACTACTTTTTTTTTTTTTTTTTTTTTTTTGTTTATTACAAATCGTACATATTTATAATGTCAAAACAATACAGAATTACTTGCATTAATAAAAAAATTTAAAAAAATAATTGCTAATGATATCAAATTTTAAAAATATATAAGAATTCATTCCCAACGGAGAACTAAGTTGGCGAGACAATAGCAAATATGGAACCATAAAATAAATTATTTTTAAAAAAATATGGAGATTTAAAATATAATATTTAATATTTGTTGGTTATGATTAGTTTTGATGATGTCTTATATAGATGCCATTATTAAAAGCAAAAAGATTGAGTAATATATTGAGTAATATAGTTATCCCCTACATTGACTAACTACTATGCTTAATGTAGACTAGTCCAAGTTGAATCATGCAGAATAATCAAGAAGGAGATAAGAGATTAATAAAAAGAAGAACTTGCAGAGGTTGTCAAGGAAGTAAGATGTTATCAATAGATTTTGGAGGATAACCAAGAAGAAGAGAAGAGACTAGAGAAAGATGTTATCAAAAGAACTTGCACAATCTAATAGGAATATCAACATTCAAGTTCGTGACATCTTTGGAAGTCTCTATGATAAGCGAGAAGTTGGAATGAAGCTTCATCACTTTATGGATATTGAAGAAGGTAGAAGCTGTAAAGAATGATGAGCCCAAGTTAAATGAAGAAGAATGATTAAGTTGGAAGATGGAAGAAGGAAGAACTTGATGAATGGAATGAGAATATAACTATTCAAGTTATTATATTGATGCTAGAAGTTTCCAAGGTCATATGGAAGTTGGAATGGCTCAATTCAAAGTTAAAGTCAGCAAAAATCAGCTTCAGGATGAGAAAACTCAAGTTCACAACTCAAAACTCGAGTTTTTACGCCGCTACAATGAATTGCTCCTCTGGTAGGAGAAAACTCGAGTTTTGGACTCAAAACTCGAGTTTAGGAATCAAAACTCGAGTCAGCCATCACAAACTCGAGTTAACAAGTGTCTTCATCATCTGTGGCATCTCTGGACTAGGAAAACTCGAGTTTTCAAGTCAAAACTTGAGTTTCCAACGGTCATCAGCTCTTCAGCTCCACTCTGTTTCACGTTCAGCTCGGGCGACGTCTGGTAATTCGATGATATCTCTTAAACCAGAAATATGATTGAGGTGAAATTAGTGGCATATGAAACTAAACTCCCAATGTGTCATTTTGATATAAAATTCAAGCCCAAAGGAGTTCAGATCAAGGAGATATAAATTGTTAAAGTTGCCAGTGAAATCCACATCACATAGAAAACCAAGCTTCAATGTTTTAAGCATATCTCACAAACTAAAACTCAGATTGATTTGAAATTGGTGGCATATGAAAGGAGACTCATAGAGCTTTCCATCAAGAGTTGACCGAACCAAAACGGAGTTCAGACCAGGGAGATATGACCTTCGAAAGTTGACAGTTAGTTCAAGAAGGCTTAACAAAGTCAAAACTCGAGTTTGTAAGTACAAAACTCGAGTTTTGAATTCTGAAGAGAGCAGCGAACTTGAGCATCTTCCAAACTCGAGTTTGTGACAAACTCGAGTTTTGATCGACGAGAGCAACTGGAGTAACGTAACAACCTCAAAACTCGAGTTTTGCAAATGAAAACTCGAGTTTTCATCTCGCTTCAGAAAATCACCATTTCAAAAATCCTAATTCTTCTGATAAACATCCAGATTATTACCCAAATGATTTATAACACTTCTTAACATTATTTATATCATTTGTGTACATGTTTTAGATGATCAAAGGTTGTTAGCGAAGATCAAGAGTAAAGTAAATCGATGTCATAGCCGGTTGAGAAAATGAAGTTCTAACGGCTAGTTCCATCCGAGTCTAACGGCTATATTTCTTTATCCAACGGTCATTAAATCTTCAAACAGTCATATATTGATTTCTACTTATAAAAGAGGACAGATTCAAGCAGAAAAACGCAGAGACACAAGCTTACATCTTCAACATGCTAATACTATGATCTTCACATCATTTACTCTCTGTTTTTCATGTTTAGATGGCTTATCATAGAGAGTGGAGTGATTTGTATTGTTCTTCAGTGTTTATTCATTCACTTCTGAGAGAGAAGATTTATTGTAATCATCCTAACCTTCTATCTAAGAGTTGCTCAAGATTGGGTGATCTTGAGTGGGAAACCCATTGTATTGATTACAACTTGTAAGGGGAGTAAGTTCTAGTGAGAGAATTACTTGATGCGAGTGTGTAATCAAGTGGGTGTATTGATTACGGTTTGTAAGGGGAGTGAATCCTAGTGAGAGGATTACTCCAAGTACGAAACGTGTAATCAAGTTGAAAGAAGATAGTGGATTGAAAATCTCAAGTGGAGCTTGAGGACTAGACGTAGGTCAAGGATTGAATCGAACCAGGATAAATCTCAGTTTGTATATTCTCTTCCCTTATCTCTTATGTTTCCGGCATATATGTTTGAATGACTATTTATTGCTTTATAACTCTTTCTTGTCATATAAACTGGTTTTTACCGAGTTGCAAAAAGATTTTTAAAGTTCCTAAATTTTTATACTTCACCCAATTCACCCCCTTTTGGTTTCAATTAGGTTCTTACAATATTTATATAAAATATAATTTTTCTAAAAAATACTTGGGAATCATTAGGAAAATATTAATTTTATTTTTAATTTATATGCATTATTATTTCAAAAAAAAAAAAAAAGTAGACATAAATAGAAGAATGGTTTATAAGAGAATTTATTATTAAGAAAATTACTGCGTGGGAGACAAATTGTGAAAAATGGTCCCTCCACTTTACAATGAGATAGAGGACTCGGATGAAGTGATGCATTTTTAGAAAAAAGATAAAATTGTATTCCTTCCATTTATCATTCACACCTAGTCGGTTGTCAAGTACTCACACTTTTTTTTTCTTTCGTGCATAAAAAAAAATTATAACAATAAATGAGACTTGGATTTTTATTATTTTAATTTCAAATAATAAATAATAATGACAACCACAATGAAAAAGAGATCGCAACTAATTCCTTAAATGATGCAGTCCATGAGATTGACCTAGAAGCAATAATTTAACTTGCATTGCATGGAATATTAGTTACGCATATGTGTTTTACTTCCAAAAGCGTCCAACATTAAGTATTTTTTTAGGTATAAAAGTGCACACGTGGTTAAAAATTAGGTGTAAAAATACTATTTGATTTGTTAAGTTTGACTTTAACCGTTAAGTTTGACTTTTTTGTTATTTGGACAATGACACAGCTTTCAAAGATAAAAAATACACATGTAGTTTGGAAAAAAGAGCGTCTAACTCCAAATTCTTTTTTTTTAAATTTAATAATTTTATTTTAAAAGTGTAAAAATACACATCCGGCTTTCAAAGCTTGTTGGGCATGATGGGCAAGTAATCTTGAAAATATACTTATAGGCTTTGAGATGCCATGTTTGAAAAAGCAGTGAGATGGTTAGATGCTGAAAGATATAGAGCAAGGAAGGAAATATAACAGGGAAAAGGAAAGAAAAATGAATCGGGATTTCCAAGAAGAAACTGTGGAAGATAACTAAGCTATAGGCTAGGAAGAATACTTACCACTTACTAGAAAATATCAAAATAGTTACTGAGAAAAAAATCCGTCACAATTTGCGACGGAAAAAAATCTGTCGCAATTTGTGACGGAAAAAAATTCCGTCGCATTTTGCGACGGAAAAAATAATCTGTCGCAAAAATTTAAAAAAAAAAACCATATTTGCGACGGAAAGCAAATTCCGTCGCAAAAATAGAAAAAATGTCTTTATTTGTGACAGAAAAACAAATCCATAGCAAAGTTTTGCGACGAAAAAAAATTATGTTGCAAAAATTTAAAAAAAAAATCCTTATTTGGGACAGAAAGCAAATTCCATCACAAAAATAGAAAAAATTTCCTTATTTACAACGGAAAAACAAATCTGTCACAAAAATAAAATAAAATAAATTCCCTATTTGCGATGGAAATACCAATCCGTCACAAATGGGTTTTTAATTTTTTATCAATTTAAATGTTCGATCCAGTTCCGTCTTAATTTTCAGCCAAAAAGTTTCATTCCCGCTGCTGCCTTCTCCCGCGCGAAGCTCGCTTGTCCTCAATCATTCACTCGCCAAAGCGATGTCCATGTTCGAGTACCCCCTTGCTTTCGCACCGAGAGATCACTGACGTTTTGGCGCAATTTCAAATTGCAAATGTGTCCGAACAACAACTCGTGAACCCAAAACCCGAAATCGTTTCGGAACTCTACTTTCAGATCCTTCGTCATCTCGACTCTCTTCCTGAGTAACATCTCCACGCTTCTCTTTAACCCTATTGTCAGTTTTGCCAATTTTTGTGCTTCTCTGTATCTTCTTCGCTACTTTCTTTGGTGCAGTTACTTGGATTCAGTAGTATCAACTAATTTATATTCGAATGTGATTTTTTTTGGCAAATTCTCAGACATAGCTATGTTGGTTTTTCTTCCATGTTTTTCTGTCTGGTTGGTGTAAAGTTTTTTTTTTCCCCTTTGTTGGCTTGCAATTTCAAAGAGGGCTTTTGTCATAATTCTCTGGTAAATGCTTAGGGAAAGGAAATATGAACTTGAACTGAATGTTTTCATGTAAAGGGATGTCATACAGACGCCAAGGAGGCCTTTTTGAATGCGGGGTAGGTATTTTTTCGCAGTTTGAGTGTTGCATTTCACAGAAACTATTAAATGATTTGAATCCAAGAGACACATATCCACAAGTAACAATTTGAATAATCTCCTATTCCCCAAAAGTTCAGTATGCATTGATAAATGAGTGCATTTCTGCTTTTTTTTGGGAATTATTCCGTGGCAGGAGAAAAATTGAGCTTTGAGGATTACTTCTAGAATTTACTTGTAAGACTCTGAAAAAGTGGATCTTCCCCACTTGATTCTTTCGTTATATATAATGGATAAAACTTATGTAAGATTTTTAACATTATTGCCATGAGTCTCTCCAATTAAAATGCAACAGACTTATGAGTCTCCAATAAATATTAAGTGTATAGTTTTTCAGACAAATGTATGGTTCTCCAATTAAACCATGCACTTTTCATTTTTTCATTGAAAAAAGAAATTGTATGCTTCATTTGATGATAGGATATATGAAACTATATATAAATTCGTTCCAAATGTATCTAGCTAGGTCTTATCCATTTGGAAATCTGAACATTTCAATTTCAAAATTATTGTTGCTCTCTTGTTGTACCCTTTGTTCAAGTCTTTATAGTGTTAGAAATCTCATGTTACTTCTTCTTTAGTGCCTGCTGCCTTCTTTTATTTACTGAGTCTGTAATTTGGACAGGGAAGACCATGTTGAGTTTGATGCTCTAGAGCATCTTGAGAACCCGGACTTACATGTTGACTCAGTCCGGGTAATGAAGCTGTACAGCAGAATAAAGAAGGTGGTGGCCTCGTTGAATTTACCTGGGAAATTTACCCTCAAAGATCTTTTGACACCTGAGGCCAATAGAACAAAGTTTTTCCTGGGTGCACTTCTAAATTTCTGTCTGCATAGGTGAATGTTTTTACCTTGGCTTTTATGTACTTTTGGAAAATTAGGAAAACATAGAAAATAGACGCCTTAAAATGTAGAGGGGAAGAAAATACATTCCTTGATGAGCTGATGAAGTGGGGTTCTTGGTTTAGAATGGAGATTTCATGTGTGTGTGCGTGTACTAACTACTTAGGAAAAACCTTTCGTTAATGGGTTGAAACTCTAGAGAGGTAAGTTGAGTCATAGAGTCACTGTAGAGGACGTCAAAGTAGTTGTGTTGCTGGCACACATCCTTTTTTGTTATTGCTTTTCAGACATAGTGGATGAAGTCAACCTTCTTGAGGAAGAGCAGGGAGAGTTGGAAACAAAGATCTCGCAGGTTTACAATGAAATCCTCTAAACAGAAATATTTCACCAGAACTCTTTGACTCACTTTGTCATAAATCTCCCAAATGGTCATCTATGCTTTCACTCAACTACATTTCAGTACTTATTTTCCAAAATACCTTTTCACTCATTAAGATACCCTTCAACCCTTTTGTGCTATACATATGTTACATACATGTAAAATATAGACCACCAAATTTCTGCAAGCATGTATCTCAAGATAACATTTAATTTTCCACCTTATTGATATAAAAAATGAGCTTTTTATCTGGTAGCAGATGCAGATCTCTTACTGCTTTGACTGATAATGGAATTATATCTTTGCGAGTTATTAAATATGTTTCAAGAACTGATTATATTTTGATCTCTTAATTTTGTGATTTTGTATAATATTGGAAAAATCAAAGGTAGGAGAGCTAAGTTTATTTTGGATCACACTGTAGTTTCAAAATTCATTTTCTGCTTGTAAGAATTAGCAATCCCATTATATTTCTTTGGATAAATTATCATTCATAGTGAAGATCGATGACTATTTCCCGTTAGTTCCAGCAGAAGATAGGTTTTCATTGCATGCCACATTGTAGTTTGCTACACCACTTGCTTCTAGCTTTGTTTATATTTAATTTTTGAGATTTACTTGTTCTTTGTTGTTAGTTCCCATTCTCTCATCTCGAGTCAGAACACTGCGTGAGTCAGAAATTGTAGTTTGCTACACCACTTGCTTCTAGCTTTGTTTGGTTCTTTGTTTTCAATTAGCATAATTTAAAAATGTTTGCCCATCAAGTTTATTGCTCTCAATAATTCTGTCGTACTTCTGCTGGCATGACTCAAACAATTAGTTGTGTCTCATTTAGCAATTAGTAGGTTATGTAGTTTTACCTTTCCTGCCATGATTTGCTTGTCTAAATTTTTCTTTATTGCAATTACTAGACTATTTTCGTTGGCACCACTCAAGAGTAACTACATTTTCAAAATTACTTTTGTTTCCTAATACTGATTTTGGCAATGGGTATTATTCATCATCAATTCATTGGACTCTTGTTTTCCTGGAATAACCATTTCTTTTTGGTGCTTCATTTTTCAGTTTTGTTGCATGTTTTCTCATACTGAAATGAATAGATATGTATAATGTCTATATCATAGTCATGAACCGGTGGAGTCTTGATTAATTGGAATGTAAATATTATCAGACCTATATATATGAATTTTTTCATCTTCTAATTCAAAAGCTCTCATTTCTTGACTGTTGTGTCATTTGTGTCTGTTTCATCCTAGGATCAAATTGCTGCCTATGTTGAGTACTTTGTTCAGTTTACATCAAAGCAATTTCCCAATGATATTGCTGAGGTATGGCAAGTAAACCTTAGTTTATGTGAAAAACAAGAAATTGCAAGGAGAAATATATCGAAACTATATCACTTATTTGATTCAAGGAAATTTTAGTTTCTTTGGGAACTTAATAAAGTTCAAGTTTGTATCTAGTGCTAACTGGTTTGTATGTTTCTGACAGTTTATCCGAAATCGTTATCCTTCAAAGGATATGCTCCTCTTTGATGATGTTTTGGGTATTTATGCTTAAACTCATGTTAGTTTCATTATGGTTGATCCAATGTGAAGCCTATACGACCTTTGGCTCCTTGGATGACTGACATACTGCTGGCCGCACGTCTGGGAATCAGAAGTGACTACAATGGTCATATGAAAAACTATTTAAGGTCATAAGCTGCAATGGGCATGTGTCTGATAGATTGTGACTTGCATTTTTAACATTTAGCAAATCGCAAGTATCTTTCATAATCTTACTATAAGGATCACTCATATGCTACTTTTTCCAAGAAGTTCATGTCACTTTTGTTCTGGATAGTCACTAAGAAAGTCTTATACATTTTTTAGTTTTGATTTGTGTTTAATTGGTGGTGTTAATGTTGCAGATGGAGAGAGTGAAGTTGGGGAAGAGGAAAAAGATGGATATAGATGGTTAGAAGAAATTGAGATGCCGAAGAACTCTCAAATAGAAGAAATTGATTATGACCATCTTGTTATTGTTTAGACTATTTTTTATACATATTATTCACAACATTATTATTTATATTTTGTTTTCTTTATATAAACTCTTTATAATTGTTAATATACATTTTTGTGATATACAAGTTTGATTTTTATTTCGTAATTTTTTATATAATTTATATATATATTTATGTAATTTTAATAATTTTTATATATTTTTTAAATAAAATAAAATTTTGCGACGAATTCAAATCCGTCACAAAATTCAGAATTTTGTGACAGTTTGAATTCCGTTGCAAAATTCTGAAATTTGTGACAGATTTGAACCGCGTCGCAAATTTTAGAATCTTATGACGGAATTCGAGTTTTCCGTCGCAATTGCGACGGAATTCAATTCGATCGCAAACCGTTTTCTGACGGAAAATGGCTTTTTTACGACGGAGTTTTTTTTTTCCGTCGTAAAAAATGAATTTTTTTGTAGAATCTTTTTTTGAATCTGGAATTGGCCCATGCTTATGCGAGGATGCTTTAATTGAAATAAAATTATTAAATTAAGGAAAAAAAAAGAACTTGGTGTTAGGTGCTTTTTTTTTAAAACCACATGTGTATTTTTATACCTTTGAAAGCCACGTCATCTTCCATTCAGAAAAAAAAGTCAAACTTAACGGTTAAACAGTATTTTTGCATCTAATTTACAACCACGTGTGTACTTTTGCACCTAAAAAACACATTTGGTGTTGGGCACTCCTCGAAGTAAAACACATGTATATTTTTGCAATGACAGAAAAAGACAAGAGTAATCTAAATAAAAATCATCTACTGTTATATGTCAGAATATATTTGGTTTTTATTTATTCAAGCCACATGTGTATTTTTGCACCTTTGAAAGCAAAAAAAAAAAAAAAAAAAAAAAAGTCCAACTTAACGGTCAAACGGTATTTTTGCACTTAAAAAAAGCACTTGACGTTTGGCGTTCCTCGGGTAAAGCACATATGCATTTTTGCACCTTAACCCTTAATTCTAATAGATTTTCTAACTTTCAAATAAATTAAAAATTTATTAATTTTAAGATTATAAATTTATAATTTTAATTTTTCATTGCATTTATTGAAAGTTATTTATTTTTAGCTTTCGCAATGACTAAAGATATATTTTTTGCTGTCAAATATAATACTCCTTTCCTCGTCCTAATTATAGGAACACTTTTATAGTGTAAATACTATAAAAGTGTTCCTATAATTAGGATCAAAGGTAATAAGACTAGAAATTTTTTTGTCTCGATGCATTTAGTTCATACTAAAAAAGAAAATTGGTTGATGGGAAAAAATTTGTTTGATTCGAAGAAAATAAGGTTGAAAAATAAGAAAAATACCATTGGTTGATAGTAAATGATGCAACCGTCAAATTTGAGATCTGGGATATCGCTGGACAGGAGAGGTACCATAGTTTGGCTTCCATGTACTACAGAGGGGCTGCTGCTGTTATCATTGTCTATGACATTACAAATGAAGTATGATATCTTCTCCTTTGGATGCGTAGTAATATGTATTGAAAGGGAAATATTGTTATTCATCATTAATTGTCTTCTTGCATGTCGTCAATATTAAAATCCATTTCTTGTTTGTATGATTTCATATTGGAAACTGTAAATGATGAGACAAGTATAGGGATTTAAAAAGGTTATTGCTTAATAAGTAATAAAGTCATAATTGTAATTTTCTTCTTCTTCTTCTTTTTTTTTTTTTTTTTTTTTTTTTTTTTGTGTGTGTGTGTGGAATTGTGGATGATTGAGTACTTCGATCAATTTTTCATTTTCTTCTATTGTTGTATACATGAGATGGATTTCTGGACTTAAGTTGAATTCGGTCTCCAATCATTTAAGAAGATTGACATGATTGCTAAGTAAGCTATTGTTATTTTTCTATGTTAAGTTGAAGTTTTTTTTTTTCCCCCTTTTCTTGTCTATATTTTTTTGTTTTTTAATGCATTTAAAAATTTCTTTAAAAAAATGGGGGTGGCCCCGAATCCCCTAACTAATTGTGCGGACACAAACATAAAATCCTAGTTCCAAAAGTGTATATATTATTTCCTAGAATACATATAAATAGGGGGAAATCTTATATAAAGCGCTTGAAATAGAGAAATTCTAAATTATGGTAGTAAATTCAATAAATCCCTAATTAAGTTATCGACCCAATTTAGAATTTTAAAATTTAGATTAAATGACGTTACTAGCCTCTCACAGTCTCCTCTCTCATCTTAAAAGAGTTTCAATACTTTTTAACTTATTTTTACAATAAGTGTAAATATATATAAACATTAATATATAACAAAATAAAATATGATTAACGTACATCAAAGAAATTTTGTTTTGTGGAAGAATGATCAGGAATAATTCCAAAAAAAAAAAAAAAAAAAAAAAAATCATCCTCATTATTAATTAAATGATTTCTACTAGAACATTGAGAATAAAAAAATTATTTTTTACTTGATTTTTGTTCATTAAGAAAAATGTTAATATAAAAAATAACTTGTTTGATATAACAAACTGCATATTAAAGATTTTCATTAATGATTTTTTAAAAGAAAAGATATATATTAACTTTAAAAAAAAAACCTATATGTCACATAAGTAAAATTGCGTGATTATTGAAGATTGCTTATTATTATTATTATTGACAAAAATACTAATTTGAGTTCTTTCAAAAGTAAAATTTTAATCAAAATATTTAATAAAAACATTTAATTGATAACGGAGCTGTGTATTTTTTTTTTTTTACTCAAATCATTCTTCTGGAATACAAAAACTCCTTTGATTTAAATGAATCATATTTTATTTTATTATATATTAATGTTAATATATATGCATATTTATTAAAAGACTAAGTTAAAGAGCAATTAAATTCTTTCAAGAGGAAAGATGATAGAGAAGTTAGGAGGGCATGATAAAGTCAATTTATCTATATTTTAAAATCTCAAATTGAGTCTATAACTTAATTAGGGATTTGTTGAGTTTAACAACTTGATTTAGAATTTCTTTATTTTAAGCAACTTTATATGGGATTTTCCCTATAAATAGCTTCTATTTCCTTTTCTTTCTTTCTTGTCAATAATTTTGCTTAATTCATTCAAATGTTCATTTTCAATTGAATTTTAATTGACTTTTTATATTTAAAGATTTATCATCAGATATTTCTAGTTAAAATATTTCTGAGATCACACTAATTTAGATAATTTTATATTTTGTCTCTACATTATATTTTCATCCATGTGGATTAGTTTGATTTCACTTTTTTTTTTGTTATTACAAATCGTACATATTTATAATGTCAAAACAATACATAGTTACTTGCATTAATAAAAAGAAATTAAAAAAAAAAAATTGCTAATGATATCAAATTTTAAAAATATAAAATTTTAAGAAAATATTAGAATTCATTCCCAACGGAGAACTAATTCACTAGTGGAAAAAAGGCTTTTAAGACCGGACAAAAGGGGGTCGTAAGACCGGATATGCGACCGGTCTTGTTCCAGCCGGTATTAAAAGTCTACCATTTAAGACCGGACTCGAACCGGTCTTAAAGAAACTCTTTTAAGACCGGACATTTAAAAACTTAGGTCTTAAAAAGTTGTACTAAATGAAGCCGAAATAATTTTTGTTCGGTCCTAAAGCTCGACTTTTAAGACCGGTCAAACAATAGGCCGCTCTTAAAAGATCGTAATTATAAGACCGGACAAGACACATACGGTCTTAAAAGACCGACTTCCAAGAGTGGATGATAAATACATCCGGTCTTAAAGATTTTTATTTAAGACCGGACTTTAAATATACCGGTCTTAAAAGACCAACTTTAAGACCGGGTTTAATATCAAAACTCAAAAGTGTCCCGACCTTTAAGACCGGTCATATAATTACATCCGGTCTTAACAAGTGAACATTTAAAACCGGCTTATTATTTCCGGTCTAAATTTTCCGAATTTTTCCCCGTCGTTCTTCCCGATTATATATATATATATATATACATAAATCCACCACCCAATCCAAGACATAAAAGTCGATATTTTAAGCTACAAACTATGAACAATTATTTGAATAAATTGAATTGGAAAAAGAATACAAATATTATTCACCATGAGCTATTTGGCCCCTTAATTAATGATTACTATGACTACAACACCTAAATTAATTCATACAATAAGATAACTTACTTACAAATACAATAAGTTACAAGTACAACATACATGCGCCCAAAATAATATTCACCATGCCTTCATCTCGATTCCCCCACCCAACAACGTAACATATCCTCTTATATAACATGCCCATTTGGATCGGATCCGCCACAAAAATAAAACAAGAACAAAATTCATAGTCGGTGACATTAACTATGAACATAGATAGAAGGAATATAATATATATAGTTAAAGCCTTAATTAAAGTCTTCAAAGAAATCTGCATATGAATATTACCTTATGAATTGACTCTTTTATAAAGTGATATCTTCCCATATCCCTTCTTGATGATCACTTCTTATGCCGGGTTCATTATCCGCTTCATCTTCTTCGTTCATGTCCGGTAGACCCCTTGAAAAAGGAGTACTCTCAGGAATACCATAATTTGAATTCATTTCCTCATCAATATCAATGACCCTATTTCCTTGGAGAGCTACAGACCACATTTTATTTTCTTGATCGGTGATATAGAACACTTGTTTTGCCTCGGGTCTCGCCATAATAAAAGGTTCATCTCCAAAACTTCTACCATTGACATCGACTAATGTAAATCCTAGCCGATCGATCCGAACACCATTATTGACATTAACCCACTTGCATTTGAAAATGGGAAATCTAATTTTCACATAGTCCACCTCCCAAATCTCTTCAATAACCCCATAATATGGCATGACCGCCAATAAAGGGCTCTTGTCTTTTGAACCGGAGAAGTGCATAGATTCAGCCTCTAACATAACACCACCGTTTCCGGGACCGTGCTCGTATCATCTAGGGACTTCGTGTAAAATGTATAACCATTGATCACATACGAATTCCAACTTATGACATCAACCTCAGGACCACCTGCTAACCATTTGATTGTATCATAAACACATTCCTCTCCCTCGACCTTTTGTTTGAACCAGTTTGCAAAAGTTCTGTTATGCTCCCTAATCAACCTTTGTTCAGTCATTCGATGATTTTCTTTCCTTACAGCCTGCTTTATGTGCAGCTATGCTTCGGCTTGAACTTCATCGACGTTATTCAAGATGTACAAGTGGACTAGTGACAATTCATCGGGATCCACACTCTTTACCGAAGCCCTCGTCTACCCCCATCGCATGCCGACGTTTTGGAAGCCCAATATGTCTTACTTTGGCCAAATAATCTTGACAAAATTCCATGGCTTCTTCGAAACATATTTCGAACAATCGATGCTTCCGCCGGTATGCGTTCTTCACGTACCCTTTTAGGAATTTCATAGATCTTTCAATTGGGTACATCCACCGTAAATGGATAGGGCCGCACATCTTTATCTCCCTCACTAGATGAACAATTAGATGAACCATGATGTCAAAAAATGTAGGAACAAAAAGCTTCTCAAGGTGGCACAAGATAAGATATCCTTCATTCTCCAATTCATCCAACTTTTCAATCTCAAAACTTTACGACAAAGCGCATTGAAGAAGACACAAAGTCTAGTCAAAACGACCCGAAGATCATATTCGGCGATGCCTCGAATAGCTATTGGGAGTAGCCGTTGCATCAAGACATGACAATCATGAGACTTTTGGCCTACTAATTTCAAGTCCTTCATCGATACAAGCCTCTTAAAATTTGAAGAATACCCCGTGGGAACTTTTGTGCCATGTAAACACTCACAAAAACTTCGTTTCTCATCCTTAGACAAAGTATGAGAAGCCGGGGGACAATAAGTTCTCTTCCCATCTGGCCTTGGATGTAACTCTTCGCGTATTCCCATTGCTATCAGATCCAATCTTGCCTTCACACCATCCTTGGAACTACCTTGTATGTTGAGAAGCATGCCGACAATACTATCACATACGTTTTTCTCCACATGCATGACATCAATATCGTGTCTCACATCAAGATTGCGCCAATATGGAAGATCGAAGAATACAGATCTCTTTTTCCATATATTTGTTTCTTTTCTACACTTTGCAGTCTTACCGAATACGACATTGATATTTTTCACCTTTTCATAAACTTGCTCCCTACCAATGCCACCGGAGCATCTTCATACTCTTGGCCACCAAAAAAGGCTTTCTTCAATCGACGATATGGGTGGCCCCGTCTAAGAAATCTCCTATGTCCAAGATAAACCGTCTTTCTTCCATGTTGAAGTTGATGGTAGCATGTGCCTTCTTCACAAACCGACATGCTTTATGGCCTTTTACACTATACCCCGACAAGTTCCCATATGCCGGGAAGTCGTTTATAGTACAAAATATCATGGCTCGCATTTTAAACACCTCCTTCTTGAAAGAGTCAAAAACATCAACACCTTCGCCCACAACTCCTTCAAGTCTTCGATCAAGGGTCAAGGTAAACATCAATGTCATTTCCGGTTGTTTCGGTCCCGAAATCAACATAGACAAGCATGATGTACTTTCGTTTCATGCATAACATTGGAGATAAGTTGTAAATAATCGTAGTACAGGCCATGAACTATGTATGCCGCTAAGGCTTCCATATGGATTCATGCCATCCGTGCTAAGGGCAAGCCTAAGGTTCCTAGGTTCTTCGCCGAAGTTCGGAAATAATTGATCGATTTTCTTCCATTGAGAAGAATCGGCCGGATGTCGAAGCTTTCCATCGAAATCCTCTCATCTCGCATGCCACCTCAAATTTTTTGCATCATTTTCATTCGCAAACAACCGCTTGAACCTTGGTATGATTGGAAGATACCACAACACTTTTGCCGGCCCCTTATTTGACTTGTACCTTGGGGTTTCACATTTCGGACAACTCGCTCCTCTTCAAACTCTTTTCTATACAACACGCAATCATTCGGGCATGCATGGATCTTTTTGTACTCCATCCCTGGACAAAGTATTTTCTTAGCATCATAGTATCGATGCGGCAACACATTATCATCCGGAAGCATGTCCTTAAAAGCCTCAAGCATTTCGAAAAACTCTTGTCGCTCCATCCATGACGTGCCTTCAAGCTTACCAATTTCAATACAAAGCATTCAACAATTGGTATTTTTTACACCCACGGTATAGAGGGTCTCGCATCACCGCACATATTACCATATGCATGTGATTGATGAAAAGCCTCTTCTCCTACATCACGGATAATGTCCTCTATGTGATCATCCATATCCGTGTCATTATCATCAAAGGCCACTTCCCTATGTTGAGACCCACTTGGTATTTTTTCACCATGCCATACCCATACCGTATAAGTCTTACAAATTCCTTCACAAATTAAATGTGTGTATAACTTCGGACTTAGTCGCCTCTCATTCAAACATTTTACACAAGGGCAATAAAACTTCCCACCCTCGCATGGCCATTTTGTTTAGCAAATTTTATAAAGTCCCTCACCCCATTCTCGATATTCAACACTTGTCCGTTTAGCATTTATCCAAGCGTGATCCATAGTAGAATTCCTATATATATAGACGGAAAGATTTAACATACATATATATGCTCAAATGTCGGTTATGTCTTTTTTTCCTTTTTTTTCGGATAAACTTGCTCATTAAATGCAGAACGAAGAATAACTTTCGGTCATAAATGTATCGCAGAGAATCCAAGAACCAAAATAAATGCATGACGAGGAAATTAAATGCATCGCGTGAAGGTCTTGTGGACTCACCGTTGTATCATATAAATTCAAATGCGTTTGCTTAGTCTTTCTTCTCCCGCCACGAACGTTGATGTTGCGAGTAAAGAGTACCCTAAAAACATTTATTGGTCAGTTGGGTAGGTCTAAAATGCAATTATAATCTTCAAAATACAATATCCATTAACAACACATAAAAACCCACAAGAACATTTGATCGATTTCGCTCAACCCAGAAAAACCCGAACGATGAGCAGGAAAATCATAAAGTTATATAACCGAAACACCTCTTACAGCTTGGTCTATAGACGTTTAGCTAAGGAACCGAGAAAGTGATTGTCGAGAGGTACAACGCGAACCAGCCGACGAAGTGGCGACGTAACCCGAGTTACACTTTAGGCGCGACAAGAGAAGTTCGGAGAGGGAAATTTAATATTCCGCGCGACGTAGCGAGACATGTTTTATATTTGGGATTTTATTAAGACCGGACTTTTATAATCCTCCGGACCTAAATTGAGACAATTAAACCGGTTCATTAAAAGAACACGGTTCTATATATACAACTTTTTAAGACCGCCATTTTATAATACTCCGGTCCTAAAATTCTTTTTTGATTTCCGAAAAAGGATTTGGCGAGCGCAAAGAATGAATGAATAAAAATTAAAGGAAAACTCGGAGTTTCTTTAATTACATATATTACTTGCATATGCACGTACACAAGAAAAAATACAAAACAAAAACAAGCGAGAAAATTATCAAAAACAAGAATCGACTAAACATCTCCTAAAACTTATTATCCTCCAAAGCCTTGGCGATTTCGGCGTGAAGACATTAATTTCCCGCCGGAGATCGGCAAGTTCCGTCTTCGTTGCATCGGCCACAATGCATCACTAGAGGAAAGAGGAGAGGGTCAGCGGGAGGCATCGGGGCCAACCGGTTGGCGAGGGGGAGCAGGATGGAGGGTGTCGCAATCTCTTCATCATCCGAAGAAATAATAATGGGTCCAACGACCCGAGACTCTTCTCGTCACAATAGGACGGACTCTCGATGGAGGAGGCGCACCGTATAACGATCGACGGAAGGCACGAGCATCACGACTAAGAGCACCCTACGAGCGGTTCTCTTGTATCTAACCATGGTTTGAGCGGTTGGGGCGAGAGGTATGAGGAGTTAATTAATAGGCGTAGAGTCGTTCTCGATAGCCACGTACGTAGTTTGGAGTTACGAGGTAGTGAGGAATTAATAAGGAGTTATAGGTACGCGGTATAAAATTCCATTATTTAATATTTTTGCAATTCATTTTATTTTAAGACCGACCTTTTATCATTAACCCGGTACTTATAGGTGTGCGGTATAAAATTCTATTTTTTAATTTTTTAAGACCGATCTTTTATAGTAAGTCCGGTCCTAAAAGTCTTACCTTTAAGACCGACCTTTTATCATTTACCGTGCACTTACACACTATTCAAATGAATGATGCGAGTCTCTTCGGCTTCCGATAAACTTCCCAACTAGGCGTCTCTCGTATTCGATGAACAATGCGTCTCCTCGTTAAAGCTTCCGGCGTTTCACATTGTTCGGACGGGTTCTCTATTTAAACCCGTTATTCCGTACTTTCTTCACATTCTTCTCCCCCAGTCCTCCGTTTCATCCTCCTCCTCTTCAACCTCGGCCCCCACTCTAATGGCTGCTCCCCCGGAGTCCTCCGTTTCCTCCTCCTCCTCTTCAACCTCGCCCACTCCACCACCGCCTCCTCCAAATCCGACCGTGAAGCGGTTGTGTGCGATCCATCGGTGGCCGCGTCGATCAAATCGATCGACGTTTGGGCCAATTGGTTCAGCTTGCTCATACCATGAACAACAAGCTGAACATGGTACTCCACGCCAATGACGTGAACTACGATCCCGCTGAAGACGACTCCGACAACTCCGACGACTCCGACGCCTCCTCCCTTTCCGACTACGAGAGGGATTAGTTTTTTTTTGTTGCTTTTTTATTTTGCTTTTTTTTTTTGTGATCGCTGCCCCTATAGGGCAGCGTAAAAAAATTAGTAAATAAAATATTTTTAATTTTTGTTCTCGTGCGAGTTTAGCCCATTATCTGAACCTAGAAAGCAATAAACAAGGCAACTATGAAGGATGGATAATGGCAGACTAAAAAACCTAAAATAAAAGAACGAAGACTTTAGTTAGTAAATCGACGTTCCTAAAAACACCGCCATTTTTGTCAGCTTTGGTTTCCATATCCGATTGCCTCTTGTCCTTTTCATTATTGTCTTTCTTTTTCCGACAAAAAGGAAACAAACAAAACAATGTCCTCGTGTAAATCCAACAACGAAATTCACGAGAATACGTTAAGAACATACAAAAAAAAGGAGCTTTTACCTTATTCGGACAAGAACAAACAAAGTGACTATTCTTCTCAAGGTTGGACCTTCGTTGACGTCGGTTTTACCTCCCCATGTGAGAAACAAAGTGTCCTTTTCATTATCTTCCTTCTTTTTCCGACAAAAAGACAAAAGACAAAATAAAAGGGACAACGATAATACGCCTCTACACATGGAAAGGTAAAAACGATGATAAAGAAGGACCTAGCTTGAGCGTAACGCGTAACCTCGGTTGTCTTCAACCCTAACCATTTAATTTGTCGAAAAGGAGTATTTAAGGGGAATTACTTTTAAGATCGCACAAATAACAACATGCGGTCCTAAAAGTTAAGTGGGGGACTTTTAAGACCGACCTTTTATAATACGTCCGACCTAAAAGTTCATGTATCTTTTAAGCTTTTAGGAGCGGACACTAAATAAATATACGGTCCTAAAAGTCGGGATACTTAGAAAATAAAATATTTTTAATTTTTGTTCTCGTGCGAGTTTAGCCCATTATCTGAACTGGAAAGCAATAAACAAGGCAACTATGAAGGACGGATAATGGCGGACTAAAAAACCTAAAATAAAAGAACGAAGACTTTAGTTAGTAAATCGACGGTCCTAAAAACACCGCCATTTTTGTCGGCTTTGGTTTCCATATCCGATTGCCTCTTGTCCTTTTCATTATCGTCTTTCTTTTTCCGACAAAAAGGAAACAAACAAAACATTGTCCTCGTGTAAATCCAACAACGAAATTCACGGAATACGTTAAGAACATACGTAAAAAAAGGAGCTTTTACCTTATTCGGATAAGAACAAAAAAAGTGACTATTCGTCTCAAGGTTGGACCTTCGTTGTCGTCGGTTTTACCTCCCCATGTTAGAAACAAAGTGTCCTTTTCATTATCTTCCTTCTTTTTCCGACAAAAAGACAAAAGACAAAATAAAAGGGACACCGATAATGCTTGCTCTACACATGGAGAGGTAACAACGATGATAATGAAGGACCTAGCTTGAGCAGATCGCGTAACCTCGGTTGTGTTCAAATTTATCCATTTAATTTGTCTCGAAAAGATGTATTTAAAATTGACTTTTAAGATCGCATAAATAAAAACGTACGGTCCTAAAAGTTAGGCGGGCGACTTTTAAGACCGATCTTCTATAATACGTCCGGACCTAAAAGTTCATGAAACTTTTTAAGTTTTTAGGAGCGGACACTAGAGAAATATACGGTCCTAAAAGTCTCATACTTTAAGACCGAAGATTTTGTGGACCTTTAAGACCGGACATGATGTTAATGAACGGTCCTAAAAGTCTCGCATTTCAAACACTAAATTAAATAGCTATATCCACCATCCAATAATACATTAAGAAACCCAAAATGGACACAAGAAAATTGTTCAAAAAATTAACTACATTTATGTATTGAATTTTACATTGCCTATGTATATTTACAAATGAATTGTTCAAAAAAATAAACAAATTTACGAAGATCGATTATTGTTGCTCACATTATAGTTACAAATGAATTTAGGACATTAATTATTGTCCTTTTTGTGACTCTAAGATCAGACCATACAGATATTCACAAAACACATTGCGTATGTGCTCCAGTTCATCATCGGGAAAGGGAGTTTTGCATTGAAACATCGTAACATCAAAGACAAAGAATCGAATTAACTTGCGTGCATATTTCATTTGTAACGAAACGATAAACTGAATTAACTTGCATAATATGTAACATCAAATACATTTACCTTTGCGGTTAATTTAGTATCCCCTCGCCTTGTAATATCATACATGTGTTTCATGACGTCGGCCACATAAGTTGGACGCCGGTGGTTGCCGACGGGTCTAAAAAGAACAAGAAATATATATAAGAGCATATATATAGCTCGGTGACCAAGTTCACAAGGCGTGTGCTACAAATTAAATATTGTACCAACCTCGGTTTGTACCATATGGGGTCTTTGTCCCGAGTAGCACGCCTTTTCTTTTCTAGTCTTTGGAAGGTCCTCATGGCACTATCATCAAAATCACAAATTTATCAATGATTCACTTAAAATTCACACAGAGATGTCGACAAGGGAATCAAAATGACATGCTTACTCGTTGACGGTCCGGTCTGCACCAACGTAGCCAATGGCTCGGTGTGAGTGGAGCATAAGAAGATAACTTTATGCTCCTCCATGCACATGACGACCAACCGCAGGTGGCGGCTGAAAATTCACATCGTAAACTATACTCGGTGATATATATATGTAGAGAATTAAGTGAATTGCGGACAAGATTTTTGATATGTACCGTGGAAGAATGGCAAAAAGTACAACTTTCGATCACCGAGCACAACCTCTTTGATATGTACTCCTGTCTCGCTCCATGGTTGTTTGACTTGAATAGACAGGCACAAGAATCCAAAATCGTTGATCCCGCACCTTTGAACCAATTCATGATGCAAGAACCTACCATAATGACATCGATCGGGGAAATATATATATGTATGTATGTCTAAACGATGCATTTAAATGATGTACTCATAGACGTAAGATACTTACTTCATAAAAAGTTGAACAAGCGCATCGTAAGCTCTGTCGAGGAAGCGGCCAGGGACTCAACATCAACGGTGTCAACTTGAACGGGCATAGGATGAGGGACACCTACTACTTCATCGACAGGCCACGATTTATCCTTAAAATATCCACTTTTCATTAGATCGAGATATTTTTTCCCCGGCGGTGCCACCAACTTAGCGAAGGGATAGAGCTTGAGGAGGGGATGGAGCCCGACGAGGGGATGGAACTTGAGGAGGAGGGGTTGAAGCTTCGGGAGCAAGTAGAGACATGTACAAGCTTCACCGGCCAAGGGATGAAGGTTCCCTTGACATCACTCACAAGCTTCACTCATCGGTTTGGAGAGGAGCGTGCATCAATGATCACCTTTTCAACCGACACTCGACTTCATCATCGGCATTTGTTGGTGGTGTACGGTTGATCCCAAGTTGTGAACAGTCCCTTTTGCAACCAATAATCGTCCATCATGATGATCGGGATCCTCCACATAAAGGTCACAAGGTTGCTCGACTCTCCATCAATGCAGCTCCCTCTAGTGCTCACGTTACACGGTTGCGAGGTGAGTGTGTGAAGGGAACACCGGTCTACGGACGATTGCTCAAAAGCGGCCTCACCGACTCAGTTCCTCCTTCATCGGCTCATCTCGGATTGAAACATTGCGGTCATTGAAGCTTTATTAGCGGCCGGCGTCTGGTCCATCTCCTCCCGGTAACCATACTTTGTCTATGGCGTTTGGATGTACCAAAGACTTGCTTTATGCCTACCCGTCCTCCAATCCCCCTTACACGCCCCGGTGATCCGGGTTTTCGGCCGCAACGGTCGAACATCATTCCTCCCGTCCGACACAAAAGATCCCTCTCGCTTCTTTGTTTTTAAGATCTTCCGTAAGATACGAGATAACGAGAAGCTTAGTAATGAAACATGTTTAGTAACTAAAAAATAACAATAACGATACTTACAATTCTTTCGGAACTAGACGAGTTTGTTCACTCGTGTAGGCGCCGCTTGGCTTTTGCCGAATATGCAACCACAACTCCTCGCGACGTATTGGAGATGGAGGAGCATGTATCACGAAGGATTGGATTCCGCTTCATCATCCAATCTCTTCCGCTTGCGACCATCAAATCTTTTTCAGCCTTTTGATATCCGTAGCGAGAAGCCCTATGAGGGCAATCATTCTTTCTACCTATCTCCGTGCTTGTTCCCTTCTTTTCGTGAATCGGGATAGAAAACATCTATTAATTATGAATTCCAGCCATGCATGTCACTAATGTAAATTAGAGAACTTCGCTTCATATGAACGTCAATCAAACAGTAGTCAAATTCTTCACTTCATCAAGTTTCAACATTTTATTTAAGGAAGATGTAGAATTGTAGAAGAAATTGGAGCTATGTTTTGTAGTGCTAGCTAGATAGATAGGTTAAGAAACAAAAGAGAATTATGCTTACGAATAATACAAACTTGATCCTTTTAAGGCATCCGGTGGGATCTTGAGTCCCATTAGATAGTAACAATTGGGTATATAAAGTTTCCCTTTTAAGACTATTCGATCATTTCCTCCTTTGCATAAGACAAACCATTACACAATTAATACCTTCTCATCAGTAATTTACCTTTTCGGGGTTGACATATCGAGACTTGCATAGACAAAGGCTTACGAATAATACAAACTTGATCCTTTTTAAGGCATCCAATTGGGATCGCGTCCCCATTAGATAGTAACAATTGGGTATATAAAGTTTCCCCCTTTTAAGACTATTCATTTCCTCCTTTGCAAGACAAACCATTACACAATTAATACCTTCTCATCGTAATTTACCTTTTCGTGGTTGACATATCGACTTGCATAGACAAAGGCGGGGAAATGTATACTTCTATTCACACACCGAACTATTATATAACTAACAGGATTAGATGAACACAATAACATTCACATATCCGCACGGGTTAATAAGCAAACAAAAGGGAAAACAAAACTAAATATATACTCACCAGAGCTTCAGGAGTGGTCCGCAGAAGAACAAATTGTCGCCAAATTCGTTCATCAATAAATGTGTAAACTTCCCAAGGATGTTTGGCGGGCGGAACATCGGAGAAAATATACGTGTTAGCGAGAAAGGTCTTAAACTTCCTCCACCGATCAGCACAATAAGACAATGTCTTGTCTTTCAACGACGATCGGGGACGGTGTATGTAACCCGGATAGTCTCCCAAATAGGATCCTTTACATTCTTATAGTCCACACTTTTCCACTCATCTATCAAGATGCTAACCTTGCCGCGTGCTAGAGGCCGACAAAACTATTATATTTGCTTTTATTAGGACCGACGGGTTCCAACCTTGCATCAAACTGAATCTCGAGCTTTGACCCGAGAAGTCCGACTTAGGGTCACTTCCATCATTCGTGTGCCTTTTCTACCACGGCGTGCGGGGCGATTACGAGCCTCATTGTGAGATGAAGAGGGTTCGTTCTCACTCACACCGTCACACCGGGAACCGGCGTTGCGGAACATGAATAGATTCGTTTTCACCGTCCATTTTCGAGACGGGGAAGAGAGGAATGCACGAGCAAATGAGAGAGTAACGGGGGCTGATGGTACGTGGGCGAGGAAGAGAGGTAATGCAACGGGAAGGGTTTCGGAACGCGAACGGAGGTTCTCCACGAGTAACAAAAGCTTTCGCGCGAAGAAATGTATAACTTGCTTGGATTTTTAAGACCGGATGAAAAATAGACGGTCTTAATATTTACATTAATCTCGGTCATATTAAACGTCCGATCTTAAAAGTTTAACCTTTAAGACCGTTCCTTTTAAAACGCCGGTCTTAATATTAATGAACTTTTTCGTACCGCAAGTATCATATGTCCGGTCTTGAAAGAAAACTTTTAAGACCGTCTTGTTGGTAAGTTCGGTCTTAAAACTTTAGACTTTTTATATTTAAATTTTTCCTTATTATGTTTTACCGAGAAAATATAAGTACGGCTATATGAGATATATTTAGAAAGTAATTGAAATTTCAGTTCAATTTTTAAGACCTAAGTGGTATTTTAGTCGGTCTCAATAATGATTTTAAGAGCGGTGAAAAATTGGTCGGTGCAAGAAGTTCTTTATATTTACGGAACTGCCACCGGTCATTCCTTTAAGACAGGGTGTCCGTTGTCCGCTCTAAATGAGGCGGTCTTAAAGCCTTTTTTTGCACTAGTGAGTTGCGAGACAATAGCAAATATGGAACCATAAAATAAATTATTTTAAAAAAAATATGGAGATTCAAAATATAATATTTAATATTTATATAAAATAGAATTTTTCTAAAAACTACTTGGGAATCATTAGGAAAATATTAATTTTATTTTTAATTTATACGCATTATTATTTCAAAAAAAAAAAAGTAGACATAAATAGAAGAGTGGTTTATAAGAGAATTATTATTAAGAAACTTACACTTTTGGGAGACAAATTGTGAAAAATGGTCCCTCCACTTTACAAATGACGAGGGCTCGAGATAAAGTGATGCATTTTTTTTTTTTTTTTAAAGATAAAATTGTATTCCTTCCATTTATCATTCACAACTAGTCGGTTGTCGTACTCAAACTTTTTTTCTTCTGTGCATAAAAAAAAAAATTATAACAATAAATGAGACCTAGATTTTTATTATTTTAATTTTAAATAATAAATAATAATGACAACCACAATGAAAAAGAGACTGCTACTAATTCCTTAAATGATGCAGTCCATGAGATTGACCTAGAAGCAATAATTTAACTTGCATTGCATGGAATATTAGTTACGCATATGTGTTTTACTTCCAAAAGCGTCCAACATTAAGTATTTTTTTTAGGTATAAAAGTGCACATGTGGTTAAAAATTGGGTGCAAAAATCTTGTTTGACTTTAACCGTTAAGTTTGACTTTTTTTGCTGACTGGACAATGATATGCCTTTCAAAGATACAAAAATATACATGTAGTTTGGAAAAAAGAACGTCTAACACCAAATTCTTTTTTTAATTTAATAATTTTATTTTTAAAGTGCAAAAATACACATGTGGCTTTCAAAGCTTGTTGGGCATGATGGGCAAGTAATCTTGAAAATATAATTATAGGCTTTGAGATGCCATGTTTGAAAAAACAGAGTGAGATGGTTAGATGCTGAAAGATACAGAGCAAGGAAGGAAATATAACGGGGAAAAGGAAAGGAAAATGAATCAGGATTTCCAAGAAGAAACTGTGGAAGATAACTAAGCTATAGCCTATAGGTTAGGAAGAATAATTACCACATCTTTTTTTGAATCTGGAATTGGCCCATGCTTTTGCAGGATGCTTCAATTAAAATAAAATTATTAAATTAAGGAAAAAAAAAGAACTTGGTGTTGGGTGCTTTTTTTACAAAAAAAAAAAAAAAAAAAAAAAAAAAAAAAACCACATTTGTATTTTTATACCTTTGAAAGCCACATGATCGTCCAAGTCAGCAAAAAAATCAAACTTAACGGTTAAACAATATTTTTGTACCTAATTTGCAACCACGTGTGTATTTTTGCACCTAAAAAACACATTTGGTGTTGGGCACTCCTAGAAGTAAAACACATGTATATTTTTACAATGACGAGAAAAGACAAGAGTAATCTAAATAAAAATCATCTAGTGTTGTATGTCAGAATATAGTTGGTTTTTATTTATTCAAACATGTGTATTTTTGCACCTTTGAAAGCAAATAAAAAATAAAAAAATTTCAAACTTAACGCTTAAACGGTATTTTAGCACCTAAAAAAAGCACTTGATGTTGGCGCGTTCAGGGGTAAAGCACATATGCATTTTTGCACCTTAACCCTTAATTCTAATAGAATTTCTAACTTTCAAATAAATTAAAAATTTATTAATTTTAAGATTATAAATTCATAATTTTAATTTTTCATTGCATTTATTGAAAGTTATTTATTTTTAGCTTTCACAATGACTAAAGATATATATTTTTTTTGTCAAATATAATACTCCCTCCCGTCCTAATTATAGGAACACTTTTATAGTGTAAATTACACTATAAAAGTGTTCCTATAATTAGGATTAAAGGTAATAGACTAGAAAAAAATTTGTCTCGATGCATTTAGTTCGTACTAAAAAAGAAAGTCGGTTGATAAGAAAAAATTTGTTTGATTCGAATAAAATAAGATTGAAAAATAAGGAAAAATACCATTTGACTCGAAAAATTTTAATTTCCAGGACACGTTCAATTGTTCACAGAGGCACACCCAAATGTTACTTTGCAACGCTGATGAGTGTTACAAACAGATGTGGCACTCAAGTGTTACTCTATATATAACACTCGAGTGCCATATATAGATTAATTCAACGTTTGGTTAACAGGATTGCATCTTGGGTGAGGATTCGCCTGTTGATTACTATGATAAGGGCTTCCTATATGTTGTGGCAAGTCAGATTGGGAAGGTGCTGAAAGTGGACACGTATATATTATCGCATATCAAACGTCGCTTTGCGCGCCTTTATGTGCAAATTGATTTGAGCTCTCCCCTTCTTCCTTCCATTTGAATTAATGGGGTTGAGAAAAATATTGCGTACGAAGGCCTTCGCTTGATTTGCTTCTCCTGTGGGAAATATCGACATGATTCGGAGCATTGTCCAACTAAATCTGAAACCAGAAAAGAGATGGGCATAGGTTCGGGAATTAATGCAAACAATAGACCTATGGAGTCTACGAGATCCTTCGGTGCAGTTGAATCCTCAAGTGCCGCAACAGACATATGAGTATGGAAAATGGATGGTGGCTACGAGGCGGTGGCGGATACAGAGAACGCCAACACAGCAAAAATGGAGAGCTTCCTCTGCAAATGAGCATTTGGGTCTTTGGTAATTTTCCTAAGATGCTGGAAAATGGATTCCCACCATTTTGGTAAGAACACATATTCATTCATTAAAAAAATCTCTATTTTCCTATTCTGTGGCGCCATTTTCCACGATTCAAACGGCCCTCAATGGTGGGTCAAGGAAAAGAGAAAAATGGAGGGATAGCTGAGGAATTTACTACACCTAGGGATTTTCTTATTTTTTAAAACAATATATAATAAAATATAGGCACATAGACTTAAAATTATTTGAGTTAGAGTATTCTCGTTGGCTATAGAGTGTAGATGAGTAGTTATTCTAGGAGTAGCTAATTATTTCTCTTCAGGGATTGTACATGTCATTTAAATTCCTACTTTCATATTTTTCTAAAAACGTTCAAAAAAACTTACTCAAATTTTCAAAGCTTGTTGTATTTACAAACTATCAATTAAAATTTGAGATTTACTATGAAGGGTAAATTATAAATAATTTTATTTCTTATATAAATTTTAATTAAAGAATGTTTTCTTGAATCTTTTTAAAATATTTTTAAAGGAGTTAACGGTTTAAACTTAAGTGTATGTTTTTAAAATAGAGGGGAGGTCTGTATAATTAAGCCAAAATAAGGGGTAGTTACAGTATTTTACTCTAACTTAAAAGAGGGTTTCATTTATTTATTTAAACAAATTTATTTAAAAAAATGTCGTTGTTACTTGCAGAGTTATTATAGTAAATAACTAGTGCATTGTGGTAAATAAAATAACCTATAAGAGTGTTCTGATTCCCTTATTTAAGCCTTCAAATTTGGAAAATATTCTTAATTCCTTCCAAATGATTATAGTGAATAGTTAACTTGATGTACTAAATAAATAATGGGTTGTTATAAGCAATGTTGTCAAAATCAAATTTTTACGTAGAAATAGAAGGGGATAGTAGAAACGTAAATCGTTGAATATGTATGTATATAAAAAAACGTAAATCACTACTTAGAATTCAATGAACAACTTTATATTTAAAAGATATATATAACTATATCAAACATAAGGCCAAAAACACAAAAAGATGTTAACAACTCCTACAATTAAGTAACAAAACATCAAAAGATCATAAAATTTAACAATTCCTAAATTATATGAATTGATTCAAATCAAACACATATCAACTTGCATGTTCTTTTCTCTTGCTCTTATAACAAGTTTATTTACAAAAATTTGAATGTCCAAATCATGACCATCCATAGGTTCCTTCATTTCAACTTCAATCAAGCTTTCCTCATCATGGGCATTAACATCTAAATTATCTATATCTTTCCAATCTTCTTCATTTTCAACTATCAAGTGCCTGTTTAGGGGCACCCAAAACTTAGGTTTTGTCAAAGTCCGTCAAACACCACCTAAGTTTTGTAAAAGTTTGACAAACACCCATTTATCCAAAAGCTATTTTCTAAAAATCGTTTTTACCTCGTAAATCCCAAAAGCTATTCTCCAAGAGTCATTTTTACCTCGTAAATCATGAAAATCATTTTTTCAATACCTTGAAATATTTCATGATCTTAAAAATTTATTTTAGGATATAAAAAAATATTTCATGATAACAATTGATCTTGAAAAAAATATTTTAGGGTACTGACGGGTACTAAAAGATACTTAATACTTGATTGGTAATGAAAAAATATTTCTCATGGTCTTAAAAATTTATTTTAGGATATTGAAAAAATATTTCGGAGTAACAACCGATTGTTTTAAAAAAATTAGGTACTCGACAATCTTGGAAAAAAAAATCATGGTACTAATGGGTAGATAAAAAAATATTTCTTGATTTTGAAAAAAAAAAATTAGGATATTGGTAAAAAATTCAGGGTAATGACTAATCTTGAAAAAATATATTAAGGATCTCGAATCGATATTGAAAAAATATTGATGATGGCGGAGGGAAGAGAAAAAGCTGAAAAAATAGCCCTCAATGGTGGGTCAAGGAAAAGAGAAAAATGGAGGGATAGCTGAGGAATTTACTACACCTAGGGATTTTCTTATTTTTTTTTTTTTTAAAACAATATATAATAAAATATAGGCACATAGACTTAAAATTATTTCAGTTAGAGTATTCTCGTTGGCTAGAGTGTAGATGAGTAGTTATTCTAGGAGTAGCTAATTATTTCTCTTCAGGGATTGTACATGTCATTTAAATTCCTACTTTCATATTTTTCTAAAAACATTCAAAAAAAACTTGCTGAAATTTTCAAAGCTTGTTGTATTTACAAACTATCAATTAAAATTTGAGATTTACTATGAAGGGTAAATTAATAAATAATTTTATTTCTTATATAAATTTTAATTAAAGAATGTTTTCTTGAATCTTTTTAAAATATTGTTAAAGGAGTTAACGGTTTAAACTAAAGTATATGTTTTTAAAATAGAGGGAGGTTTGTATAATTAAGCCAAAATAAGTGGTAGTTACAGTATTTTACTCTAACTTAAAAGAGGGTTTCATTTATTTATTTAAACAAATTTATTTAAAAAATGTCGTTCTAACTTGCAGAATTATTATAGTAAATAACTAGTGCATTGTGGTAAATAATTAAAAAGGTGTTGTAAATAACCTATAAGAGGGTTCTGATTCCCTTATTCAAACCTTCAAATTTGGAAAATATTCTTAATTCCGTCTAAATGATTATAGTGAATAGTTAACTTGATGTACTAAATAACTAATGAATTGTTATAACTTATCAGCAATGTTGTCAAAATCAAGTTTTTACGTAAAATCGAAGGGGTAGTAGAAATGTAAATCGTTGAAACATACATACATACATACATACATACATACAACATACATACATATATAAAATATATATATACGTATGTAAAAAAACATAAATCACTACTTAAAATTCAATGAACAACTTTATATTTAAAAGATATACATAACTATATCAAAAATAAGGCCAAAAACACAAAAAGAGGTTAACAACTCCTACAATTAAGTTACAAAACATCAAAAGAATAAAATTTAACAATTCCTAAATTATATGAATTGATTCAAATCAAACACACATCAACTTGCATGTTCTTTTCTCTTGCTTTTATAACAAGTTTATTTACAAAACTTTGAATGTCCAAATCATGACCATCCATAGGTTCCCTCACTTCAACTTCAATCAAGCTTTCTTTATCAAGGGCATTAACATCTAAGTTATCTATGTCTTTCCAATCTTCTTCATTTTCCACTATCAAGTGCTTGTTTCGGGGCACCCAAAGCCTAGCTTTTGTCAAAGTCCATCAAACACCACCTAGAGTTTTACAAAAGTTTGCCAAACACCCATTTATCCAAAAGCTATTTTCCAAAAATCATTTTCACCTCGTAAATCCCAAAAGTTATTCTTCAAAAGTTATTTTTACCTCGTAAATCATGAAAATCATTTTTTCAGTACTAGTCAGTACCTTAAAATATTTCATGATCTTAAAAATTTATTTTATGATATTAAAAAAATATTTCATGATAACAATTGATCTTAAAAAATATTTCAGGATCTTGACCGGTACTAAAAAGATACTTAATACTTGACCAAGTAATGAAAAGATACTTCTCATGGTCTTAAAAATTTATTTTAGGCTATTGAAAAAATATTCGAGTAACAATGATCTTAAAAAAATTAGGGTATCGACAATCTTGGAAAAAAAAATCATGGTACTAACGGGTACTAAAAAGATACTAAAAAAATATTTCTTGATCTTGAAAAAAGAATTAGGATATTGAAAAAAAATTCAAGGTAATGACTTATCTTGAAAAAAATATTTTAGGGTACAGAAAGGTATTAAAAAATATATTAAGGATACTTGACCGATAAAAAAATACTAATGATGGCAGAGGAGAGAGAAAAAGCTGAAAAAAATTGTTTTTCACAAAACCCAGGTTTTGATGAAGAATAGCTTTTGCAAAAAAAGGTGTTTGGTAAGGTACGTTATGACGTAACCTAGGTTTTGATGCTTGGAAAAAATAGGGGTGTTGAGAAAACTTTTGCAAAACTTAGGTTTGATACGAATAGCTTCCGGATAATTTTGGGCTATTTTGTAAACTTTTGTCAAAACCTAGATTTTGAAATTATCCGAACATTCAGTTTTATCCAAAAGCTATTCTCCAAAAATCATTTTTACCTCGTAAATCCAAAAAACTATTCTCTAAAATCTATTTTTACCTCGTAAATCTCAAAAGCTATTCTCCAAAAGTAACTTCCAAACGGGCTCCTAGGGAGCATTTGGGGATGCTGCATTTGCCTTTTTAAAATATTATATAAAATATATATATATATATTACTAATGCCGTAATTTTATGTTTTTATTAATTTTTATTTTTTTGTTATTTCGTACCTGTTTGATGTAACACATAGTATCTTAAACTTATTAATTTTTAGTATATTTAGTATACAAAGTATTTTTTCAGTTAATGAGTGTCATTGAAAAATATTTCAAGATTTTGGGAGCACTAACATTTTATTAATTTAAAATATTATGTGCTATTGAAAAAACTAAAAGGGAAAATGACAGCCAAATCCCAAGGAATATACAAAATATAAAAAAAGTCCCAACCCAAAATCACATATAAAAAAAGTCCTTAGGGACTTTTCTGATATTATTTATATTGAAACAAAATCCAGGTATTTAAATTTTATTGTGAATATAGATCTTTTTGTTGTGAATATAGCTTTTTCTATTTTGAATGGTCAGGTTTTAAATTATGTTATGAGTATAGCACTTCCTATTGTGAATATAGTTTTTTCTTTTGTGAATGACCTAGGGTTTTAAAATTTTATTGTAAATATAGCACTTCTTGTTGTGAATATAACATTTCCGTTGTCAATACAAATAATATCAAAAAAATCCCTAGAAAATTTTTTGATATGTGATTTTGGGTTGCAATTTCTTTGATATTTTGTATGTTCCTTGGGACCTGGCTGTCATTTTCTCAATCTAAAAATTAAGTAGGATACTCAGTACTACTTTAAAAAAAACTTTAGGATCTTAAAGTTATTGAAAATTAATGATTTTAAGGTGCTATATTAAATTCAAAACATTGCATGTACTAAAATATCCTGTTAGAAAGCTGCTTTGGGATGTTTATATACAAGTTACAACTTAGCCAAAATAAAAACTAATTTGTTCTTTCGTAAAAAAAGAGGATGATCTTTGGGATGTTTATATACAACTTACAACTTAGCCAAAATAAACACTAATTTTTTTCTCTCGTAAAAAAAGAGGATGGTCTTTGGGATGTTATATACAAATTACAACTTAGCCAAAATAAAATCTAATGTTTTCTTTTTAGAGGATGGTCACCATCTAAACAATACCTGCATAGAGGGGTGAGCATGCCTTGCTCATTGTTCAAATTAAATTTGAGTTAAATAACATTTGGATTATTGGAGGTATTATTAAAGTTTTAATTGGTTGATAATTTGAAAATTTTATACTTGAAACACTAAACTTTATATTGGGGATTTTGTACAATTGAATTGAAACCCTTTGCCTTAGGATTAGTCGGTTTATTTCCGATGGGGGCGGGGCAAGGAAAGGGCTATAACTCGGCGATAGAGTGTCACCTTGATGTGGTGGAAGGCATCAGTTTGAGCCTAATTATCCTTAAACTCAATGTGAGTTTTTCTATTTTGACTTGCTCCCCGACTGCGATCGAATGAGAATTGAGAATGGATAAGAGGCTCATGGGATTGATATGAGGGGGTAGGTAGGGCTATATTTCTGGTAGCAAACTCCAAGCAAATATGAAGCGCATGGATACAAGTTATGCCTTGGAATAGAAGAGAATTCCGAATCAACTTTGTCTACGAACAAGGAATCTATAAGCAATGCAACTATGAATCTCAAGGAGAGTTTGATCTTGGCTCAGGCACTGGCGGCATGCTTAACACAAGCAAGTCGGACAGGAAGTCAATAACTCAAATGAGTTGTTTGGGTTAAGAAAAATATTTGAATTAATGTTAAAATGAATAATTCAATTTAATCGGTTTAAAACATGGTTATGAAACTCGGACCGGCCGGTTGGAAACGGAAATTGGCTGTGAAAACGGTTCAGAAAATCATAGAAACTGGGGTCATCAGGAAACTAGTATTTTTTTTTAAAAAATGACAATGGAAGAGAGGGGGCCTGAGAACAGAGGAGAGAGGAGACGTGAGAAATAGAGCGGCGAACAACGACCTCTATGTAACATCCCAAATTTTGGAATTTGAAGTTTGAATAATATGTGGAAATTAATTATGAAATTTAGGCTTATTTTTCCTTTAATTTAATTTGGGAAAAGAATAATTCAAACAAGAAATGAATTATGCCTAAAAAGAATATAGAAAAAATATATGAGAATTAAATAGTGGAATTTGGCCAAATGATTAAATTAATTGTTTGGGAAAATTAGGGATTTATTTCCTTATAATAGGTAATAGTAAAAATGGGGAAATCATGGAAAAAGATAAAATGTTGCATAAAGCCCATGAATAATACCAACTCATATATCTATTTATCTTCTATTTACTTCTCTCCAAGCCCCACATGAAAAACGCACTGTAAGCAAGACACATCTGTTATACCATTGTCATTAATTATTTCACTCTTCATTTGGCTCATACACCCAATGAAACACCAAACCCATTTCATTTTTACAGCCCAACACGTCAGGAAATCGACCCAAAGAAACAATATCCATTTAACCATTGCCTTGTCAGTTTATTTCTTTCACTCCCATCCTTGCAACATGTAAAAACCGATGATGACACAATCAGCAAATCAGATTTCCATAACTCCCTCGATTTGCTTATCTCATTCAGCCATAACACCAGATCACGCAATTAGAAGCAGAGAACACACATAGCAGTAAACCCATGCTTCCCAATCAACAAATCAAGATCTTCCATACCCCTCGAGCTCCATGCCGTGAACCACTAGTCACTCTTCACCTCAGACTAGTACCTCGGTTCATTATATAACCAAACTCTTTGTTCTTAAATCATTCACGTTGCAAAGAAAAATCAAAACTAAGTCTGAAAAATAAAAGAGAGAAAGACGTGGAAGGAGAGGGAGTGAGTCAAACAGTGATCATTCACTCTTACTTTGCTCAACGACTCCAAAGCAGAGGTGTTAGCATTGGTGAATCTCACAAGCCAGGAACTAGAAGTAAGTCATCGGGTCTCTTTTCCTTTAGTTTTTTGTCACTCTCCAACACCAATAACTAAGTGATAAGCTGTAGGGAAATGAAATAGTGTGTTTCTGCTAGAAGGACATGAAACAGGGACTTAGGATTCTAAAAATATATATAGCTGCCTTAGGAAAATGAAAAAGAAAGGAAATGAATCTCGATTGCTAATACGTGTGTGTATATAGCGTTGCACCTGAGGAAAATAAATAAATAAAATAAATAGGAAAGAGTTTGTTGATAGTTTATATGTTCACATGTTCATTGTATAAGAAAAAGGATAATGATTGTTTTCTATATATAAAATGCATAGTCATTTGCATGTATAATAAAAATGCAAAGGCATAGTGACTGTTTTGCATGTATTATTGTAAAGGAAAATAATAAAAACAACTAACAAAAGTTGTCTTGATGATGAGGTTGAAATAGATGTTTGGAAACAAATGAGGTTTTAAATATATGTATATTATATGGGAAAATATAGTCTCGAGTATGAAGCATATGGAAATTGTTGAGTATATCAACACCGTATATTTATAAGAAAAGAATAGAAAAGTTTTTGTTATGAGCCTATGGCTAAGTTATTAATATATATATATATATATATATATATATAACCAAAATCTTACTATTATACATACATGTATATATATATAAGTATGTATATATGTAATTCATTAAAGCATATTTTTACATGGAGTTAATGTTTATTAAACTCCTAAATTAGAGGGTTGAGGTCATGTTTTAATAGTGGGATAGCCTTTGGGGAGTTTGAATTAATTGTAGAAAAATAAATAAGAAATAGTAAAATAATAATAATAATAATAATAATATTTATTATTATTATTATTATTATTATTATTATTATTATTATTATTATTATTATTATTATTATTATTATTATTATAAGGAAAGGGAATAAGTAATAAAATAGATAAATAAATAGTAATAAATAATATTATTATTATTAAAAGAGGAATACATAATAAATAGTAAAGGGAATTATTAATCAATAGAAAGGGGTATTATTAATAAATAATAATTAGAAAGGGAGATTAATGGTTATAGTGATCTTACTTTAGGACATTGAAAAAGTTCGAGTTCCTAACATCCGGGATTTTATTTATTCACAAAGTTGAGGTTGGTAACTTAATCTCCAATTCCTTGTGTTTTCATATATGCCTTGTATGTTCATGTATTGTGGATTCTTGGCCGAGTTTGTATGCCCGAGTCTATACATTTTATTGTATTAGATGTGGATTATTGTTTTATATGATAATGTTGCATGCATATTTCTCCTAGCGCTGAGAATTCGTGTCTGGGACACGTAGCACTTGCGAGTGCTTTCACCGTTAAGGATGCAAGTACTGGGTACTATGTAGTCGGGTAGCGGTGTGTTTGGTGAATGCTTTCTTTTAATCTGCACTATGTGAAATATCTGTCATGTATGATTTACACTTTGAATGTGAGATTAGTCGTTACCCGGGATTCATCCGATCAATGAATCCCGGCCACATCTAAAGATCTAGGAAGATGCTCTGGATCGGAAGCAAGGTCAATGCGCAGCTGGAGTAGCTGAGGAAGACTCTGAATGAGGGGATCTAATTAAGTTTGAATTTCATACTTTAATATTTTGGTTGATATTTGCTAACTATTTGACTGAAAATTTGGATCATTGTATAACTAAAATCCTCCAACGGGATTAACCTTGACAATTATCGGATTTTAAGTTGTATCACGTTTATATTCCTCCGGGAATTTAAATTAACCAGCATATGTCTGGGCATCTATTATCAGTCACTCATTCGTCCAAACGTTAGGCATGTTCTCTGTTGTGGCTTACTCTGATCTGTGAATGCCTTCACTATGATAAATACATACAAATTAGTTTAATAAGAGGTTAAGGACATAAATGGACATCATAATGAACGAAGGAATTAGGGGCGTTACACTCTACACCTTCAACTCTCTACTCTACTTTTGTCGTCTTCTTCCTTCTTTTCCAGCGACCTTTGCTTCACTGTCACCATAAATCTTCGTCCTCGGCGAGCTCCACCCTCACCACCAAAAAAATTGTCGCCAACTGAAAGAAACAAATTAGGAATAAAGAAATAGAGTTCGGGTCTTATTGTCGCCTCTAGTATTCTGGTCTGTGTCTTGTCACTATCTGGTTTAATGGAGGATGGATTGGAGGTCCTCGTCGAAGATCGGTGGCATAGTCACCTCATCGGTGATGGAGGGAGGAGGGTTATGATGAGAGAGAGAAATGAGATCTGAATGTGAGGAGAGAGTAGGGAAGTGGATATGATGAAGGGAGTAGGTAAGATGAGATTTGGATATGATGAGAGAGAAAGATGATCGATGGATATGATGGAGGGAGGAGGGTTATGATGAGAGAGAAAAATGAGATCTCGAGGCCCCATTTGTTACGTAGAAGATTGGAGAAGGAAAGGGAAGATTCCAAAGTTCTTATGGCGTTTGGTACACGGGAGATTAGGCAAGCAAGTTCCGGTGAATGTTGATCTTCCCATGTTTAAAGGGAAGATCCAATCCCTCACATATTAGTGGGATCTAATCTTCCCTCCTACAAAATTCTCATTAGGTCCCTTTTTCTTCTTCCTCCTTTCTCACCGACTTCACCTTCGACTCTCTTCCTCTCGCCTTCAACCCTCTTCGACACTGGCGAAGACTTCTTCCTGCACCATCGCCAAAGTAGCCGCGACATTGACAGGAATGATCTGACTTCACCAGACCACCATCACCGGTCGAACCAAGCATTGTGTCTTAGATCGAAGCTTTTTTTGTATGATGTCGATCGAGATGTCGGGATGAAGAAGGAGGGACAACAATGAGAGAGAGGAAACCATCGGAACCCGCAATCTCCAACACCAAACCACCATTAGCGGTCGGAACCGACTTGGATCTAAAGTTTTTTTTTTCACTTTGGTGTCAATTGGGACGTAGGGAAGAAGAATGAGGGAGTTTTTATTTTTATTTTTTATGTAAAGTGTAGATTGGACATTTCAAATCTTATATTTTAATTTTAATTTTTAAAAATTATCATCTTCCATCTCGGTTTCCATATCTACCAAACATATCACCCTTTAAGTTCCATCCTAATATTCCCTTCCTTTTATTCAGTTCCCTTCCTTTCCTTTCCCTTCTCAAACTTTCCTCGTACCAAACAAGCCCTAAATGTGAGGAAGGAGTAGGGAAGTGGATATGATGGAGGAAGTAGGTAAGATGAGATTTGAATATGATGCGAGAGAAAGATGATCAAACGGATATAGGAGGGAAAGACAATAGGAGTAGTCTTGCATGCCTCCTTTTCATGTCCTTTCATCTCTAAAAAAGTCATGCCTTTGTGTATTCCTTTTTTTAAAAAAAAATTAATATTATATAATAAATCCCAGGTTCTTAGCTATCCGGTTTGACCTATCGACCCTTGACCCAAGACCCGGACCAATTCGGTGACCAGTCTAGCTTTTAATAACCTTACTTTAGAATGTTGAATAAAGTGAAGATTTATAATTTGAAAATTTTACACTTTAAACCTAAAATAAATTGGGGGTTTTGTATAATTGAATGTAATTGATGATAAACAAGAAAAAAAATATTTGAATTAATGTTAAAATGAATAGTTGGGATTTTAGCATGAATTGACATTTTTTGGTCATTAATTCAAAACTTTAAATTTCCTTTAAATTTTTTGTAGTAAATTGATTGTTGTAAATTGATTATGGCTTCTATCTGAAGACTTGGGTTGGGAGTATTACATAATACTTTGCTTTGACGAGAGATATCTACTTTCCTCTTATTGTGCATGCTTGTATGATGTTTGTGAGTGATTTTTATATATATAGAACTATGAATTTGCTATTGGTTTATGATATAGACTATGAAACTATGGTTTTAATGAAATTGTTTTTATGGGACTTATTTTCATTGAGAAGTGGCTAGTGACATCAATATATAAATTGATATTGATTTATAGGGTTAAATACCTAATTTGCCATGGAATTATTGATAAGGGGGCACTCAGCACTCGGAAGTTTTTTTGGTACCAAATTTGCCCAAAACTAACAGAAGGTCAAACGAACATTTTCCACGTTGGAATTTTTTAGGTCAAATACCTAATTTGCCACAGAAGTATTGATAAGGGGGCACTCGCACTTGAAATTTTTTTGGTACCAAATTTGCCCCGAAAGTATAAAAAAAGATAGCAAATTTGCCCAAAACTAATGGAAGGTCCACGTAGGTCGTTAAAATGCCACATGGCTAGGAAAGAAACACAGTGGAGGTTGAGTCATATGCCAGATCATGTAACCACGTCAGCAACTCATTCATCTCTCTCTCTTCCCTCTCGCTTTCGACGGTTCGTGCTTCTGAATTTTCTTCCACTCCTTCACCCCACAGATGAAGGGTTGTCTTAAACCTTAGGAATCAAAGTCACTCCCTTTCGTGAGCTTGTACCCTTCAACCCACGGATGAAGGGTTGTCTTAAACCTGTTTTTGATGGAGGTGAGATTCCAACCTGTGTAGGATCTGAAATCAAACCTTAGGAATGAAAAGCGACCAGTGACAAATCGAGTCAACCTTAGGAATCGAAGTCACTCCTTTTCGTGAGGTGAGATTCGAACCTTTGCGGGATCGATGTCAAACCATAGAAATGAAATGCTAACCAAGTGGCAAATCTAAGTTAACCTCGAACTGAAGTCAATGACAAATCTGAGTTAACCTCGGGAATTGAAGTCACTCCTTTTCATGAGCTTGTCCGACCCTTCAACCGCCGAACCCACGGATGAACATTGGTTTTGACATAGGTGGGATTCGAATCATGCAAGATCTCGATACCAAACCTTATGAATGAAACGCTAACAATCATATCAAAAGCTTGAATTCTTATTCACGTTTTTGTTGACTGAGTACCACCTGTACTTGTTGCCCAAGTGCTCACTTGTGAATATTGTCCGATTATTATCCGCTTTGGCACGCACAAGGCCTCAGGATTTTGTTTTCGACTGGGCTTCATTAGGCCTATCAAAACGCATCCATAAGAGAAAGGTCTTCACACCCTTATAACAAGATCTGATGTCAAACATTTGGAATCAAAGTCTCCCCTTTCATGAGGTTGTTTCAACCGTTGAACCCATGGACCAAGAGTTGTCTTAAACTTGTTTTTGATGGAGGTGAGATTCAAACCTATATAGGATCTGTGTTAAACCTTAGGAATGAAACGCTAACCAAAGTGACAAATCTAAGTTAACTTCGGGAATCGAAGTCGCTGACAAATGCGAGTTAACCTCGGGAATCGAAGTCTGTTTTGTGAGCTTATCCAACCCTTCAACTGCTGAACCCACGAATGAAAGGTTGTCTTAAAACCTGGTTTTGACAGAGGTGGAATTTGAATCTTGCAGGATTTGATACCAAACCTTATGAATGAAACACTAACAATCATATCAAAAGTTTGAATTCTTATACATGTGTTTCTCACGACGGGTAACACTGTACTTGTAACAACCCAAGCGCTTGCTTGTGGATATTGTCCGCTTCGGAACACATAAGGCCTCACAGTTTTGTTTTCGGCTAGGTTTCATTAGGCCTATCAAAACACGTCCACAAGGGAAGGTCTCCACACCTTCAACCGCTAAACCCATGAACAAATGGTTGTCTTCATGCTGTGATACCAACCTAGTATCAGAGTGGCATTATGCTTAGTCCATAACATTAACATTCCATAATTAAAACTTGTTTTTAACTTTCCATAATTTAAGAAATCTATCAAGTATGAGAACATTTTTGATGATATCATTATAAAGAAATGGAATATCATGATTCATTCCCATTTGAGCCTGGCTCTATCTCATTACACATGACAAGGCAAATATTATCAGAAATCGAAACTGATCATCCAAGATTCAAACACCATGGGATAGACCACGACCTAACGAAAAGACACCATGATATTCTTCATGGCCTTTGCCCTTATGATGCATTACATATGTATCCCAATGCTTATGGAGCTATGATTAGTGGTGAAAGAATATCAATAAGTGTTGTAGGACCCAAATCATTATACCCCTTTATTAATATCATTACGGATAGCAATTAAACCTATTTTTGATAGAGGTGAGATTTGAACCTGTACAGGGATATGATAGAACCTTGGGAATGAAATGCTAACCAGTGACAAATCTAAGTTAACCTTAGGAATCAAAGTCACTCCCTTTCATGAGCTTGTCCAACCCTTCAACCGCTAAACCTACGGATGAAGGGGTTGTCAACCTGGTTTTGACAAAGATGGGATTCGAATCATTACCTTATAACATATCAAAAGCTTGAGTTCTTATACACGTTTCTGCTGACTTTGAGTGCCACCTGAACTCAATTCCTTTTCTTTTTAAAAAAGTCACCAAATCAATATAAATATGTATATTTGGAAAAAAAAAAAAAAATTTATTTTTTTTTTAGCATAATGCTATATATATATATATTTTTTTTTAAAAAAAATACTCCCTATAACTATTGACCCAAATATTTTAGTTCTTTTTAATAAAAAAAATAGCTTTATATATTATTGCAACAAAATTAGTTATTACGTTTTGAGTTCGATATCATTATTTGAATTTCAATAAATATCACATATATGTTTTCATGATAAAATATTGTTTAAAGTAAAAAATAAATACAAATCAGTAGTAATATTTTATATCACTTCAAAAAAAATAAATCATACTATTTATGATAGGTCTCATTTTTCAAATTTCAAACACTTGTTTTTTAAAAAATGGATTTATTTCAATAAAATATTTTGTAAAGTGGATCCAACATAAAATCAAAGATGATTTGGTTAATATTTTGTAAAGTGGATCAAACATAAAATCAAAGATGATTTGGTACCTTTTTAGTAAAAGTTATGAATCTGTAGCCGGGTGAATAATTAATTACATTATTCTTTGAAACATAATTCTCAAGATACCTATCAAATGGTTTCAGGATACAACAAGGAATGACGTTCCATTTTCAAGCTGGAGAATTCTGCAATATTAGGACAATTTAAGGAAAAAAAAAAAGATTAAAGTCAAGCAAAGAAGTGGAATTTACAGGTTCAAATGTTAATTCAGAACAACTTGATACAACATATCTAAAAAAAACACAAGGGACTGGTAGGAGTCCCAACCAGATTCTTATCACTGATAAGATCAACCTGAGAGACACATCTGACATAAGTGATGAGAAAGAAGAACAAAGCTAGAAGAAAACCATGGCTGACAAGATAACTTAATGCATTGTATAAATTGAACTTTTCAATTGTAGAGAAATAGTATCACCAAATAAGCAAGTTTCATCAAGATACATACTAGAGTTTAACTTCTCAAAATCTGGAAACATCATAGAATACTTCAGGAAAAGAAGTAATATAATTTTATTAAAGCTGATGAAATGCAATGTAGAATGAATTGAAAGTCCTGATCACCAGGTCATACTAATAAGGTCATTGCTATTTATGACTGTCCGCTAAATTGCAACTTCAACCCAAACAATGTCTTGCCAAAAAAAGGCAAATTGGAAAGAAATATACAAGACTAAAAATGATCAAGCTAAAAAGTTATAACTGATTTGTTTCATGAAATGTATAGCTACATTAGAATTCTAGAAAGCAGATGCAGTTACTCTTAACTTGTTCCAAAAATTATTTAACTAACAAGTTGTTTCAAGTTCTGAGGCAAATTAAATTCGCCAAAAGCATTGAGCAAACTATATAATTTTCTAAGGGTCACTAAGTTATTGAACAAGCCAACTCAACATGCTTCACTAATTACCTTAAGAATTTTTTCCAGAGAAGAAAAATTCTGACAGCATATGTAATAAAGTGATGAGGTAAAATCATACATGTCAAATTTATAATATCAAATATTACATCAATAGAAATATCTGCTGTATGTATAGAAGATACCATGCATATTGCTTCTTATAATTTCTCATGCATCACAGACATAAATAAAAGAATATAAAAAAATTAGAAGCTCAAGGCCAAAGTTTGACTGAATCAAAATTGGACTTTAAGACTTGAGAGGTCTACATGAATAAGAAAAATTCTAACAGCATATGTAATAAAGTTATGAGGTAAAATCATACATGTCAAATTTATAATATCAAATATTACAATAATAGAAATATATAGCTGTATGTATAGAAGATATCATGCATATTGCCTCTTATAATTTCTCATGCATCACAGACATAAATAAAAGAATATAACAAAATTAAAAGCTCAAGGCCGAAGTTTGACTGAATCAAAATTGGACTTTATGACTTAAGAAGTCTAGATGAATATGAAAGTCAAAAGCATTGAGTAAACTACATAATTTTTTTAATGGTGTCTAACTCAACATGCTTCACTAATTACCTTAAGAATTTTTCCAGAGAAGAAAAATTCTGACAACATATATAATAAAGTTATGTGGTAAAATTATACATGTTAAATTTATAGTATCAATATTACAATAATAGAAATAGATAGTTGTATGTATAGAAGATACCATGCATATTTTCTCTTATAATTTCTCATGCATCACAGACATCAATAAAAGAATATTAAAAAAAAAAAAAAAAAAGAAGCTCAAGGCTAAAGTTTGACTTACCTCTGGAAGAATCAAAATTGGACTTTATGACTTGAGAGGTCTAGATGAATCTGAAAGTCAAGTCCTTCCATATAACTTGCTATTGTTCAAACTTTGATCCAAACTCAATAGGATGCCCATGGTCCCTCAACATCAAATCCGAAACATAAAAAAGAAGGCTAACCTAGAAGATTATTAAGTTCTCCATCAACCTATTCTAGAAAATGAGAGAAAAAAGGATGAACCTCACCTATGGAGAATCTTTTGTAGAGGTTTTTAGAAGCAATTGATGTTTGAATTACAGGGAACAAGGAACTTGGAAATCTTGACCTCCATTGGCAACAAATTTTGCAACTTGTGCTGCAATATGGTCAAAGAGTTCCTTATTCAAAAGCTTGAATAAAGCAAAAGTGAACAACAATTCTTTTGGTAATAGGAGCTTACATCGATGAAAAGCCTTGTCGCTCCATCCATGATGTGCCTTCAAGCTTCCCAATTTCAATACAACGTTCAACAATTGGTAATTTTTACACCGGGGTATAGCGGCGTCTCTACATCACGCACATATTACCATATGCATGTGATTGATGAAAAGCCTCTTCTCATACATCACGAATAATGTCCTCTATGCGATCATCCATATCCGTGTCATTATCATTAAATGCCACTTCCCCATGTTGAGACCCACTTGGCATTTTTTCACCATGTCATACCCATACTGTATAAGTCTTATAAAATCCTTCACAAATTAAATGTGTGTGTATAACTTGAGGACTTAGTCGCCTCTCATTCAAACATTATACATAAGGGAAATAAAACTTCCCACTATCATCATAGGCATTTTGTTTAGCAAATTCTATAAATTCCCCACCCCATTTCGATATTCAACACTCGTCCGTAAAGCATTTATCCAACGTGATCCATAGTAGAATTCCTATAGATAGAAAGATTTAACATACATAATTCGAAAAATTCAACCTTGCATATAAAATAAGCCAATTACAAATGCATATATATGCTCAATGTCGGTTCTAACCTTTTTTTTTTTTTTTACGGTGAAACTTGCCCATTAAATGCATAACGAAGAATAACTTTTGGTTATAAATGTATCACAGTGAATCCAAGAAGCAAAATAAATGCATGACGAGGAAATTAAATGGATCGCATGAAAGTCTTATGGACTCATCTGTAGCATATAAATTCAAATGCATTTGCTGAGTCTTTCGTCTCCGACCACAAATGTTGATGTTGCAGACAACAAGAGTAACCTAAAAATACCAGAAACCCACAAGAACATTTCATCGATTTCGTTCAACGCATGAAAAACCCAGAACGAGAAGCAGGAAAATCATAAATTTATATAGCCGAAACACCTCTTACAGCTCGGTCTATAGACGTTTAGCTAAGGAACCAGAAAGTGAGTATCGAGAGAGCAACGAGAAGCAGTGACGAAGCAACCCACAAACACTGGAGACAGAACCTGAGTAATCACTTTCTGCACGACAAGAGAAGTTCAAAGAGGGAAATTTAATTTTCGGCTTGACAGAGACATGTTTAAGTATTTATTATTTTATTAAGACTGATTAATTATGAAGTATCCAGTCCTAAAGATATAATTAAAATTTTAAGACCGGAGGTTTAGAAGATTCTGGACCTAACATTCATTTAATTTTAGGACTGGATGTTTTATAAAACTTTGGTCCTAAAAGTCAAATACTTTTTAGACCAGTTAATTATAAAGCATCCGGTCTTAAAGGTCCTCATTTATTAACCAAACCAAAAAAATGAGGATTGGCTTTGGTGAGCACAAAGAAGAAACTAAATGAATAACATTAGAGGAAAATAGGAGAATAAACTTCTTTAATTATTGGAAAATATGAACAAAAAAAATACACAAGCTTAGTTCTTAATGCTTCATACATTACTGGAGAATATACACATACAAAAGAAAAACAAGCTAAAAATTATCAAAAACAAGAATCGACTAAACATCCTAAAGCTTATATCATCCAATGCCTTGGTGATATCGGCCAAACAACAATAATTTCCCGCCAGAGATCAGCAAGTTCCTGTCTTTGTTGCATCAGCCATAATGCATCATTGGAGGAAAGGGGAGAGGGGTCAGAGGTAGGCGCACTGGGGCCAACAGGTTGGAGAGGGGGAGCAGGAACCTCTTCATGGTCTGAAGGCTAGAAGGGGCTGGCAATTTCTTCTCCATCAAGAATATGGAGGAACTCAACATGCATGGTCGGCGGAAGGATGGAGGGGTGCGACAATCTCTTCATTATCCGAAATAACACTGGGTCCAATGACCCAAGACTCTTCGGTCGCAATAGAATGCACTCTCGCTGGAGGAGGCGCATCATATAACAATCTAAAGAAGGCACGAGCTTCAGGAGTAAGAGTACCCCTACGAGCGGTTCTCTTGTATCTAACCATGGTTTGAGCAGTTGGGGTAGAGAGCTACATAGTGTGGAGTTACGATGTAGTGAGGAGTTAATAAGGATAGAGATAATGTGAGGAGTTAATAAAGGCGAGAAAGAGTGATACGCAATTGGTAGATTCAATTGTCTACTTTAAGAGTGAATTTTATAAATAGGCGGTCCTAAAATTCTATTATTTATTTTTTCAATTCAATTACTTTTAAGATCGCCTTTTATAATATATCCGATCCTAAAAGTCTATTATTTATGTTTTCAATCAATTCAATTACTTTTAAGACCGACCTTTTATCTTGTATCCGGTCCTAAAATTCATTTTTTTTCAATTCAATTTTTTTTAAAGTAAGAATTTTTTCTTCAAAAATATTACTTTTAAGAACGGATCTTTTACAATATCCGGTATTAAAATTTCATCCTTTTCAAATTACTCAAATAGCAGAGTCGTATCCTTACACTCTGTTCAAATGAATGATTCAGAGTCTCTTCGGCTTCCAAATAAACTTCATCATCAATGCGTCTCATCGTTAAAGTTTACGCGTTTCACATTGTTCGGGATTGGTTCTCTATTTAAACCCGTTGTTACTTTATTTTCTTCACATTCTTCTCCATCAGTTCTACAACCTCCACCGTAATGGCTGCTTCACCACCATGAGGTCCTCCTTTTCCTCTTAATCCTCTTCCACATCCATACCCTCCTCTATTGCCTCCAAACCCATCATTCTACCAGATGATGCAGCACCTCCTGGCACACGTCAATCATATAGACCGACACTTGGACCAACTGTTTCAGGTCTATCATGCCATCAACAACAAGCTGAATGCGGTACTCGACACCAAGGATGTTGAGTACCATCCTTCAGATGACGACGTCTCTGACCTCTTCGACCCCTCCCTCCCCCTCCGACAACGATGGGGAGGAGTAGATGTTTTTATGTTTTTTTTTCTCGTCTTCTTTGCTACCCCGTAGGGCAGCATTAAAAAATGATAAATAAAATTTTAGTTTCCATATTCGATTGCCTTGTCCTTTTCATTATGTTCTTTTTTTTTCTGACAAAAAAGAAACAAACAAAACATTGTCCTCGTGTGTGATCAATATTAAAAATTCACATAATACAGTTAAGACCATACAAAACAAAAAACAAAAAAAAACAACCTTTACCTTATTCGAATAAAAACAAACACGGTGACAATTCTTCTCAAGGTTGGACCGTCGTTGTCGTTAGTTTTACCTCACCCTGATTTGAATATTTTCAGTGTCCTTTTCTTCCTTCTTTTTCCGACAAAAGACAAAGAAAAGGGAAACCAATAATGCTGCTCAAAACCAGGAGAGGTAAAAACGGCGACAACGAAGGACCTAGCTTGAGCAGAATGCCAGAACCTCGGTTGTCTTGAACCCTAATGATTTGTCTGAAAAGTAAGTCAAAATTTCTATTTAAAGGAAGACTATTAAGACCCGAGATTTAACAATTACACAGTCCTAAAGGTTAAGCCATATTTTTAAAATAAATGAAGACTTTTAACTTTGGACTTTTAGGAGCGGACAATAAACAAATATACAGTCCTAAAAGTCTCGCTATATAGAAATAAAATAAATGAAGACTTTTAAGACTGGACATTAAACAAACATATGGTCCTAAAAGTCTAGCCATATTTTTTACAATTAGACGAAGACTTTTAGGACCGGATGTTGAATAAATATGAAGTCCTAAAGTGTCGCCATATTTTTAAAATAAACGAAGACTTTTAAGACCGGACTTTTAACAAATATACGGTACTAAAAGTCTAGCCATATTCTTTAGAATTAAAAGACTGGACTTTTAGGAGTGGTCGATTAACAAATATACGGTCCTAAAAGTCTCGCCATATGTTTAATATAAATGAATACTTTTAAGATCGAACTTTTAACAAATATACGGTCCTAAAAGTCTAGTGATAGGCACAATTTATGTCATGTTTTCCCTATACTTTATCACTAAATTGTGTGGTAAATACAAGCTTAACTGCATCAATCCGAGCAAAAAGCCATTAATTTATGAACATAGGGAACTGAAGGATAAAAACCATTTACATCCTAAACATGTGCTAAGAAGAGGACAAAGTACGAGGTTTTATGAGAAAGACGTATACTATGCTATAGCATTCTGACAGCATAACAAAGTGCAATACAAGGCATCACTGAAGCTATAGCAAAGTAAAGGACACGATGCTATGCGGCATCTATTCTAATATTTTGTCAAGATTGTTTCAAGAAATAATTACGAAAGTCGAGAAAAGACAGGTAGATTGCCGACGTAACGGAATAGAAGATGCGGAGGATCGAAACTAAAAGATTTGAAGAATCCCGCAAGATCAAGAGAATCAATCTCTGTGTGATAGAAGATACGATGGATCTCGACGGATTTAGAAAGCCCGGCTTGCTTTGGAACTTGCGCCGCAAAAAAAACGATTATAAAAGGAAACAAAGCAAGCCAACCCTAGGCGTCATGCAAAGCCAAAACAAGATGTCACATTCGGCTAGACTCGAGAGAAGAGAGAGAGATTTCACGAAGCACGAGAACTTCCAGGAGCACCCAGCATCCTTCCTTGCAGTAAGACGGAGAGAAGAAGACGTGGAGTGGTGACGTGATAGGGCTTCTTCCACGCCGTCGGAACGTCGTCAAGCTTTCTACTTTTTGTTTTAATCTTTTGATCATGGGTCATTCTGTTATTACCTGTTTTGTGTGTCCCTCGTCAGTCATGAACTGATTTTCCTATGGCTGAACGAGGATGATTTCTTAAGTGTTAAATGAACCCAGTTCCAAGTTCTTAATTCAATAAATTCAGTTTGCTTATCAATGCATTAATTACTAGTCGATTAGCGAAAGCTAAGGGCTAGATTTGTGGCCTCGGCTTACTGGCAAGGAGTCGAGATTAGACCTATGAGAAACAATGATTGTTAAACAGGCTGGTGCAAGGCTTGACCTATTATTGTAGGCTTCAGGAATGGGTCTACCGCTCATAACCAATACATCCTGTTTTGTATCGGACGCGGAAGCTTCGATAGACTATAGACGGTCTTAAAAGGTAACATTTAAGACCGTCCTTTAGTAAACTCCAGTCTTAAAAGTAATAAACTTTTTGTTTAAATTTTTTCAATATTTTGTATCGGCAACAATTTAAGTCCGGTCTTAAAATATTTAATTTTAAGATCGAATATATTAAAATGCCGGTCTCAAAAGTATACATTTAAGATCGGTTATATTAAACACCGGTCTTAAAATTATTTAATTTTTTGTTTAATTTTTTTCAATATTTAGTATAGGGCACAATAAATGTCCGGTCTTAAAATTATAACCTTTAAGACCGTCTTTTATGTCCAGTCTTAAAATATATTTACCTAATATAATTAGATTAAGTATGCTAATTAAATTATTTTATATGACATTTTTAAAAAAATAAAAACACCCTAAACCATCTTAGTTAATTGATTTAATTCCCTCAATATATCTTTTACTTGATTATTGTTGAGGGAGTACCAATATAAATAAATTAGAAAAATATTGACAAATATGAGAAATCGGTCTTACATTTATTATCAAGATTAACTGTCCAATTAAATCATATATTAAGGGGGAAAAAGAAGGAATACCGTATAAAGGGATCCCATGTTAATCATTGAGTTATACAGATATTTTACATGAAGAATAAATTATTTAGATTTCTTCTGTTTTTTTTTAAATATATACTTATTTTCACTCTCGTTTTAGCAGAATGTTGCTTATTTCGACATAATATGAAACATATTAAAATTATAACATTTTAGCAAGGTTCAAAAAATACTGTACTATTTTTAAAAAATATAAAATTTTCTGCATGGTCGCTTTTTTTTTTTTTTTTTTTTTTTTCCGCCAGCCTATATGATGTTGATGTTTCATAGAAAATTGGCTCTCAATGGAAACCAACAAGCTGTGTTTTTCAGCAAATGGAAAAGGTAATAAGCTATCAATAATATTATAAAAAAAGGGGAAAAATCTATAAAAATATATTTAAAATGGGGAAAAGATAAATCAGGGAGTACAATATTACAAATCTCAAGTTAGACTTGTGGGAGGAATCTAAGATTTGAAAATGTTTCCAAATAAACAACCTGCCCTGATAACATTTGGGAAGCTAAAGATTGTCAATTTGCATACTAAAGTCGTTAATTGTAATTATTTGGTTGTTATTATCTATACCTAAGTAGTCAATGACGTAGTATTTGTGTGGTTTCAAAGTATGACCTACAAGATTATTAGTATTTGGAGAGCTCAAGTTGTTAATATGCATAATTAAGTTGTTAATTGTGATGCCCAAGGTTATTAAAACCGAACCTAGGTTGGGGTGCTTGGGTCAAAGGTTAGTGGAATATACCGAAGTCAAACCGGAGCTAAACCGGTGAGAAAGTGAAGATTTCGGGATTATTAATATGAAATTATTAAAAAAAGAAAAAGTCATTTTAAAAAAAAAAAAAAAAAAAAAAAGAGCAAAACCAAGTTATTGCCTGGACCAAACTAATTTGCCAGTTTTCAAGTGGAACCAGACGGTCTGGTTCAGGGTTAATAACCCTTGTGATGCCTAATCAATTTAAGTATAAATAATGACAACTTAAGAATTGTAATTAATAACTTCAATATACATATTGACAACTTGAAATGAACAAATGCTATTAGGGGCAGATTGGTCATTTGAAAATATTTTTAAATCTCAAATTCTTCCCACGTGTGTGATTTGGGATTTGTGATATGGACATCCTGATTAGTCTTTTCCATATTTTAAACTTATTTTTATGAGATTTTGTCCAAAAAAAAAACAACCACAGATTGAGGTTTTTGAAAGGGCAACAAGTAGTATAAGATTGACTTTTCATGGACGCGGGAAGGTTAAAAAAATACTCTTTGTCCAATTCATAACATATAAAATAATCAAATTTTGTGTAAGTTGGTTAAAATTAGATAAAAATATAAATATATATCTTCCAAAAGTACTCATATATATAAGAGACAATTTTATGTAAAGCAAGAAGTTGGTTAAAATCAGTACTCCTCAAATATTATTTATAAGGCAGTTCCAACATATTTCACACAACCCAATAAAAATAAAAAAACTTCATTAACTATACCATAAAGTTTAACAATTTTTCAACTTTACCCCATTTAAGTTTTTGTTATACTTGATGAGGGCAAAGTTAATACAGTAATAAATGAAAAATAAAATTATAAATTCATATAAAACATTTCTCTCTTTACCCTATATATAAGTCCGGAGGTGTAAAAGTCAATAAATATGTGAAAAATATATATTTTATCTTACAAAAATACCCTTGTGAATAAAGAAAGAGTGTGAATGAGACATAGCTAATGGGTACGGAAAAAATGTACACCATAAATAATTAATGCAGTCGTATATATAATATATAATTAATTGGAGCAAAAAAAAAAAAATTTGATCAAAATTTGAGGCATCTTTTAAGTATATCTTACGAATAGGATCAGGCATACTCCAAAAACTGCAGCTAACATATAAGATTAGATCGAGTAATATGCAGCTTATATCCAAACATTTTCTAAAATAAAAGGACTAAATTATACAAAATTCCCATCAACTTTAAGGCAATTGTATATAACCCCTGGAAATTTCAAAGTTAAAATTTAATCTTCTGACCTTATATATTTTTAGGCTAAAGTATATGTTTGGTTCTTTATATTTGATGTTGGTATCATTTTAGTCCTTTAAGTTTGTAAAGTGCACATTTGGTCCTTTAATATTAATACCGTTAGTCTGACATAACGGAAAATATTTACTCAACAATTTTAAGCGATAAAATGCTGATCAAGCATGCTTATATGTTATTATTTTAATAAATTAATATTTTAAATCTGATTAATTAAAGAATATTTAATCTTCACAGATCGTTTATGGTTTTTCACAATTTGTGAAAATTAAATATATTTTTTTGTAGAAGAAGATTAAATATTTTTCAATTAATAGGATTTAACATATTAATTTATAAAATACTAACATATAAGCATGTTTAATTACACGATCATCCCTTAAAATTGTTGAGTAAAGTATTTTCTGTTAAATCGGACTAACGGTGTTAATTAAGGGACCAAACGTGTACTTTACAAACTTAAAGGACTAAAATGATACCAAAAATAAACTTGAAGGACTAAACGTATACTTTAGCCTATATTTTTATTATTAACTCCTTTGTCATTTATTGATCGTTATCCTTTAACTAACATTGCAACGTCATATTAACATATGATGACACATGGTATCCCATGTAAATTACTGATTTCTTAAAATCCCCTTAACTTTGGCCAATTACATATAACCCCCATGAACTTTGATCCATTATAAATAACCTCCTGATATTTCAAATTTTAAATTTAACTCCCTTAAATTTAAATTTTTAAATGACAGGGAGTTATTTGTAACGGATCATAATTCATAGAAGTTATCTGTAATTGGTCAAAGTTCAGGGGGTTTTATGAAATTAGCAATTTATATAGGATGCTACATATGATGCCACATGTTATCTTTTAACTTAACGTGACAATTTTCGTTAAAAAGATAACAGTTAATTAACGAGTAGGATAATAATAATAATAATAATAATAATAATAAACAGATTAGCAAGTTGAATTTAAACTTTAAAATATCTCAGGAGAGTTACATGCAACTAGTCCAAAGTCAAGCAGGTTTTGTATAATTTTGCCATAATGAAGCTATCCCATTAGTTAATACATCTTTTACCTTCCCACCAATTGAAACTTAAGGGAAATAACCTCTTCTTAATATTGATGTTGCAAGTTTAAATCCTCTGTAAAGAATATAATGATACCCCTGAGTTATGATTAAAAAAGAAACTAATAATTAAAGCAATGTAGCCAAAGGTCAGTTTCATGAAAGGGTATGATGATCTTATAAATTGCGGTCTGGCCTCAACTTGGCTCATCAAATCATTCAATAACACAATCCAAAGAGAAGGAAAATCAAAAGAGGGCAAAAGTAATGGAGATTGGAAGGAGTCATTTGGGAAGAATGGTAATTATGATTGTCCTCACCCTTTTAGCAAATCAAGTTCATTCTTCAACCCAGTCTTTGGATCATATAACCCACTTGCTTCAAGCATACGTTCCTATTTCTTTCGTTGGTACTCCACACAATCATTTCTCCCCCAACCAAGACCGCGAAGAAATTAAAAGAGGTACCAAAAATCTCTTCATTCTTCAACTTTATTATGTTACTTGTGAATGGATTCAGTTTGGGTGCCCAAACTTATCAGATATAAACCGTTCAAATCTGATCAAACAATCTATATTTAAATTTCTTAACTAATAATTTTTAAATCAGAAGAACTCTATTAAACTTATTGTTTTTAAAAAAAAATTAAAGAAAACATGGACTATTCATATCAGATCTTGACGGTTCATACATAATCAGTTTGGATGTTTATCACCCTTGATGAGCACCAAAACTCATTTGAGTCATTTCTTTGTGATCAGACCGTTTGAAAGGTGTCAGAATATTTTAAAATAAAAAGATGTATTTGTTGGAGAGTCATATCTTATAGATTAAGAAATTTATATGAAGGGTTGTTTAGGGAGTTATAACATTAAAAGTCATCAATGTCATGTATTTTTGTTTTATCAGTTCCTTATTGTTTTACCAAATTTTTTAATTAAAACCCTATAGGGAAAAACTTGAATAATAATAAAAAAAAACAATAAAAAAAAAAAAAAAAACAAAGAAAGAAAGTGACCTGGCCGAATTAAAAAACAGGTGAAAAGATATGGTTTTGTTCGGCTACACGGCAAGACCTGCTTGGGAAGCCACTAGGGGAAGTTGTGGAGGTAATTAATCAAGTAGAACCTTCTGCGTCCATAGTTGTGAAGAAGATGGACATGCCCGCAACTGTTCTCCAGCAGAAACGACTTGATCACGCTGTGCTTCTATTCACAGACCACAATGACGCTACTTTTCGCATTTGTTGGCCTTAGAAAAGCTCGTCTGTGTTTTTATAAGGATGCAGAAAAACAAATAAGACACAATAATGAAAATTAACTTTGTGTGTTTGGTTTTATTTTCCGTCGTTGTTATGTGTATTTCGGCCTCTATATATATGTGGCCTTAAGTATTGTATGTTAATAAAGTATACATTTTGTGGTGGAGAAAAAAAAAACAACACAGAATGATGGTTTTATTTGGAAAACGAAGCTTGGATATGGTGTCTTTCTATGATTTATTTGGATAAACGAAACTAGTGTTATATATTACTTCACTCCTTAACATTAAATTAACATTAGACCTAGGTTATAATGTACTTTTCATTATAAATTAGATCTTATATAAAGAATTAGATGGAATATAAATTATAAATGTTTGGATCTTTTTTATTTAAAAATTTAATTCACTTTTTTAACCATAAATTAATTACATGTTTGTTTTATCTTTGTTTGTTTGTTTTTTTTTTTTTTTTTTTTTTTTGGCTCTCTATCATTCTCTCTCTGTCACTCACCTTCTCCAAAGTATGTTTCAAAAAAACAACAATATATCTTATACACATTTATTACTTTTAATCAACTTTGGTATATGCAATCCAATCATTTCTATTATCTTTGGTCCACATTATAAGGCGTGTTCTAGAAGGATTCTTTATATCATATTCCTCCGTCTTATTTATAAAACACTTCCAACATTTTTTCTTTTTCTTTTTTTTTAATTAATTACTTCCAACATTTTTCACTGAGACTAAGAAAAACCTTCAACCTCATTAATTTTATTATAAAATTCAATAACTTTCCAACTCTACATTCATGTAATATACAAAATACCAGCTGAGAACAAAGCCAACACAATCATTGTTGTCAAACTCGCTAGTTGACTCTCCGAATTTATCGTTTTTACGCTTCTAGCTAATAAAAACGAGTCGAGTTAGTGGCAAACTCGTGCTAGTCATAAATTCAGTTAAACTCACGAGTTTATACACCGAGTTTATCGTTTTTACGTTTCTAGCTTACAAAACCATGTTAATTTACTCTTAAACTTGTGTTAACTTTTGTAATTTTATCATGCTCAATGGCTTTATATAGAAATTTTATAGAAATTTCTTTATTAAATATGATAAATGTTGATGGATTTAATTTCAATTATTTGGATTTAAATATATTTAAATCAAATTGTTGTCATTTTTATATTTTAATTATTTAATAATACACTAGTAATACCTATTTAATAATAAAAGTGAACTCTTACGAGTTTAGTATTCGAGTTCATGATACGGGTTTACATCACATCACGAATTTGCTTAAACTCGTGAGTTTGACAACCTTGAACACATTAATAAGTAAATGGTTAAATTGTACATTCACATGAAAAATCTAATAAGGTGCCTTATAAATAGGGGAAAATTTTCTCTCTCATCCCTATAAATAGGATCAAAGTAGTACTATAAGTCATTTGGAAAGTCATTAATGTTTTTTTGCCAATTTTTTTCCTTAATCAACACTTAAATATGTTTCTTTGTATTTTTATCTCTCCATCAAAACCTCATCAATAGAAGTTAACTCATACAACTCAAGAGGGTGTAGGCGAGATGGTAAGGGTCTGCTAGCTTAACTTGTGGTCTCAAGTTCGAGCCCAAGGAATGCAGCTGCCTTGAAACTCTTGAGGGAGAGCTTTGCCGCCTTAACGGGTCCTACCCGGCTCGAATCCGGATTAGTCGGCCTAGTAGGGTTCGGATACCAGATGATTTACATCAAAAAAAGAAGTTGACTCATACAAGTTTATCAATTTAAGACAGATTTAATGAGTTAACTGTCATTTCTTTATTCTTGTGAATTAGTTGATAGTGTCTAATCGCAAGCATAAAAGGAAATAACTTATGTATAGCATCAGAGGGCGAGAGTACATTTTTGAATTAATTATAAGCACATATATGATGACTATATATTACTTATGTTAGCTCAATATATACTTCCCTGAATAAACACCACCCTTGTTCAAGTGATCCCATGTGAGCACAAGCATTCAACAAGCTTACCATAGTGAACTCACTAGGCTCAATCCCTTCTTCTTCTTACTGCATCCTTTGAAAAAGCTCTAATGCCTCCATTATCTTCCCGTTCCTTACATACCCACTAATCATTGAATTCCATGTAACAAAAGTTTTTGTAGGCATTTTATCAAACCGATTTTGGGAATCTTGTAACATCTCAAATTTTGGGATTTAGAATTTTAGAATAAGTATGAAGTTGATTATTGGAAATTTAGGCTTCTTTTTTCCCTTATTTTTTATTTTTTAGAAAAGAATAATTCAAATAAGGAATTAATTATGCCTAAAAATTTTAAAAATAATATATGATATATCGTTCTTATTTCTCGTTACTTCTATATTGCATGTGCAAAACATGTGATTTCTTTAAGATTGAACCCACACCTCACCTTTTCATACAACAATGGGATCTTATACTTATATATCTGCTGCAACACGAGGGAATGAGGACTGGATCAAAAACAAATTAAAAGCCCATGCAATACCCAACAAACCCCAAACCCAATAGCCCATTACACATGACTTAACCAAATCCATTATCTTCCATATTAAACCAAAAAAAAAAAAAAAAAAAAAAAGATAATAATAATACTCCATCTGTACGCATGGCTGCAACACGCTATCACAAAGAAATCATAGTAAGAGATCACACTAGTGGCTTAAACGGCGTTGCAGAGTCAGACGACCATACTTCTTCTTGCGTCAGTATCAACCCCATGCATCTCAACCTTAACGCTTTAAACCGTTGGGCATTCTTTTCATCGGACCAACGTGCTTATTTGCAACAGACTGGACCCTTAGGTCCTTATATATGTCGTTACTCCTGGATTTTCATTCCCATCGCCCTCAACTGAAACCAGAGCCAAGTCTGAGTCCGAGAAAGAGAGAAAAGTCGAGGAAGGAGGGGGAGAGTATAAACCATTTTCCCTTTGCGTTTGCATCGAAAAAAAGGGGTTCAGTTTTAGCAAGGTTCACAGCGTGCAAACAAGTAGGAGCTAAAGTAAGTCTTCAAGATATCTTCCTCTTAGTTTTCTGTCATCTTCCAACGTTAGAGGCTGTGTGTTAGGCCATAGAAAATGAAGCCATGTGTTGCTACAAATGGAACTGAAACAGGGAAAGTTTTTAAGTAATATATATATACCGCCGCTGCATCTTGGTTTATGGGCGTGTGTGTATATAATATATATATATATATATCAGCTATAGATTAAGGAAAGACCAAAAAATAAAAAATAAACATGCTGTCATGGGATTACACAAAAAAACGTAGTACTGTATGTGAATGAATATAGGTTTCGGTTCCTTATGTTCATTTTCGAGTAAATAATTATAGAGATATATACACACACATATATATAATCATAGATATACATATAATCAGAAGAGGAAAACGTTGTACCGTGTGAATAAATATAGATATAGGTATATCAGTAAGGTGTGTGTGTATATATATATATTCGTGGTCGCATGTCAAAGTGTATACACACACACATACTAATGATATATAAGAACGAGTAAGAGCCGTGAATATTTATATATGAATACACACACACACTAATGCTCTTTATATAAAGAAAAGAAAGGAAATGTAAAACCCCAAATTACGTATTACATATTGTGTCCGAAGACACGTAGTTTCTAGGAAAATTAACAGAGTTTGAGGTGCTACAACTCAAAGTAATGCGGAACGGAGAGCATGCACTAACGTTTGGACAATGAATAACTGATATAAAATGCCAAAGCAAAAGCTGGTAAATTAAAATATCCCAAAGGAATATTCATGTGATGCAATTTAAATGTGTATAATTTCAACTCTTGACAAAGTAATTACACAATCTTACATCATGACTTATCTATTCTTGTGGCTTGGAACCCAACTCAATCAATCAAACCTATTGGTCAGGACGGATGTTAGTCTAGTGGAAGTCTCCTCGTCTTTCTCGGCGACGTATGACTAAACCACATAGACCAACCCTTCCTTAGTTTAAGCACCAATAGTATGAACTAACTTTATTGGATTCAAGTGAGAACTAGTATCTGTTAAACTTCTTCCGACTTTTGTCCCGACCGGTGCCTCTTCATGGCTCCATCCATCGGTGCCTTTTCACAGATTCATCCATCGGTGCCTCGTCAGATCCAGGTTCCTTTCCTGAACTATTAGTCAAGGCTGAGATTCAATACCCATTGAATCTTATGTAACAGTTAACCTCATGCTCAAGTAATAGCAGTATATATGACAAATATTCATTACATTTAAGCATCAACCATACATAACACACAGCAGATGTAAGGTTACAACAATACATAGCACACAGCAAATATAATGTTAACAGCACAATAATACATAGCACACAACAAATGTAATGTTTGCAACGTTTGCACTAACCAGTGTCACCATAGCTCCTCGTGTCCTCAGCGCTAGGAAAACAATCCTATGACATTATCAAGACTATAACCCACATAAAGCTGAATGTACATAAACAGGTGACCTAAGCCCCATAAACTTAGTCACGGTGCATGACCCAAGACCTAGAATTGTCCACGACTTCATGAATCATTAAATCATATACATACATACAAGACACATCAGAGTTAAAGTTACAGTATGCGTACGTATCTTTCACAGCGTAATTACCAAAACGCTCGACTTTTAGATCCGACTCGGACTTCCGGATATCCTATAATGTTACCGTCGGATTATTTCCTTTTCCATGATATTATAATTAATATCACATTATCTAGAATAATATCAAAAATAATATTTTCACCTATTTTGACATTTCTACCCTTGGTGGATTTGTTATTACAATTTTGCCCTTACATGTTCTTAAAAACGCAATTGCTGGATTTTCTGGGCAAATTGTTCAGCAACTTTGAAAAAATCATAATTGATTCCAAAAAAATTGAAATGAGGTTCCATAAAATTCCTCATGACCCTTGACATGTCTATTTTCAAGGAAAAATATTCCCAGAAGTTAGAATATCACGGATCATTCCTAGGTTTTGCGTTTTCAAACACTATTCAAATTTAAATCCAGTAAACAAGGCTTATCTTCAAAAATCCATATCTCCTTGTCCAGAGATCAAAACGTTACATATTTTATATATTTAGAAAGCCCTACATGTCTACTTTATTCATGCAAAATTTTATGATTTAATGATTTCATTTCATATATAAAATAATAGCATCTATTTCCGTTGCCAGCACAGCCTTTAAAACTGGAAATTCTACAATTTTCACAATCTTGTTCCACTAACTCTAAAAATTATTTTCCAACATGTTTTTACCTCATTAGGCATTTTTTCAATGCAAGGAGGCCTAAAAACAAGTATAGGAATTTATTCTCTAATTTTCTAGATTAAACTACATTTATACTAAAAACTAAAAAGCTTAAAGACTCAAGCTCAAGAACAAGAGAGCGTACCTTTGAAGAACATTGCTTCTCATTTCTCCTTCTTGCTCCAAGAACTTCACTCTTCCTTAGACTCAATCACTTTGATATGAGTTTGGTGTGAAGAAAATGAAGAGAATTGCTCTCTATTTATAGGAAAAGTTCAAGCCAAATGTGGGCCCCATGTAACGTCCTCCAATTTACTTAACGAAATTACAAATTTAGGGTTGATCAACAACTAAGTAATGCTTCATTGCTTGCCAAAATATACAAAATAAATCAGAGTATGCAAAATGAGCCCTAACGTGGCAATATACAATCATCCAACGTATACCAGAAGATGGAAGCACTACTGCCAAGAGGAGTAGCCTAAGCTTCCGAAGTTTTCCCCGATGGACCCAGACGGGAATTATCACCTGGAAAAATGTGGTAACCATCAATCCAACTCATTACGAATACTAATATGTGCTAGTGAGGTGCCATGTGGAACAATTTATATAACATAGTATTTTAAAAAATATATATATATATATATATATATAATTTGCCAATATCCACATCACAAAATTTCATATCAGAAATTATGTATCACAGTTTTCATTAACACAATTCCCAAGATGCCTCCCACCAATCCAACCGAACCGCCTTATTTCCTCCGACTAGACCCATGGGCTAAGTTACATCCATGTTCTTCGGTTACTCAAAAGCTCATTTGGTCATGTGATGAGGACCGGCCAAAATCCTCGAGCACATGTCCCGGACCATGGGCCTTTTCCCCTCATTGAACATGTGGGGTGTCGTATGCCCTCATTGAACTAGTGGGCCAGTCCCTCATTGAACAGGTGGGACAATATAAAGCCAACCATCATGCATTAATGGAGGCCTCACCACGTGGTGGAATATAATATTTCATTTCCTCCCAATTCAACCCTTCCCATAATTCTCATAATAAATATCATAATATCAAAACTCTCAATTCTCATATATAAATAAATTCATAATTTAAATCACAAGGTTCCGCAAGGCAATTTATATAAAAAAAAATATTCATAATGATTTCACAAAATACTCACAACAACATATCAATATACATAACAAGTGGAAAGTGGTTACCTCTCGCCGTAGCTAACTATTATCACACTGCTCCTAATCCAAGAGTTCAAACATACGCCAAAAATCAATCTACCACAACCAATTCACTAACCATTAATATCTCTTTTAAAACTCTACATAAAAATTATAAATTATAATTTCATAAAATAAAATAAAAATATACAAATTATAATAATAAATTTGGAATGTTTGAAGTGGGCACATTATGACGGGATTGAAAATCAATGTGACCATTGTAAATATTAATTCTCTTTCTATTTATTACAATTAATAATACCCTTTTCTATTTATTATTAATAATTTCCTTTATTATTTATTCTCCTTTTTTTAAAAAATAATAATAATAATACTTTTTATTTATTTATTTAATTTATTACTATTACTATTCTTATTATTTTACTAATTATTATTACTATTAATTTAATATTTTTCTCTAAAAAGAAATAAAATGCATACCACACACGCATTCATATATATGCACGTTAGATGCCCTTAAAAAAAAAATCAGCAAGTGCATATTAGATGCATATATATATATTTACATTAGATAACACGCCATGCATGTATATACCTATACTTCCCATATATATGTAATATATACACACACACACACTTATTTCATGCTATAACATCCATATGTATATATCAGTAAGCTTCTTTTCTATATTAGCAAGCTCCCCTCTTATACACATATATTCACTCTCAACCCCACATGCTTACACATATATACTGTTCAAGTTTTTTTTTTTTCTCTTTCATATATATATATATATATATAGACAATGCACGTGATGCTTATATATATGTTTTGGAACCAAAAGTTCAGCAATGTATTAGCTAGTTTTCTGTACAGTGACTTTTTGCTTCAGTTTCCTTTCTTCTTCTTCTTCTTCTTCTTCTTTTTTTTTTTTTTTTTTTTTAGTGTTTGTTGATCATTTATATGGATGACATCAAACAAAGTTTCCCATTCCCCTTTATGCAGAATATATATACACATGGTATATGTATGTACTTGAATGAACTAACTAAGCTCTTAACACACACACACATGCTTGACAATAGAACTTCCTTCTCTCTTATATGGGTGCAGTTTTATATCTAGATACATAAGCGAAAAAAAAAAACCAGCAAATTAAGTTTTTGACAGCAAAAGCTTCTGGGTGTTTAATACTAAACTATTACGTAGAGGTATATTCATAACAGCTAAACCTTCTCTATTTTGGGACTCAAAATCAGAGCAAAAGCTTCACATTGGAACCCACGAAACTAGGAGATGAAGGACTTGAAGACTTACCTATGTTTTTGGCTTGAAAACTGATCCTATATGATCTCAAATGCCTCTGTTTTGACTGGTTGAAAACAGAGGGGAGGAGTTTCATTTTTGTCTCTCTCTCTCTCTCACCTTCGCCTTTCTCTCGTCTCTCCCTCTTGGCTCTCTCTCTCTGTTTCGTTTTTGAATGAGTCAAGGAGCAATAACATTTATAAGAACCTAAGGGTCCAGACCGAGGGAAAAAGAAGGACCGTTGGGTATATGGTGTGGACGTTGGGCTCGAGGAGTATGGGAGGTCTGGATTTTCGATGGAAGAAGCATGGATGTTCTTGTTTTCATGCCGATTTACGTGCTTTTGAAGAAGACGTTATGATCTGATGGCGTGATCTTCTTCTGCGCTTTTGGTGACTGAGATAAGCCAACGGTTTAATGAATATAAAAGGGTATAAATATATTTATATGTTAAGAATAAATAAAAAGTATTTACGTGATGGCCCATCTTCTTGTTGTTAAGAATTTCATCACGTTCTGGGTTAAAAAGTATAGGTAATGGGTTGATTTAATGGTGGGTTTTGTCTAGTTGAATGAATAAATTGAGGAGATGTGTGGCTTTCACGTGATGGGCCAATAGGATCAATTGAATTGGGCTTAATGAATGCATGATAGAGGAATATGGATACATAGCGTTTTGGTGGTGCCATGGCTAATGTATATTTATATAACTTGGTGTCTCAATTTAATAATAAGAGGATGGGTGTTCCAAAATTATCTCTTGCAAATTGGATAAATATTAAAATTTAATCTATAATTCCATTTAAGGATTTTCTTTCTTTACTAAATTTCTTTTGGCCTTGAAATATTATTTTTAAAATATTTATGCCAAAAAATTTTCCCTAATTAGTTATCCCTAATTTATGGGAAAAAAATATGTCTTAAATCCCAATAATTATTCTCCTAATTATTTTAAAGAAAAATTTCATATTTAATTTCCATAAAATATTCCAATTTCAAATCCCAAAATTTGGGATGTTACACCCCACCTGGTGTCTCTCCTTCCCTCTCAATCCTTGGATCTAAACTTAGTCAAGAAGTCTTAATCTCCTCCATCCACCTATGCTAGAGGACTTTTGGGGCTCTTGTGATGTCGTCCTTATGATGTCATCTTGATGACCTTATCAAGGCTTAGGTGTCTCCTAATGCCACATGTCCATGCCCTATTAGTTTGTTAGTTAATCATGGTCATTAGTGCTTTATTAATTAAGCTTTATGCAATTTAATCCTTACTTAATTACTTCCATTGTCTTTTGTCAAGTTGAAGACATATGCTACTAATCTTTATGTAGCACAAGCTTAATTTCCAATTAGCATTTCTAATTTGTTCTAATTTAATTAAGTGTCTTCATAACCTTTTCTTATTTATTTTTTTGTTATAAATTAGCTATCACATTAAATAGCCTTTAAGTGTAGTCTCATAATTAACCATTGGTTAATTAATTGCAAAATGATAAGAATATAATCAATAGATTATAATCCTTTGAGACACATTCACCTTTGTATTTTTATTTGCCAAAATGCAATGTTTATAAGAATTATGAAAATTAGGGTATTACAGGAAACATGATTTTTGTTCAGATTATATATATATATATATATATATCTCATAATAAAACATATTTTTATGGTATTAATATTATAAACTCCTAATTTAAAGTGTTAGGATAGCCTCGAGAGTTTAAAATAATTATAGAAAAGTAATAATTAATTAGTAGAATAATAATAATGATAAAATAAATAAGTATTATTATTATTAGGAAAGGAAATAAGTAATAAAATAGATAAATAAATGATAATAAATAATATTATTATTTATTAAGAAAGGGATTAAATAATAAAGAGAATTATTAATTAATACTACCTCCGGTCCTAATTATAAGAGCTAGTTGACTTCTTTGGAGAGATTAAGGAAGTTAAATAAGATACTTAATTATTTTATATATTGTGTATCTTTAGATTATTTATTAGTTTATTAGTCAAACTAAATAGTTTGAAGAAAAAAATAAAAATAAAAATACTTTAAAGTAATTTAATTAGCTTCCTTAATCTCTCCAAAAAAGTCAATTAACTCTTATAATTAGGGCGGAGGAGTACTAAATAGAAAAGGGTATTATTAATTAATAATAAATAAAAAAGGGTGTTTTACTAAGGGAGTTTTAGGGGTTAATAACCACTTTTAATCCTCTAAAAATAATTCGCATAGTTAGTTATCTTGCGACACAAATGATGACTAATGACAATAATAAATGTTTATAGGCATACCTTGACACCTCGATTGATCCCAACACCTTCGGACAAAGTTAAGGATTCAAGCTCGAGATGGGTAACCATTTTCTTTTTATCTTGTATGTATGTATTCATGTATGACTAACCATATTTGCTAGATAATTTTCATATGTGCATCCTAGCTATGGATTAGGGCTGCATGTCCCATAGGGTTGCGTGTCCTAAAATACGGCAGCATGTCCTAAAGGGCTACGGTCCTTGGCCGTTAATTGCAGTTACGGTGTCACTTAATTATTTTATGATTAACATGTGATATGTTATCATTTATATTTCATACTTGCATATAAGATTAACTGTTATCCCTGAGGTTCATTCATTTGAACTCCATGTCGCATGACATAGCTATAAGGGTTACAGCAGAAGGAACTTTTTGGAAAAATATGAGTAAATGAATTGTATTTTATCGTTTATCATTTGTTTACTTTCGGATTGATGTATTAATATCCCCATATGGGATAGATATCGCCTTTGGAAAAATTTATCCTCATGTTTTTAAACTAAGTTATTTTAATAAAGTTTTATTTCATAATTAAGTCGTCCAAACTATTTCGATACTTCTGTACTTAAACTCTGATAAATAAAGATGTATTAAGGATGGTGTCACACATCTTCAATTTCCCTGCATTTCACAAGACCCATGATCATTGAGTTCCAAGCTACAATGTCAAATTCCAATAGACCATTAAACAATCTCCTCGCTTCACTCAAAAGCCCACTATTCCCATACATATGTATCAGACAATTGCGGATAAACTCGTCATTTTCAAGACCCAATTTTAAAACTCTCCCATGAAGCTGAGCTCTTCATGGACAAGACCCATTTGAGCATAGGCCTTGAAAACCGAAGGGTAGTTCAGTCGTTCAGGTTGAATCTGAGTATAAAATTTCAACGAGAAGTGAGACTGCGCTTTGTGGGGTCGAGCTAGGAGCGAAGCATCAAATGATAGTGTTCCAAGAATAGAGATTTGGGTTGGTAATTCGAGTGAAAAGCAAGTAGGCATGGTTGGTATCCCCAGAAGGAGAGGCTCAAAACGCGACTAGCGGCGGTGTCGGAGCCACATTGGGACAAGTGTCTGCGGTTGCGAGACGGTAAATTTTGAGTTTTTTTTATTTTTATTTTTAAATAAATGAAAAAAGCACCGATCGATCTGATTTCGTTCCATGGCGACGTTCGGGCGCAACAACATCAATGCCAAATTGGTGAGCGAGTCTTGTTTTGATTCCTTTTCTTTTCCCTCTTTTTGCTACTGAATTCCATTTTCGATGATGATTTTACTTTATAATACTTTTGAACTTTTGGGTTGTCTAAAACCAGGTTCTCCTTGGGGACATGGGTGCCGGAAAATCGAGCATCATTTTGCATTTTGTCAAGGGTCAATTTCTTGAATTCCGGGTTTGTTTACCTCCTTTTTGATTTCTTTGTTAATTTGGGTACTTCTTGCATATATGTTGGAGGAATTTACTTGTTTGTTTGCTAAAAAATTTCCCAGGATTTGTTACATATGATGGTTTCTTGAATTACTCTACCACGGTGAAATATTGTCACGTCTTGTACTTAGCTGATTCATGCCGTGTTGACCTAAAAAGCATTTCAGGAAACTAGATTTTCTAATTACATTTACCGAATGGAATCCTATCATTTTTGAAAGACATGAATTTGAAACCTATAATAGGTTCAATGAGAGAAGTTTCAATTCAGCTAGCTATTAAATTTACAACCTAGTATGCCAGTTGTTTTCTTTTTGAACGTGAAAGGAAGACGGTGGCGTTGATTGTAGTGATTTTTGTCCTCAAATTGATATTTTGTTAACCCAACAAAAGAAAGGGGACCGCGGGAGCGCGGGGAAAATTTGTCTTCTCATTAATTTGTAGTATGCATATCAATAGTTTGGCTTTTTTGGCTCTCATGCGATATATTATGCCAAAGCCCGATGCAAACAAAATCATACCGAAGATTCTTTTGCTGAATGTATTTGATCTATTGCTGCTTGCGAGGAATCTACAATAAGAGCTGCATTTTTCGAAATGTTGGCGGTAAATGATGCAACCGTCAAATTTGAGATCGGGATATCATTTGGACGGGAGAGGTACCATAGTTTGGCTCCCATGTACTACGGAGAGGGGCTGCTTTACATTATCATTGTCTATGACATTACAAATAAAGTATGATATCTTCTCCTTTGGATGCTTAGTAATATGTATTGAAAGGGAAATAGTGTTATTCATCGATTAGTTGTCTTCTTGCATGTGCTTCAATGTTAAAATCCATTTCTTGTTTGTATGATTTCATATTGGAAACTGTAAATCATGAGATAAGTATAGGGATTTAACAAGGTTATTGCTTAATAAGTAATAAAGTCATAATTGTAATTTTCTTCTTTTTTTTTTAGTGTGGAATTTGTTAGTTCTCTATGTGTTTTGATGATAACTGACAATTGCAAACGCAAGGTGAAGTTTGTCTTTGGTAAGTTGAAAAACTTACTGTCAAAGGCAAACTCAAGTTTTGGTTTCAAAACTCGAATTTTAACTTGATAGAGAATAGCTCGGTTTTAATGAACTAAGCAAAACTCCAATTTCCATTTGGAAACTCGAGTTTTGGTCTTACAAAAGAGCACTCAAGTTTTTCACATTTAGACAAACTCTAGTTTTCAGCACACGAGACTCTTCAATATTTTTTGAAGAAGTCAAAACTCCGATTTCCATTTGGAAACTCGAGTTTTAGTCATACGAGAGAGTCTCCAACATTCTGAGCTTATGAAAACTGCAGTTTTGATATGAAAACTCCAGTTTTCAGTTTGCCATGAGCTTTCTAGGTTTTTTATGTTTTGAGAAAACTCGAGTTTTGGTTTGGAAACTTAAGTTTCGTCTGGAGAAAGTTTTCAAGTTTTACTCAATTTTCGAAACCGCCAATTTTCATGGAAAACTCCAGTTTTGACTTGGCATAGATTTCTCGAAGTTTTCATACTTAAATGGAAACTCGAGTTTTGTTTTGGAAACTCAAATTTTGGCCAAGCAGAGCTTTGCTCTTTTCAAGGTTTTGAAAACCGCCGGTTTTCATGGAAAACGTCGGTTTTAACTTGACATAGATTTCTCAAAGTTTTCATACTTAAATGGAAACTCGAGTTTTGTTTTGGAAACTCGAATTTTGACCAAGCCGAGAGCTTTGGTCTTTTTCAATGTTTTGAAATCTCCAGTTTTGGATGAAAACTTCAATTTTGATGTTTTGGACTAAAATTCATATTTCATGTTAAAAGTCAAAAACTCGGTTTGGAAATGGAAAATCGAGTTTTGAATTCCATTCAAAACTATGGTCCAAAGCTCAAATCACGACGTTCCTCTCTAGAAGAAGGAAACTCGATTTTAGTTATGGAAACTCGAGTTTTGATATTAGTGTACAATGACAAACTCCAGTTTAATGAACAAACTCGAGTTTTGTCGCTTGAGTTTGAAATTCAAATCTGACGAATTTGTGAAACTTTCTTGTTTGATCTTAATACTTCCTATGTTCATTCATTAATATTCCTAGCTATGTTTAACCACTTTGTTAGTGAGTTTCAGATGATTTACAGTATATTAAATGAAGATTTGAACTAAAGCAAAAAATGATGTCAGTACATGAAATGCAATGTTCAGAAAACTTGCATCCTTTTGGACAATCATTCTGCACACGTTGCAAAGGGATTAATGTTTCCTTTCCACATCCAGTAGCTACTCTTCCAACGGATTAAACGTCAAGAAGTCAAGCACAAACATATGTGCAATTGGATTAAGCAAAGAGTAGAGAGAGAAGAAGACCTAAGCTCATCCTAATTCTACCTGAATGTCTCCAATGATTACATTAGGGATTTTAACGGTCATTTAATGCTCTCTTGATATAAATAGAGTGGTATTCAAGTCTTCTCAACAACCAATCTGCTGAAAACAAATTGCATTCAAGTTTACCAACTACTCTTTCAGTTTTCACTTGTAAAGTATCTTTTGATACATTGATCTTCAGTGTTCATCTTTATCTACTCTTAGAGAGAAATTCTTTATTGAAAATCATTTATTGTAAGAATCTCAAGTTAGAGGACTTGGAGATTGGGTTATTGATTGCAACTTGTAAGGGGGAGTAAGTTCTAGTGAGAGAATTACTCTTGAGTTACAGAGTGTGTAATCAATTGATATAGTGAAATCCCAGAGTGTCTGGGGATTGGACGTAGGTCAAGTGGTTGGACCGAACCAATATAAATTCCTTGTGTCTTGCTCTTCTTCCCTTCTCTGTTATACCCTGTTTTTTGTATACTAAAACAGAGTTTCAAAAAAGAATTTTAAAATTCCCAATTTACCCCCCTCTTGGTGATTTGCTCCACTTTCAGAATTGTGGATGATTGAGTACTTCAATTTTTCCTTTTCTTCTATTGTTGTATACATGAGATGGATTTCTGGACTTAAGTTGAATTCGGTCTCCAATCATTTAAGAAGATTGACATGATTGTTAAGTAAGCTATTCTTATTTTTCTATGTTAAGTTGAAGTTTTTCCCCCTTTTCTTGTCTATATTCTTTTGTTTTTTTAATGCATTTAAAACTTTCTTTAAAAAAAAAAAAAAAATCGGGGGGCAGCCCTCGAATCCCCTAACTAATTGTACGGACACAAACATAAAATCCTAGTTCCAAAAGTGTATATATTATTTCCTAGAATCTGTATTTTTCAAATGCAAATTGCTCCAAAAGTGCAGCTAATGATAACTTTGACTTTTAGGCTTAAGTTTCACCAACTCAAAATAATTTGCTTTACAAACGAAATAATAGTATTCATGGGTCTGTGCGACATATGTTCCAACCACATGAGCAACGATAATTCCTCCTAATTATAATGATATTAAAAAGCTAAACATATAGCTAAACATAGAAATAGGAGGAAATCTTATATAAAGTCTGCTTGAAATAGGGAAATTCTAAATTATGGTAGTAAATTCAATAAATCCTAATTAAGTTATCGACCCAATTTAAAATTTTAAAATTTAGATTAAATGATGTTACTAGCCTCTCACAGTCTCCTCTCTCATCTTAAAAGAGTTTCAATACTTTTTAACTTACTTTTACAATAGGTGAAAGTATATATATAAACATTAATATATAACAAAATAAAATATGATTAACTTAGATCAAAGAATTTTTGTTTTGTGGAAGAATGATCAGGAATAATTCAAAAAAAAATATATCATCCTCATTATTAATTAAATGATTTCTACTAGAACATTGAGAATAAGAAAATTATTTTTTACTTGATTTTTTGTTCATTAAGAAAAAAGGTTAATATAAAAAATAACTTGTTTGATATAGCAAACTGCATATCAAAGATTTTCATTAATGATTTTTTTAAAAGAAAAGATATATATTAAATTTTTTTTTAAAAAAAAAACCTATATATCACATAAGTAAAGCTGGCATTGATTATTGAAGATTGCTTATTATTATTATTGACAAAAATACTAATTTGAGTTCTTTCAAAAACAAAATTTTATTCAAAATATTTAATAAAAACATTTAATTGATAACGGAGCTATGCATTTTTTTTAAACTCAAATCATTCTTCGAACACAAAAACTCCTTTGATTTAAATCAATCATATTTTATTTTATTATATATTAATGTTAATATATATGCATATTTATTAAAAGACTAAGTTAAAGAGCAATTAAATTCTTTCAAGAGGAAAGATGATAGAGAAGTTAGGAGGGCATGATAAAGTCAATTTATCTATATTTTAAAATCTCAAATTGAGTCTATAACTTAATTAGGGATTTGTTGGGTTTAACAACTTGATTTAGAATTTCTTTATTTTTTTGATACACTTAAGGAAAACCAAAAACAAACTAGCCTTTATCTATCATAAGCACCTCGCAAGTTCGTATCGATGCGATAGAACGGACGATGTGAATCCCGCAACGCAGAGAGGCCCGCTTTAGCTAATCGCCTACTGACATTAGCCCATCTGGCGATAAGTTGAACTTCCACGATCCACTCTCGGTCCAACATCCCACCAATCTCTGCAACAAGTTGGTAGTCTTCATTGTTATCGTTTGGCGGCCTCTTTAGCAGTGCAGCAACATCAGTGGAGTCTGTTTCCAGGATAACGTTTCGGACTCCCAAGTCCCAAGAGAGTTTGAGTCCGTGAAGGCACCCCCATAATTCTGCTGTCAGGCAATCCCCTTCGTCCCCTTTGTACATGAAGGCAGATAGGAGCTCACCATGTTCATTCCGCAAGATGCCACCACTGGCAACGCCTGGAGTCACCGTCGAGAATGCACCATCCGAATTTATTTTCACCCACCCAGCCGGCGGCGGACTCCATTTCTCCCACTGAGCACTGTCGGACGACCTCCTTGCTGGGCCTGTGTTCAGTCTACTTCGCGCTTCTCTCATGTTACTGAGCAAGGCAGATACATTGGAGATGATCGAGTGATTCGACGTTGTTTTGTCTTCAAATACGATGAGGTTGTGCCTTCTCCAGAACCACCAGCAGGTAATAGCAAATTGTTTCCTCCACGCTTCCTTGGTTTGATCCACTCCGCTTGGCTTCAAATTCCAACTCAGCCACTAGTCAAGGGGCAGGGAAAAGAATTTCCGATGAAGCCTTGAGGGGACGTTCTGCTTCCACAAAGCATGGGTATTAGTGCAATCCCTAAGTAAATGCATTAGGTCTTCCTTCGCCTTGCCACAAACCAGACACCCATCATCCACACACAATCCCCTTTTGCGTCTCGCTGCATTAGTGAGAATACGTTTCTATATGACCAGCACAGGAAAATTTTACACCTCTCTGGGACATTTAGTTTCCAGACTGTTCCCCAAATAGGATTCAGAGATTCCTCATCCCGAGTGAGTGCATCATATGCTGATTTGACGGAGAACATTCCACTCTTGCTCCACTTCCACCTCACTCTCTTGTTTGGCATTTCCTCAATACCTTCATGCACTTTGTTCCACGTGCGTTTTATCCCGCTCCACAAGTTGGACCCTCGCTTGTCCATGTCAATTTTTGGTAAAACATCCGGCCCACAACTGTATTTATTCCGAACAACCCTAACCCAAAAATCCTCCCTTCTGGCTACTAGATTCCACCCAACCTTCATTAAATAGGCTTGATTATACTGAGTTGTATGTCATAACCCCAATCCTCCTCTAGCTTTGGGTTTACAGACTGTATCCCAAGCTACTAGTGGAATTTTCCTTTGATCTTCCGTACTGCCCCACAAAAATTGGCGATTACATTGGTCTAACGTCTCGCACGTCTTGGCTGGCAAAAGGGACGTTTGCATGACATAACTTGGAATCGCCGTAGTAACGGATGAGATCAACGTGGCTCTACCTGCAGAAGATAGCGATTTAGTTTTCCATGCAGATAGTCTCAACTTCACTTTATCCACCATGTAGTGAAAGAATTCCTATGTTATGCGCTTGTGATGAAGTGGAACTCCCAAATACTTGCCCAAGTCACTAGTAATGGAAAATCCAAGTGATGCACACATCTCCGTCCTTCTAACATGATGCACATTTTTCGAGAAAAACACTCTAGTTTTCTGCTGATTTATCTTGAGTCCCGAGCTTTCACAAAAAGACGTAAGACATCTGTTTATTATATCAACTTGATCCATAGAGGCTTCTGAAAATAAAAGAATGTCATCTGCAAAGAACAAATGAGAAATGGGAGGGCCAGACCGGGTAAGTCGAATTGGCTTCCAGTCTCCTTCCTGAATAGCAGCTTGTATAAGGTGGGCCAGTTTCTCCATGCATATGACAAACAAATACGGTGACAATGGATCCCCTTGTCTAACACCCCTGGTTGGGCGAAAACACTCCGCTTTATCTCCATTCCATAGAAGCTGCATGTGAGAGCTAGAGATACACTGGCTAATTAGATCAGTAATGCTACTAGGTAGGTTGAGCTCCTTGAGGCATTGTATTAGGAATCTCCAGTTCACCCGATCATAAGCCTTTTCTAGATCAATTTTGATTGCTAGAAAGACTTTCTTCTGCTTCATGCTTCTCATAGAATGGATAACTTCTTGAGCCACAATAATATTATCACTGCTATGTCTTCCAGGTACAAAGCTACACTGATTGGGGGCTATCACTTGGGGAAGAATAGGCTTCAACCTGTTCACAATTATTTTGGAGAGGGTCTTGTAGATAACATTACACAAGCTGATAGGTCTTAGGTCCCCCATCGTCTCTGGGTGATCTTTCTTCGGAATGAGCACTATTAATGTGCCATTGACCTCGTTTAAAACCTGTGGATTAGCAAAGAGAAGTTTAACATACTTTACAACAGACGAGCATATTGTGGTCCACTGGTTCTGGTAAAACAGGGCATTAAAGCCGTCAGGACCACGGGCCTTCAAGGCACCCATGCTAAAGACAGCTTCTTTGATTTCAGCATCCGACAGCTCCTTCCCGCACCATCGTACGAGACTCTCCTCCACACACGGATAAGACATGGAGTACCTTAGAGCTGGACGGTCCATGTTATCCTCAGTTAGGAGGCTAGAGAAGAATCGAGTGGCCATGTGTTTAATAAGGGATGTATCATATACCCATCCCCCTCTGTATTTTTTATAGCCTCAACCCGTTGAGATTTCCGACGACGATTAGCCCGGGCATGGAAGTACCTAGTATTGCGATCTCCATTAACTGTCCATTCTGCTCTAGCTTTTTGTGCCCAAATGAGGGACTCTTGAAGAAGCACAGCCTCCAGGTCCTTCCAAATGGTTAATTGCAGATCCTCATACTTCTTCGACCATCCATTACGGGCAACAATCCTATTGATTCCATCCATGCGACGCATAAGGTGTTTCTTCCGACCCTCCGTATGTCTGAAAATTTCCTTATTCCACCTCGAGCAAGCCTCAGAGAAATGGGAGATATTCTGCACCCATGCATCATCATGTTTCCAGGGCCGTCTGACAAACTCATCAAACTGCTCGTGAAGGACCCAGGTAGCAATGAATCGGAATGGTCTGTTAGGCTTGTGTATCGGGCAGCGAGTCCGTGTTGAAAATGTGACCTATGATCTGATTTATAGAAAGGCAAATACGTAACTAAGGCGTTAGGGAACGCATTAAGCCACAGGTCATTAGCGAGCATTCTATCAAGTCTTGCTTCCGTGTTCCCATGTTTCCAAGTATATTCAAGGCCAACAAAGTCAACATCCCTCATCTCCAGTGAATCCCGCCAGGCGAGAAAATCACGGTCAATTGAGCACTGAAAAGTGGCAGTGGAACGTCTCTCACAGTAAAGGAGCGTAGCATTAAAGTCTCCCCCTAAAATCCAGGGTCCCTGAATCGAAGATGCTAGACGAGTGAGATTATCCCATAAGACCCGGTGAGAAGCCCTAGCGGGGCTTGCACAAACCACAGTGAAGCTCCAACTACTGCCCATTGATCCAACCACCTGCAAATGAATAAACTGGTGATGACGTTCTAATACAGTAATAGAGGTGATCGTGTTATCCCATAGGCACCAGATGCCACCACTATATCTCTCGGCATCCATTAACTCAAAATTCGGGAACCCCAGCTGACTGGCTCTCCTCGTAGACATTGCCGGTGAACACCTTGTTTCCAAAACAGCCATAAAGTTCAAATGATAGTGAGACTTGAGGTCCTGAACAAGAGCAATAAAGCTACGTGCCCCAGTTCCTCTAGAGTTCCATATTAGAAAGTTCATGGGGAAACAGTAGATGTGGGTTGGGGTTTGGCAGCCTCCCCCTCGGTCTTATCCTGATCAACCATATACTCATTGGCATGTTGTGTATCCTCCTCATGGCGTTGAGAAACCATCTCAGCCTCCATGTGCCCCTACGTTAGACCTTCTAGATTATTGCACGCCTCCTTTAAAAATACCACAGGGCTCGGCTTGAGTGAAGAGACACCAGGTCCCCCTCCAACTGTGGGCCCCTCCAAGGGAGGTATAGCAACTGCGCTCAATTGAGCTTTGGACACCTGTAAAGAACTAAAAGAATTCGTGGTTATAGCCCCATTAACGAGGCCTACCATAGGTCTCGGCTTGAGTGAAGAAGCACCAGGGCTCTCGCCACCTGTGGGCCCTTCCAAAAGGGAACTCGCCACTGCACTCGTTGGGGCGTCGGACACTTGCAGAGGACTAAAGGAATTCGTGCTTTGGGCCCCATTACTGAGGCCCACTAGTGGGTCACGCTGGACTCGGTCACATGCGGGTGGCCTGTTTTCTTTCCCTTTCACCTTTCCCTTACTTGAGCTCTTCCTTTTAACACCCACCTGCACCCACTCAGATTTTTGTGGGCCAGGTTTCTTAGTCAACTCCCCTTTTGAATGGGACAATCCCATTCTGAGATCATTCTGCACCTTATCCTCCCGCATATCTCTCGCTTTCTCAGCAAATCCCTGATCTATCGCCCTAGACATATCCTCCTTCCTTTCCTTACTAATGGTGGCCGATTGAGGGAAACCCCTGAAGTCCCGCCTAAGAATCCGAATCTTGCCAAACGGACTCCTTCCGTTACGGCGTCACCGGCGACACCCTTGGGGACGCCGCTGGGCGTCGTTGCCACCGCTACCTTCTCTTGTACACTCCCGTCGGTACCACTAGAGCCCCCGTTACCCACTATTCTATTCTCTTACAGAATCCCATCGGCACTTCCACTATCCTTAGTACCACCAGTCGACCCCCTTTCACCCTCGATTTCCTTCCCGTACTCCATGCCATCATCACCCTCGGCTTGGGAATCAGCAGATGGACTATCCTCTGTTTGCCCAGCATTAACCTGAGACTGAGCCAAGTTCGGGCAGCGTTCCTTTCGGTGGCCGTACTTGCCACATTCAAAGCACACATGATGAAGCCCTTTGTAAATTATTGGCCGCTCCTCTCCGAAAATAACATACATTGGAACTAAGGGTTTCCTCAAGTCGATCTCCACACAGATTCTCGCAAAGCCTCCCTTATCATAAATAGAAGTGGATCGGTCGAATTTAATCATCTTGCCTACCATGTTTCCAATTCTTCGAAGTGATTCCACATTATAAAATTCAAATGGTACGTCCGGCAGCCTAATCCAGCGGCAATATTGCAGTGAAGGTCAGCCCTCTAGGGGTTGAAGTTCGGCCTCCATCGCTGCACAGTCAAGTAATGGTCCTCTATCATCCATGGACCTTCTTGAAAAGCATAGTCCCTATCCTCTTTGTTTGAAAACGAGACAATGTAATAGCCGTTATTCAGTGGAATCAGTTTCAGAGGGTCTTTGGGCCACCACATGCGGTTGATGCGATCCCTAATGAGAAACGTTGGAAAACTTGCACCTAACACTTTGATTATTAACGACTTCATTCAAGCCAAACACCAAGCTGTATACTCCTCGGCAGTGAAATTGATCTTTCCAGGTTTGCCTTCTAAACGACGGGAAGTTTGGTTGTCCTCCTCATCAGACGCTTCCGGAGTCGCCTGAGATTCTTTCGCATTCATCGTGTTGAAATACTCCTTCCATCCTTTTGTAATATCGTCCTCGTCCGTATGTGTCACTAGGAACCCGGCGCATCCAGCGGCGGTGGTTTGTCCCGATATGACAAATTGGGGGCCTTGGCAGTCCCACCACCCAAACCAGATGATGAAGGGTCTTTAGAGTCACTATCGCCATGCCTCAGTTTCTCCACCTTACGTCCAAAAGAGAAACTTTTTCCTCCATCGGTTGGGTTCCCCTCTCCGATTCCCTACCGCCCTCTCCGTCCCCATCTCCCCCTCCCGATCCATCCTTACCACCGCTTGCCAGATCTTTTTTCCCTCCTCCGACGCTCACTGTCGCTTTCTTCTTCCCTCGGTCACTCATTAGAATTTCTTTATTTGAAGCAACTTTATATGGGATTTTCCCTATAAATAGCTTCTATTTCCTTTTCTTTCTTTCTTGTCAATAATTTTGCTTAATTCATTCAAATGTTCATTTTCAATTGAATTTTGACTTTTTATATTTAAAGATTTATCATCAGATATTTCTAATTAAAATAATTCTGAGATCACACTAATTTAGATAATTTTATATTTTGTCTCTACCATTATATTTTCATCCATGTGGATTAGTTTCATTTCACTATTTTTTTTTTTTTTGTTATTACAAATCGTACATATTTATAATGTCAAAACAATACATAGTTACTTGCATTAATAAAAAAAATTTAAAAAAAACGTGCTAATGATATCAAATTTTAAAAATATAAAATTTTAAGAAAATATTAGAATTCATTCCCAACGGAGAACTAAGTTGGCAGACAATAGCAAATATGGAACCATAAAATAAATTATTTTTTAAAAAATATGGAGATTCAAAATATAATATTTAATATTTATATAAAATATAATTTTTCTAAAAACTACTTGGGAATCATTAGGAAAATATTAATTTTATTTTTAATTTATACGCATTATTATTTCAAAAAAAAAAAAAAGTAGACTTAAATAGAAGAATGGTTTATAAGAGAATTATTATTAAGAAACTTACACACGCCTGGGAGACAAATTGTGAAAAATGGTCCCTCCACTTTACAAATGCAGAGGGCTCGAGATAAAGTGATGCATTTTTTTTAAAAAAAAAGATAAAATTGTATTCCTTCCATTTATCATTCACAACTAGTTAGTTGTCGGTACTCAAACTTTTTTTCTTACGTGCATAAAAAAAATTATAACAATAAATGAGATCTGGATTTTTATTATTTTAATTTTAAATAATAAATAATAATAACAATAACAATGACAACCACAATGAAAAAGAGACTGCAACTAATTCCTTAAATGATGCAGGTCCATGAGATTGACCTAGAAGCAATAATTTAACTTGCATTGCATGGAATATTAGTTACGCAGATGTGTTTTACTTCCAAAAGCGTCCAACAGTAAGTATTTTTTTAGGTATAAAAGTGCACATGTGGCTAAAAATTAGGTGCAAAAATATCATTTGACTTTAACCATTAAGTTTGACTTTTTTTGCTGATGGACAATGACATGTCTTTCAAAGATGCAAAAATACACATGTAGTTTGGAAAAAGAGCGTCTAACACCAAATTCTTTTTTTAATTTAATAATTTTATTTTTAAAGTGCAAAAATACACATGTGGCTTTCAAAGCTTGTTGGGCATGATGGGCAAGTAATCTTGAAAATATACTTATAGCCTTTGAGATGCCATGTTTGAAAAAACAGAGTGAGATGGTTAGATGCTGAAAGATACAAAGCAAGGAAGGAAATATAAAGGGGAAAATGAAAGGAAAATGAATCAGGATTTCCAAGAAGAAACTGTGGAAGATAACTAAGCTATAGGTTAGGAAGAATAATTACCACATCTTTTTTTGAATCTGGAATTGGCCCATGCTTTTGCAGGATGCTTCAATTAAAATAAAATTATTAAATTAAGAAAAAAAAGAACTTGGTGTTGGGTGTTTTTTTTTTCTTTGAAAAAAAAAAACCACATGTGTATTTTTATACCTTTGAAAGCCACGTCATCATTCATCGGCAAAAAAAGTCAAACTTAACGGTTAAAACGGTATTTTTGTACCTAATTTGCAACCACGTGTGTACTTTTGCACCTAAAAAACACATTTGGTGTTGGGCACTCCTCGAAGTAAAACACATGTATATTTTTACAATGACGGGGAAAAGACAAGAGTAATCTAAAACAAAATCATCTACGTTATATGTCAGAATTTATTTGGTTTTTATTTATTCAAGCCACATGTGTATTTTTACACTTTTGAAAGCAAAAAAAAAAAAAAAAAAAGTTCAAACTTAATGGTCAAACGGTATTTTTGAACCTAAAAAAAAGCACTTGATGTTGGGCGTTCAACGGGGTAAAACATATATGCATTTTTGCACCTTAACCCTTAATTCTAATAGATTTTCTAACTTTCAAATAAATTAAAAATTTATTAATTTTAAGATTATAAATTTATAGTTTAATTTTTCATTGCATTTATTGAAAATTATTTATTTTTAGCTTTCGCAATGACTAAAGATATATTTTTTTCTGTCAAATATAATAATCCCTCCTGTCCTTATTATCGAACACTTTTATAATGTAAATTATACTATAAAAGTGTTCCTATAATTAAGATCAAAGGTAATAGACTAGAAATTTTTTTGTCTCGATGCATTTAGTTCGTACTAAAAAGAAAATTGGTTGATAAGAAAAAATTTGTTTGATTCGAAGAAAATAAGATTGAAAAATAAGGAAAAATACCATTTGACTCCAAAAATTTTAATTTCAGGACACGTTCAATTGTTCACAGAGGCACACCCAAATGTTACTTTGCAACGCTGATCTGAGTGTTACAAACAGATGTGGCACTCAAGTGTTACTCTATATATAACACTCGAGTGCCATATATAGATTAATTCAACGTTTGGTTAACAGGATTGCATCTTGGGTGAGGATTCGTGTAATACCTAGAAAATCCCTATTTGTATTTTGGTGAAAAATACCTATTTAAATAGAAGAGAATGTTATCTCTAAAATTCTTGGAGGTTATTTATTTATTTATTTTAGGCAATTTTCCAAGAATTTAATTAAACAAAGACCCAAGAATTCTAAGTTATATTATGAATCATAAAATACCCTAATTTTCGAAATTAGCTAATAACTAAAATGAAAGTTGTAATTAAGGATTTATTACCTTAACAAAAGCTAATAAATGACCAATATTAGTGTAAAAGTGGTTACTAGATATCAAGATTAATATTGTAACCAACTAATTAAACCTAAGAACATCTAATACTTTAGATTGGAATTAAGATCAAGATTAATTTAATTACCTCTAATTTAAACATGAGTGGCGAAAATTTGCTCATGAAAATATAAGATGATGGCTTTAATTTTAAATTATAAGAGCATATTAATTGGTGTACAGATTATCATTTATGAAGTAGGACTTTGTCAAATATTAACCAAAGGCTTGGATCAAGTTTAATAAAGCTTATCTAAAGGCTTTAGAATGGATTTCATAAAGCATAATCCATGTGAAAATTTAACAACCAATGGGAGGTTTTTCTTTTCCATAGTGTGAGATAATTAAAACACAAATCAATAGTAATATTGGAGTGAAATTTCGGTGCAAGCAAGTTGAAAAGGAGAAGTGAATTGTTTAATATTAAACAATCCCACCATACAATTAAAATCACATGCAAGCATTTAATTAGGGGACAAATTGAGAAATTGGTAAGAGTACTTCCAAGACTTTTGAGGCAATGGAAGAAGATAAGATTGAATAAAGATGAGAGAGAAATGGGAGGGAGGTGGCGTGTGATATATGTATGTGTATGTGAATGAGTATTTTAACTATGAATGTGTGTGAAGGAATAAGGGATTAATTTATTTATTTATAAAATTGTAAAGTTAACCAAAGTAAAAAAATTCAAGAGATACAAGTAAACTAAATCCTTAGCAAAATTATTGGATTGATAAGTAATTTTAATTATGGATTTGATGTAAGGATTTATCTTAAACAAAAACATTTTCTAAGTTTGGGATTAAGTATCATCATAATCTTTACCCAATTTGTGTAATTAATTCTGAAATGATAAAAGGCAATTAGAGATATTTAATTGAGCCTTAATATTTAAAGTTAAGAAGCTAATAAAAAGCCTTGAAATGAAGGTTCATAAAAACCCCTAAGTATGTTTGTGCTAGTTGGCAACCAACCTTCATCTTTCATCTAGTTACAAGACTCCTAATGTAACTAAAAAATTGAAATACAAAATCAAAGCAAGATGAAAGGGGGAGGGGTTCGAACTTTGTGGCTTGAGAAAGGGGTAGGATAGTTGTTTATTATTTAATTATACACACATACTAATTAACATTGATGGAGGGGACAAATTGGTGAGAGGAGTTGTACTTAGGATAAGGGAATTAATGTTGCACATGGGTTCACATGGCCCCTTTAATGAAAATTAAATGGAAGAGGAAGGGAGTGAGAATGAGGGCACGGTTGGGAGAGGGAGAAGAGGTGGAGATGTTAACTTATTCACTAAGGCAAGATCCAAGGGTAAGGATGGAGCTTCACCAATTAACCTAAATCCTATGGTTTAAATCCAAGATGAAGAAGTTCAAATAAATTACCACAATTGCCATGACAATTTACTATAAATAGAGGGCTTGGTTTTCATTATTCTTCACACCAAAAACAAGCATAGCATCTGATTATAGAGTGAAGAGAGTGAGAATGGGAAGCTAGAAGAAGAAGGAGAAAGTTCTAGGTAAGTTCTTGAGTTCTAGTCTTTATGTTTAAGTTTTAGTTTTAAATTGTTGTTTTGATTTTAGTCTTCCAATATTATTTTGTTTTCATGTTTTTATAGTTAAAATTAGATTTATTTCGAAAATTAGATGATGAAACAAGTGTTGGAGCAAAATTTTTGAGAAGTTGAAGATCAAAGTAGCGAAACTCCGCAAAAATTTCATCGGTTAGAAATTTCTGAAACCGGTGATAAAAATGCCAATATTTTATGAAAAGATGAAGTTACAAAATTCTGAGACAATTCATGGTTAAATTAGACATATATGGATTTTCAAAATGTCAAGAACATGTTAATTTGAGCTCTGTACAGTGAGATAGAAATTCTCAAATTTGGGCTACGAATTTCTGGAAAATTCTGGGCAGAGGCTCAAAACTTTAAAACTGGGAATGACTCAATGAATCTGGGAAAAACCAAGTATTTTTACTTACAAATATACATCCTAAGTATTCCAAGGAATTTTACGGATCCCCGTTTCCATTTTTGTAGAATTAATTATGGTTTTTCAAAGTTAGCGGAAATTCTACCGAAAATGCTGAAAGTAGCGTTTTTATGAAATTTTAAGGGAATAAATTGGAAAATGAACTCACCAAGAGTGAACGGGTCATTAGTGGCTAAGATATCCCTTAGGATATTATTTGTAAAAGAGTGATGCGGAAATATTGTGATAGGATATCCGAGAGAATTTGGGAACATATCGAGCCGATAGACGTACCGAAACCCAAATGGACAAAGGTACGTTCGCATACTGTAACACTAACTCTGATGCTTATTGTATGCTTATATGTGATAGATAACTGCTGTGTGCTTCTATACTATTGTGATACATTTGCTGTGTGCTTATGTACTGTTGGGATACATCTGCTGTGTGCTCATGTACTGTTGGGATACATTTCTTTGTGTGCTTATGTACTGTTGGAATACGTCTGCTGTGTGCTTATGTATTGATTGTTGCTAAAACGCCATGAATATCTATCATACATATACTGTCATATTTAAGCATGAGGTTAACCGTTACCTGAGGTTCAATGGGCATTGAACCTCAGCTCCTGCCATAGCCTCAGGATTCGGAGGGATCAAGACCGAGGACAAGGGCAAGCAGCACGCGTGAGGACCAGCTGGAGATTTATTTTTGGGAGATGTACTTATATTTCTACGTAGTTAGAATTTTGAATACTCAAATAAATGTACCGCTGTATAAGCAACCAGATACACCAACAGTGAAAGTTTATCAGATACTCGCTCTTTTAAATTGTTCCGATGCTCTACTCTGATGAAAATAAAAATACTGCTTTTGAAAATGGTATGTTACAATTCGCCTGTTGATTACTATGATAAGGGCTTCCTATATGTTGTGGGAAGTCAGATTAGGAAGGTGCTGAAAGTGGACACGTATATATTATCGCATATCAAACGTCGCTTTGCGCGCCTTTATGTGCAAATTGATTTGAGCTCTCCCCTTCTTCCTTCCATTTGAATTAATGGGGTTGAGAAAAATATTGCGTACGAAGGCCTTCGCTTGATTTGCTTCTCCTGTGGGAAATATCGACATGATTCGGAGCATTGTCCAACTAAATCTGAAACCAGAAAAGAGATGGGCATAGGTTCGGGAATTAATGCAAACAATAGACCTATGGAGTCTACGAGATCCTTCGGTGCAGTTGAATCCTCAAGTGCCGCAACAGACATATGAGTATGGAAAATGGATGGTGGCTACGAGGCGGTGGCGGATACAGAGAACGCCAACACAGCAAAAATGGAGAGCTTCCTCTGCAAATGAGCATTTGGGTCTTTGGTAATTTTCCTAAGATGCTGGAAAATGGATTCCCACCATTTTGGTAAGAACACATATTCATTCATTAAAAAAATCTCTATTTTCCTATTCTGTGGCGCCATTTTCCACGATTCAAACGGCCCTCAATGGTGGGTCAAGGAAAAGAGAAAAATGGAGGGATAGCTGAGGAATTTACTACACCTAGGGATTTTCTTATTTTTTAAAACAATATATAATAAAATATAGGCACATAGACTTAAAATTATTTGAGTTAGAGTATTCTCGTGTAGATGAGCAGTTATTCTAGGAGTAGCTAATTATTTCTCTTCAGGGATTGTACATGTCATTTAAATTCCTACTTTCATATTTTTCTAAAAACGTTCAAAAAAAACTTACTCAAATTTTCAAAGCTTGTTGTATTTACAAACTATCAATTAAAATTTGAGATTTACTATGAAGGGTAAATTATAAATAATTTTATTTCTTATATAAATTTTAATTAAAGAATGTTTTCTTGAATCTTTTTAAAATATTTTTAAAGGAGTTAACGGTTTAAACTCAAGTGTATGTTTTTAAAATAAAGGGGAGGTCTGTATAATTAAGCTAAAATAAGGGGTAGTTACGGTATTTTACTCTAACTTAAAATAGGGTTTCATTTATTTATTTAATCAAATTTATTTTAAAAAAAATGTCGTTGTTACTTGCAGAGTTATTATAGTAAATAACTAGTGCATTGTGGTAAATAAAATAACCTATAAGAGTGTTCTGATTCCCTTATTTAAGCCTTCAAATTTGGAAAATATTCTTAATTCCTTCCAAATGATTATAGTGAATAGTTAACTTGATGTACTAAATAACTAATGAGTTGTTATAAGCAATGTTGTCAAAATCAAATTTTTACATAGAAATAGAAGGGGATAGTAGAAACCTAAATCGTTGAATATGTATGTATATAAAACAACGTAAATCACTACTTAAAATTCAATGAACAACTTTATATTTAAAAGATATATATAACTATATCAAACATAAGGCCAAAAACACAAAAATAGGTTAACAACTCCTACAATTAAGTAACAAAACATCAAAAGATCATAAAATTTAACAATTCTTAAATTATATGAATTGATTCAAATCAAACACACATCAACTTGCATGTTCTTTTCTCTTGCTCTTATAACAAGTTTATTTACAAAACTTTGAATGTCCAAATCATGACCATCCATAGGTTCCTTCACTTCAACTTCAATCAAGTTTTCCTCATCATGGGCATTAACATCTAAATTATCTATATCTTTCCAATCTTCTTCATTTTCAACTATCAAGTGCCTGTTTAGGGGCACCCAAAACTTAGGTTTTGTCACAAGCCTGTCAAACACCACCTAAGTTTTGTAAAAGTTTGCCAAACACCCATTTATCCAAAAGCTATTTTCCAAAAATCATTTTTACCTCGTAAATCTCAAAAGCTATTCTCCAAGAGTCATTTTTACCTCCTAAATCATGAAAATCATTTTTTCAATACCTTGAAATATTTCATGATCTTAAAAATTTATTTTAGGATATAAAAAAATATTTCATGATAACAATTGATCTTGAAAAAAATATTTTAGGGTACTTGACGGTACTAAAAAGATACTTAATACTTGATTTGGTAATGAAAAGATATTTCTCATGGTCTTAAAAATTTATTTTAGGATATTGAAAAAATATTTCGGGGTAACAACTGATTTTTTTAAAAAAATTAGGTGCGACAATCTTGGAAAAAAAAATCATGGTACTAATGGGTACTAAAAAGATATTGAAAACATATTTCTTGATTTTGAAAAAAAAATTAGGATATTGGTAAAAAAATTCAGGGTAATGACTAATCTTGAAAAAATATATTAAGGATCTTGGACCGATATTGAAAAAATACCGATGGTGGCGGAGGAGAGAGAAAAAGCTGAAAAAATAGCCCTCAATGGTGGATCAAGGAAAAGAGAAAAATGGAGGGATAGCTGAGGAATTTACTACACCTAGGGATTTTCTTATTTTTTTTAAAACAATATATAATAAAATATAGGCACATAGACTTAAAATTATTTCAGTTAGAGTATTTTCGTTGGCTAGAGTGTAGATGAGTTGTTACAATAGGAGTAGCTAATTATTTCTCTTCACGGATTGTACATGTCATTTAAATTCCTACTTTCATATTTTTCTAAAAACATTTGAAAAACTTACTCAAATTTTTAAAGCTTGTTGTATTTACAAACTATCAATTAAAATTTGAGATTTACTATGAAAGGTAAATTAATAAATTATTTTATTTCTTATATAAATTTTAATTAAAGAATGTTTTCTTGAATCTTTTTAAAATATTGTTAAAGGAGTTAACGGTTTAAACTGAAGTGTATGTTTTTAAAATAGAGGAGAGGTTTGTATAATTAAGGCAAAATAAGGGGTGGTTATAGTATTTTACTCTAATTTAAAAGAGGGTTTCATTTATTTATTTAAACAAATTTATTTAAAAAATGTCGTTCTAACTTGCAGAATTATTATAGTAAATAACTAGTGCATTGTGGTAAATAATTAAAAAGGTGTTGTAAATAACCTATAAGAGGGTTCTGATTCCCTTATTCAAACCTTCAAATTTGGAAAATATTCTTAATTCCGTCTAAATGATTATAGTGAATAGTAAACTTGATGTACTAAATAACTAATGAATTGTTATAACTTATAAGCAATGTTGTCAAAATCAAGTTTTTACATAAAATCGAAGGGGTAGTAGAAACGTAAATCGTTGAAACATACATACATACATACATACATACATATGTAAAAAAATGTAAATCACTACTTAAAATTCAATGAACAACTTTATATTTAAAAGATATACATAACTATATCAAACATAAGGCCAAAAACACAAAAAAGGTTAACAACTCCTACAATTAAGTTACAAAGCATCAAAAGAATAAAATTTAACAATTCCTAAATTATATGAATTGATTCAAATCAAACACACATCAACTTACATGTTCTTTTCTCTTGCTTTTATGACAAGTTTATTTACAAAACTTTGAATGTCCAAATCATGACCATCCATAGGTTCCCTCACTTCAACTTCAATCAAGCTTTCCTTATTACTTGCATTAACATCTAAGTTATCTATATCTTTCCAATCTTCTTCATTTTCCACTATCAAGTGCTTGTTTGGGGCACCCAAAACCTAGCTTTTGTCACAAGTCCATCAAACACCACCTAGAGTTTTACAAAACTTTGCCAAACACCCATTTATCCAAAAGCTATTTTCCAAAAATCATTTTTACCTCGTAAATCCCAAAAGCTATTCTTCAAAAGTTATTTTTACCTCGTAAATCATGAAAATCATTTTTTCAATACTAGTCAGTACCTTGAAATATTTCATGATCTTAAAAATTTATTTTATGATATTAAAAAAATATTTCATGATAACAATTGATCTTGAAAAAATATTTCAGGGTATTGACGGGTACTAAAAAGATACTTAATACTAACCGGTAATGAAAAGATACTTCTCATGGTCTTAAAAATTTATTTTAGGATATTGAAAAAATATTTCAGAGTAACAACTGATCTTGAAAAAAATTTAGGGTACCTGACAATCTGGAAAAAAAAATTCATGGTACTAACGGTACTAAAAAGATCTTGAAAAAATATTTCTTGATCTTGAAAAAAATTAGGATATTGAAAAAGAAATTCAAGGTAATGACTTATCTTGAAAAAAATATTTTAGGGTACAGAAAGGTATTAAAAATATATTAAGGATCCGAATGATACTAAAAAAATACTAATGATGGCGAGAGGAGAGAGAAAAGGCTGAAAAAAAATTGTTTTTCACAAAACCCAGGTTTTGATGAAGAATAGCTTTTGCAAAAAAAGGTGTTTGGTAAGGTACGTTATGACGTAACCTAAGTTTTGATGCTTGGAAAAAATAAGGGTGTTGAGAAAACTTTTGCAAAACTTAGGTTTGATACTGAGAATAGCTTCTCGGATAATTTTGGGCTATTTGGCAAACTTTTGTCAAAACCTAGGTTTTGAAATTATCCGAACATTCAGTTTTATCCAAAAGCTATTCTCCAAAAATCATTTTTACCTCGTAAATCCCAAAAACTATTCTCTAAAATCCATTTTTACCTCGTAAATCTCAAAAGCTATTATCCTAAAGTAACTTCCAAACGGGCTCCTAGGGAGTATTTGGGATGCTACATTTGCCTTTTTTTTAAAATAAAATATTATTAATGCCGTATTTTTATGTTTTTATTAATTTTTATTTTTTGTTATTTCGTACCTGTTTGATGTAACACATAGTATCTTAAACTTATTAATTTTTAGTGTATCTAGTATACAAAGTATTTTTTCAGTTAATGAGTGTCATTGAAAAATATTTCAAGATTTTGGGAGCACTAAAATTTTATTAATTTAAAATATTATGTGCTATTGAAAAAACTAAAAGGGAAAATAATAGCAAAATCCCAAGGAATATACAAAATATTAAAAAAGTCCCAACCAAAATCACATATCAAAAAAGTCCTTAGGGACTTTTCTGATATTATTTATATTGAAACAAAATCCAGGTATTTAAATTTTATTGTGAATATAGATCTTTTTGTTGTGAATATAGCTTTTTCTCATTCGAATGACCAGGTTTTAAATTATGTTATGAGTATAGCACTTCCTATTATGAATATACTTTTTTTGTTGTGAATGACCGGGTTTTAAAATTTTATTGTAAATATAGCACTTCCTATTGTGAATATAGCATTTCCTGTTGTCAATACAAATAATATCAAAAAAACCCTTAGAAATTTTTTTGATATGTGATTTTGGGTTGCAATTTTTTTGATATTTTGTATGTTCCTTGGGACTGTTTGTCATTTTCTCAAACTAAAAATTAAGTAGGATACTCAGTACTACTTTAAAAAAACTTTAGGATCTTAAAGTTATTGAAAATTAATGATTTTAAGGTGCTATATTAAATTCAAAACATTGCATGTACTAAAATATCCTGTTAGAAAGCTGCTTTGGGATGTTTATATACAAGTTACAACTTAGCCAAAATAAAAACTAATTTTTTCTTTTGTAAAAAAAAAGGATGATCTTTGGGATGTTTATATACAAGTTACAACTTAGCCAAAATAAACACTAATTTTTTTCTTTCGTAAAAAAAGAGGATGGTCTTTGGGATGTTATATACAAATTACAACTTAGCCAAAATAAAATCTAACTTTTTCTTTTTAGAGGATGGTCACCATCTAAGCAATACCTGCATAGAGGGGTGAGCATGCCTTGCTCATAGTTCAAATTAAATTTGAGTTAAATAACATTTAGATTATTGGAGGTATTATTAAAGTTTTAATTCGTTGATAATTTGACAATTTTATACTTGAAACCCTAAACTTTATATTGGGGATTTTGTACAATTGAATTGAAACCCTTTGCCTTAGGATTAGTCGGTTTATTTCCGATGGGGCGGGGCAAGGAAAGGGCTATAACTCAGCGATAGAGTGTCACCTTGACGTGGTGGAGGGCATTAGTTTGAGCCTAATTATCCTTAAACTCAATGTGAGTTTTTCTATTTTGACTTGCTCCCCAACTGTGATCGAATGAGAATTGAGAATGGATAAAAGGCTCATGGGATTGACATGAGGGGGTAGGTAGGGCTATATTTCTGGTAGCAAACTCCAAGCAAATATGAAGCGCATGAATACAAATTATGCCTTGGAATAGAAGAGAATTCCGAATCAACTTTGTCTACAAACAAGGAAGCTATAAGCAATGCAACTATGAATTTCAAGGACAGTTTGATCTTGGCTCAGGCGCTGGCGGCATGCTTAACACAAGCAAGTCGGACAGGAAGTCAATAACTCAAATGAGTTGTTTGGGTTAAGAAAAATATTTGAATTAATGTTAAAATGAATAATTCAATTTAATCGGTTTAAAACATGGTTATGAAACTCGGACCAGAAATTTGGTTGGAAATGGAAATCGGTACTGTGAAAACGGTTCGAGAAAATCATAGAAAGCGGGGTTATTAGGAAACCCGGTATTTTTTTTAAAAAATGACAATGGAAGAGAGGGGGCCCGAGAACAGAGGAGAGAGGAGACGTGAGAAACAGAGCGGCGAACAATGACCTCTATGTAACATCCCAAATTTTGGGATTTGAAGTTTGAATAATATGTGGAAATTAATTATGAAATTTAGGCTTATTTTTCCTTTAATTTAATTTGGGAAAAGAATAATTCAAACAAGAAATGAATTATGCCTAAAAAGAATATAGAAAAAATATACGAGAATTAAATAGTGGAATTTGGCCAAATGATTAAATTAATTGTTTGGGAAAATTAGGGATTTATTTCCTTATAATAGGTAATAGTAAAAATGGGGAAATCATGGAAAAAGATAAAATGTTGCATAAAGCCCATGAATAATACCAACTCATATATCTATTTATCTTCTATTTACTTCTCTCCAAGCCCCACATGAAAAACGCACAGCAGAAGCAAGACCCATCTGTTATACCATTGTCATTAATTATTTCACTCTTCATTTGGCCCATACACCCAATGAAACACCAAACCCTTTCATTTTTTAAGCCCAACACGTCAGGAAATAGACCCCAGCAAAACAATATCCATTTAACCATTGCCTTGTCAGTTTATTTCTTTCACTCCCATCCTTGCAACACGTAAAAACCGTTGATGACACAATCAGCAAATCGATTTCCATAACTCCTCAATTTGCTTATCTCATTCGGCCATAACACCGAGATCACGCAATCGAAAGCGAGAGAACACACGCAGCAGTAAACCCATGCTTCCCAATCAGCAAATCATGATCTTCCATACCCCTCGAGCTCCACGCCGTGAACCACTAGTCACTCTTCACCTCAGACTAGTACCTCGGTTCATTATATAACCAAACTCTTTGTTCTTAAATCATTCACGTTGCAAAGAAAAACCAAAACTAAGTCTGAAAAATAAAAGATAGAAAGACGTGGAAGGAGAGGGAGTGAGTCAAACAATGATCATTCACTCTTACTCTGCTCAACGACTCCAAAGCGAGAGGTGTTAGCATTGGTGAATCTCACAAGCCGGGAACTAGAAGTAAGTCATCGGGTCTCTTTTCCTTTAGTTTTTGTCACTCTCCAACACCAATAACTAAGTGATAAGTTTGTAGGGAAATGAAATAGTGTGTTTCTACTAGAAGGACATGAAACAGGGACTTAGGATTATAAAAATATATATAACTACCTTAGGAAAATGAAAAAGAAAGGAAATGAGTCTCGATTGCTAATACGTGAGTGTATATAGCGTTGCACCTGAGGAAAAATAAATAAATAAAATAAATAGGAAAGAGTTTGTTGATAGTTTATATGTTCACATGTTCACTGTATAAGAAAAAGGATAATGATTGTTTTCTATATATAAAATGCATCTAGTCGCTGCATGTATAATAAAAATGCAAAGGCATAGTGACTGTTTTGCATGTATTATTGTAAAGGAAAATAATAAAAACAACTAACAAAAGCTGTCTTGATGATGAGGTTGAAATAGATGTTTGGAAACAAATGAGGTTTTAAATATATGTATCTTATATGGGAAAATATAGTCTCTGAGTATGAAGCATATAGAAATTGTTGAGTATATCAACACTGCATATTTATAAGAAAAGAATAGAAAAGTTTCTGTTATGAGCCTATGGCTGAGTTATTAATATATATATATATATATATATAAAACCAAAATCTTACTATTATACATACATGTATATATATAAGTATGTATATATGTAATTCATTAAAGCATATTTTTACATGGAGTTAATGTTTATTAAACTCCTAAATTAGAGTGTTGAGGTCATGTTTTAATAGTGGAATAGCCTTTGGGGAGTTTGAATTAATTGTAGAAAAATAAATAAGAAATAGTAAAATAATAATAATAATATTTATTCTATTATTATTATTATAAGGAAAGGGAATAAGTAATAAAATAGATAAATAAATAGTAATAACTAATATTATTATTATTAAAAGATGAATACATAATAAATAGTAAAGGGAATTATTAATCAATAGAAAGGGGTATTATTAATAAATAATAATTAGAAAGGGAGATTAATGGTTACGGTGATCTTACTTTAGGACATTGAAGAAGTTCGAGTTCCTAACATCCGAGGGATTTTATTTATTCGCGAAGTTGAGGTTGGTAACTTAATCTCCAATTCCTTGTGTTTTCATATATGCCTTGTATGTTCATGTATTGTGGATTCTTGGCCGAGTTTGTATGCCCGAGTCTATACATTTTATTGTATTAGATGTGGATTATTGTTTTATATGATAATGTTGCATGCCTATTTTTCCTAGCGGCGAGAATTCGTGTGCGGGACACGTAGCACTTGCGAGTGCTTTCAGATTAAGGATGCAAGTCGGGTACTATGCATCGGGTAGCGGTGTGTTTGGTGAATGCTTTCTTTTAATCTGCACTATGTGAAATATCTGTCATGTATGATTTACATTTTGAATGTGAGATTAGCTGTTACCCTAGGATTCATTTGATCAATGAATCCCAGTCACACCTAAAGATCTAGGAAAATGCTCTGGATCAGGAAGCAAGGCTATGCAGCTAGAGTAGCTGAGGAAGACTCTGAATGAGGGGATCTAATTAATTTTGAATTTCATACTTTAATATTTTGGTTCATATTTGCTAACTATTTGACTGAAAATTCGGATCATTGTATAACTAAAATCCTCCAACAGGATTAACCCTGACAATTATCAGATTTTAAGTTGTATCACATTTATATTCCTCCAGGAATTTAAATTAACCAGCATATGTCTGGGCATCTGTTATCAGTCACTCATTCGTCCAAACGTTAGGCATACTCTTTGTTGTGGCTTACTCTAATCTGTGAACTTCACTATGATAAATACATACAAATTAGTTTAATAAGAGGTTAAGGACATAAATGGACATCATAATGAACGTAGGAATTAGGGGCGTTACACTCTTCACCTTCGACTCTCTACTCTACTTTCATCGTCTTCTTCCTTCTTTTCCAGTGACCTTTGCTTCACTGTCACCATAAATCTTTGTCCTCGGCGAGCTCCACCCTCACCACCAAAAAAATTGTCGCCAACTAAAAGAAACAAATTAGGAATGAAGAAACAGAGTTCGGGTCTTATCGTCGCCTCCAGCGTTCTGGTATGTGTCTTGTCACTATCTGGTTTAATGGAGGAGGGATTGGAGGTCCTCGTCGAAGATCAGTGGTATAGTCACCTCGTCGGTGATGAGGGAGGAGGGTTATGATGAGAGAGAGAAATGAGATCTGAATGTGAGGAGAGAGTAGGGAAGTGGATATGATGAAGGGAGTAGGTAAGATGAGATTTGGATATGATGAGAGAGAAAGATGATTAGATGGATATGATGGAGGGAGGAGGGTTATGATGAGAGAGAAAAATGAGATCTGAGGCCCCATTTGTTACGTAGAAGATTGGAGAAGGAAAGGGAAGATTCCAAAGTTCTTATGGCTTTTGGCGATTGGTACACGGAAGATTAGGCAAGCAAGTTCCAGTGAATGTTAATCTTCCCATGTTTAAAGGGAAGATCCAATCCCTCACATATTAGTGGGATCTAATCTTCCCTCCTAAAAAATTCTCATTAGGTCCCTTTTTCTTCTTCCTCCTTTCTCACCGACTTCACCTTCGACTCTCTTCCTCTCGCCTTCGACCCTCTTCGTCACTGGCGAAGACTTCTTCCTTCACCATCGCCAAAGTAGCCGCGACATTGACAAGAATGATCTGACTTCACCAGACCACCATCACCGGTCAGAACCAGCACTGTTTCTTAGATCTGAAGCTTTTTTTGTATGATGTCGATCGAGACGTCAGGGATGAAGAAGGAGGGACAACAATGAGAGAGAGAAAACCATCGGAACCCGCAATCTCCAACACCAAACCACCATTAGCGGTTGGAACCAGCTTGGATCTAAAGCTTTTTTTCACTTTGGCTGTCAGTTGGGACGTACGGAAGAAGAATGAGGGAGTTTTTATTTTTATTTTTTATGTGAAGTGTAGATTGGACATTTCAAATCTTATATTTTAATTTTAATTTTTTAAAAATTATCATCTTCCATCTCGGTTTCCATGTCTACCAAACATATCACCCTTTAAGTTCCATCCCAATATTCCTTTCCTTTTATTCAGTTTCCTTCCTTTCCTTTCCGTTCTCAAACTTTCCTCGTACCAAACAAGCCCTAAATGTGAGGAGGGAGTAGGGAAGTGGATATGATGGAGGAAGTAGGTAAGATGAGATTTGAATATGATGCGAGAGAAAGATGATCAAACGGATATGGGAGGGAAAGATGATAGGAGTAGTCTTGCATGCCTCATTTTCATGTCCTTTCATCTCTAAAAACGTCATGCCTTTGTGTATTCCTTTTTTTAAAAAAAAATTAATATTATATAATAAATCCTAGGTTCTTAGCTATCCGGTCTGACCTACTGACCCTTGACCCAGTACCCCGACCAATTCAGTGACCAATCTAGTTTTTAATAACCTTACTTTAAAATGTTGAATAAAGTGAAGATTTATAATTTGAAAATTTTACAATTTAAACCCTAAAATAAATTGGGGATTTTGTATAATTGAATGTAATTGATGATAAACAAGAAAGAAAATATTTGAATTAATGTTAAAATGAATAGTTGGGATTTTAGCATGAATTGACATTTTTTGGTCATTAATTCAAAACTTTAAATTTCCATTAAATTTTTTGTAGTAAATTGATTGTTGTTAATTGATTATGGCTTGTGTTTGAACTCTTGGGTTAGGAGCATTATAACTTTTCTTTGACGAGAGATATCTACTTTCCTCTTGTTGTGCATGCTTGTATAATGTTTATGAGTGATTATATATATATATATATATATATATATAGAACTATGAATTTGCTATTGGTTTATGATATAGACTATGAAACTATGGTTTTAATGAAATTGTTTTTATGGGACTTATTTTCATTGAGAAGTGGCTAGTGACATCAATATATAAATTGATATTGATTTATGGGGTTAAATACCTAATTTGCCACGGAAGTATTGATAAGGGGCACTCAGCACTCGGAAGTTTTTTTGTACCAAATTTGCCCAAAACTAACAGAAGGTCAAACGAACATTTTCCATGTCGGATTTTTTTAGGTCAAATACCTAATTTGCCACAGAAGTATTGATAAGGGGGCACTCGCACCCGGAATTTTTTGGTACCAAATTTGCCCCGAAAGTATAAAAAAGATAGCAAATTTGCTCAAAACTAATGGAAGGTTCACGTAGGTCGTTAAAATGCCACATGGCTAGGAAAGAAACAAATGGAGGTTGAGTCATATGCCAGATCATGTAACCACGTCAGCACCTCATTCATCTCTTTGTCTTCCCTCTCGCTTTTGACGGTTCGTGCTTCTGAATTTTCTTCCACTCCTTCACCCCACAGATGAAGGGTTGTCTTAAACCTTAGGAATCAAAGTCACTCCCTTTCGTGAGCTTGTACCCTTCAACCCACGGATGAAGGGTTGTCTTAAACCTGTTTTTGATGGAGGTGAGATTCCAACCTGTGTAGGATCTGAAGTTAAACCTTAGGAATGAAAAGCGACCAGTGACAAATCTGAGTTAACCTTAGGAATCGAAGTCACTTTTTTCATGAGGTGAGATTCGAACCTTTGCAGGATCTAATGTCAAACCTTAAAAATGAAACGCTAACCAGTGGCAAATCTAAGTTAACCTCAGGAATTGAAGTCAATGACAAATCTGAGTTAACCTCAGAATTGAAGTCACTCCTTTTCATGAGCTTGTCCAACCCTTCAACCGCTGAACCCACAGATGAACATGGTTTTGACATAGGTGGGATTCGAATCATGCAAGATCTGATACCAAACCTTATGAATGAAACGCTAACAATCATATCAAAAGCTTGAATTCTTATTCACGTTTTTGTTGGTCGAGTACCACTGTACTTGTTGCCCAAGTGCTCACTTGTGAATATTGTCCGATTATTATCCGCTTTGGCACGCACAAGACCTCGGGATTTTGTTTTATTTGGGCTTCATTAGGCCTATCAAAACGCATCCATAAGAGAAAGGTCTTCACACCCTTATAACAAGATCTGATGTCAAACATTTGGAATCAAAGTCTCCCCTTTCATGAGGTTGTTTCAACCGTTGAACCCACGGACCAAGAGTTGTCTTAAACTTTTTTTTGATGGAGGTGAGATTGAAACCTATATAGGATCTTATGTCAAGCCTTAGGAATGAAACGCTAACCAGTGACAAATCTAAGTTAACTTCAGGAATCAAAGTCAGTGACAAATCTGAGTTAACCTCAGGAATTGAAGTTTGTTTTGTGAGCTTGTCCAACCCTTCAACTGCTGAACCCATGAATGAAAGGTTGTCTTAAAACCTGGTTTTGATAGAGGTGGAATTTGAATCTTGCAGGATTTGATACCAAACCTTATGAATGAAACACTAACAATCATATCAAAAGTTTGAATTCTTATACATGTGTTTCTACTGATGGGTAACACCTGTACTTGTAACAACCCAAGCGCTTGCTTGTGGATATTGTCCGCTTCGGAACACACAAGGCCTCACGGTTTTGTTTTCGGTTAGGCTTCATTAGGCCTATCAAAACACGTCCACAAGGGAAGTTCTCCGCACCTTCAACCGCTAAACCCACGGACAAATGGTTGTCTTCATGCTGTGATACCAACCTAGTATCAGAGTGGCATTATGCTTAGTCCATAACACTAATATTCCATAATTAAAACTTGTTTTTAACTTTCCATAATTTAAGAAATCTATCAAGTATGAGAACATTTTTGATGATATCATTATAAAGAAATGGAATATCATGATTCATTCCCATTTGAGCCTGGCTCTATCTCTGTTACACATGACAAGGCAAATATTATCATAAATCAAAACTGATCATCAAAGATTCAAACACCGTGGGGTAGATCACGACCTAACGGAAAGACACCATGATATTCTTCAAGGCCTTTGCCCTTATGATGCATTACATATGTATCCCAATGCTTACGGAGCTATGATTAGTAACCCAAATCATATGAGCCTGGCTCTATCTCTGTTACACATGACAAGGCAAATATTATCAGAAATCGAAACTGATCATCCAAGATTCAAACACCATGGGATAGACCACGACCTAACGGAAAGGCACCATGATATTCTTCATGGCCTTTGCCCTTATGATGCATTACATATGTATCTCAACGCTTATGGAGCTATCATTAGTGGTGAAAGAATATCAATAAGTGTTGTAGAACCCAAATCTTTATACCCCTTTCTTAATATTATTACGGATAGCAATTAAACCTATTTTTGATGGAGGTGAGATTCGAACCTGTACAGGGATATGATAGAACCTTGGGAATGAAATGCTAACCAGTGACAAATCTAAGTTAACCTCAGGAATCAAAGTCACTCCCTTTCATGAGCTTGTCCAACCCTTCAACCGCTAAACCTACGGATGAAGGGGTTGTTAACCTGGTTTTGATAGAGGTGGGATTCGAATCATTACCTTATAACATATCAAAAGCTTGAGTTCTTATACACGTTTCTGTGACTTTGAGTGCCACTGAACTCAATTCCTTTTCTTTTAAAAAAGTCACCAAATCAATATAAATATGTATATTTGGACAAATAAAAAACTTTAATTTTTTTGAGCATAATGCTATATTTTTTTTAAAAAAAAAATACTCCCTATAACTATTGACCCAAATATTTTAGTTCTTTTTAATAAAAAAAAATAGCTTTATATATTATTGTAACAAAATTAGTTATTACGTTTTGAGTTCTATATCATTATTTTAATTTCAATAAATATCACATATATGTTTTCATGATAAAATATTGTTTAAAGTAAAAAATAAATACAAATAGTAGTAATATTTTATATCACTTCAAAAAAAATAAATCATACTATTTATGATAGGTCTCATTTTTCAAATTTCAAACACTTGTTTTTAAAAAAATGGATTTATTTCAATAAAATATTTTGTAAAGTGGATCCAACATAAAATCAAAGATGATTTGGTTAATATTTTGTAAAGTGGATCAAACATAAAATCAAAGATGATTTGGTACCTTTTTAGTAAAAGTTATGAATCTGTAGCCGGGTGAATAATTAATTACATTATTCTTTGAAACATAATTCTCAAGATACCTATCAAATGGTTTCAGGATACAACAAGGAATGACGTTCCATTTTCAAGCTTGAGAATTCTGCAATATTAGGACAATTTAAGGAAAAAAAAGATTAAAGTCAAGCAAAGAAGTGAAATTTACAGGTTCAAATGTTAATTCAGAACAACTTGATACAACATATCTAAGAAAAACACAAGGGACTGATAGGAGTCCCAACCAGATTCTTATCACTGATAAGATCAACCTGAGAGACACATCTGACATAAGTGATGAGAAAGAAGAATAAAGCTAGAAGAAAACCATGGCTGACAAGATAACTTAATGCATTGTATAAATTGAACTTTTCAATTGTAGAGAAATAGTATCACCAAATAAGCAAGTTTCATCAAGATACATACTAGAGTTTAACTTCTCAAAATCTGGAAACATCATAGAGCACTTCAGGAAAAGAAGTAATATAATTTTATTAAAGCAGATGAAATGCAATGTAGAATGAATTGAAAGTCCTGATCCCCAGGTCATACTAATAAGGTCATTGCTATTTATGACTGTCCGCTAAATTCCAACTTCAATCCAAACAATGTCTTGCCAAAAAAAGGCAAATTGGAAAGAAATATACAAGACTAAAAATGATCAAGCTAAAAAGTTATAACTGATTTGTTTCATGAAATGTATAGCTACGTTAGAATTCTAGAAAGCAGATGCAGTTACTCTTAACTTGTTCCAAAAATTATTTAACTAACAAGTTGTTTCAAGTTCTGAGGCAAATTAAATTCGCCAAAAGCATTGAGCAAACTATATAATTTTCTAAGGGTCACTAAGTTATTGAACAAGCCAACTCAACATGCTTCACTAATTACCTTAAGAATTTTTTCCAGAGAAGAAAAATTCTGACAGCATATGTAATAAAGTGATGAGGTAAAATCATACATGTCAAATTTATAATATCAAATATTACATTAATAGAAATATCTGTTGTATGTATAGAAGATACCATGCATATTGCTTCTTATAATTTCTCATGCATCACAGACATAAATAAAAGAATATAAAAAAATTAGAAGCTCAAGGCCAAAGTTTGACTGAATCAAAATTGAACTTTAAGACTTGAGAGGTCTACATGAATAAGAAAAATTCTAACAGCATATGTAGTAAAGTTATGAGGTAAAATCATACATGTCAAATTTATAATATCAAATATTACAATAATAGAAATAGATAGCTGTATGTATAGAAGATATCATGCATATTGCCTCTTATAATTTCTCATGCATCACAGACATAAATAAAAGAATATAACAAAATTAAAAGCTCAAGGCCAAAGTTTGACTGAATCAAAATTGGACTTTAAGACTTGAGAGGTCTACATGAATAAGAAAAATTCTAACAGCATATGTAGTAAAGTTATGAGGTAAAATCATACATGTCAAATTTATAATATCAAATATTACAATAATAGAAATAGATAGCTGTATGTATAGAAGATATCATGCATATTGTCTCTTATAATTTCTCATGCATCACAGACATAAATAAAAGAATATAACAAAATTAAAAGCTCAAGGCCAAAGTTTGACTGAACCAAAATTGGACTTTATGACTTAAGAAGTCTAGATGAATATGAAAGTTAATAGCATTGAGTAAACTACATAATTTTTTTAATGGTGTCTAACTCAACATAACTCAACATGCTTCACTAATTACCTTAAGAATTTTTCCAGAGAAGAAAAATTCTGACAACATATATAATAAAGTTATGTGGTAAAATTATACATGTTAAATTTATAGTATCAATATTACAATAATAGAAATAGATAGTTGTATGTATAGAAGATACCATGCATATTGTCTCTTATAATTTCTCATGCATCACAGACATCAATAAAGTTTGACTTACCTCTGGCAGAATCAAAATTGGACTTTATGACTTGAGAGGTCTAGATGAATCTGAAACTCAAGTCCTTCCATATAACTTGCTATTGTTCAAACTTTGATCCAAACTCAATAGGATGCCCATGGTCCCTCAACATCAAATCCGAAACATAAAAAAGAAGGCTAACCTAGAAGATTATTAAGTTCTCCATCAACCTATTCTAGAAAATGAGAGAAAAAAAGGATGAACCTCACCTATGGAGAATCTTTTGCAGAGGTTTTTAGAAGCAATTGATGTTTGAATTACAGGGACCAAGGAACTTGGAAATCTTGACCTCCATTTGCAACAAATTTTGCAACTTGTGCTGCAATATGGTCAAAGAGTTCCTTATTCAAAAGCTTGAATAAAGCAAAAGTGAACAACAATTCTTTTTGTAATAGGAGCTTACATCAGATGAAAAGCCTTGTCACTCCATCCATGACGTGCCTTCAAGCTTCCCAATTTCAATACAACGTTCAACAATTGGTAATTTTTACACTCAGGGTATAACGGGGTCTCTGCATCACTGCACATATTACCATATGCATGTGATTGATGAAAAGCCTCTTCTCCTACATCACGAATAATGTCCTCTATGCGATCATCCATATCTGTGTCATTATCATCAAATGCCACTTCCCCATGTTGAGACCCACTTGGCATTTTTTCACCATGCCATACTCATACTGTATAAGTCTTACAAAATCCTTCACAAATTAAATGTGTGTGTATAACTTGAGGACTTAGTCGCCTCTCATTCAAACATCATACACAAGGGAAATAAAACTTCCCACTATCATCATGGGCATTTTATTTAGCAAATTCTATAAATTCCCTCACCCCATTCTGATATTCAACACTCATCCGTAAAGCATTTATCCAACTGTAATTTATAGTAGAATTCCTATAAACAAAAAGATTTAACATACATAATCCAAAAAATTCAACCTTGCATATAAAATAAGCCAACTACAAATGCATATATATGCTCAATGTCACTTCTAGCCTCTCTTTTTTTATGGCGAAACTTGCCCACTAAATGCATAACGAAGAATAACTTTTGGTCATAAATGTATCACAGTGAATCCAAGAAGCAAAATAAATGCATGACAAGGAAATTAAATGGATCGCATGAAAGTCTTATGGACTCACCTGTAGCATATAAATTCAAATGCGTTTGCTGAGTCTTTCGTCTCCGGCCACAAACGTTGATGTTGCAGACAACAAAAGTAACCTAAAAATGCCAGAAACCCACAAGAACATTTCATGGATTTCGTTCAACCCATGAAGAACCCAGAATGAGAAGCAGGAAAATCATAAAGTTATATAGCCAAAACACCTCTTACAGATCGGTCTATAGACATTTAGCTAAGGAACCAGAAAGTGAGTATCGAGAGAGCAACGCGAAGCAGCGACGAAGCAACACACAAACACTAGAGACAGAACCTGAGTAATCACTTTCGGCACGACAAGAGAAGTTCAGAGAGGGAAATTTAATTTTCGGCGTGACAGAGACATGTTTAAGTATTTATTATTTTATTAAGACTGATTAATTATGAAGTATCCAGTCCTAAAGATATAATTAAAATTTTAAGACCGGAGGTTTAGAAGATTCTAGTCCTAACATTCATTTAATTTTAGGACCGGATGTTTTATAAAACTTCGGTCGTAAAAGTCAAATACTTTTTAGACCAGTTAATTATAAAGCATCCGGTCTTAAAGGTCCTCATTTATTAACCAAACCAAAAAAATGAGGATTGGCTTTGGCGAGCACAGCAGCAACTGAATGAATAACATTAAAGGAAAACTGGAGAATAAACTTCTTTAATTACTGGAAAATATGAACAAAAAAAATACACAAGCTTAGTTCTTAATGCTTCATACATTACTGGAGAATATACACGTACAAAAGAAAAACAAGCTGAAAATTATCAAAAACAAGAATCTGACTAAACATCCTAAAGCTTATATCATCCAATGCCTTGGTGATATCGGCGTGAACAGCATTAATTTCCCGCCAGAGATCAGCAAGTTCCTGTCTTTGTTGCATCAGCCACATTGCATCATTGGAGGAAAGGGGAGAGGGGTCAGAGGTAGGCGCGCTGGGGCCAACAGGTTGGAGAGGGGGAGCAGGAACCTCTTTATGGTCTAAAGGCTAGAGGGGGCTGGCAATCTCTTCTCCATCAAGAATATGGAGGAACTCAACATAGACAGGGCCGGCAGAAGGATGGAGGGGTGCAACAATCTCTTCATCATACGAAATAACAATGGATTCAATGACCCAAGACTCTTCGGTCGCAATAGAACGCACTCTCGCTGGAGGAGGCGCATCATATAACGATCTAAGGAAGACACGAGCTTCAGGAGTAAGAGTACCATTACGAGCGGTTCTCTTATATCTAACTATGGTTTGAGCAGTTGGGGCAGAGAGCTACGTAGTGTGGAGTTACGAGGTAGTAAGGAGTAGATAAGGACAGAGATAGTGTGAGGAGTTAATAAAGGCAGAGAGCAGCAGTGATACGCAATTGATAAATTCAATTGTCTACTTTAAGAGCGGATTTTATAAATAGGCGGTCCTAAAATTCTATTATTTATTTTTTCAATTCAATTACTTTTAAGATCTGCCTTTTATAATATATCCGGTCCTAAAAGTCTATTATTTATTTTTTCAATCAATTCAATTACTTTTAAGACCGACCTTTTATCTTGTATCCGGTCCTAAAATTCAATTTTTTTTTCAATTCAATTTTTTTTAAAGTAAGAATTTTTTCTTCAAAAATATTACTTTTAAGAACGGATCTTTTACAATATCCAGTATTAAAATTTCATCCTTTTCAAATTACTCAGATAGCAGAGTCGTATCCTTACACTCTGTTCAAATGAATGATTCAGAGTCTCTTCGGCTTCCAAATAAACTTCTTCATCAATGCGTCTCCTCGTTAAAGTTTCTGGCGTTTCACATTGTTCAGGATGGGTTCTCTATTTAAACCCGTTGTTACTTTATTTTCTTCACATTCTTCTCCATCAGTTCTACAACCTCCACCATAATGGCTGCTCCACCACCACGAGGTCCTCCTTTTCCTCTTAATCATCTTCCACCTCCATACCCTCCTCCGTTGCCTCCAAACCCATCATTCTCCCAGATGATGCAGCACCTCCTGGCACGCATCAATCATATAGACCGACGCTTGGACCAACTGTTTTAGGTCTATCACACCGTCAACAACAAGCTGAATGCAGTACTCAACACCAAGGATGTTGAGTACCATCCTTCAGATGACTACGTCTCCAACCTCTCCGACCCCTCCGACAACGATGGGTCGGAGTAGATGTTTTTATGTTTTTTTTCTCTACACTGCTGCTGCCCCTCGCCGGGTCCATATTCGATTGCCTTGTCCTTTTCATTATGTTCTTTTTTTCTGACAAAAAATAAACAAATAAAACATTGTCCTCGTGTGTGATCAATATTAAAAATTCGCAAAATACAGTTAAGACCATACAAAACAAAAATAAAAAAACATCCTTTACCTTAGTCGAATAAAAACAAACACAGTGACAATTCTTCTCAAGGTTGGACCGTCGTTGTCGTTAGTTTTACCTCACCCTGATTTGAATATTTTCAGTGTCCTTTTCTTCCTTCTTTTTCTGACAAAAAGACAAAAGACAAAGAAAAGGGAAACCGATAATGCTACTCAAAACCGGGAGAGGTAAAAACGACGACAACGAAGGACCTAGCTTGAGCGAACGCTGAGTAAACCTCGGTTGTCTTGAACCCTAATGATTTGTCGAAAAGTGAGTCAACATTTCTATTTAAAGGAAGACTATTAAGACCCGAGATTTAACAATTACACAGTCCAAAAGGTTAAGCCATATTTTTAAAATAAATGAAGACTTTTAACTCTGGACTTTTAGGAGCCGACAATAATCAAATATACGGTCCTAAAAGTCTCGCTATATAGAAATAAAATAAATGAAGACTTTTAAGACTGGACATTGAACAAACATATGGTCCTAAAAGTCTAGCCATATTTTTTACAATTAAACGAAGACTTTTAGGACCGGATGTTGAATAAATATGAAGTCCTAAAGTGTCGCCATATTTTTAAAATAAACGAAGACTTTTAAGACCGGACTTTTAACAAATATACGGTACTAAAAGTCTAGCCATATTTTTTAGAATTAAAAGACCGGACTTTTAGGAGTGGCCGATTAACAAATATACGGTCCTAAAGGTCTCGCCATATGTTTAATATAAACTAATACTTTTAAGATCGGACTTTTAACAAATATACGGTCCTAAAAGTCTAGTGATAAGCACAATTTATGCCATGTTTTCCCTATACTTTATCACTGAATTGTATGGTAAATACAAGCTTAACTGCAATCAATCCAAGAAAAAAGACATTAATTCATGAACATAAGGAACTGAAGAATAAAAACCATTTACATCCTAAACATGTGCTAAGAAGAGGACAAAGTACGAGGTTTTATGAGAAAGACATATAGCAACGCTAATACTATGCTATAGCATTCTGATAGCATAACAAAGTGCAATACAAGGCATCACCGAAGCTATAGCAAAGTAAAGGACACGATGCTATGCGGCATCTATTCTAATCTTTTGTCAAGATTGTTTCAATAAATAATTGCGAAAGTCGAGAAAAGACAGGTAGATTGCTGACGTAACGGAATAGAAGATGCGGAGGATCGAAACTAAAAAGATTTGAAGAATCCCGCAAGATCATCAGAATCAATCTACTGTGATCAGAAGATACGATGGATCTCGATGGATTTAGAAAGCCCAGCTTGCTAGAACTTTCACCGCAAAAAAAACCTGATTATAAAAGAAAACAGCAAGCCAACCCTAGGAAGCGTCGTGCAAAGCCAAAACAAGATTTCACATTTGGCTAGATGAGAGAAGAGAGAGAGATTTCACGAAGCACGAGAACTTCTAGGAGCACCCAGCATCCTTCCTTGCAATAAGATGGAGAGAAGAAGACGTGGAATGGTGACGTGACAGGGATTCTTCCACGCCGTCGGAATGTCATCAAGCTTTCTACTTTTTGTTTTAATCTTTTGATCATGGGTCATTCTGTTATTATCTGTTTTGTGTGTCCCTCATCAGTCATGAACTGATTTTCTTATGGCTGAACGAGAATGATTTCTTAAGTGTTAAATGAACCCAGTTGCAAGTTCTTAATTCAATAAATTCAGTTTGCTTATTAATGCATTAATTACTAGTTGATTAGCTAAAGCTAAGGGCTAGATTTGTGGCCTCGGCTTACTGGCAAGGAGTCGAGATTAAACCTATGAGAAACAATGATTGCTAAACAGGCTGGTAAAGGCTTGACCTATTATTGTAGGCTTCAGGAATAGGTCTACCGCTCATAACCAATACATCCTATTTTGTAGTGTTGATCTAACTAGAAAATTGCCATAGGCATATGGAAGGAGTAAAGTTAGCATTAGAAGTATCGGACGCGGAAGCTTCGATAGACTATAGTGGTGGGTTAACTGAATAGCGTTATAGTTAGTAGCTATGTTGTAGCATTACGGAAGCTGTACAGTATAGTTGCTAAAGCAATGGGTAAAGCAACTGGGGGATTGAGATACTTAAGAGTGATTCCAAGTTCAGCCTACTTCTTACTGATATCTTCTCAAGACTACGATACTCTGTTTACTTCTCTTTATTAGCCTAATTACAAAAATCTCTCAAACCAATCATACTTACTTTCTGTTTGCACAACTATCAAAGCAATCAAGCGTCACTTCCTGGCATCTCAGTCTCTATGAGACGATACTCTATTTACACTTTATTACTTATTTGACTAGTTCACTTGCCATTAAGGGAATCGACCAACATCTAGCCATATTTTTTAGTATTACACGAAGACTTTTGGAACCGGATCTTTAAAAAATATGTGGTCCTAAAAGTCGTGAATACTTTTTAGAGTCTCTTACTGCTCATTTACAACATCCTGTACTTCAAATTTCAAGCACTAAATAGCTTTATCCATCATCCAATACATTCAGAAACCCAAAAAGGACACAAGAAAATTGTTTGAAAAAATAAACAAATTTATTATTGAATTACACATTGCGTGTGTATATTTACAAATGAATGAATTATTCGAAAAAAATAAACAAATTTACAGAAGATTATTGTTGCTACAGCATATATTTACAAATACATTTAGGACATTAATTATTGTTTTGACTTTAAGAGGTCATACAGATATTCACAAAACACATTGCGTATGTGCTCTACTTCATCATCAGAAAAGGGATCAGGACAGGCAAACCTCTGTAACATCAAAGGAAGAAACTGAATTAACTTACGTGCATATTTCATATGTAATATTAAGCTAGACATTGAATTCAACCATAATATGTAACATGAAATACATTTACCTTTGCAATTAATTTAGTCCTTCCTTGCGTGATAATATCATATATGTGTTTCATGACATACGAGCCACATAAGTTGGACCCCTTTGGTTGCCGACGGGTCTAAAAAGAATAAGAAATATATATAAGAGCATATATATATAGCTTACTAACTAAGTTCACAAGGCAGTGTGCTAGTGTCCAAATATGTACTAACCTTTGGTTTGAGGCACTTAGGATCTTGCACTTTGTACGTATGCTTTTTATTTATGGTCATTTGGAAGGTCCTCATGGTACTATCATCAAAATCAAAAATTTATCAATAATGTTCACTGAAATTTCATAGCAAAGATTTCAGACAAGAGAATCAAAATGACATGCTTACTCGTTGATGGTTTGCATCAACGTAGGCCCTAGATCTCTGTGAGTGGAACATAAGAAGATAACTGTATGCACCTCCATGCACATGAGGACCAACTGCCAGTGGTGGCTGAAAATTCACAACAGTAAAGTACTCAGTGATATATGTAGTAGAATTAAGTGAATTGCAGACAAGAATTGTGATATGTACTCTTGGTAGTATGGAAACAAGTACACATTTCTTCTCACTTCACATAACCTCATTGATATGTATTGTTGTCTCTCCTCCTTGGATGTTGTACTTGCATAGACTGGGCACAAAAATCCAAAATCATTGATTTTGCCCTGTTGAACCAATTCTTGATGCTTGAACCTACAATAATGACATCGATCAGGGAATTAGTATATATGTATGTGTGTCTAAACGATGCATTTAAATTATGTACTCATAGAAGAAGATACTTCCTTCATAAACATTTGAACAATTGCATCAGTAAGCTCCTTTCCAGGAAGCAACAGGGACGTTAAATCAACGGTGTCAATGTAAACCGGTTGAGGATGAGGGACGCCTACTACTTCATTGTTATCTTTAAAATATCCATTGTTTACCAGATATTTTTCCTTGGCAGTCAACTTAGCAGTATGGGATGGAGCTTGAAGAGCGGGTGGAGCATGAGGAGGGGATGAAGCTTCAGGAGGAGTAGAAACATGTACAAGCTTCACTGGCCAAGAGATGAAGGTTCCCTTGACATCACTCACAAGCTTCAGCTCATCAGTTGGGAGAGGGAGAGGGAGAGGTGCATCAATGATCACCCTTTATGTTAGCTCAGTAAAGAGTATATCTCTTGGGTCTTCGGATGCAGCCTCCCTCCAGCTAGGAACTCATAAGTTTCACCATTCACTTCAATTAAGCTGCATCCTGGTTCTTTCTCTGTCAAACTTGCCTTCATCAAAAGCCTTTCCTCCATTGCTTCTTCGAATCGTCTCGACGCAGCATGAGCATTCAAAAGAAGCATATAACCACCGAAGTCACTTGGATCTAATGCAAAAATTTGTTTTGCAGCCCTTTTTGCCATCTCAACATTCTCATGCTTCCTACAAAATGAGAGCAAAGAGCCCCATATAATAGCATCTGCCTTTATTGGCATACCCTTTATTAGTTCTTCTGCTTCTTCTAGTAAACCAAACTTGACCTAGCACTTCAACCATGCAAGTATAGTGTTTTAATGATGGCTTAATCTCATATTTATCCATCATTAGAGTAAAATAGTCCCTAGCTTCATCAACTTTTCCTAGATGTTGACAAGCTGTTAAAACACCAATGAAACTTACATGATCTGGTTTTAGACTTGATGAACAAGATTCAAGCTCAGAGAAGAACTCAATTGCTTCTCTTTCAAGACCATTCATGGCTAGCCCGATAATAATAGAGTTCCAACATGATAATCCTTTCCTAGGGCACTCCTCAAACACTTGGAGAGCATTTTCAATAGATCCACACTTGCAGTACATGTCAATTATAGCTGTCACAACAATGGCATTAAGCTCAAACTTATCATTCTTTCTTATAATATAATCATAAATCCATTTCCCATGTTCAAGTGATCCCATGTGAGCACAAGCATTCAACAAGCTTACCATAGTGAACTCACAAGGCTTAATCCCTTCTTCTTGCTGCATCCTTTGAAAAAGCTCTAATGCCTCCATCATCTTCCCGTTCCTTACATACCCACTAATCATTGAATTCCATGTAACAGAAGTTCCCATAGGCATTTTATCAAACAGATTCTGGGCATCCTCAATTTCCCTGCATTTCGCAAGACCCATGATCATTGAGTTCCAAGCTACAACATCAAATTCCAAGAGACCATTAAACAATCTCCTCGCTTCACTCAAAAGCCCACTATTCCCATACATATGTATCAGACAATTGCGGATAAACTCGTCATTTTCAAGACCCAATTTTAAAACTCTCCCATGAAGCTGAGCTCCTTCATGACCAAGACCCATTTGAGCATAAGCCTTGAAAACCGAAGGGTGGCTCAATTGTTCAGGTTGAATCTCTGAGTACAACATTTCGACGAAAAGTGAGACTGCAGTTTGTGGGGTCGAGCTACGAGAGAAGCATCGAATGATAGTGTTCCGAGAATAGAGATTTGGGTTGGGAATTCGAGTGAAAAGCAAGTAGGCATAGTTGGTATCCCCAGAAGGAGAGGCGCAAAAGGTCAAAACGCGGCTAGCGGCAATGGGGTCGTTGATTAGGCCAGTTTTAATGATTTGAGCATGAATCTTTTTGAGGTCTTTCATGGTGAAGCATTGCTTTTCAAGCATGGTGAGGCATGGATGGTCTGAAATGAAATTGGATATGGAGGGTGATGAAGATAATGATGGTGGTGGTGCAGGGGAATGTGCGAAGCAGAGTGTTGCCATTTTCTTCTCGTGGTCCTCGTGTTCTTCTCAGAGTGTCAGTCCACTTTTACTCTGTTTAGCTTTATCTTCTTTGGTAGGGAAGGAGGATAATGATGGATCCGGCTTTGGCAAGTTTATGAGTTTTTTCGGTTAATTTTTGTATTTCATTTTAGTTGTTACTTTTAAATAGATTGATATCACTTTTATTTACTATATCTTTGCAAATAAAAAATTTAAATTTAACCAACAATTTTTTATAGTAATTGGTAATTGTCACAGGAAAATACAAGTTTTCTTTTTTTACACAAATTTCAATCCTATGAAGTGTACTTATTAAAAGGATTTTAATCTTAACACTTGTGAAAAACTTTAAATTTAATAAGAAAATTATAAAAATAGAAACTGGTGAGATGACATGTTGTCTTTATCATTTATTTAAATAATAAAATTAGGTTTGTGCATCAAATTGAATTTTAAGAAAATATAATGTTCATAATTTATGAGCGGTATGAATTGTTAGTTAAATGTATACACAAATATATTGCAATATTGCATAAAGTCCATAAAAAACCTCACTTTTCATAATTCTTTATAATTTTTATTCTATATACAAATATATTGATATAAATATAAGTTTTAGAAAATTATCTCTGAACACAAATATTATAAAATCGAATATGTCAAAATATCAACTTTCAAGTTCTTAAACAAATCGTATCAAGATCCATGTACAATTCAACATGCTACAATGCATATTCTCCTAATTTCATATGGTCCAACCACATGAGCAACTATAATTCCTCCTAATTATAATGATATTAAAAAGCTAAACATATAAATAGCTTCTATTTCCTTTTCCTTCTTTCCTGTCAATAATTTTGCTTTATTCATTCAAATGTTCATTTTCAATTGAATTTTAATTGACTTTTTATATTTAAAGATTTATCATCAGATATTTCTAATTAAAATAATTCTGAGATCACACTAATTTAGATAATTTTACATTTTGTCTCTACCATTATATTTTCATCCATGTGGATTAGTTTCATTTCACTATTTAATTTTTTTTGTTATTATAAATCGTACATATTTATAATGTCAAAATAATACATAGTTACTAATGATATCAAATTTTAAGAAAATATAAGAATCCATTCCCAACGGAGAAATAAGTTGGCAGACAATAGCAAATATGGAACCATAAAATAAATTATGTTTTTTTTTTTTTTTTAAATATGGAGATTCAAAATATAATTTTTAATTTTTATATAAAATATAATTTTTCTGAAAACTACTTGTAAATCATTAGGAAAATATTAATTTTATTTTTAATTTATACGCATTATTATTTTAAAAAAAAGTAGACATAAATAGAAGAATGATTTATAATAGAATTATTATTAAGAAACTTACCTGCATGGGAGACAAATTGTGAAAAATGGTCCCTCCACTTTACAACCGACAGAGGACTCAGATAAAGTGATGCACTTTTTTAAAAAGATAAAATTGTACTCCTTCCATTTATCGTTCACAACTGGTCAGTAGTCAGTACTCACACTTTTTCGAGTTTTTTTCTTCTGTGCAAAAAAAAAAAAAATTATAACAATAAATGAGACCTGGATTTTTATTTTTTTTAATTTTAAATAATAAATAATAATGACAACCACAATGAAAAAGAGACTGCTACTAATTCCTTAAATGATTCAGGTCCATGAGATTGACCTAGAAGCAATAATTTAACTTGCATTGCATGGAATATTAGTGACGGGTTATGGTAAAAAATACAAATGTACTTTTTTTTAAGGAGCCCTCAACATAAAATATTTTTTTAGGTGCAAAAGTACAGGCGTGGTTATAAATTAGGTGCAAAAATATCGTTTGACTGTTAAGTTTGACATTTTTTGCTGACTGGACAATGACACGGCTTTCAAAGGTGTAAAAATATATATATAGTTTGGAAAAAAGAGCGTCTAACAACAAGTTTTTTTTTTTAATTTAATAATTTTATTTCAAAAGTGCAAAAATACACATATGTCTTTCAAAGCTTGTTGGGCATGATGGGCAAGTAGTCTTGAAAATATACTTATAGGCCTTGAGATGCCATGTTTGAAAAAAAACAGAGTGAGATGGTTAGATGCTGAAAGATACAGAGCAAGGAAGAAAAATAAAGGGGAAAAGGAAAGGAAAATGAATCACGATTTGTAAGAAGAAGCTGTGGAAGATAACTAAGCTATAGGTTAGGGAGAATAATTACGACATCTTTTTTTGAATCTGGAATTGGCCCATCTTTTTTTGAATCTGGAATAGGCCCATGTTTTTGCACGATCCTTTAATTCAAATAAAATTATTAAATTAAGGGGAAAAAAAGAATTTATTTGTACATTTGAAAGCTATATCATCGTTCAGTCATAAAAAAAAATTAAACTTAACGGTCAAATGATATTTTTGTAACTAATTTATAATCACATGTGTACTTTTGTATCTAAAAAAATATTTAGTTTTAGGCGCTCCTCAAAATAAAGCACATGAGTATTTTTACACTTTAACGCTACTTACAATGACATGAAAAGATAAGAGGAATCTAAATAAAAATCATCTAGTGTTATATGTCAGAATATATTTGGTTTTTATTTATTCAAGCGAAGATGAAAATTGTTTTCAACTTTTAATTCAAAAGGCAATTTATATTGGATATTCGGTTTGATCAATAAATTTAGGTTGAGTTTTAATATCATAGTCTTAAATGATGATTTTTTTGTCTCAACTCTCAATCATTATTATTTTAAAATTTTAAACTTAATTAATATGTTAATATTTCTAAATATTTTAATTTGTTAAGGTTTAAAATTTTAATGATACTATTTTTTTCTATAGGAAAAAAAAGTTCAGACTAAATAGATCATTTATAAAATTAATGAATCAAGCAATATTGCTATTAGGCCAGCAATGGTCAGACAAGAGAGATAGTTCTCACTGTGCCTTCTAGATGCTTCTTTTTTAAAATTAAAATGACAGTATCCCACTTTGACTTTTTAGTATCTCCTATAAGAGAGATTGAAGCCGCGATCTCCTAATTATAGGGGTTCTAATAACAATAATCTATAAGGACATTGGCCCTTTTAGATACTTTTTGAATGTTGTTGGACATTTTTAAAAACCTCCTCCAAGGCATATACTTTTCTTTTTATATTATTTTTGGTATCGGTTTGGATCAAGATTTGGATGGTTTATAGCTACTCCTCAAAATTATAGGGGTTCTAATAACAATAATCTATAAGGACATTGGCCCTTTTAGCTACTTTTTGAATGTTGTTGGACATCACTTATACACCTCCTCCAAGGCATATACTTTTTTTTTTATATTATTATTTGGTATCCGGTTCGGAGTTTATAGCAACTCCTCTCAACATATATGTCTCATCTGAAATTTAAATTCGAGACCAAAAAGGATCTAACAAAATCTTACATTATTAAACCAATTATATGTTATTTTTTAAGACACATGCTTGTTCGCATGTTGTTTTTAGTGAATTATTCAATCTAAACACCACATGGGTCTTATGTATCGTCTTATTGGGCTTATTGCTATGTGATCATGATTCTTTCACTCCTGTTGGGCTGATTAATAGAGGCCTCTTCCAAGCAAATAGGTTCCAACTCTTAAAGTTCTCTTATCAAACAATTTAGGGCCTCTTGCATAATTTTAATCCTTGCTCATACCATTTTATATGGTTCCTCTTTCTCATGGACGATGGAGTCCATATGCTCATTAAAGAATTGTTGCATTGTCTTGTTGGTTTTTTGGCATTTGCTTTTGGGAACATGTTAAATGGTTAGTCATGCATTTATTGTAGTCATCACTAACAACACAGAAAGAATTAAACCTATAACAATTGCTAATTGTTTGTTAAAATATTGGGTAATCGCTTCTTCAGTATGGCTATTTGATATGCAAAAGTGTTTATAATTAGGACCGGAGGGAGTATAAAGTTGCAGCCATTTGGTCGAAGTCATTAACCTAAAATGTGACTAAAAATTTTTCTCTCTCACTGTAAGTTTATGGTTGATTTGGATGTTCTCTCTTGTTAAAATTTCCCCATGAACTATTTTAATGAGGTGGTACTCTTTGGTGAATATAATTCCAAAGTCCACTTGTACCGAAATGAGTAAATAACCTAAAAGACGAGTTTGGTTCATTTATTCAAAAAAATTTGATTTTTTTTTTTAAACAACATTTGACAAAAAAAAAAAAAAAAAAAAAAAAGTAGTCAATTATTAAACAAGTATGATAAATAGCTAATGTGTTGTGATAAATAACTAATGAAGTCTTATAAACAAATTAGAGGCAATTGATTTATTTATTTAATGAAATTTGAAATTTGAAAAAGGCTGTTAATTTCTAAACAATCACAGTGAATAATTAATAACTTAAATAGTAAAATACTTCAACCACCCCTTTATTTTGCCTTAATTATACAAATCTTCATTATATTTTAAGATTCTATTTCTATCCGCTCAAACCGTTAGTTTATTGTTAAATTTGATATTTAAACTTTTTTGGACCAAAATGCCATTTTTTTTAACATTAGAATTTATATATGTGTGTGTAGAATGGACCACAAAAATTTTATACCACTAGAAATTAATTCTAGTAGATTTTCTAACTTTCTAATAAGTTAAAAAATTTATTAATTTTGAGATTATAAATTTATTTTTTTTCATGATATTTTTGAAATTTATTTATTTTTAGGTTTTGAAATAACTAAAAATATATGTCAAACATATATTTTTCTGTGAATATAATAGATTATATAGGTTTGAGGGATGAGAAATACTTATGTACTCTTACAAGTACCGCCAAGGTTCTTAAAAACGAGTTTTTACTTAAAAACGGAAGGAGAATGAAAAGTCGTAAAACGTAAAATCGTAAAACAAAACGTAGATTTTACCCGTATATATATATATAAAAAAAATTATATAATTCCTCTCTCGCTCACTTTTATTTCACCAGCAAGCATCTTAAAATCGAACTAAAGGTAAAATAGTAATCAACTTTTCAGCTATATATATTAGGTGTTTAATATGTAAAAACTCATTTTTAACACCTTTGATCCTACCCCCAACTATATTTTTTTATCAATGTTTTTTTGTTAAGAAAACAAAAGAGAGCTTGAGCAAAAAAAAAAAAAAAAAAAAACAAAACAAAAGAGAGAAATTAAAATATTTCATAAAATATTCCAAAGATGCAAGCATCGGCGCACCCCCAAAAAAAAAAAAAAAAAAAAAAAAAAAAAAAAAAAAAGAAATCCTCTCTCCTTCTCCTTTAGATTTTCAGTTTACGTTTTTGAAAAAACGTTGCGTTTCTACGTTTTTACGATGAAAAGCAACGTTTTTACCGATTTCACCTTCTCTCGCGTTTTTCGAAATAAAACACGTTTGGCTGGAAATAAATCGTAAAAACGGCGTTTTACGTTGTAAAACGCGTTTTTGCGAACCATGGTACCAGCTCATCTTTACTCTAGCCAATGAGAATGCTCAAACTCAAATGATTTTAAGTCTGCGTGGCTGCCAAGATAATCCACTCAAAGGCTTCCTTCTGATGTCTATTTTTACAAAGAGATGGAGGTTGCAACAGTGCTTCAAGGAAGCGGCAAGGGATAAGTCATAGTTTATCTGTTTCTTATGTGCTCATATGAGCATATTTTTTTAAATTTTTTTATATATTATATTTATTTTTGATTTAAGTTATATTTGCTTTTCGATATATTTTTTACACCCAGTATTTCAAATTAATTAGTTTCCAATTCTTATTTAGAAAGATTTGTCTGTAATACCAGTATCATGGAAACTAATTAATTTGAGATACTGAATGTAAAAAAATGTTAGAAAGTAGTATATAATTTAAATCTAAATAAATACAATATATAAAAAAATTAAAAAAAATATACTCATAAGCACATAAACTATGTACATATAATGTGGATTCGAAGGGATAGAGGGGCAGCTGGGGAATTTAGTACACCTACTGTTTTTCATTTTTTTAAAAAAATGAAATAATAAAATATAATTGGCAGCCAAATAGACTTAAAATCATTTGAGTTGGAGCATTCTCATTTAAATTATAATTGGCAGCCACATAGACTTAAAATATAGTATAGATGAGCTGGTACTTTGGTAGCTAAGTATTTCTCTTGAGGGTTTGTATGAGTCATTTAAATTCATAATTTCATATTTTTTCTAAAAACATTTAAAAAAACTTACTCGAATTTTCAAAAGCTTGTGATATTTACAAACTATTAATTAAAATTTGATATTTAGTATATATAGGGTAAATTCGTACATAATTTTTTTTTTAAATATATATTTTAATTAAACAGTGCTTTTTTGAATCATTTTAAAATATTATTAACGAGTTAACGGTTTGGACTTAAGTATATGTTTTCAAAATAAAGAAAATGTTTGTGTAAGTAAGGTAAAATAAGGATGATTTTAGTATTTTACTCTAACTTAAAAGAGGGTCTCATTCATTTATTTGAACAAATTTATTTGAAAAATGTTGTTGTTAATGTTACTTGCAGAAATATTATGGTAAATAACTAGTGCATTGCGGTAAATATTTTTTTTTTAAAAAAAAATTGTAAATAACTTATAAGAGGAGTCTGATTCCCTTATTTAAACCTTGAAATTTGGAAAATATTTTTAATTCCTTCTAAGTGATTATACTGAATATTTAATTTGATGTAGTAAATAACTAATGAGCTGTTATATCTTGAAACATTGGTCTTTTAGATTAAATTATCCGAGAAATTCAAGTTAAACTTAATAAGTTAATATTTGAAAATATTGTGTTGATATTTAAATTTTCAAAATATTATCATTTTTTTTGTAACAAAAAATTTAGATGAGGGGCAACTTTGCTACATTTTTAGACTTTCGAGACAATATTACTACGTTTTTAGTCTTCTGGGGTAATATTGAAACCAAAAAAAAAAAAAACTTTCAAGAGAAAATTGCTCCTAGGCATGTACTTTGGAGTAGAATTGTTACTTAACCCATTTTTATAATATATAATTAAAGGGGGCAAAAATAAAAAATTTGATTAAAATTTCAGGCATCTTTTAAGTATATCTTATGAATAGGATGAAGCATACTCCAAGAACAGCATCTTATATGGAAGATTAGAGCGAGTAATATTGAACTTATATTCAAATATTTTGTAACATAAAAGGCTAAATTATATAAAACTCCCCTCATTTTTAGGGAAATTGTATATAACCCCTAGATATTTCAAAATTAAAATTTAATCATATGACCTTTTATATTTTTATTATTACTCTCTTGCTGTTAACTGATTGCGTCATTATCTTTTTTTAACAAATATTGTCACATTAGATTAACAGATGACATTTGTCATCTTATGTAAATTACTAATTTTATAAAATCTCCTACCGGTTACATATAACTTTAATCCATTATAAATAACTTCCTCACATTTTAAAATTTAAATTTAACTCCTTTAAATATAAATTTTAAAATATCAGGGGGTTATTTGTAGCAGATCAAAGTTTAGAGGAGTTATTTGTAAATGGTCAAGGTTCAAGGGGTTTTATGAAATTAATAATTTATATAAGATGCTACGTAGGACGCCACATGTTATGTATTAACCTGATATGACAATTTTTGTTAAAAAGATAACAATCAATTAACGGTAGATGGTTAATAATAATTAAAAAAAAAAAAAAAAAAGATTAGGGGATTAAATTTAAACTTTAAAATGTGAGAAGTGGTACATGCAATTGGCCCAAAGGTAGGTTTTGTATAATTTTGCCATAAAAGCTATCCCATTAATTAATGCATCTTTCACCTTCCCACCAATTCAAATTCTACATCTCATGCTTGAACAGAAATAACCTCTTCTTAAGCTTGATGTTGCAAGTTTAAATTCTTTGTAAAGAATATGGCCTATTTGGGTTGGCGGTAGGAGCGGTGGCTTAAAAGCTACTGACTTTAAAAAAAGCTCGGTAGAAACGGTGGCTTAAAAGCTATCTGATCTGTGTTCGGATTTATAGTGGTAGAAGTGGCGGGGCCCACGTCAAAAAACTGAGAGCGTTTTGGAAAAAGCTCCATGGTGGAGCTTTTGGCTTAATGGACTTTTTGAGCGTTAATGGACTTTTTTAAAAAATTACTGGTTCTAACGCTCCTAACGAGCTGCATTCCAAACTGGCACTATAACGATACCCATGAGTTATGATTAAAAATTAAAAATTAAAGCAACGTAGCCAGCCGCGATATAGCAAATCAAAAGAGGGGCAAAAGTAATGGAGATTGGAAGAGTCATTTGGTAAGGATGATAGTTATGATTCTCCTCACCATTTCAGCAAATCAAGTTCATTGTTCAACCCAGCCTGTAGATGTATCCATTCCCGATCCTTCCTTCCATCCACACTCTCCTTTGGATCATTTAACCCACTTGCTTGAAGCATACGTTCCTATTTCTTTCGTTGACACTCCACACTATCATTTGTCCCCCAGCCAAGACCCCAGAGAAATTGACAAGGTACCAATAATCTCTTCATTCTTCAACTTCAGTATGTCACTTCTCATTTGTGAATGGATTTGGTGTGGGTGCCCAAACTTATCCGATGTAAACTGTTCATATCTGATTAGAACAGTTCACATTTAAAATTTTTAACTATATTCTAGCCAACCAGAATACTTCATATCAAATGATTTCAAGTCCACGTGGCTGCCCACTATATTTTATTATTTTATTGTTTAAAGAATAAAAAATTGCTAGGTTTAGTACCTATCCCTCCATCCCTTCGGAACCACTTTCCCTACCTATCTTTGGGATAGGTAGGGAGAGCTCCTCCCATCCGGATGAGATTTGAGCGGTCGCATTTCATTTTTTTTAACTGTCAATTTTTAAATGAAAAAATTATTTTTTGAAATTATGTTAGTTGAAAAATTATCTTTATTTTAGATTCTCTATTTATTAAAATAATTATTTCTTAAAAAATCAAAAGTAAAAAAAATGAAACCTGGACCGTCCAAATCCCATCTGGACGGTCCAGATGGGAGGAGCTCTCCCTACCTATCCCAAAGATAAGTAGGGAAACTGGTTCCCCATCGCTTCTCTCTTCCTTAGCCCACCATTGAAGTACCGCGGCCCTCCCTTCCTTGTCTCACTTCCCATGCGTTCTCTCTTCCTTTGGAGGAAGCGCTGTCACAACCTCCATCTCCCTCAAAAAGTGTGATCACTGCTCTTTGATTCTTTAGGTTGTGGTTGGTATTTGGAATTGGAGGAGACTACCCTTTATCTGCTGTTATAACGTTTGAATATGCCAATCAGAAAACTCGATGGTGGATTTATTATCAACTAGTGGGCTTGTACACAGGACATCAACAATGAATGCCATAGAAGAGGTATTTCAGATCTCCTGATATGTATTTTCACAGAGAAATGGAGGTTGCAAGAGCGCTTCAATGGTGGTCTCCAAAGGCAGACAAAAGGGAGTGCTGGTATTTCAAGGCCTGTTTGGATCGAAGAAAAGGTAGGAAGGAAAGGAATGAAAATGAAAAGACTAAAATGGAATGGAACGAAAAATATTGCCTCGATGCTTTTACACATTGGAAAAGAAAATGAGTTGTTAGGAAAAATTTTGCCTATCTAGTTGAAACATAATGAGGTAGAAAAGTGAGGCAAAATATCATTTTACTCTTTAAGATTTCAATTTTTACACCACACTTGGGTGCTCACAGAGGCACACTCAATGTAACACTCGAGGGTTACAAACAACACACGAGTGTTACAAAGTAACACTCGAATGTGACACTCAAATGATTAATTCAACGTTGGGTTAACAGGATTGCTGCTTGGGTGAGGATTCGCCTGTTGATTACTATGATAAGGGCTTTTAATGTTGTGGGAAGTCAGATTGGGCAGGTGCTGAAAGTGGATACACATATATTAAACCATATCAAAGGTCGTTTTACGCGCCTTTGTGTGCAAATTGATTTGAGCTCTCCCCTTCTTCCTTCCATATGAATTAATGGGGTTGAGAAAAATATTGCCTACGAAGGCCTTCACTTGATTTGCTTCTCCTATGGAAAATATCCGCATGATTTGGAGCGTTGTCCAAATAAATATGAAACCAGAAAAGAGACAAGCATAGGTTCAGGAATTAATTGAAAGCAATAGACCTATTGGGTCTATGAGATCCTTCTGTGTAGTTGAATCCTCAAGTGCCACAACAGACATAGGAGCATGGCAAATGGATGGTGGCTGGCTACGAGGCGGTGGCGAATATAGAGAACTTTTCTAAATAAAATTGCTTTAATCGCTCTAATCAAATTCTGATGATGCTCATCCCTACCCGAAAATCGGACACCAGCGACGCTCATCCTCAAGCTAAAGTCGCAAACCTCTGACACGAGAAAAATGGAGAGCTTTCTCTACAAAGGGGCATTTAGGTCTTTAGTGGTTTGTCTAACAAGTTGGAAAATGGGAACCCATTTTCATTCATCTAGTTGAAATTTGATAGAGGCATGAAAATGTTTTCAAACGAAATTTTGATCCCAATGCCTGCTGCCATTGGAAGATCCCTATTTTCCTATTATGTGGCACCATTTTCCGCAATTCAAATAAGCCCTCAATAATGGGTCAAGGAAGAGAGAAAAATGGAGGGGTAGCTTAGGAATTTACTACACCTAGGGATTTTTCTATTTTTTAAAACAATATATAATAAAATATAGCCACACAGACTTAAAATCATTTGAGTTGGAGTATTTTCATTAGCTAGAGTGTAGATGAGTTGATACTCTGGGAGTAGCTAATTATTTCTCTTCAAGGATTGTACAAATCATTTAAATTCTTACTTTCATATTTTTCTAAAATCATTTGAAAAACTTACTCAAATTTTCAAAAGCTTGTTGTATTTACAAACTATCATTAAAATTTGAGATTTAGTATGAAAGGTAAATTAATAAATAATTTTATTTCTTATATAAATTTTAATTAAAGAATTTTTTTAATCTTTTTAAAATATTTTTAACAAAGTTAACGGTTTAAACTTAAGTATATGTTTTTCAAATAGATGGGAGACCTGTATAATTAAGGCAAAACAAGGGGTCGGTGGTTACTGTAGGAATCTAATCAGAAACGCGGAAGCATATCGTACCACGCGGTATAGGAAAAGTTAAAACCTTCATCGTTTTGATTACCTGGAAAGATGCAGCGATCTGGAGCAGCGATCTGAAAGCCTCTCCACAAACAGTCCTCGTCCGCTCTATGATCGATCTTCCAGACTATCTCTCGAGGGGAATAGGATGGTTTTGTGGGCAACCGTTCAGATGATGAACGCCTGCCTCTAGGGTTTGTTTTTTATGAGAGCCTTCTTATATGTCTATCTTGCCATCACAAGAGGTGAAAGTAGGTTTATATGCTACTACACCTAGGGGTGGAAACAGGCCAGGCCTACCCCTTAACAGGCCAGGCCTGTTATGTAGGGAAGCGGCCTGAGCCTGGCCTGTGACCTGTTACAGGCCTATATTTTGGCCTGAGCCTGGCCTGTAACAGGCCTGGCCTGGCCTGTGGCCTGTTAAGAAGCCTATATTTTTTAAAATCTTGTAATCAGGCTAACAGGCCGAAAACAAAGCACGCAGGCCTTAAATGTGTAAAAACAGGCCTTGATGAAAAAAAAAAAACAGCCTTAGATGAAATAGGCCTTACATAAATTATTCCTAATGATCTAAAATACATCATAAAAAATGAAATCAAATACAACAGGCTTATTAGGACTAAGGGAAAGGAGGACATAACTAATATTCTATATATAAAAAAAAATCTTAACAGGCCGGCCTGTCAGGCCTAACAGGCCTGTTAGGAGGCCTGGGCCTGGCCTGTTAAGGAAAACAGGCCTGAAATTAGGCCTTGGCCTGGCCTGTTAGCCTGACAGGCCAGGCCTGATCAGGCTTTTAGCAGGCCAGGCCACAGGCCCCTGACAAGCCCCTGGCCTTTTTCCACCCCTAACTACACCCAAGACCTAACCCTAAACCACATGGGCCATAGAGTGCTTAGGCTGTAGTCTCAATTAAGCCTTATTGGGCTTAAGTGACTAAAGAGCACATTAACCCAACAATCTCACACTTGCTCTTTAAGATACAAACTTGAGTTCGTAAACCCAAGACCATGTAGCCCATAAGCCATCATCATATGATAATATACCCCATCCCTTGTCTCGAGCTAGCCGGGGATCTACCATTTGTCATTCATCAAGGCTCATGATAATCTACGAAGATTATCTAGTTCGGTGCTACTCCACTAAAAGCCCGAACGTGATCTCCAAGAATAATGACACTTATAACGAGGAATATGCATTACCCCTTTATAGAATGTCTATAACTTGATTGACTAGTTTTTACGTAACCCAATCAATTATTTATTCCCTTGACTTTAATAGTTTCCCTAATGGATTACATTCACTGGCCAGTGTCTTCAATATCCAGGTACCAAAAAATATCAAGGGGACATTTCCTATAAATTCCATGTTGTTTATCTCATAAACACCGATAACCAAACCGTCTCAATCCCAAAATACCGAGTTGTTGGCCGTCATATAGATCAAACCTCACTTGTTGGTAAATCAAAGAATGAAAACTATTCGACTACCTATTTAAAATAAACTCAGGATTAATAGCAACTACATGACTATAGTTATCGGAGATTTGATTCCTTATGATAGAAAGAACAACCTTAATCAAATCTCTCCTTGATCTATTCAATGTAAGTATTAACTCACACCAATATTTTGTAATGATTTGGACAAAACCATTTCATAAAATATTGCAGCCTAAATAAAGTGCCCAACTTAATTTAATAGTTTGTGAACCAATTCATCAATTGTGAGAACCTATGACCATGTCCTCTATGAACGTATTCATATGATCATATACTCCATAATTGATCCGGACCTTAGAGTTTGTAAATAGTGTGCGAAATAAATGAAAAACACCTCATTTATTAGCATTCAGAAAAATGCAATGTCATAATGTCTTGCTCAAAAGGCACAAAATAACAAAGTGAAATAACAACTACCTAAAGCTATAGCAAATCTGGAATTCTCCTAAGACCCATAGATGAAACATGTCTCTCGAACACACGTTCGTGCAAACTCTTAGTAAAAGGGTCGAAGGTTCTCGTCGATGTTATCTTTACTACCAATGTATCTCCTTTTTAATTATTTCTCGGATCAAGTGGTACTTCCTCTCTATGTGTTTTTGTCTCTTGTGACACCTTGGTTCCTTGGACTGTGCTACCGCCCCACTGTTGTCACAGTAAAGTGTGGTAGGTTAATTAACACCCGGTATCACCTGAAGGTCCGTTAGGAACTTCTTTAACCATGCAGCTTCCTTTGCGGCCTCAGAAGCAGCTACATCCTCAGCCTACGTGGCGCAGTCGCCACACATGATTGTTTTACACTTCTCCAACAAATGGCACCGGCATTAAGGGTGTACACATATCCCGAGGTGGACTTTCTTGAGTCAATATCTCCTTGGAAATCTGAGTCCATATAACCAATGGTTTCAAGACTCCACTTGAGTAGACCAACATATAATCTCTCGTTCTCCGTAGGTACTTGAGTATATGTTTAACCGCTACCCAATGTTTCTCTCCAAGGTCCGATTGGTACCGGCTTACTACTCCCACTGCATAGCAGATATCTGGTCAGTACATAGCATAGCATACATGAGACTACCTCTGCGGAAGCATAAGGTATCCTACTTATGTGTTCTCCGCTCGGGAGTTTTAGGAGATTGCTTCTTAGAGAGATGAATTCCATGCCTGAAGGGTATAATTCTCCTCTTGGAATTCTCCATGCTAAACCTAGCAAGTATTTTGTCAATGTATTTAGCCTGGGACAGTGCCAAAACCCTATTCTTTCGGTCTCGCAAGAGTTTAATACCAACAATATAATTGGCTTCCCCAGGTCCTTCATATCAAAATGCTTGCTCAGCCAGGTTTTTATGCCTAACAATTCTTCTGTATCATTTGCGATAAGTAGTATATCATCCACATAAAGTACCAGAAAAGATACGCATTACCTTGGATCCTTTTATACACACACGGCTTATCAGGACTTTTCTCAAAGCCATAAGACTCAATGGCTTGATCAAATCGATGTTCCATGATGCGGACGCTTGCTTAAGTCCATAAATGGACCTTTGCAACTTGCATACCATTTCTTCTTGCCCTTTGGCTATAAACCCTTTTGGTTGCTGCATATAGATTTCCTCTTCCAAATTTCCATTTAGAAAAGCAGTTTTGACATCCATTTGCCAAATCTCATAATCAAGATTTCTTTGCAACAACTAAGAGAATCCGGATGAACTTGAGCATGGCAACGGCGAAAAAGTTTCATCATAATCCACACCTTCTTTTTGGGAGTACCCTTTCGCCACCAATCTAGCTTTGAAGGTTTCAACCTTCCCGTCCAATCCTCTCTTTCTCTTGTAAATCCACTTACACCCAATGGGTCTTACCCCTTTAGGTGCATCTACAAGAGACCAAGCGAGTTGGCATACATAGAATCCATTTCACGATTCATAGCCTCAAGCCATTCCCGAGCATCAACATCTCCTAGTGCTTCGTCATAACTCGTGGGATCACCATCTTCTCGCAATGATGTCATCCCGATTTGACTCACCCAACAAGAGATATCTTACGGGTTTACGAATCAATCTCCCACTACGACTTTGTCGCACTTGATGTTGTGCATCTACAGGGGGTCCACATTTTGTGGGTTAACTATTTCTAGATGAGGACCCTCATTAAGTGGATCAACCAATTCATGATTTTGTTCTTCATTAAGTTCATCATCATGCTGAACTTCTGGTTCTATCTCTGGTTCCTGTGTGTGTTCAGGTACATTTTCCCCTCTTTGAACAACCATAGGAATAAAAGCTGGAACCGCTTGAGGTTGTGGTGAAACTTGATCTGAGACTAGCTCATCAAGAATAACCTTACTCCTAGGCTTATAATTTGCCATATAGTCCTCCTCTAAGAAAGTTGCGTGAGTGCTCACTATGACCTTCTTTTCTTTTGGACTATAAAACAACCAACCTCTGGTTCCTTTAGGATAGCCTACAAACATGCATACTTCAGTACGCGAGTCCATCTTATCTGGTTTCTATTTCAAGACATGTGCCGGAGCACCCCAAATCTGAATATGATTCATGGTGGGCTTACACCCTTTCCATAGTCTTTGAAACCGACTTGGACGGAGCTAAGTTCAATAGATACATAGCTGTTTCTAAGGCATATCCCCAGAATGAATCAAAAAGAGATGAATAACTGAGCATAGATCTTGTCATTTCTAAAAGGGTTGTATTTCTTCTTTCAAAGCAACTCCATTTTTGCGGGGTGTCCTTGGAGAAGATAATTGTGAAACTATCCCCTCTTTGGTCGTAAGACCTGAACTCTCCAGATAGGTATTCACCCCTCGATCGATCGAAGAGTCTTAATTTGAACACCAAGATGTTTTTACGCCTCGGCCTTGAACTCTTGGAATTTTCCAAAAGCTTCGGACTTGTGACGCATCAAGTACACATGTCCAAATCTAGAGTAATCATCGTAAATGTGATGAAATCGATACCCACCTCGGCTTGGACATTTATCGGTCCATATACATCGGTATGTACCAATTCCATTTGAAGTGTGGCACATTTTCCCTTGGTCTTGAAAGATCTCTTGGTCATTTTACCCTACGAGCAGGATTCACATGCGGTATCGATTCAAAGTTCGGGGATTTTAAAATCCCACTTTTGACCAAACCTTGTATCTGTTAGAGTTAATATGACCCAATCTCAAATGCCAAAGATAAGTTTCATTGGAAACTTTTCTTTTCTTTGATGAATTAATATGCTCAACATCTTTTAATTCAACATGATTAACTTCACGAGGAACAGGACTAGAAATAAAGACCATTAAACTTTACACGAGAACAAATAAAAGAAGATGAACTTCTTATTGAAACCGAGGAATTAAACTGAACTGTCAAACCATGTTTATCCAAACAACTAACGAAATTAAATTCCTCTTAAAATGCGGAATAAATAAACAGTCTTCTAAAACCAAAGTTTTGTAATTATCAAAAGATAAAATAACTTGTCCTCATTGCTAGTGCGAGACACAAGCTCCCAGTTCCAAGCTTCAAATCTCTTTGTCCTTTACTTACAGGCAAGCTATGTTTGAACCACTGCAAAGAGTAACAAACATGGTTAGTAGCTCCTGAATCAACGATCCATTTATCATCGTGATTCTCCACTAAACAGGCCTCAATCACATGTAAATTACCCATACCTGGTTTATTCATTTGTGGGCAATTTTTCTTCCAATGCCCCTTTTGTCCGCAATTGAAGCACTTGCCTTTTTGGGCCGCTTCATTGCAACTTTTTGTTTTGGCAACTGGAGTACCTGATTTCTTCTTTTTCTTGTTCTTGTTCTTTCCCTTGGGTTTCCCCTTAGGTTTCTGAGAACTTTCACCAGCAAAAAATGCACTTCCCTACTTGACTAGAGATCGTTAGCACTCTCAAGCTCGTGCATCGGTTGAGTGAGGTCAAGATTCATCTTGTTCATATTATAATTCATCTTGAATTGATTGAAGTACTCGAGTGATTGTAAGAGAATGTCAACTTTTACTTCTTGTTCAAACTTGATACCATGGTCATCAACCTTCTTGAAGTTTGCTATCATTTTTAGACAATATCCGCACACTTCCTCCGGACATCACTTTGTCTTGGTGATTTGAATTCGGCGCATTTTGTCTAGCGGAGAGCCGCTAGGCGTAGCAAACATGCCATCAAGAGTCCGGAGCATTGTTTCTCCACTCTCAATCATGCTCACTTGCTCCCGAAGGTGATTGGCGAGGCTGGCCAAAATGTAGCAAATGCCCGACACATTCGCCTTCTCCCATCTTTCCTTCTCTGCTGAAATCGAGTCCGAATTGCATCGACGACGCATCTGCACGGGTGGGAGTCTTTGGCATAGGGGTAGTGAGAACAAAGTTGAGCTTTTCATATTGAAGAACAATATCCAAATTAGTTTTCCATTGTTTGTAGTTTGTACCATCCATAGGTTTTTGGATCAAGATTGTAGCTAAAGGATTGAATGAAGACATTTTTTGAAAATAAGGAAAAAGAAAAACACACTAATTACAAACTTATAATTAACAACAAACAGATATATCGCTAGTAGATTCTAACAACTACTATTCGTTTATTGTTTAACAATCCATTAGTCATCTTTACAAGGCTTACGATGGGCAAGATTTTTGTAAAACTAATATTGTTAGTTTGGGCCTTCAGTTCCATTGCCAGAGCCTCGATGGGAGGGTTAACAATTTTACCAAAGTTGAATGTATTTAACCATTGTTTACTTTCAAAATTATCTTTAGTGTCTAAGTGTTGCCGACGATGGGCGTACAAAAACTTTACTAAAATTTTGAAAATATTAGGGTTTAATCTAGCGAAATCCGATTATCCTTATCCGATGGGGCTTCGCGATAACCATTTCACTAATAAACCCACAATTGGGCCCGTAGGTTTTAAAATTAAAAGCTTAATTTAAAACCTTCACCCATTCAATATTTTAAATTTAGAATTTTATTTATTTTTTATTTTAATTTTTAAGAATTTGTTCATTTTAGAGTATTCTTTGATTTTGAAATCTCGAGATCAACAACTTTAATTGAAATCATTTGGTATCTAAACTCTAGTCATGATTGGTTATTTAAAAGAGTGTGCTTCACATGATCATTTTAAATAACCCACAAATTACTCTCAAAAATACAATTCTCTTAGGAAATTTCCTAGATTATTTATCTAGATTTTAATTCCATAATTAATTAATCCAATTATTATTCTAGATTTTAATTTAAAATCATAATAATTGATAATTAATTTAGTGGATAACCTAAATAATCTCGCATAATAACTATCATACTAGTCGATTGAAAACATAATAGTTATTATGCTATTATGACATGTGATTATGCAACAATATGGCATCTTCCTATTCTATATGGCATGTTATTACAAACATCATGTTAATCGTAAATATAATTCATTCAATTCAATAAAAGCATTAAATAATTAAACAAATAACTTTAATCCATGGCTTTCCTATAAAAATTTAAAAATAAAATTTACAACTTTGGAATTTCTCTTTCGTCCGACCCATAGCATCTGTCTCAAGCCCCTTTAGGGTATCTATGGGCCCAAAAGCCCAAAAACTCAATCCTTAGCTAGAAACCCTAGGACACAAAAGAGGAACCCTAGCCATCACTTATGCCACACCATCAGCCGAAGTCATTTTCTTCGCAGTTTCTTGATCTCCAACTTTTACAGAAATTCGAAAAAAAATACATAGAAATTCCAAAAAAGAATAAAAAACAGCAAGGAGGAAACCTAATCATATGGGATTAGCCTCCTTATTACAAATCAAGAAATACACGAGAGAATCTAACCATGGATTAAAGCGATTAACCGATTAAAATTAAAACTAATATCAAATATGAATTATAAACGAATAACTACCATGAAATAAATAACAAATATAGAAAAAGATGCCATATTTTCATAAATAATTTTTGAAAAAGAATCACATGAAATATAAATTAATATCAAAACTCGGTTCTTTTCCTCATCATTATTGGCTCTGATGCCAATTGTAGGAATCTAATCAGAAACGCGGAAGCGTATCGTACCACGCGATATAGGAAAAGTTAAAACCTTCATCGTTTTGATTATGGAAAGATGCGAACGGTCGTGATAGCGATGACGATACGAAAGCCTCTCCACGAACGGTCGTCGTCCACTCTATGATCGATCTTCCGGACTATCTCTCGAGGGGAATAGGATGGTTGTGTGGGCAACCGTTCGGATGATGAACGTCGCCTCTAGGGTTTATTTACGATGAGAGCCTCCTTATGCGTCCACTAGTGCAAAAAGGCTTTTAAGACTGGACAAAAGAGGGGTCGTAAGACCGGATATGCGGCCGGTCTTGTTCCGGCCGGTATTAAAAGTCTACCATTTAAGACCGGACTCGAACCGGTCTTAAAGAAACTCTTTTAAGACCGGACATTTAAAAACTTAGGTCTTAAAAAGTTGAACTAAATGAAGCCGAAATATTTTTTGTTCGATCCTAATGCTCAACTTTTAAGATCGGCCAAAAAATAGGTCGCTCTTAAAAGATCGTAATTATAAGACCGGACAAGACACATACGGTCGAAAAATAGCGGCTTCTAAGACCACACGACTAATTACACACGGTCTTAAAGGACTGACTTTCAAGAGTGGATGATAAAAACATCCGGTCTTAAATATTTTGATTTAAGACCGGACGTCTAAATATCCGGTCTTAAAAGACCATCTTAAAATATCAAAAATCAAAAGTCGTCGACCTTTAAGACCGGTCATATAATTACATCCGGTCTTAACAAGTGAACATTTAAGACCGTCTTATTATTTCCGGTCTAAATTTTCCCGAATTTTTCCTTGTTGTTCTTCCTGATTATATATATACACAAATCCACCACCCAATCCAGCACATAAAATTCGATACTTTAAGCTACAAGCTATGAACAATTATTTGAATAAATTGAATTGGAAAAAGAATACAAATATTATTCACCATGAGCTATTTGGCCTCTTAATTAATGATTACTATGACTACAACACCTAAATTAATATAATTCATACAATAAGATAACTTACTTACAAATACAATAAGTTACAAGTACAACATACATGCGCCCAAAATAATATTCACCATGCCTTCATCGATTCCCCCACCCAACAACGTAACATCCTCTTATATAACATGCCCCTTTGGATCGGATCCTGCCACAAAAATAAAACAAGAACAAAATTCATAGTCGGTGACATTAACTATGAACATAGATAGAAGGAATATAATATATATAGTTAAAGCCTTAAAGTCTTCAAAGAAATCTGCATATGAATATTACCTTATGAATTGACTCTTTTATAAAGTGATATCTTCCCATATCCCTTCTTGATGATCACTTCTTATGTCGGGTTCATTATCAGCTTCATCTTCTTCGTTCATGTCGGTAGACCCCTTGAAAAAGGAGTACTCTCGGGAATACCATAATTTGAATTCATTTCCTCATCAATATCAATGACCCTCTTTCCTTGGAGAGCTACGAGACCACATTTTATTTTCTTGATCGGTGATATAGAACACTTGTTTTGCACAGTGCGCCATAATAAAAGGTTCATCTCCAAAACTTCTACCATTGACATCGACTAATGTAAATCCTAGCCGATCGATCCGAACACCATTATTGACATTAACCCACTTGCATTTGAAAATGGGAAATCTAATTTTCACATAGTCCACCTCCCAAATCTCTTCAATAACCCCATAATATGGCATGATTTGCCAATAAAGGGCTCTTGTCTTTATTTGGAGAAGTGCATAGATTCAGCCTCTAACATAACACCTTTGCATTACGAATTTGTGCTCGTATCATCTAGGGACTTCGTGTAAAATGTATAACCATTGATCACATACGAATTCCAACTTATGACATCAACCTCGGGACCACTTGCTAACCATTTGATTGTATCGAAACACATTCCTCTCCCTCGACCTTTTGTTTGAACCGGTTTGCAAAAGTTACTGTTATGCTCCCTAATCAACCTTTGTTGGTCATTCGATGATTTTCTTTCCTTACAAATTTGCTTTATGTGCAGCTATGCTAGCTTGAACTTCATCGACGTTATTCAAGATGTACAAGTGGACTAGTGACAATTCATCGGGATCCACACTCTTTACGGAAGCCCCTCGTCTACCCCCATTGACATCTTTGACGTTTTGGAAGCCCAATATGTCTTACTTTGGCCAAATAATCTTGACAAAATTCCATGGCTTCTTGAAACATATTTCGAACAATCGATGCTTTACGGCGGTATGCGTTCTTCACGTACCCTTTTAGGAATTTCATAGATCTTTCAATTGGGTACATCCAGAAGTAAATGGATAGGGCCGCACATCTTTATCTCCTCACTAGATGAACAATTAGATGAACCATGATGTCAAAAAATGTAGGAACAAAAAGCTTCTCAAGGTGGCACAAGATAAGATATCCTTCATTCTCCAATTCATCCAACTTTTCAATCTCAAAAACTTTACCACAAAGCGCATTGAAGAAGACACAAAGTCTAGTCAAAAGCGACCGAAGATCATATTCGGCGATGCCTCGAATAGCTATTGGGAGTAGTTTGTTGCATCAAGACATGACAATCATGAGACTTTTGGCCTACTAATTTCAAGTCCTTCATCGATACAAGCCTCTTCAAATTTGAAGAATACCCCGTGGGAACTTTTGTGCCATGTAAACACTCACAAAAACTTCGTTTCTCATCCTTAGACAAAGTATGAGAAGCCGGGGGACAATAAGTTCTCTTCCCATCTAACTCTTCGCGTATTCCCATTGCTATCAGATCCAATCTTGCCTTCACACCATCCTTGGAACTACCTTGTATGTTGAGAAGCGTCCGACAATACTATCACATACGTTTTTCTCCACATGCATGACATCAATCTTTGTGTCTCACATCAAGATTGCGCCAATATGGAAGATCGAAGAATACAGATCTCTTTTTCCATATATTTGTTTCTTTTCTACTCTTTGCAGTCTTACCGAATACGACATTGATATTTTTCACCTTTTCATAAACTTGCTCCCAGTCAATGCCACCGGAGCATCTTCATACTCTTGGCCACCAAAAAGGCTTTCTTCAATCGACGATATGGGTGGCCCCGTCTAAGAAATCTCCTATGTCCAAGATAAACCGTCTTTCTTCCATGTTGAAGTTGATGGTAGCGTGTGCCTTCTTCATAAACCGGACATGCTTTATGGCCTTTTACACTATACCACGACAAGTTCCCATATCTTTGGGAAGTCGTTTATAGTACAAAATATCATGGCTCGCATTTTAAACACCTCCTTATTGAAAGAGTCAAAAACATCAACACCTTACGCCCACAACTCCTTCAAGTCTTCGATCAAGGGCTGAAGGTAAACATCAATGTCATTTCCGGGTTGTTTCGGTCCCGAAATCAACATAGACGACATGATGTACTTTCGTTTCATGCATAACATTGGAGATAAGTTGTAAATAATCGGTAGTACGAGGCCATGAACTATGTATCTTGCTAAGGCTTCCATATGGATTCATGCCATCCGTGCTAAGGGCAAGCCTAAGGTTCCTAGGTTCTTCGCCGAAGTTCGGAAATAATTGATCGATTTTCTTCCATTGAGAAGAATCGGCCGGATGTCGAAGCTTTCCATCGAAATCCTCTCATCTGCATGCCACCTCAAATTTTTTGCATCATTTTCATTCGCAAACAACCGCTTGAACCTTGGTATGATTGGAAGATACCACAACACTTTTGCAGGCCCCTTATTTGACTTGTACCTTGGGGTTTCACATTTCGGACAACTCTGCTCCTCTTCAAACTCTTTTCTATACAACACGCAATCATTCGGGCATGCATGGATCTTTTTGTACTCCATCCCCGGTGGACAAAGTATTTTCTTAGCATCATAGTATCGATGCGGCAACACATTATCATCCGGAAGCATGTCCTTAAAAGCCTCAAGCATTTCGAAAAACTCTTGTCGCTCCATCCATGACGTGCCTTCAAGCTTACCAATTTCAATACGGCATTCAACAATTGGTATTTTTTACACCCACGGTATAGAGGGGTCTGCATCTTTGCACATATTACCATATGCATGTGATTGATGAAAAGCCTCTTCTCCTACATCACGGATAATGTCCTCTATGTGATCATCCATATCCGTGTCATTATCATCAAAGGCCACTTCCCTATGTTGAGACCCACTTGGTATTTTTTCACCATGCCATACCCATCTTGTATAAGTCTTACAAATTCCTTCACAAATTAAATGTGTGTGTATAACTTCGGGACTTAGTCGCCTCTCATTCAAACATTTTACACAAGGGCAATAAAACTTCCCACCCTCGGCATGGGCATTTTGTTTAGCAAATTTTATAAAGTCTCTCACCCCATTCGATATTCAACACTCGTAAATAGTTTAGCATTTATCCAAGCTGTGATCCATAGTAGAATTCCTATATATATAGACGGAAAGATTTAACATACATATATATGCTCAAATGTCGGTTATGTCTTTTTTTCCTTTTTTTTTTCGGATAAACTTGCTCATTAAATGCAGAACGAAGAATCACTTTTGGTCATAAATGTATCGCGAGAGAATCCAAGAACCAAAATAAATGCATGACGAGGAAATTAAATGCATCGCGTGAAGGTCTTGTGGACTCACTGTATCATATAAATTCAAATGCGTTTGCTTAGTCTTTCTTCTCCGCCACAAACGTTGATGTTGCGGACGAGAAAGAGTACCCTAAAAACATTTATTGGTCAGTTGGGTAGGTCTAAAATGCAATTATAATCTTCAAAATACAATATCCATTAACAAACGAGAAACCCACAAGAACATTTGATCGATTTCGCTCTACCCAGGAAAAACCCGAACGATGAGCGGGAAAATCATAAAGTTATATAACCGAAACACCTCTTACGGCTTGGTCTATAGACGTTTAGCTAAGGAACCGAGAAAGTGATTGTCGAGAGAGCAACGCGAACCGTGACGAAGTGGCGACAGAACACGAGTAACACTTTAGGCGCGACAAGAGAAGTTCGAGAGAGGGAAATTTAATATTCCGTGCGACGAGCGAGACATGTTTTATATTTGGGATTTTATTAAGACCGGAGTTTTATAATCCTCGGACCTAAATTGAGACAATTAAACCGGTTCATTAAAAGGAGGCGGTTCTATATATACAACTTTTTAAGACCGTCGTTTTATAATACTCCGGTCCTAAAATTCTTTTTGTGATTTCTAATAAAGGATTTGGCGATCGCGACAATTTGAATGAATAAAAATTAAAGGAAAAGCTGGAGTTTCTTTAATTACATATATTACTTGCATATGCACGTACACAAGAAAAAATACAAAACAAAAACAAGCGAGAAAATTATCAAAAACAAGAATCGACTAAACATCTCCTAAAGCTTATTATCCTCCAAAGCCTTGGCGATTTCGGCGTGAACAACATTAATTTCCCGTCGGAGATCGGCAAGTTTGTCTTACTCGAATCGGCCACAATGCTTCATTAGAGGAAAGAGGAGAGGGGTCGGTAGTAGTCGCGGTGGGGCCAAGAGGTTGGAGAGGGGAGCGGGAACCTCTTCATCATCCGAAGAAATAACAATGGGTCCAACGACCGAGACTCTTGTCACAATAGGACGGACTCTCGATGGAGGAGGCGCACCGTATAACGCGATCGACGGAAGGCACGAGCATCACGACTAAGAGCACCCCTACGGCGGTTCTCTTGAATCTAACCATGGTTTGGCGGTTGGGGCGAGAGAGGTATGAGGAGTTAATTAATAGAGCGGAAGAGCTGTTCTCGAGATAGCCACGTACGTAGTTTGGAGTTACGAGGTAGTGAGGAATTAATAAGGAGTTATAGGTACGCGGTATAAAATTCCATTATTTAATATTTTTCCAATTCATTTTATTTTAAGACCGACCTTTTATCATTAACCCGGTACTTATAGGTATGCGGTATAAAATTCTATTATTTAATTTTTTAAGACCGATCTTTTTTATAATAAGTCCGGTCCTAAAAGTCTTACCTTTAAGACCGACCTTTTATCATTTACCCGGTACATTTTACACACCTTTGTTCAAATGAATGATGCGAGTCTCTTCGGCTTCCGAGATAAACTTCCCAACTAGGCGTCTCCTCGTATTACGATGAACAATGCGTCTCCTCGTTAAAGCTTTCGGCGTTTCACATTGTTCGGGATGGGTTCTCTATTTAAACCCGTTGTTCTTGTACTTTCTTCACATTCTTCTCCCCCGGGTCCTCCGTTTCATCCTCCTCCTCTTCAACCTCGGCCCCCATTTGTAATGGCTGCTCCCCAGTCCTCCGTTTCCTCCTCCTCCTCTTCAACCTCGGCCCCCTCCGCCACCGCCTCCTCCAAATCCGACTATAAAGCGGTTGGTGCGATCTTGGTGGCCGCGTCGATCAAATCGATCGACGTTTGGGCCAATTGGTTCAGCTTGCTCATACCATGAACAACAAGCTGAACATGGTACTCCACGCCAATGGCGTGAACTACGATCCCGCGAAGACGACTCGACAACTCCGACAACTCCGACGACTCAGCGCCCCCTCCCTTTCCGACTACGAGAGGGATTAGTTTTTTTTTGTTTTTTTTTTTTTTTTTTTTTTTTTTTTTTTTTTGTGATAGGGCGCGTAAAAAAATTAGTAAATAAAATATTTTTAAATTTTGTTCTCGTGCGAGTTTAGTACTTTATCGAACACTGGAAAGCAATAAACAAGGCAACTATGAAGGACGGATAATGGCGAGACTAAAAAACCTAAAATAAAAGAACGAAGACTTTAGTTAGTAAATCGACGGTCCTAAAAACAATTGCCATTTTTTTGTTAGCTTTGGTTTCCATATCCGATTGCCTCTTGTCCTTTTCATTATCGTCTTTCTTTTTCCGACAAAAAGGAAACAAACAAAACATTGTCCTCGTGTAAATCCAACAACGAAATTCGCGAGAATACGGTTAAGAACATACAAAAAAAGGAGCTTTTACCTTATTCGGACAAGAACAAACAAAGTGACTATTCTTCTCAAGGTTGGACCTTCGTTGACGTCGGTTTTACCTCCCCATGTGAGAAACAAAGTGTCCTTTTCATTATCTTCCTTCTTTTTCCGACAAAAAGACAAAAGACAAAATAAAAGGGACACCGATAATCTCTTGCCTCTACACATGGAAAGGTAAAAACGATGATAAAGAAGGACCTAGCTTGAGCGAACGCTTGAGAACCTCGGTTGTCTTCAACCCTAACCATTTAATTTGTCGAAAAGGGGTATTTATAGGTGAATGACTTTTAAGATCGCACAAATAACAACATACGGTCCTAAAAGTTAAGCATACTTTTAACCAAAGGACTTTTAAGACCGATTATATATAAAAATACGGTCCTAAAAGTTAAGCGGGGGACTTTTAAGACCGACCTTTTATAATACGTCCGGACCTAAAAGTTCATGTATCTTTTAAGCTTTTAGGAGCGGACACTAAAGCAATATACGGTCCTAAAAGTCTCATACTTTTTACAGAAGATTTTGCGGACCTTTAAGGCCGGACATCTTTGTTAATGAACGGTCTAAAAGTCTCAGATTTCAAACACTAAATTAAATAGCTATATCCACCATCCAATAATACATTCGAAACCCAAAATGGACACAAGAAAATTTGTTCGAAAAATTAACTAAATTTATTTATTGAATTTTACATTGCCTATGTATATTTACAAATGAATTGTTCAAAAAAATAAACAAATTTACGAGAAGATCGATTATTGTTGCTACGAATATACTTACAAATGAATTTAGGACATTAATTATTGTCATTTTTCGACTCTAAGATCAGACCATACAGATATTCACAAAACACATTGCGTATGTGCTCCGGTTCATCATCGGGAAAGGGAGTTTTGCATTGAAACATCTATAACATCAAAAGACAAGCATTTGAATTAACTTGCGTGCATATTTCATTTGTAACGGATAAGCTTGAGAAACTGAATTAACTTGCATAATATGTAACATCAAATACATTTACCTTTGCGGTTAATTTAGTATCCCCTCGCCTTGTAATATCATACATGTGTTTCATGACGTGCGGCCACATAAGTTGGACTCGTGGTTGCCGACGGGTCTAAAATGAACAAGAAATATATATAAGAGCATATATATAGCTCAATGACCAAGTTCACAAGGCGGTGTGCTACAAATTAAATATTGTACCAACCTACGGGTTTGTACCATATGGGGTCTTTGTCTGAGTAGCACGCCTTTTCTTTTCTACTATTTGGAAGGTCCTCATGGCACTATCATCAAAATCACAAATTTATCAATGATTCACTTAAAATTCACGCGAGAGATGTCGGACAAGAGAATCAAAATGACATGCTTACTCGTTGATGGTCTGCACCAACGAAGGCAATGGCTCGGTGTGAGTGGAGCATAAGAAGATAACTTTATGCTCGTCCATGCACATGACGACCAAGCGCGGTGGCGGCTGAAAATTCACATCGGTAAACTATACTCGGTGATATATATATGTAGCGAGAATTAAGTGAATTGCGGACAAGATTTTTGATATGTACTGTGGAAGAATGGCAAAAAGTACAACTTTCGATCACTTGACACAACCTCTTTGATATGTACTCTGTCTCTCCTCCATGGATGTTTGACTTGAATAGACAAGGCACAAGAATCCAAAATCGTTGATCTGCACCTTTGAACCAATTCATGATGCAAGAACCTACCATAATGACATCGATCGGGGAATTAGTATATATGTATGTATGTCTAAACGATGCATTTAAATGATGTACTCATAGACGAGAAGATACTTACTTCATAAAAATTCTAACAAGCGCATCGGTAAGCTCTGTCGAGGAAGCGCGGGGACTCAACATCAACGGTGTCAACTTGAACGGGCATAGGATGAGGGACACCTACTACTTCATCGACGGAGCCACGATTTATCCTTAAAATATCCACTTTTCATAAGATCGGATATTTTTTCCCCAGCGGCAAACCAACTTAGCGATAGGGGATAGAGCTTGAGGAGGGGATGGAGCTTGATGGGCGAGAGGGGATGGGCTGGAGGAGGAGGGGTTGAAGCTTCGGGGGAGCGGTAGAGACATGTACAAGCTTCGGCGGCCAAGGGATGAAGGTTCCCTTGACATCGCTCCAAGCTTCGGCTCATCGGTTTGGAGAGGAGCTGTGCATCAATGATCACCTTTTCAGCGACACTCGACTTCATCATCGGGCATTTGTTGGTGGTGTACGGTTGATCCCAAGTTGTGAGCCGGTCCCTTTTGCAACCAATAATCGTCCATCATGATGATCGGGATCCTCCACATAAAGGTCACAAGGTTGCTCGACTGTCCAACAATGCAGCTCCCTCAGTGCTCTGCTGCACGGTTGCGAGGTGAGTGTGTGAAGGAACAACTGGTCTACGGGACGATTTCTTAAAAAGCGGCCTCGGTGACTCGGTTCCTCCTTCATCGGCTCATCTCGGATTGAAACATTACGGTCATTGAAGCTTTATTAGCAGCCAGCGTCCCGGTCCATCTCCTCCGGGTAACCATACTTTGTCTATGGCGTTTGGATGTACCAAAGACTTGCTTTATGCCTACCCGTCCTCCAATCCCCCTTACACGCCCGGGTGATCCGGTTTTCCGGTCGCAAGCGGTCGAGAACATCATTCCTCCGTCCGACACAAAAGATCCCTCTGCTTCTTTCTTTTTATGATCTTCTGTAAGATACGGATAACGAAGCTTAGTAATGAAACATGTTTAGTAACTAAAAAATAACAATAACGATACTTACAATTCTTTCGGCAACTAGACGAGTTTGTTCACTCGTGTAGGCGCCGCTTGGCTTTTGCCGAATATGCAACCACAACTCCTCGCGACGTATTGGAGATGGAGGAGCATGTATCACAGAAGGATTGGATTCTGCTTCATCATCCAATCTCTTCCGCTTGGCAGCGACCATCAAATCTTTTTCGACCTTTTGATATCCGCCGCGAGAAGCCCTATGAGGGCAATCATTCTTTCTACCTATCTCTGTGCTTGTTCCCTTCTTTTACGTGAATCGGGATTGAAAACATCTATTAATTATGAATTCCGAGCCATGCATGTCACTAACTTGAAATTAGAGAACTTACGCTTCATATGAGCGTCAATCAAACGGTAGTCAAATTCTTCACTTCATCAAGTTTCAACATTTTATTTAAGGAAGATGTAGAATTGTAGAAGAAATTGGACCTATGTTTTGTAGTGCTAGCTAGATAGATAGGTTAATAAACAAAAGAGAATTATGCTTACTTGAGAATAATACAAACTTGATCCTTTTTAAGGCATCCGGTGGGATCGGCGGTCCCCATTAGATAGTAACAATTGGGTATATAAAGTTTCCCCCTTTTAAGACTATTCATTTCCTCCTTTGCAAGACAAACCATTACACAATTAATACCTTCTCATCGGTAATTTACCTTTTCGGGGTTGACATATCGGACTTGCATAGACAAAGGCGGGGAAATGTATACTTCTATTCACACACCGAACTATTATATAACTAACGGGATTATATTAACACAATAACATTCACATATCCATTTGAGGTTAATAAGCAAACAAAAGGGAAAACAAAACTAAATATAAACTCACTTTGAGCTTCGGGAGTGGTGAGAAGGACAAATTGTCGCCAAATTCGTTCATCAATAAATGTGTAAACTTCCCAAGGATGTTTGGCGGGCGGAACATCGGAGAAAATATACGTGTTAGCGAGAAAGGTCTTAAACTTCCTCCACCGATCAAGCACAATAAGACAATGTCTTGTCTTTCAACTTCGACTTGATCGGGGACGGTGTATGTAACCCGGATAGTCTCCCAAATAGGATCCTTTACATTCTTATAGTCCACACTTTTCCACTCATCCGTCAAGATGCTAACCTTCTTTGCGTGCTAGGCAGCCGACAAAACTATTATGTTTGCTTTTATTAGGACCGACGGGTTCCAACCTTGCATTAAACTGAATCTCGAGCTTTGACCCAGAAGTTCGACTTAGGGTCACATCCATCATTCGTGTGCCTCTTCTACCACGGCGTGTAGGGCGATTACGAGCCTCATTGTGAGATGAAGAGGGTTCGTTCTCACTCACACCGATCACACCGAGGCGGCGTTGCGGAACACGAATAGATTCGTTTTCCGTCCATTTTCGAGACGGGAAGAGAGGAATGCACGAGCAAATGAGAGAGTAACGGGGGCTGATGGTACGTGGGCAAGGAAGAAGAGGTAATGCAACGGGGAAGGGTTTCGGAACGTGAACGAGAGGTTCTCCACGGAGTAACAAAAGCTTTCGCGAAGAAATGTATAACTTGCTTGGATTTTTAAGACCGGATGAAAAAGAGACGGTCTTAATATTTACATTAATCCGGTCATATTAAACGTCCGATCTAAAAGTTTAACCTTTAAGACCGTTCCTTTTAAAACGCCGGTCTTACTATTAATGAACTTTTTTCGTACCGCAAGTATCATATGTCCGGTCTTGAAAAAAACTTTTAAGACCGTCTTGTTGATAAGTTCGGTCTTAAAACTTTAGACTTTTTATATTTAAATTTTTCCTTATTATGTTTTACAAACGAGAAAATATAAGTACGGCTATATGAGATATATTTAGAAAGTAATTGAAATTTCAGTTCAATTTTTAAGACCGGTGGTATTTTAGTCGGTCTCAATAATGATTTTAAGAGCGGTGAAAAATTGGTCGGTGCAAGAAGTTCTTTATATTTACGGGCTGCCACGGTCATTCCTTTAAGACCAGGGGTGTCCATTGTCCGCTCTAAATGAGGCGGTCTTAAAGCCTTTTTTTGCACTAGTGCTAACCCTAAACCACATGGGCCATAGAGTTCTTGGGATGTAGTCTCAATTAAGCCTTAATGAGTTTAAGTGACTAAAGAGCACATTAACCCAACAGTTACAGTATTTCACTCTAATTTAAAAGACGGTCTCATTCATTTATTTAAACAAATTTATTTGAAAAATGTTGTTGTTACTTGCAGAAATATTATGGTAAATAACTAATGCATTGCGGTAAATAATTAAAAAAGTGTAGTAAATAACCTATAAGAGGGGTCTGATTCCCTTATTTAATAGTTGCAATTTGGGAAATATTTTTAATTCGTTCTAAAAGATTATAGTAAATAGTTAATTTGATGTTCTAAATAACTAATAAGTTGTTATAAGTAATGTTGTCAAATTCATTGCCTTTGTCCTTAAATGCACACAAAAATAAAGTTAAATTATCACTTTGTAAAAGTCGTTGTTGTCTTGGCTTGAATATTGGAGGTGCAATCCATAGTCAAGGGTCTTAATTATATTCTACAAGAAATTCGTCTTTCAATTCAAATTACACCTTATAAAATAGGTATAGGTGGGGGCGAACTAAGCCTAAAGGCAACTGTTGCCCACGTTTTGAAAATATTGTGCACTATTTTCTTCTTCATTGATTCTTCTTATACTCCTTAAAGGGAAAATGGATTGTGACAAACCATAGGTGGTCATCACTTATATAGATAATCTAAATTAAGGTTCCACGATTCAAATTTACTTTAATTTTATTCTTATATTGTAATAGATATATAATCCCACATTGAATAATCTTCTTTCTCACTATCATTAACTAAGAAAATTGAATTTATCATTTTTAAAATAAAATAATAATAAAAGAATTCAAAGCCGAATTATTCATCAATACCATACATGCATGAGCATTATTGCATAGGAAATTCTACTCAGTGATATAGCAATTAATGATAATAAGAATAATTAATCTGAAAGACTTTATAGTTTCAACTAATTTTTAATTAGTTTCCTATAATTTTTTCATCTTTCTATCAAGTCAATGTAGCTTTTTTGTTTTATCAGGTCCTTATTATTTTACCTGATTTTTAATTAAACCTCTATAGTTTTAGTTTTAGGTGAATGATAAAAAGGGGAAAAACTTGATAAAAACAAAGAAAGAAAGAAAGAAAGTGGCCTAATTAAAAATAAGTAAAACTATAAGATTATGATAAATAAGAATAATAGTTGATGTGGATTTTGTTGGGATATTGAAGCAACGCATTATCCATGGCAAGAGCTGCTTGGGAAGCCACTTTGGCAAGTTGTGGAGGTAATTAATCAAGTAGCACCTTCTGCGTCCATAGTTGTGATCAAGAAGGACATGCCGTCAACTGTTCTCAAGCAGAAAGGACTTCATTTCGCTGTGCTTCTATTCACAGACTACAGTGACTTTGTTACTGGCATTTCCTTGGCATTCAACTATTAGAAAAACACGTTGATGCAAGTTAAGATAAAATTTATTTCACATATTTACCTCATAAATTGCAAATTATGTTTAAAAAAAAGTTTCTAGTGCTAACTCAAATGAGCACAAAAAAGAACACATGAGAAAAATTTATGATTGCTCGTTTGTGTGTTTTATAAGGATGCAGAAAAATAAAGGAGACACAATAATGACACTTTTGTGTCTTTGGTTTTATTTTCTGTCGTTGTTATGTGTATTTCGGCCTCTATATATATATATCTATAGTATCTATATGTGTTAATAAAGTATACAAAAAAAAAAAAACAGAGAAAATGATGGCTTTATTTGGAAAAACGAAGCTTTGATATGGTGATATTTCTATTATTTATTTGGATAAACGAAACTAGAACTATGTATTACCTCCACTCTAACATTAAATTAACATAAGATCTAGGTTATAATGTAATTTTCATTATAAACTAAATTTTATATTAAGAATTAAAGATAATATAAATTATAAATGTTTGAATTCTTTTTATAAGTTACACTTTATATTTATTTAAAAATTTAATTAACCTTTTTAACCATAAATTAATTACACTTCTTTTATCTTTTTTTTTTATTTTTTTTTTTTTTGCTCTATCATTCTCCCTCTTTCACCCACCTTCTTCAGAGTATATTTGAAAAAAGGACAAATACGTTCGTTACACATTTATTACTTTTAATCAACTTTAATGTACGTAATCCAACGTTTGTATTCTCTTTGGCCCACATTATTAGGTGTGTTCTAAAAGGATTCTTTATATCATATTTCTCAAGTCTTATTTATAAAACACTTTCAACATTTTTCATACAAACTAAGAAAAACCTTCAATCTCAATTTTACCATAAAATTCAATAACTTTCAACTCTACATTTATGTAATATACAAAATATTACTTAAAAATAAAGTCAATACATTAATAAGTAAATGGTTAAATTATATATTCACATGAAAAATAAAAATTTAATGAGGTGTATTACAAATAGGAAAAGAATCTTCTCTCTCATCCCTAGAAATAAGATCAAAGGGAGTACTATAAGTCACTTAGAAAGGTCATTATATATATATATATATATATAGCCAATTTTTTCCCTTAATCAATGCTTAAATATACTTCTTTGTATTTTTATTTCTCCATCAAAACCTCATCAAAACCTCATCAATAGAAGATTTACTCAGGTCAATTTAAGACAAATTTAATGAATTAATTGTCATTCTCTATTCTTTGAATTAGTTGAAAATGTCCAATCGCACACAGTGAAGATAATAACTTATATACAGGATCAGAGAGTAAGAGTACATTCTTGAATTAATTATAAGCATATATGATGACTATATGACTTATGTTAGCTCAATATATACTTCCCAGAATAAACATCACCCTCTTATGTTAGCTCAGTAAAGAGTATATCTCTTGGGTCTTCGGATGCAGCCTCCCTCCAGCTAGGAACTCATAAGTTTCACCATTCACTTCAATTAAGCTGCATCCTGGTTCTTTCTCTGTCAAACTTGCCTTCATCAAAAGCCTTTCCTCCATTGCTTCTTCGAATCGTCTCGACGCAGCATGAGCATTCGAAAGAAGCATATAACCACCGGAGTCACTTGGATCTAATGCAAAAATTTGTTTTGCAGCCCTTTTTGCCATCTCAACATTCTCATGCTTCCTACAAAATGAGAGCAGAGAGCCCCATATAATAGCATCTGCCTTTATTGGCATACCCTTTATTAGTTCTTCTGCTTCTTCTAGTAAACCAGCTTGACCTAGCACTTCAACCATGCAAGTATAGTGTTTTAATGATGGCTTAATCTCATATTTATCCATCATTAGAGTAAAATAGTCCCTAGCTTCATCAACTTTGCCTAGATGTTTACAAGCTGTTAAAACACCAATGAAACTTACATGATCTGGTTTTAGACTTGATGAACAAGATTCAAGCTCAGAGAAGAACTCAATTGCTTCTCTTTCAAGACCATTCATGGCTAGCCCGATAATAATAGAGTTCCAACATGATAATCCTTTCCCAGGCCACTCCTCAAACACTTGGAGAGCATTTTCAATAGATCCACACTTGCAGTACATGTCAATTATAGCTGTGACAACAATGGCATTAAGCTCAAACTTATCATTCTTTCTTATAATATAATCATGAATCCATTTCCCTTGTTCAAGTGATCCCATGTGAGCACAAGCATTCAACAAGCTTACCATAGTGAACTCACTAGGCTCAATCCCTTCTTCTTCTTGCTGCATCCTTTGAAAAAGCTCTAATGCGTCCATCATCTTCCCGTTCCTTACATACCCACTAATCATTGAATTCCATGTAACAGAAGTTCTTGTAGGCATTTTATCAAACAGATTCTGGGCATCTTCAATTTCCCTGCATTTCGCATGACCCATGATCATTGAGTTCCAAGCTACAACATCAAATTCCAAGAGACCATTAAACAATCTCCTCGCTTCACTCAAAATCCCACTATTCCCATACATATGTATCAGACAATTGCGGATAAACTCGTCATTTTCAAGACCCAATTTTAAAACCCTCCCATGAAGCTGAGCTCCTTCATAGCCAAGACCCATTTGAGCATAAGCCTTGAAAACCGAAGGGTAGGTCAATCGTTCAGGTTGAATCTCTGAGTACAACATTTCAACGAAAAGTGAGACTGCGTTTTGTGGGGTCGAGCTACGAGAGAAGCATCGAATGATAGTGTTCCAAGAATAGAGATTTGGGCTCGGAATTCGAGTAAAAAGCAAGTAGGCATAGTTGGTATCCCCAGAAGGAGAGGCGCAAAAGGTCAAAACGCGGCTAGCGGCAATGGGGTCGTTGATTAGGCCAGTTTTAATGATTTGAGCATGAATCTTTTTGAGGTCTTTCATGGTGAAGCATTGCTTTTCAAGCATGGTGAGGCATGGATGGTCTGAAATGAAATTGGATATGGAGGGTGATGAAGATAATGATGGTGGTGGTGCAGGGGAATGTGCGAAGCAGAGTGTTGCCATTTTCTTCTCGTGGTCCTCGTGTTCTTCTCAGAGTGTCAGTCCACTTTTACTCTGTTTAGCTTTATCTTCTTTGGTAGGGAAGGAGGATAATGATGGATCCGGCTTTGGCAAGTTTATGAGTTTTTTCGGTTAATTTTTGTATTTCATTTTAATTGTTACTTTTAAATAGATTGATATCACTTTTATTTACTATATCTTTGCAAATAAAAACTTTAAATTTAACCAACAAGTTGTTATAGTAATTGGTAATTGTCACAGGAAAACATAAGTTTTCTTTTTTTACACAAATTTCAATCCTATGAAGTTACTCACGGAAGTTTATTTTGTACTTATTAAAAGGGTTTTAATCTTAACACTTGTGTGAACAACTTTAAATTTAATAAAAAAAATTATAAAAATAGAAACTGGTGAGATAACATGTTGTCTTTATCATTTATTTAAATAATAAAATTAGGTTTGTGCATCAAATTGAATTTTAAGAAGATATAATGTTTATAATTTATGATTGTTGGTATGAATTGTTAGTTAAATGTACTAAATGTACATATATTGCATAAAGTCCAAAAAAACCTCACTTTTCATAATTCTTTATAATTTTTATTTTATATACAAATATATTGATATAAATATAAGTTTTACAAAATTATCTATTAAGACAAGTATTATAAAATCGAATATGTTAAAATATCAACATTCAAATTCTTAAACAAATCGTATCAAGATGCATGTACAATTCAACACGCTACAATGCATATTCGCCTAATTTCATGTTATTTTGAATATCTAATGCAAGTTTAGGCGCTTTATGCCTAATGCAACTGAAAAAAATTAGGGGTGGAAAACTTAATCCTCGCAATCATACTATCAAATATCATTATCATTATCAATATAAATTATAAATTTATGAGAATCTATATAATTTTTTAAATAATTTGAAATTAATTGAATTGACTTTTTTATTTAATTCAAGGGTTTCTTCTTTTGAAACCTAAAATACAAAAGATTTTATCTCTATTAATATTGACTTTTGATATTTTATTCTTTATAAAATGAGGTTGTTTAAACAGCTCAACCAAAAATTAAAATCACTTTAAAAAATTTAAACTAAATTAAAAGATTGAATCGAACTAGACAATATGAATGATCAAGCTATCAACTAGAGTCACTAACAACTTGGTTTAAAGTAGAACATTGTTTTTATAATTGAATGAAGTCATCATGAAGCTTGAAACAGAAACAGTTTTTGAAAAATTGCGGAGATTTGTTTTATTAACTTTCAAAGATGCAAACAGTTTTTATTGAGTTTGTTTGGGATATCATTGGGAAAAATAACTTATAATCAATCGACTTATAGAAAAGTCGATTTTAAATATGATATGTTTAGATAATAAAAAAGTAGTTTTTGTGATTTAAAATAATCAATTTGAAATATTTTTTAGAGTACTAACTTGCACTAAAAACATACTTCAAAATGATCTAAAAAAATACTTCATGATCTTGAAAAATTATTTTATGATCTTAAAAAAATTATTTTTAATGGTCGAATACCTTAAAATATTTTTTAGGGTATTGAATGGTGTAAAAAATATAAGAATGAACGATACTAAAAAAATACCTTATTATTTTGAAGAATTATTTTAGTATCTTAAAAAAATTATTAAATGAAAGGCAAGGTTTTGAGAGTGATGGTAGATTTATTATTGATAATAAAGGAATAAAAATGGTATCCAATGAGATGACTATAATTTAATTGTGCAAGAGTTCAGGAAGTGGCTTTAATAAGAAAATTCAAGGGGGGTCTACCCTACAAGTATATGTGTATATATTATTTCCTAGAATCTGTATTTTTCAAATGCAAATTGGTCCAAAAGTGCAGCTAATGATAACTTTGACTTTTAAGCTTAACTTTCACTAACTCAAAATAATTTGCTTTACAAACAAAATGATAGTATTCATGGTACTGTGTGACATATGGTCCACCCAAATGAGCAACTATAATTCCTCCTAATTATAATGATATTAAAAAGCTAAACATATAAATAGCTTCTATTTCCTTTTCCTTCTTTCTTGTCGATAATTTTGCTTTATTCATTCAAATTTTCATTTTCAATTGATTTTTATATTTTTAAAGATTTATCATCTGAAATTTCTAAATTAAATAATTCTGATATTACAATAATTTAGTTAATTTTATATTTTGTCTCTACCATTATATTTTCATCCATTGGATTAGTTTCATTTCATTATTTAATTTTTTTTATTATTAATCATTCATATTTAGAATGTCAAAATAATGCATAGTTACTTGCATTAATAAAATTTTAAAAAATTTGCTAATGAGATCAAATTTTTATAAAATTTTAAAAATATAAGAATCCATTCCCAACTACTGAGAAATAAGGTGGCAAACCATAGCAAATATGGAACCATAAAACATATTAATTTTTTTAAAAAAAAATAGAGATTCAAAATATCATTTTAAATTTTTATATAAAATATAATTTTTCTAAAAACTACTTGGGAATCATTAGGAAAATATTAATTTTATTTTTAATTATAGGCATTATTATTTCGAAAAAAATGGGTAGACATGAATAGAAGAATGGTTTAAAAAGAATTATTATTATTATTAAGAAACTTATCTGCACAGGAGACAGATTGTGAAAAATGGTCCCTCCACTTTGGAACAGAGAGAGGACTCAGATAAAGTAATGGACTTTTTTAAAAAGATAAAATTGTACTCCTTCTATTTATCATTCACACCTAGTCAGTAGTCACACTAGTCAGTACTCACACGAGACCTGGTTTTTATTATTTTAATTTTAAATATTAAATAACAACAACAATAATAATAATGACAACCACGATGACAAAGAGACTGCTACTAATTCCTTAGATGATGGAGGTCCATGACATTGACCTAGAAGCAATAATTAACTTGCATTGCATAGAATATTATTTACTTACAATGACATTAAAAGACAAGAGGAATCTAAATAAAAATCCTTTATTGTTATATGTCAAAATATAGTTTGTTTTTATTTATTCAAGCGAAGAGAAGTGCTAGATTAAAATTGTTTTCAAATTTTAATTCAAAAGGCAATATGTCTTGGATATTTTTTCGTTAATGAGTTTATGCATTTTATGCATGTCTTGGATATTTTTTCGTTAATGAGTTTATGCTTTTTAAAAAAAAACACTTTATGAATTTGGAATACCAACATATTTATATATGTATTTGTGCGCGCGGATTTTGAAAACAATAAAACTATAAGAATGCCTATGTAGATTATATTATTTTATATTTTCATTATTTTTCCCGCAAATGTAATTTAAATTTTCATTTTGTGTGAACTAAACAATTTTTCTATATAATTTACAGAAAAAAATAATAATTTAAAAGTATCATAAAGATTAATTGTGTTCATTATGTTAACATTTAAATTTAAGACACGGAGTTGCATGCATTGCATAAATATTATATAAGAGTTGGAACCTCTTTAAGGTTCAGGCTCAACAAAAACATTTATATTTTACATATATAATTATTATTCCCTCCGTTGATTACTATAGATCATATTTAAAAAAGACATATCATATTAATTAATTTAATTAATTTTATTAATTTAATTTAATTAAATAATATTTTTATATTATAATTCATATTAGTGTTAATTAATATTAAAAAAAGAATTAAAGATACACCAACAAAGTTGGTCTTGGCAAACTTGCCATATATATATATATATATATATATATATATATAATCAATCAATGAGGTTGTGAGTTCTTACTAATGACTACTACGGACATATGAAAATTATTTAAAATTTTAAAACTATTTTCCCGTGTTTTTCCAAATATAATTAATAAATTACAACAATTAAAAAGCTCTAAATTACAACATAAATCATCTAATTTATCAAATAAATGTTGTCAACATTTATATCCAAAAAAACACAATCATCCAACAAATAAGCATTCACTGAATTCATAATAAAAAACAAATTATGTTCTCAAATAACTTACATAAAATATAAAATGTGTCTAAATTCATGGTGATTGAGATTAAAAAAAGGAAGTCTGCGACTAAAACGTGTCTAAATTCATGGTGGACTATGGAATTTTTTTTTAAGGGTTACCCACACTTCAATTTTTCAACATTTTTTTTTTTTTAAAAAAAAAAAAAAAAATAAAATTTCAGTAGGCCTTAATTATTGCCAGTCAGAAAAGCCCGTGGCCTGCTGGCCTCTGGGACGACGACTTCATCTCTTTCTTTATTTTTTGAGCCTATGTGAACGGGAAGTTAAAGTCCCGGCCGATGGGACCGTCGGCCGCGTTTTGACGGCTCTAGTTCTTACTAATGACTAATACGGACGTATTTATTTAAAACTTAAAAACGCTCCCGGTGAGTCCTCAAAACTCTCCGTCTAAAAAAAAAAAAAAAAAAAAGAATTAAAGAGATGAGAAAACTAGAAAAGTGAGGCATGGTGATTGATTACGGTCATCACGAGGCAGTCCCCCTTTTCCCCTACCCTTCGGCTTTCTTCAACCCCTCCTCCTTTTCCTCCCATCCACTCACACACACACACACACACTCTCACTCTCTGTGTCGATTCACTCAATTTCAAATCTCAAGGAAACATCATACATAGCAAGAAGCACACCTCCAAGATTATTGAACATGGCAAGCAGATTCATTTTCTGTGTACTCCTCCTTCTTCTCACTCATTTCTTCTCTTCTGGTAACTCTCTCTCTCTCTCTCTCTCTCTCTCTCTCTAACTTCACATTCTGATATGGGTATGCCTCTCAAGCTGCTAATTCACACACAAACACACACAACATGTTCATTCTGATTCTGATTCCCGTTCTCTTCTTAGTCATGACTTCTCTGTTTTCTGCATATAGTCTCTCTTTACTAACATGATTACTGTAACCCTGAAGAACATGTTCTGAATTCTTAAACCGCAAAATGCATTTCCTGCTCTGAATTTGATGAAACAATTTAGGTTTAAGTGAACAAGAGTGAAAGATAAGGGCACAGCATTCTTTAGAGGATTTTAATTTTGCAGTTTTTTCCTCTCTCTGTTTTTGCTATTCTGGTTTGATTTTGAGGGGTAGTTCATGTGAGCCCTAACTGGCTACAATGCTCTCTCTCTCTCTCTGTTTTTGTTTTTGTTTTTTTTTTTTTTTTTTTTTTTTTTTTTGTTTTTTGTTTTTTCCAAATTGATTTTTTCCATTTTGGATTCTCTGTTTTGGAACATAGTTCACGGTTGGGCGTGCTTCAAGTTCAAACTGTTGTCTCTTTTGTAATTTTCCTTTATTATTATTTTGCTTTTTCATCGAGTCCCTCAACTAATTATTATGCGGCTATTAAAAATCTTTATGCCTTTTTTTACATTGACAATGGACATAAATAATATTTTTTATATCGTAAATATAAAATTAAAATTTTTATAAAAATTAAACAAACTAATTAAATTATTTTAAAATATTTTATTTTATTTTTTCCTTCAAATTAATTAGTTAGAATAATAAACCGATATATAATATAGTGATATACTCAATATATAATATGATTAAATAATTTATTTAATTTTATTAATATTTCAAAAAAAAAAAGTCAACTTTATCTTATATTTAGGAATCGAGTCCATCTTTGATTATTATTTTCAACTTTGAAGCTATAATGTTGGGTTTAATTACACTTTTAGTCACCCTAATCCACTCAAAAAGGGGGAAAAAACAATCCTTGCATGCTCAAAACAAGACAATATTTTATTCCTCCTATTCCCTTTTTTGTCCCCATAATTATTTCAAAGGAGTATTATAAATTCTTGATTTTCAATATATATGTTTAATATACATCAAAAGAAGTGTATGTTTGTAATTATCTTAGTACATATATTTATTTGGGTTAGATTAAAGCAATGTCATGCCCATTTAAGAGAACCTTTCCCAAAGCCGTTTTTTAACATTTCCACAAACTCAGACTTTAAATCTCATACTCAAGTGGTGAAAACATATCCCACTAGCACCAACACTAACTGATAGTGTATGTTTGTAATGCATTCAATAAGTAAATCAAGTCTCTATTCATTCATTTATGTATGATTCCAACATTTTAACCCCGGAACATAAATAGTTTAATTAGAAGGGGAAAAAAAAAAAAGATGTGAGCCACATGCACACACAAGACATTCTTTTGTAGTATCACTTTCTTCAATGCACAATTTGTTTGAAGCAGATAGGTTGAAATTTTGATTTGAAAATTTATGACTCTGTTTCTGAATACCACACAGGATCTAGCAAGAGGACATTGAAGGAATCACATGTGATCTCAACAACACAAAAAGACATCACCACCCCAATTACCACAATCCCAACTCTAGTCCCCATGATCTCATCACCATCTTCATCACCTTCTTCTTCTTCTTCCCCAATTCTAAACCCTAATTCCAGTCCAGACTCTGTTTCCCCTGCTTCAACACTCCCACACACCACCACCATTAATACTCCAAACATACCCAACAACAATAATTCCTCTGTTTCATCCTCATCACCATCTTCTTCTACTTCTGGTGTGAGCTGGTGTGTTGCTAGTCCCAGTGCTTCTCAGATATCTCTGCAAGTTGCTTTGGACTATGCTTGTGGCTATGGTGGAGCTGATTGCTCAGAGATCCAGCCTAATGGAAGATGCTATAGCCCCACTTCTCTGAGAGATCATGCTTCTTTTGCATTCAATAGTTATTATCACAAGAATCCAGTTCCTAATAGCTGCAATTTTGGTGGAGTTGCTGTAATCACCAGCATTAATCCAAGTAAGCATTTTTTTCTTTTTTATGTCTTCTTTGTGTGTATGCTACCTCCAGTTCTAAATGTAGCAGCTAGTTGAGGAATTTAATAGGATTCTGAATGTAACACCATAATCCATATTGCTTACAAATATATAAATTTTTTTCCCTAAAAGATATCTTTTTTATTGTACAAATTACAGAGAATTTTCATCAGCAATGTACAATGTAAATGATTTAATGGGGTATTTTAGAAAACCAGCACATAGTTATTATAAATTATAAAATTAAATAATTTATTCAATATCTATAAATTAATTATCTAACACTGTTATATTTAAGATTGAGAGTAATTATTTTGGATTGGGCAATGGGCACATACAGAAAAAAACAAGAAACTTTTGGTGCATGTTTGAATTTCCTTGGAAGTTTATTTGGGTGTTTTAGGACCTAGAAAAGTGGCCCTTGATTGACATCCCATCAGCAGAAAGTCAATTTTTTTTTTTTAAATTACTTTATTTTGCTTTTTTTTTTTCAACTTTTGTTGTGCCATAGTGCCACCGTAAAAGTCTCCTGATCCTATTCCTATATTTATGGTCTGCCCACAGGGTTTCTACTTTTTATTACTTTTTTTCACTTTTTTTATTTATTTCTGTTTTCTTGTTTTTCCCTTTTTATCTTTTTCCAGGTTCTGGGCCCTGCCAGTATCCATACATAAGGTGAGGTAACCTTATGCGATCCTATTTATGCTTTCTTTTATTTTCTGGCCACAAATTGAATCAGAAAAAACATAATGCATATTTTTTTTCCAAGGAGATTTTTATAATGCTAAATCTAATTGAGTCCAATTTTGATAATGTGATAAAAATATTTATAATTTAATATTTATAAAAGTTACATGTACATGATTTAGCCCTTTTGTCTTGATAGTGTTTTTTCTAATATCATGTAAAAAATTAATATGTAAAAGAATAGGTGAATAACAATAGAATTAGAGGTGCGTTGAAAATAACTAATACATTATTATTGTTGTTGTTGTTATTATTATTGGGATTTTTTGAAAAAAGAGTCTGAAAAATGGTGTGGTAAAATGGGATTGCAGTACAAGCACATCAGTGTTGAACACAACAAACTCAATGGGAGCAAATGTGTTTGGGTCAGTTCCAGTGCCTATGAATCCATCTCCTTCTGCTGCACCATCATCATCCAAATCTATTTGTTTCTCATCACTTCTTTATGTAATTCTTACTTTATTCTTAATACCATTCTTGTCAAACACTTTTTGTCTCTAAAACTGCTTCACCATAATCACTTTTTTGCAATTTTGCTTCTCTCACAAAAATATTCCCACCGAAAATCGTACATGAATAACTCCAAATCGTTGAAAGTCACAGATTTGATCGATTGTTTTTATTAGGAAAAATCATTCCTGAAGTACCTGCAATTATCTTCAATTTTTAATTTGATTCCTGTATATTTTTTCTTTTTATTAAATATTTTAATTTTAGTTTCTTAACACCATTGACCCCTATAACTTTGCCCTGTTAATATTGTTAACCCTATACAAAAGTTAATGCTAATTAGGTAAAATTAAAAGACTTAATAAGGACGGATAAGCAGGTACTGAATTGACGGAAATTATATTTAACTTAAGAAGGTTTTTCCTAAAGGGCTAAAAATTCACTTATCCTCTTGATGTAACATTTTTTTACATTTAAAAAAAATTTGTTGAAAAATCTCTTGTAGATTTTTTTTTTTTTTTGCGCTAAAAGTACTTCGAATTTGTTTAATAACGTATGCGCAATTTTTTTCAATCTTGATCAATTTATGATCTTAACTATGTGCATAAGGAAATAAGGAAAGACACACTACTACAAAAAGTAAATTTAATGACTGTTTCAAGGACACTTAAACGACTGTTTCGATGGTGTCGTAAATATTACTGTCATAGAAAGTATAAACATAGATGATGCTTTAGACACAGCTATTGTAATTTGATTTACAATGACCACTCATAACGATTGTTTACCAAAATTTGGTCATCTAAAATTCTCTTTTTCTAAAAAAAATGTCAGTTGCAACAACTTAATTACAAAGACTATTTTTATGTGTAATAGTCATAGTAATTGTTCATTATAAATGACCGTTATTTCTAAAACATTCGTCTAAAATTCTCTTCTTCTTTTTTAGGGAAAAAAAAAAACGCTTACAACGACCTATTTACAAAGATTAGTTTTATTTTAAATAGTCATAGTAATTGTGTCATTCAAAACGACCGTTGTTACTAAAACAGTCGTCTAAAATTCTCTTTTTCTATAAAAATAGCTTACAACGGCCTATTCACAATGACGGTTTCTATTTGAAATAGTCGTAGTAAGTAACCATTAAACGATAGTTTTTCCCAAAGCAGTTGTCTGTGATTCTTATTCTGCTTTCTAAAAAAAAAAAAGTTGCACCCATTTAAAGACTTGAGTTTTAATAAATTTTGTGTTAATGGATTTTTCATCAATTTTTCATTTTTAAGAAAAAATTAAGGTAAAAGAGTCTTTTTGTTTGACAAAGGAGCCACATAACCATGTCTACTCAAAATCAACAACTCACATGCACAAAAATATATTTCAATCCTCTTGTAACTTAGTGATATGTAAGTCCTTCTTTATAAGTGAGAAGTTGTGAGTTGATTCTGTTTGTAATTTAATATTTGCCCATTAATTAAAAAAAAAAAAATTGAATCACTTCCCTAAGAGTACACGCAACAATTAATGGCGATTTATTTATATCCATTTCAACTTGATGAAATTAAAATTCTCGTAATCCTCGTTACGTCACTTGCGTAATATATATAGATTCAAGAAAAATATATATTATGCTTGTAATTATCACGAATGATGCAACCATGGTTAGGACATAATTCAAATATTATTTCAAATCAATCAAAATATGACTATTTGACATGAGTTAGGAAAAAATAACGTAGAAACAATATTTTTCTACACCGGTTTTTATTTGACGTACCATTTATAAATAATGATGTAGAAACTGTTTTATATTAATTTCATAACCGGTTTTTAAAGGTTCAAGATTTTTTTATACCAATTATAAATAATTGAACCGATTGCGAACTAGTATAAAAATAAATTTTTAATTTTGATAGGAAAAAAAATTATTTTACGCTGGAATTATATAGGCGTTTCAGAGGAGACAAGAAGAGGCCACATGCTCCTCTTCACTCTAAATGATTGTGATTTTTTTCCCCTCAATAATATATGGACTTCGTACTCCAAAAGAAAAGAAGACAATTTAAAAAGAAGAAGAAAAAGAAAACTAGGGATATTAAAAAAAAAAAAAGAGGCTAAAGTATACTTTTAGTCATTCAAGTTTACATGAGATATACTTTTGGTCCCTTAACTTTATAAAGTATACTTTTAGTCCTATAATTCTAACATCGTTAATTTTGCTAATTGAAAATGTTAACTCAAGTGATAACGGTGTAAATTTAAGTTATGATTCTGTAATTAAATGCTATTACGCTTATGAGTAAATTAAAAAATATATATAATTTGTATAATTAAATGCTTATTAGTCATCATTTGAGTTATTGCGTCATCATCTTAGTTAGCAGCATTAACGGTGTTAGAATTTTATGACAAAAAATATACTTTATGAAGTTAAAGGACCAAAAGTATCTTATGTAAAACTTAAAGGACCAAAAGTATCTTTAACACAAAAAGCCAATTATAATAGGCTTTTGCATTTTACTACTCTCGTTTTCCTCATTACAAGATTCAAATAACTGATCTATGTTATTTAAGAAAATAGTTAAATTATGTAAAGAAAATAAACATATATTATTTTTTAATTATACCCTTATAAGTGAAAGAAAATAAACACAGTCATCAACAAGGAGTAAAATTGGGGGAAAACACAATAAATACTTAGAAAAGCCTAAAAACAAAGTTTATATTTTGCGAAACACACTAATGTACAAATTTGAAGCTTATAATAGAACAGCGAGTGAGTATTTTTTTTACAGAAAAAAAAAAAGAGAGATCAGATCCAAACTCCTTATCATTTATTATACATCATCATGATATTATAGACTTATTATAACTTAATGCTGAATGGAAAGCATTAATGTAAGTTTAAAAAAGGAACAAAAAATAATAATTGTGATTAGGCCGAGTGAATGAGACTCGTATATATTTTAAGCATCATATTTTGAATTTTGTGTCCTGTAAATACAAAATAAGCACACATTTATTGTTTTTATATATCACTATTTCTTTATCTATCAATACAGAACACATTAATTGCCATAAATTATGTTAGTTCAATTCTTCCCCAAATGCTCGTTTGCACATGCATCTTTTAATACAAAATGGTCTGAAATCCAACCCTTCATTAATAAACCACCTAAGACAGTGGTTCAACAACGTCAGTGCTCTAATTATGATTGAAGTAGGACTAACTTAATCACAATTAAAATACACATAGTACATACATATATATAACTTTCAAAAAGTAATGTTTAAATAAAATAATATTAATTCATAAACAGATGGATAAATCATATATATATATATATATATATATATATAATTTAACAAATTAAAACTTAGTTATTAAGACATAAATCTAACCTATAGGCTACAGCTATAGTTTTTTAACTCAAAATGATGCTGTTTCCTGCTCAATAAAACTAAAAGGAGTTTATTTTTATTTTTTATTTTTTATAAAATCTAGTTCCCAAAATTTTTTAGAAAAAAATATAAGAAAATACCACTTGAATTTTAAAATTTCAAATCAGTCTTGTTGTCTATAAAAGCATAGGAATTGACTACATTTGAATAATAATTGAGAACTCATTTTAATAGAAAAATCAATAATTTAGAATTTTAAAGTTTAAATAGTATTTTCTTATATTTTTTCCACTATTTTTCCAAACTGATTCAATTGGAGTGAGTTTTAATACCATAATATATATAATTAAATAATTATTAAATGATACACACATATATGAATGATTAAATAATTCACAATCTCATTTGCCCCTAACCACCACAAAAGCCTCGTATATCTTTTTCCACCTCCGATCCAATAATTCTCTTTCCCTAACCTTACCTTTCCATCATGGAGGATGAACAATCCCTCCTCCGGCCATTCCTACCGGCTGCCGCCACCCCAACTATCTCCGCCACCTCTTCATCGTCGCGGTTTCATAACAACAATTCTTCTAGTGACAAAGACTTGATCTTCTCAAACAACAAAACTGTGATCATCAGATTGGCTTTTGTTTTCTCAGTCGCAGTTATCTCCTTATGGGCAAACCATGAGGCCTACAAAACATTCGACATAACGCTAAAAAACGACGCCGCAGATTCCCTGGCTGGTCGCCGTTTCACTCTCTCTTACGTCTCAAACGACAGAGCCACCCGAATAATTCTCAACACCAGCTCCTTCGTGGAACACTTCCTTTATCCTGATCCACATCAATACTCCAAGAAGCACATATCCCACGTCATCCTCCGCCTTGCTAGCCGGAATCTTACCGCCGCCAGCATTGTCTCTGCTGGAACAAAAGACAACGATTATGTCATTGACCTGAGCCCATCGTTGCTTGAAGAAGATAACTATAAAGAAGCAATCGTGTCATCTATTTTGCGTGCCATGGTTAGAGTATGGCTATGGGGTCATGGCAAGTCTGGTGTTCCGGTGAAGCTCATTGATGGCGTGGTGGAGTACGTTGCAGAAGTAGCCGGATTTTCTCGAGAGCAAATCTCCGGCGCCGGTGACTGGTCGCCGGAATGCGAGGACGATGGTGACCGTTTGTGGGTGGACAAGGACATGAGGTATGTGGCCAGGTTCTTGCACTTTTGTGAGACAAAAAAGGAAGGGTTCATCCAACGGCTGAATCAAGGAATGATAGACACGTGGCACGATCACATTGTAGATAATGCGTTGGGATTCCCAAGAAGAAGGCTGTGTGGTCTTAGGCTGTAATGGTAATGCTTCTTGGGCCCCACAGAATAATACATTGCTGGTCGGAGGACTGTGATCATCTGCGGCCACATGCAATGTATTTTTTTTTCAACGGATTCCAGGCAAAGCAATGTACTCCCCCTATCTTTATTGTAATATCTATTTGTGTCATTTGAGGATATTAATAAAATTAAATAAATTATTTAATTATTTTTTTGTTTTTTACTCAGAGGTAAAAAAGGGAAACCTAAAAAAAAACGTAAATACCAATGAAAATTTTGTAAATAACGTTGGAAGATTTGTAAATACTAGTTGAAAGATTTGTAATAATGCGTTTTTTTTTTTTCCTCAGAGGCAAGAAAGGGAAACCTCAAAAAAATGTCATAAATGCATATAAGAATTTTATAAATAGCATTGGAAGATTTGTAAATGTTGTTGAAAGTTTTGTAACTATTTGTTGAAAAAATATTAAGAAGAATATATATATATATATATATTTGTTAAAGTATATATATATATATTAAAGGAACAAGTAGGCTCGAGTGATTAGGCCACTTAGCTTTATGCATGTGTTGGGGGGAGGGGTGTTAGGGATGGAAATAGGTCAGGCCAGGCTAGGCTTTGGCTAAAAAGGCCTGAGCCTGTAATGGGGTTAAAAGACTGAGCAGGCCTAAGCACTCGAAACGCAGACTTTTTTAGGCTCGGCGAGCCTCTATAAGATGCAGTCGGGCTGAAGCCTTTTAAAGGCCTACTTACAATGTAGACCTTTAAAAAGGCCTCAAATTGCGAGCCTTGAAGCGCTATAAATAGGTTTAAATGACTTTGAAGCCTATTAAAATCTATATAAATATAAGAATGAAAAAGATAAATATTTTGTTATTATATGATATAAGTATAAATATATATATATGTAATGTGTAAACAGGCCAGGCCTGAAGGGTTACAGGTCAGGCCTTAATAAAAAAGGCCTGGCCTATTTACATATAAAGGCCTTTAAATAGGCCTTGGCCTGGTCTTTTTAACAAATAGGCTAGGCTTGAGCAGGCCCTAAACAGGCCAGGCAGTAGGCCGCCTGATAGAGGCCTGACCTATTTCCACCCCTAGGGGGTGTGGGGGTTCGAACCCCACCGCCACACTTTCAATGAATATATATATATATATATATATATATATATCTATTTTTAAAAAAAACCCCTACCCCCACGGAGTCCGCGGTTCTCAGGTGAAGTATTTTTATTTTTTAAAAAAATTATTTAAAACTAAAGGTTAAAGGATAATTTCACCCGAATTTGATATCCCTCATAGATCATTATCACCTCTCAATCTTTTTACAAATTTGGTGGACTTTTGGGAGTTTTGCAATTTCATATAGTATTTATTTGTCATTTTCATATATATATATATATATATATATATAACCAAAGTCTATTCCAAACTATAATCTACGTTTAGGATCCCAGTAGTATTTAAATTCAATGATAATCTCGTAAATTAAGTTTCTCATGTGTGGAGTGGAAAATTTAAATGGGAGACTGATTGAAAAGAATAGTTGAATTATTGGGTAATATTTTGATAATAAAACTAACATGTATGGCTGGTACACATGTGCCATGTGCCCACAACCTTTAATTAATGTCGGTCTTTAGCTCAGAAAAATTAAGAGGATTGAGTATTATTTATTATGATAAACATATATATAAAGATATAAGACGGTTCACATTTTATGCTCATTATAGTGATGAATATCTAATTTCTCATCACTATGTGACTAGATCTCAACCATTTAATTTTAATCTGAATCGTTTAAATTTAGAATTTAGAATTTTTTTTATTTTCTTAAATGATAAATTCATTTTTTATGAGAAGTGATAGTTATAATATTATCTTTATTTTTAGTTCTGCATAAAATTTATTTAAAATATAAAAATTAAATGAAATCAAATATGAACCATCTAAAATTAATCTAATGGTGAAGATGGGTGATGAGCACATTTTTGCTTATTTGCTGCATTATTTAATTAATGTTGGGTTTAGCTCAGAAAAATTAAGAGGATGGAGTATTATTTATTATGATGAATACGGGACTTGATTTTAGTGCTAATAAGTATGGTGCTTAGCTCTCCCAACTCATTAGATTTAGGTCGTTCGATATGATTTTGAACGGACCAGATTTAATTTTTTTTTAAATGATGATTTTTTAAATAGAAATAATTTTTTGAAAAAATAGTACTTGAGAAATTATATTTATTTTGAATTCTACACCCATTAATTATTTTTGATTAAAAAATACATAATTTTAAAAACTCATATCGGACCATCCAAATTAGATCTAACGGTCTAGATCTAATGAGTTGGAAGAGTTAAACACAATGTTTAGCATTGAAACCAAGTCCGATATTATATATATATATATATATATATATATATATATATATATATAAAATAGGAGGGGATCACAATTTAATGAATTTACTCCAATGATAATATTGATATTCTTTATTTATTTTCATAATTAAGGTTACTGAGAGAAATAATGGCATAATAAATTAATATAATCTGACTTAATTGAGAATTTAGATTAAAATATTACATTATTTTCTCTGATGCATTATTGCACATAAAATTCTATTTATGATTGCTATTATTGGATTTCTTTAACTAAAAATATAACGTGGGAGATCAAAGTGGCAACAGCAATTCGGATCCCACAATGGCAAAAAATAATTAAAATTACTTGTTTTAATTGCCATAAAAAAAAAAAAAAAAAAAAGTGGCAAAATCAAAGTTAAAACTTAAATTTAGTTAAACCATATCTAAAACTTAGATAGATCATGGGTTAAGCATTTGATTAACTGACTTTGCACTTAAGGGAGCTTACAAAAAACTGATAATTAATTAATCACAATATACTTAGGCCTTTGCAACGATTTTTCTCTGGCCCCAAAATTCTATTAACATGACCTAAGACTAAATAAAATTAAATATAAAACTTACTGTTCACTCCTTAATACCATGTCTCTCAAATCTCAATTCTAGTTTGTCCTAAATGTAAGAGCTAATACAATTTGTTTTTATTCTAAATCTAACATATCAATTCACTTTGTCTCCTTAATATATGATTGATTTACAATATATTCATAATGATTGCACTTCGAAAAAAATTTCTAGCAATGAGATAATTTCTAATTAAAAAAATCAACCTATATTTTTTAAAATAACTAATTTAATTACTTTTAAATATTTTATAAATTAGTTATTTAGAAATATTATATACTGCCTTATGTCCTATTTATAAACGAATTTGTCTCTCTTGGGGTTGGTCTTTAATCTAAATAACTTTTTTTGTGTGTCAAAATTTAAAACCCTTATTACATACATATCTTTATATTTATAATAACCTATTAATTCTCTTTCATTTAATCATTTATTATTCATTCTATCTCTTATACTCTTTTTTTATAAATATGAGCATATTTAAAAAGAACATTACATTTTTTACACATTTATTTTTAACCACCAATTCATTTTACATCATTAGAATAGTTATGACTCATATATAAACAAAAGGAGGATAGGTAATATAAACTATAAGAGGCAGTACTCTTACTCTCCCTATATGTATATATATACTCCTCTAAAGTCTTTATTATAGCGCACCAATTAACAATTCTTACAAGCTAATAAAAACAGTTAAAGTCAATAAAGTTGTCTTACAACTTAAATAACTTCCGATATTACCCCTACTAATTGCACTAAACTCTAATATGATATTAATTATTACTCTCACCACTACCTTTATTAATTATGAGCATACATGAAAAAAAAATAATTAATGGGTTTTGGAAATAAGTAAGTACCTTATAAAAATGACTAAATATAATTGTTAGTTAGTTAGTGTTAGCTCTCTATATGTTTTGATGATAACCGACAATTGTAAACAAAATGAGAAGTTTTCTTTTGATAAGTTAAAAAACTTACTGTCAAAGGAAAACTCGAGTTTTGATCTTAATGAGAAAATCCCGAACTAAGCAAAAATGCCGGTTTTCGAGAAAACTCCGTTTTTCACCATACGAGACTTCTCAATATTTTTTGGAAAAGACAAAACTCCAGTTTTCATTGGAAACTCGATTTTTGGTCATACAAAGAGTCTCCAATATTTTAAGATTGTGAAAACTCTAGTTTTGGTACAAAACCGCCGAGTTTTCGAGTTTGACATGAGTTTTCTAAGTTTTACTAAGATTTGTGAAAACTCGAGTTTTGGTTCAAAACTCGAGTTTTGACTTGGCCGAAGCCTTCAAGTTTTACACATTTAATTGAAAAGTCGGTTTTTGAGAAAACCTCCAGTTTTGACTTAGCACGTTTTCTCTCAAAGTTTTCATGATTAAATGAAAACTCGAGTTTTGATTGAAAACTCAAGTTTTGTCTGGCGAGAGAGCATTCATGTTTTACCCAAATTTAAAACCTCCAGTTTTCATGAAAACCTCCAGTTTTGGCTTGACACAGTTTTCTCTAAGTTTTCATACTTAAATGAAAACTCGAGTTTTGGTTTTGGAAACTCGAGTTTTGGCCAACCCGAGAGCATTGCGGTTTTCGATATTTTGAAAAGCGTCGGTTTTGTTTGGAAACTCCGTTTTTAACTTGGCATAAAATTCTCGAGGTTTTCATACTTAAATGGAAACTTGAGTTTTGGTTTTGGAAACTCGAGTTTTGATTTTGGAAACTCGAGTTTCGGCCAACCCGAGAAGACCGGTTTTTTAATGTTTTGAAAACCGTCAGTTTTGGATAAAAACTCAAGTTTTGATGTTTTGGACTAAAATCGATTGAACGAGTCAATAGTCCAAAACTCGAGTTTTCATCACGAGTTTGAAATTCGAATCGATGAATTCATGAAACCTTCTTGTTTGATCTTAATACTTTCTACTATCATTCCTTAATATTCCTAACTATGTTTAACCACTTTGTTAGTGAGTTTAGGATGTTTTAAAGAATATTAAATGAAGGTTAAAAGCAAAAGCAAAAAGTGACATCAACTCATTAAATGCAAAACCCAGAAAAATTGCATACTTTTGGGTCCTTACGCACACGCTTGCAAAAGATTAATGCCTTCTTTCCACATCCAAGAATCTTGCTATTCCAACGGATTAATATTCAAGAAGTCAACTCGAACTTACGTACAGAATGAATTAAGTGAAGAGTAGAGAGAAGAAGACCAAAGCTTAACCTAATCCTTGTCTAATGAAGGCAACGGTTATATTGAAGATTACAACGGTCATTTAATGTTCTCTTAGTATAGATAGAGCTGCATTCAATTCTTCTAAAATAACACATCTGCTGAAAACGAATTGCATTCAAGTTTCATAACTACTCTTTAAGTTTTCTTGAGCAAAATATCTGTTGATACATTTTGTACTTCAGTGTTCATATTAATTTACTCTTAGAGAGAGTTCATTTATTGTAAATCATTCATGGTAAGAATCTCAAGTCAGAGGACTTGAAGATTGGGTTATTGATTGCAACTTGTAAGGGGGAGTAAGTTTTAATGAGAGAATTACTCATGAGTACGAGTGTGTAATTAATTGTGATAGTGAAAAACCCAGAGAGTCTGGGGACTGGACGTAAGTCAAGAGATTGGACCGAACTAGTATAAATCCTTGTGTCTTGCTTTTCTTCTCTATACTCTCCGTTCACCTCTATTTTTATCGTTCAAAACAGAGCACTTGAAAAAAGATTTTGAAATCCCCAATTCACCCCTCTTGATGATTAAGCTCCACTTTTAGTTAGTACCTATCTTATAATAAAGACGAGAGAAAGTATTTCCTTTTTTTTTTGCCAACACTCTTTCTCTTTCTATATTGCCGTATTGGGTTTCAATACTGAAAAAGGTAAGGGCCCACCTAATTGAAAATGAATGCCATGAGCCCATTACTTCTGAAAAGAAATTGTGATTAGGAAATGCACCCAACAAGACAGAATACCCTTGTATCAAAAAAAAAAAAAAAGACAAAATACCCTTTGAAAATTAGAGTTTCGCCCATCATCGTCTATTTTTGGCTCGGGTAATTTTTTTTTTATTTGATCAAGGAACATGATTTTATTTGAGGCTTAGAGTTCAAGGATTTTGTCCCTTATACTAACCGATATTCAAACTTATATTCTCTCAAACTTATATTCTCTTTTTTACAGTAGCTAAACTTTTTATCATATGAATGATACATTTTCTATTAATTCAAACATAAAATATATTCATACATTTTAGTTTTATGAGTAGTAGGTTTGCTATTTATTTATTTCTAGAGTATGTTTTCTATTTACATGTAAAAAAAACCCATAAAAGTCCTTTTTGAATGTTAAGAAAAATATTAAAAAAATGAGAAGGTTGTAATTTTCAATTTAATAAAATAAGGAATCCTCTCCCTTCATCATAAAATATTTGAAGGACTCCTCTTTCCTATTTATATACATCATGTCACATCCTTATATTTGGTTGGCTAGATAAGAATGGAAGTTGTTGGGACCTCATGAGAGTTGTTTGATTTGATTGTTTTTAAGAAGTAGGACCTAATTTTTTGTTGGCTAGTCATTTACAATTTTTTATTTTTTATTGTAGTCCCTCATAAATAAAATAAAATATTGGGAGTATTGTAGAAAATGGTCTCAGATTGTAAAGATTTTTTTATTTTTTTATTATCATTTACAACATTTTTACAAATAACTTTAACTTATTTTTTTTTAAAAAAAAAAGAAGAAAACAAAATGATATTAAAAAGAGTAACATGTTTTACAGAATACCAAAACTAACAGGACAAAACATAATAATTAAAACAACAATTAAGGGGGAAGAAGAGATGACTTGAACATAGTGAGATGAAATTCTTTAGTAAAGCCATAATTTCATGCCATGTACAAATAATAATAACAATTAAAATAGTGATAACTAATTTCATTGAAGGTAATTAAATCATTTCCCTAAAACTTAATTAATGAATAAAATCTAAATATTTTATAGGAATTAATGGCCTCTCTGTTTTTGTTTTATGTTTAATTACCAAAAAAATTTTATAAAATTTTTTTTAAAAACAAGTTTTGAGGACCAATAAACAAACAAAAAAATATGTTTTTGAAGTGTCGTGGTGGTGGTTGTCACTGATAGTGAAGTGAAAGTTATCGTCGGGTGTGTTGTAGAGAGTGGATAGGTGGTAGCCTAAAAAATAAAAAAAATAGAAAAATAAAAACAAGAAAACTGTTTATTTTTATTTTATTTTTTAGTTTTTAAAAACAACTTTTTGTTTTTCAGTTCTAAAAAGAACTTATTGAAAACAATTTTATTGATTTTCTTTATTAAAAAAAGAAAAAGAAAAACAGAATCAAACAAGCTCCAAGTCTTTCAAAGGACTTTTAATATTATCATATATAAAATATTAGCCCAACATAAAGTTGTTTTGGTAATTAAACATAAAACAAAAACAGAGAGGCCATTTGGATATTTAACTTCAAGAAGAAAACCATATCGTGTCACAAACATAGAGTTAAATATCCATTAACAAGAAAAGAGCAAGGAGTACTGCATTACTAATTGGCTCCTTAGGCGTAAGTGTTTTCTCAATTTAATTCTAACAAATATCTTTTCACATATAGTAAAAAAATTTATATGCGAAGGAGTTTGTTAAAAAAAATACTATAATTTTAAGATTTAAATTCTTAAATATTTTTATAAGAAACTAAATTGACAGATACAATAGTATTTATTATTTAAAGACGCTAAATTCTTTAACAAATTAAGGTGTATTTTGTATTTTAAAATTTCAAATACAAATTCTATTATTGCAATTATATAAAATTTGCATAATGCACCACAGTCCAATTATTTGAATTCATAATTTTTTCCTCATACTATTATCATAGTCTTTTTTTTTTCCTCCAATGGCATTGTAATAGTCTACTAATTTAAATTATGTGTTTTAAACATTCAGAATTAAACTTTCCTAATCATTGTTTGGTTTTGCTTATTCAGGCTGAAGAAAGAAATGTTTTGTTTGAACATTAACTTCCAATATAAATTATACAGAGGCACACAATTGTTGAGCAAAACAAGTAGAACATTCATTACAGATATAACTCAGATAACACAAATTTCTCTCAAACTATGATATCACCCCAAAAGTATCATAATCATCACATTAAAAATAAATAAATAAATAAAAACCCAAAAAATATATAGTACCCCACAAAAAAAAGGAACAAACTTGATTCTCATTCCCATCACTTTTTGCTCATATTTTGTTGAACAATACCTTCATTCCCTGCAAGCATCAAATACTTATCCTTCCTTGTAAGATTAGTACACTCAAATCCCAAAGCATCTCCCAACCTTCTCTGTATGTAATTAGCCACATCAAAGCTGGACATTCCTCCCTTGCATGTGAGATTTCTGGGCATTTTCTCAAGAATCTCAATGAAATAACTTGGCCTAGGATTCATCAAAAAGAAAATTGGGTCCAAACATTTTAGCCCACTAGCTGTGGTCCCATAGAACATGTCCACTTTAGCATTAATGGCCACAGGAACAATCTCATCAGCCAATTCAGCAAACAGTGAGCTAAATCTCAACAGATATGGCTCTCTGCAAGTTGTTCCTTCAGGGCACACCACCAAGTCACCTTCTTTCAGAAGGACTTCCATGGCTTCGCCATCTTTCTTTCTGTCCCTTGTGAGTCTCACTGTTCTTATCGGAGCTAGAATCTCTGAGACTCTGCTTAAGCTGTATGTGACTGCTGTTAATGGCTTCCCTAAACATGTGCTGAGAAAAACAGGATCTAAGAGTGTCCTGTGGGTGCACACGTATAGGACTCCTTTGGATTTGTGGGAATTTTTAGGGTTATAATGGGCCTTGAAATTTATGTGAAGACCACTTAAGCAGCCAAGAACTAGGGCAAGTTTGCAGGGTAAAATGATACCCAGAAGGATTCTGTAAATGGCCAAGAGTATTCCAATGGGAAGCCACATGAACATAAAGAGTGTTGCTGATGGGGTAGGTAGAAATGCTAGCCTACCATCATGGAAAATCAATGGTTTTGGATATTTTTCTCTTGGCATCACTGAACCTTCATTTTTTTTCACCACATAAGCTTCCTGTGACATGAAAAATTTAAATTGAACACATTAAATACAGAACACGTGGGATAGATACAGACATTATTGTAGTGTGCCCGTAAAATTTTAACTTGTATGACAGGTGGATACATTATATTTGCAAAATGTGGTAAGATAGGATTGATCATAGGACTCAGGCTTTATAATTGAGATTGGTTTGTGTTTGTGTTTGTGTTTTTGTCTGAATGAACTTAACTTCTTTTTTTTCTTCCTCATCTACTCACTTGTTACGGTCATTTTTCCCAGGTCATCAGTTGGTGGGGCAAGGAAACAGCAAAAAAATGTAAAAATATAAAAGACAATAGTTAAACAGTACCACCACATTTAAAGCTTTGGTCTCAGATGATCTTCCATTGTCATTTTCATGGTTTTGACTACAGAGTACTATCATTTGGTAGCTTAGAGAAGAAGAAGAAAGAAACTGAATCAAAGAACCTTTTTTTAATTTCTTACCTTGCAATGAGATATGAAGAGATGATCATGAACACTCTGACTACTTCCAAGTCCAATGTCTGGTTTTCTGTCTCCAAAGTACTGCTTGAGAGCTCCATGCTTCACAACCAAACCAGACCCAGAAACCAAACCAGTAAAGTAGCCTCCTGAACTCTGCAACTCTGTACCTATAACCTCGTTAACACTCAAATACTCCTTCAGAAACCATTCCACCATAACTCTAGGCACACTGGTGAACACAACTTTAAACCCAACTGAACCCAACACCTCACAGGCCTCAAGGCTCAGATTCTCCAGATAAAACTTAGGCAAAACTGCCCTACAAGTGTTTTCCATGTCCTTTATCCTGAGCCCATAAAAGGTTATGAAGATCATGACCTTTAGCTTGAGTTCATAGTCTAGAAACCATAATATAGGACATGAAAGAAGCAAAAAGAGGGCTCTGAAAATGCTTCCACATTCAAAGGCAACAAGCATGAAGAAGGGGAAGAAAGAGTGGGACCTCAAGAGAACTCTGTGAATGTCACAGGCAAGTGTCTGGGATTTTCTACCCTCCAAACTACATTTCGTAATACTAGGGAAAGATTGAGCAGAATGTGATGGCTTATTAACTGACACAATAATGTTGGTTATGTGAAAGCCATAAGTGCTCATCTTTCTTGCAGCTCTATGACATGAGGTAGCTAGAAGCCTGAGAAGAACCATTAAGAGCACCATGTTGATGAAATTTTTTCAACTTTCTTTCAAAAATTTTCCTCAGAGTAATGATGGTGGTGGTGAAAGTGCTAGAATGGCTATGTCAAGTACAGAGAGAGAGATAAAGACAGAGAGAGAGAGAGAGAGAGAGAGGAGTAAATGGGTATTTGTGGGGAAGAGGAAGAGATTGCAGAGAATATTTATAAGAGTCATTAAAAGGGTTCAGGGGAGAGGAAGAGGAAGAGAAGGTTGACTAAGGCATTTGGTTAATTCATCGTACAGGTGGAATTAACTTCATCTTTTACATTTTCTGATTTCTCTTTTATGGATCTGTAATTTTTGTTTCAGTCATGCAAGTTTTACTCCTCATTTTCGCCTCTTTAAGGTTCTGTTACTTGCTCAGTCTCTTGTTATTTTTCCATTCATTCATGCAAGTTTCCTCCACATTTTGCTACTATTTCTTTGCTCTTTAACATTTCAAGCAGGATTGGCGTGTGATGTACCATCTGAATTTTATGACACTGTCAGAGTAATTTTATGAAATGGTTCAACTCTCATCTCTCTAGAACTTTCTTTGAGATTTCCAATGAAAGTCTAATGAACAAAATTCTCCATCTCAACCACTTCAAAATGCTCTATGTTGTTTGGAAACCTCAAAACCATAGTTTTAAAAGTTTTTTTCTCGAGATAAAACTCATATCATATTTTTACCTTCTAAATCGCAAAAACATTTCTAAAAAGGTAAAACAAACCAACATTAATATTCTCTTCCTAAACAAACAAACACTAATTAGGTTTTTTTTTCCCAAAGTTTTGTTAGTTTTAATGAAAAATACTCTTTGGTTGACAATTCACAAATAACTTGGTAGGTTGAAATGTTGGTGACCGTCAGAGAGTCTGAGTTTATATTTTGAAAACTGGCTTCAATCATCCACAGACACACGCAGTGTATTTATTTAGTTTTCCATCGCTTTGGAAAGTGTAATCTTTTGAAAATTTTCATCATTCATCTTCTCAATTTTCTCCAGAAAAAAAAATAAAAATAAATGAACCAATTGCTTGTTAGATCACCCACACAAACTATTCATTGACTTTTGTTTTGTTTTTTTGACTGAGAACTATTCATTGACTTTTAAATCATTTTATATATCAGATTCGTCCCAAGACAAATTTTCTGCTTTTGTTGTTGTGATTAATTGGTGTTTGTTCCCAAGAATATTGACCTTGAACCAATTTCAGACGCGTTCCAGTACTTTGCTTTAAGTCTTATTTTATTACTATCATTAATTTATTTTTAGTAGTAGTAATTATTTACTCGTGATTATTAACATAGAATAAAATAATTACTGGATGTTATGAGAAGGTGACCATTGATGACAATTGATGTAGTTTGGTATTGGTTTTTCGGCCAGTCAGTTTGGTATATTTGGAATAGTTAGCTTTTTTGCCAGAATTTGGAATAACTAGTTGCAGCCTTAATTGATGAAAAGAAATAAATTTGGAATTTGGGGATGTAATTGTAAACGACAATTTGGATTAAAAAAATAAAATTAATTAGGAGTTGCAAGTAGGTAATCTATATTACAATATAGGCAAACTTCTTTCCGTGATGTGGGGATGGATAGATAGGAAAAAATTGAACATTTGAACTCTACCATGTAATTTTTTCTTTTTATAATAATTGATGAAATTTGATTATTCGTATTTGAAAAGTAACTTGATCATGATGGATATGTAGGTAGATATTAAAAATATCGAATGAAAAAAAAATAAAAATCAGTCCGACATTAAGCATATAATTATAGTGCAATAAAGATCAAGTACTTGTTTGGTATACCATAATTGCTGTTTGGAAATGGAAGGATAAACTACATAGGAAAGCACAAAATTCTTTTGATTCATGTTACGTTCTTTTTATAAAACATATGATGAAGAAATTTTTAAATTTTATAACAAAATGCATTCTACTTGAAGTTATGATTTTTAATTAAGTAAAATACATTAACTATCTTTGTTTTACCTAAATTAAAAAAGCCCTCTCCATTTTGAAAACCCATATAAATCTCTCTGCATGTTATACAAACCTCCCTTATATTTTTAAAATTTTATTTCCATTCATTCAACTATTAGTTGATTGTAAAATTTGACTATTGAACATAATTTCCCCATTTAACAAAAGAATTATTTAAACAACTTATATTTGTCCAAAAAAAAAAAATTATCCAACCAAAAATTTTATAATAGATAATGTTATAAATTTGTTAATTTTGATTAATTATAAATTTATATTTTTGTCACATTTATTAAAACTTATTTATTTAGATTTCTTTAAAATGGATAAACATATATTTAAAATATATTTTATTTTATTATATAGTGTAAAAGGATTAAGTTAGAGAGATTAGGTAAATTATTTAAATTTGTAATATCTAGTTTTTGCAATATTTTTGCCAAAACATTTATAAGCATATTTAATTTGTATATATTTATTAAAATAATTAATTGATTTTTACCCAGTTTTTTATATCTACAATAAATTAATTAAAGTTATGTCCTAATAAGATAAAAATATTAAACAAATATATTTTAAAAAGGAAACAAAATATGAGGAGAAAAAAAAACTCTCAAATTTTTCACAACAATCTTAGCCAAGAAGAGGTTTACTATCATGAAGGGTCAATTCATAAATCAAATTTATTCAGTAAAGATTTTAATTAAAATAATATTTTGTTAATGGTTCAAACTTAATAGTTTGTTTTCTCAACAGAGGGGTCAGTATAATAAAGGTAATATATATGGGACGTCAATGTATTTTACTCTTTTTAATTTAATCAATTTTATGCAAAATATATACTCCTAGAACTGATCTAAACGCACATTAATTTTTTTTTATAAGGTCTCACATAAGATATTTATCGCGTCTTCGCATTAAGCTTGTATTCAATTTTGGTTGTTTTTCTAAACTTAAATTATATGGATTAAATGACATTAAAATTAGAAACTCATTTTATTTTTAAGGAGAGTATATAAGTTTTAAGTCCCTTCTTTAATCGAATGATATTATTAGAAGTATCTTATAAAAAGAAAGGAAGAGAATACACATTATTTTTGCTTCCAAAAAATGCTTCTTTGTTAGGAAAAATGGCAGAAAAAGAATTTTGAATTGTAAAATTTCAAATCAAGTATTTCCTAAAAAATGAGCTATCAATTATTTATCAAATTTCATCATTCTCTTACCAACTCATGGTAACAAACCTGATTTGAGATTTTCTAATTTATAAATTCTTTTTCTGTAATTTTTCCTCTTTGTTATTTTTCAGAGTATGTAATTTTGGTTAACTATTCTATCCTTAACAAATTTCTTAATGAATAAAAAGCCCTCACGCCATAATTATAAATTTTGCGATCTATTTTGAATTCTATGCTAATACACACAAACAGAGATACACACATATATATGTTCTATTATAGTTGATTAATTTTTATATAACATAAAATTCACAAAAAAAAAAACCCTTATTTATAAGTGCTCACTATTTTTCATTTATCCTATACTAAGTGTATCAGTATTTAGTTTCTTATAAAAAATATATGGTCATTCTAGTGGAGTACATTTCATGTTGTTTTTTAGGCATATGTATCCTTTTATTGGAATTAATCTTGTTTGATGTACTGTCAGACACTAAATATAGGTACCTCTCCCAATGAGGATTCAAACCTTAATTCGTCACATTATGAAAGATTAGCCCATTCCACTAGACCCAAACGCCGTTAGTGAGTACATTTCATGTTGATTGGTCTCTTAAATTTTTTGAGGGGAAAAAAAAAAAACAAAAAATGACGTTGAGGCCCAAGTCACACATAGCTAATGGCTAGTTAAGTTAATGAAATAATAATGGCATGACTGAAAATAGAGGGACAACTTATGGGAGGTGTTGTGGTAGGTTGTGTTAATGAGGTAGTTAGAAATAGAGGAATTCATGTCATTCTCATTTGGTGGTTTGGTGAACACTTATTAATCATTTGATATGTTTGTTCCTTTCTTCCCACAATTTGCATGCAATCTTATCGGCATGGGTATAGATTCCAATTGGTTCCATCAAATCCATTTCGTTGTTACTCTCTTCACCCTTAAATGTATGAACTAACTAACTAACTAATTTATAAACATTACAAAATCTAATTAAATTGATTATTTTGTTAATGTTTTGCCCGAAAGACAAAATTTAAGTCCACCCGTGTTTTGTGTCCTATTTTTTATGGAAATAATACTACAGGTGGCAGAATCTAATTGAAACAATGGACATAATGGCTTTACCTTTCCCAAAATTGTCCCATTTAATTAGTGCTTTGGAAGCTAGCCATTAATGTAAACCCCTTTAATATATGCAATTAGTTAATATGGATAAAATTAAAAATAAAAATATGGAAGATGGATTTAGTTATATTTATAACTAAAATAAACCCTTCAACGAACTTTTACATTTAAAACTGAAGCATAGTAGGCAATATGAATCCTAACTAGTTATTTGTTAAATTTCATTTTAGGTTGTTTACATTTTTGAGTAAAATGCTTTTGTTTGTTTGTTTTTTTCTATTTCACTTTAATTATATATATTTCTCATATATTTTGAGAGCCTATACTTTAGTTCATCATATTAATACGGTGAAGAAATTCTTAAAATATTTCTAAAATAATATTTATTAAATGAACATTACATAAACATAAATTATATTCACAAAATGATCCATCATTATGTTAAATATTTAATTCAACAAATTTCTTTGTATATAGGTAAGGGCCAAAGTATACTTTTAGTTTTTGAAGTTTTGCATATGATATACTTTTGATTCTTTAAATTTATAAAGAATATTTTTGATCCTATATTTTTGATACCATCAATGGTATTAACGGAAAATGTTGACACAACTAACTTAAGTGATGACTGCGTAACTAATAAAGCATATTTAAGTTTTGATTTTTTTAATATAATATATTTTGAGTATCAAAACTAAAGTAAACCCATAAATCGCTACAATTAAAATCGAGGTTTTGCTATTAGATTATTAAACTAATATATTTAGATTATTACACTATGTTATTTTGATACAATTGTAACACCCCTAATCCGATACTACATATTATGCGTATTAACACGTAGTATATATGGATATCATCAGAGTGGAGTGATAGAGCGTATGTATTGGATTGAGCGAATGAGTAACTGATAAGCAATGTGGCTACACATTTAAACCTAATTGCGGCGTATCTGGTTGGGTATAGTAATGGTACAATTATCCAATATTTAAATACCAACTACGGTTCAAAAATATAAACTCCATTTGAGTCTTCAAGTGTCTTGAATCAAACTTACCCTTTATACCTATTTTTAATGGCTCCGATCCTCCAGATCTTAAAGCTAGGGGTAAGTCAAGAAGGAAAAAAAAAAGAAGGAGGATCAAGGATTGAATCTCAGGTAACAATTAACCTCTATAGCAGATATAATATATGACATATATTCATTGATAAGTGTATATTTTATGATTAAATAGGTGTATATTTTATGAGAATTAGTTGGAATTATTGATATTAATGCTTAACTAAAGTTGTGATACTAAGTCATCATGGGAACGATACTTTTCTTATCACTTTATTACTTGATGACTCGTGTTGCTCATTTGATTATTGTGTTAATTCTTATTTTTATTTTATTTTGTTTTGCTTTATCGTGCACTTTGCGAAGTTGTGTTTATAGACTATAAAGTTTTGTCCTATCAAGTTTTTGGCGTCGTTCTTTGGGGACTTATGTGCCACAACTGTCTTGGTTGGAATTGATTGAGCATTTGTAGTTTAAGTTTGAGTTCATAAATATTTTATTTTATTTTATTTTTTTAGGAATTTTTTTTTTTTTTTTTTAAAAAAATGGATGTCAATCGGCAACCAACTAGTCTCAATATTGAGAAGAAGATGAATTCTTCGTCTTCTATACAAGATAGATTGATTGCTATTTTAAATTCTTTGAATGAATGTAGGCAACGTAAAAGGAGCATAAATGATGGTTGTATTCCATATATTGATTCTTCTCAATATGTTTGCATGTCTTGTGTTTATTGTGGAGGGAATCATTTATTTGAGCATTGTCCATATATTACAACTAGTCATTTTGTGGGAGATGATTTCACTAGGAACCAAACTTATTTTGATAACTCATTTTGTCCTAGTGAAGGTTTTGAGCAACAAAATTTTAGGGATCCACCTGTCTATTGTTCTTATGAAAATACTTCTCCTTGTTACTCTTATCCATATGTTGAAGAACACACCATAGAGTATAAGGAAAAATCTAATTTAGAAAGATTGTGTGCGGAATCTATGGAATCAAGCAATGAGTTTGTCTCTAGTGTTAAGTCAAGTGTTCAAAATATTGGGGTATATGTGAGTCAAATTCTTTCTACCCTTGAGACTATGGGGCAAGATAATTCCTCAAACATGGTGACCACTTCTTATGATGATAATGATTATGGTGAGGAAGTTGAAGGTGTGAGATTGCATGAGACTATGGATAATGTAGAAGGTGATTGTGAGCTTGACATTGATTTAGATGAGAATATTGGATGTTTAGAAGAGGTTCCGGTTGTGGAGCCTAAGGATTGTGATGTTGGTAATCAAATTGATGTAGATGTCCCAATTGTTGTTGTTCATGACCCTCCTCTTGAAGTGTTGACTCTTACTGATGAGAGTCAGGTTGATTTTATTGGATGATCTAAATTCTTGGAAGTGCCTATATTTATTTTCAAAGATATGCATGTTGTGCTTAATTTGAATTCAGTGAATACTTGTATTCCAAGATTGTCTATGATTAAGGAAGTACAAGTAATTAACTTGAATGATCAATTTTTGTGTGTGATACCTTGTTGCTTGAAAATGAATGAAGACAAGGTAATTATGGTGTTTGATACTTATGATTAGTGGTTTGTTTTGAGAAGTCTGGCTGAAGACTATAAATTTAGCGCTTCTTGGGAGGCAACCCAAGGGTTTTGCTTACATATTTTATTATTATTATTTTTTCTTTCTTTCTTTTAGTTTTATTCAGATTTGAAGAAAATCACTCCTCTTGTTGTTGTAAGGTCTTGCTTGAGCACTCTCTTCTCCCTTAAAATTTGAAATATCATGGATGGTACCAAGGGAAGCACTCTACATTAGAGTTAGAGGCCTAAACTAGGGGAGTACCAGTTCCTTTCCCTCTTTATATTTTTGCAACATTAAGGACAATGTTTGATTTAAGTGTGGGGAAAGAGATATAATTTCTTTGGTTATGCTTACCCTTAGGCAATTGAAAAGATTTTTTTTTTTTTTTATTTGAGATTTTTGCATTGTTGAGGATTGACCTGAATGTTGAGCTTTCCTCATCTTAGAGAATATTATCAAGTCAAAAATCTGAATAGGAAAAAAAATGTCTCAACCAAGTCTCTAAGCCTTGAGTTTTTTTTTTTTTTTTTTACAATCTTGAGATGGACTATGAGAATAGGGATTAGTTTATAATGTGAGCAACAAATTATTAGTTCATGGATATTTTGCTATATGATTTCTTTAGAAAATTAGATGATGACCTTTGCCAGCTAAGTAAAACTTTTGTGTAGGGAAATGACAATAAAAAAAAATTCCAATGACTTCTCAGACCTTACTTAGTAACCGGGGGCACTTCATCACCAATGTTGGCACTCAAGTCAAATGGTAAAGTCAAAAGAGGGTTACGAGTTGGGCTAAAAGCCTCTTGAGGTGCTTGTTGGAGTAATTGAGTAACCGGTGCTGCATCACCCATGTGCAGGGTTGCGTCAAAAGGGGACCTACAACGGCTCAAGAAAAAGAAAGAAAAAAGAAAAGAAAAAAAGAGACAAAATAAGTTATTTCCTACTTGAGGATCCTTAGTAAATTAAATGAAAAGCTTGGTTTTGCGAGGTATTTGAATTTTTCTAGAGGAGTTAAGTAGCATGATATCCCTCTTCTAATCTTATTGTTGCACTTATTGCTTGCCGATCTTTTGATCATGGGACGTTAAGAGATTGTTACAACTCTATTAGCTTAGTGAGACATACATTAACTTAAATAAGATTTGATGATATGATCCAAGTGTGATTTTTTTTTTTTTTTTTTTGCTCTCTATTTAGGAATTTCATCGGCAATGTTCTTTTCAGATAATGAATTCTCTTTCTTTTGCTTGAGGACAAGCCAATGTTTAAGTGTGGGGGAGTTTGATAAGTGTATATTTTATGATTAAATAAATGTATATTTTATGAGAATTAGTTGGAATTATTGATATTATATACCTATTTAATTATCTTTTATTGACTTTTCCATCATTGAATCAAACTTAGGATCAAAGAATAAATCGACATAAAATCTACTCATATCCTATTTTTAATGTGCAGAAGATATTATATGAAAGAGAAGAGACCAAAAAGCATATGGAGCTTGCAGCCATAAATTAAATAAAAGGAATAAAGATGAGGACTCCACATACTAAAAAGAAAACTTGGATCCTAAGTTTGGTGATTAATTAAGAGGAGGAGACCTAAATTATAAATAGGGAGGCAGAGACAAGAAGGAAAAAAAGAAGGAGGATCGAGAGACGCAGAACGAGTGGAACAAAGAAGCAAAGGAGTAGTGGCTGAGTGTTTCAGTTCTATTCATCATCTCCACGGAAGGACGAGAGGACTGTGGAGGCGGCGGAGAAATTTTCATTCCCCTCTCTTCTTATTCTTTGAACCTGAATTCTTATCTTTTTGTTATAGATTTTATTAGAGCCATATGTGCCTAGTTGGTTTTGCAACCTAGAGGACCTATGAACTTGTGGGTGAATTGGATTTTGTTTTCATTATTTAGTTAAATTTGATATTAATTTTGGTTGCTTAATCTTGGTTAGTTTTATCTATTTAGTGATTGGCCATCATTGAATATGATTTTGTGCATTAGGATTTATCTTGACGAAGGGGATTTTAATTAGGCTCTGAGATTAAGTAATATGGGATTAGATTACGATTTAATTTACGGTTAGGATAGATATATACCTAATGGCCCCATATAATTATTGAAGAGTGTGTTCGATTTTTGTTGCCTCTTGAGTGACTATGTCAGACATAACAAGTTATACTCAAGAGAGGGTTGTAAGTGGACTGACAAACACTTATAGCTATTTATACTCGAGATTAACAAAATTGATATTAAAGCTAATTAAATTAGTGAAAACAAGGTTTATGAAGCTAATAAGGGATTAGTGACTCTGGGTTGCTCATTTGATTATTGTGTTAGTTTTCTTATTTTTATTTTAGTTTTGATTTTCTTTTCCTTTATCTTAATTAAATTCAATTTGTTTTGCTCAACTTAAACGAAGTTGTGAAATTAATGCTTAACTAAAGTTGTAATACTAAGTACTCATGGGAACGATACTTTTCTTATCACTTTATTACTTGATACGGCCCTTGCACTTGCGGAGTTTATAGGCTATAAAGTTTTGCCCTATCATTTATAACATAGATAACAACAACATTCAGCAAACACATCAATACCTGACTACAATGGCATACAACACATGTATCATTACTGGTCTAAGCACTCACCAATGCCTTGTAACCTCGTCACGGATCCTCAGCGCTAGGAAAACAAGCATGCAACATTATCACAATTATCCACAGCTACACTAAATGTAAACAAACACGTGACCTCAGACCAAGTCCTAGTCACAGTGCATGGCCCAAGAGACTTAGTCTTGCCCATGACTCCAATCAATCATGAATCAAACAATCATATATACATACAAGATATAGAATATTAGAGTTATAGTACGCGTCCGTACCTTTCTTCACGTAGCTTGCGGTACTACTTCCTTTTGGTACTGATTCTCGATTTTCCGGATATCCTATATAATAATCATTGCATTATGGTATTGTAATAAATACCATATGACTTAGAATGATATCCTAAGAGATATTTTTGCCACTATTGGCCCTTTTACCCTTGGTGGATTTATTATTCCAATTTTACCCTTACATTTCCTTTAAAACGCAATTTCCAGCATTTTGCCCAAATTTTTCACTAACTCTGAAAAATCATAGTTAATTATAAAAACCTCAAATCGATGTGATTCCAAAGCTAAAATGACCCATGACATGTATATTTTCTAGGAAAAATAACAGCTTTAACTCGGAATGCATGAGTCAATATCAGTTTTAATTTTTCCAACCATTGTTCAGATTATCTTCTAAAAACGTGACCCAAATTCAAGAATTTGTATCTCCTTGTCCAAAACTCAAAACATTACAAATTTTATATCAAAAGAAATCCCTACATGTCTACTTTACCCCTGTAAAATATCATGATTTTAGGACTTCATTTGATACATAAAATAACGCCCTTAATCCGACTGACTCCAGAAAAATTGAAATGTGGAATTTTCCCAATTTTCATGATCTTGCTCCATTGATTCCAAAAATTATTTCCTACCATGTTTTTACCTCATTCAGTATTTTAAATGCAATGGAGGCCTAAAAACATGTAAAGGAATTTACTTCTTAATTTTCTAGATTAAACTACAATTTGACTAAGAACTAAAGACTAAAGCTTAAGAACTCACCTTAAGTTCTTGAAACTCTCTTGCTCCAAAAAACTCTCACTCTCTCTTAGGATCAGAGGTAATTGGTTTTGGTGTGAGGAATTGAGGGTGTGAGGCCCCTATTTGTGGGAAAAATTCCAATGTCATTTAGGTAATTACACAAGAAATCCAATTGCTCTTCTTTCTTCTCATCCATTAGATTAAAAATGCACTTTATCAATCTCAAATCCTACCCATAAAATGATGGTCGACATACACTCTTATTCCCTAGCCATTGAATTGATTTTCCATGTGGCAATAATCCATGATTTGAGTGCTTTCATTGGCTAATTTTATTTCCTAAGGATTAAGCTCAATTTCTTGATTTTTTCCATTGGCTAGCTGCAAATATTGAATTTTCAAATATGATTAATAAAGTTTAATTAACTCCCTAATCGAGTGCTTAATTGCCCTTTAATTAGCATTGTCATTGTTGGATTTGGTTTATTTGTTAATCATGGTCATTAGCACTTTTTAATTTTTCATCACTTATTTCCATTGTCTTTGATTTCCCTTAATCCAATTGAAATCATAAGCCACTAACCTCAATTAGCACAATCTAATTTGCTATTTATTAATGGGGTTTCACTTCTCATGTTGCATGAGAAAAAGAAGATTCCTACACACACATGAAATGGTGGGACCCACATCTTTTTGTATCTATGACATGAAGATACACTTCTCCTACAACATGAGAAGTGTATTTCCCTTTATCTAATTGCTAATTTATGTTAATTTGACTAAGGGTTTTACCTTTTTCTTATCTTCTTTGATTATAAATTAGTTACTATTTTATGTGCTATTTATATCACATTAAATAGCCACTAATAATGTCTCATAATTAACCATTGGTCAATTTAATTACATAAAGGTTTAGGCTTAACACTTTAAATAATATCCTAAAAACACTTGGCCTCATTACTCCAACATGACCAGTGAAAATGTGGACCCTTCGGCTGATTCATTAATCTAATTATCATGTTAACCAAAAGTTTAAATGTCCTTTTATTTACATGTGTCATCATATAATTGGTTTGTTTCTTAATTAAGGTCATTAGTACTTTATTATTAAAGCTAAATTCTTCATCTTTTAGCCCTTAATTTTTGAAAAGAACAACCCTTCATTGATGGTTTTAATTTGTCTTTAATTGATTAGAAGAATTTATGCAATTAATCTTAATTAACACAAATTTAGTTTTTGCTAATTTCCTTTAATTTAATCAAGTGTTTTCATATTACTTTCTTGCCTCTTTTGATTATAAAATAACCATCATTTTATGTGTTACTTATATCACATTTTATGATCTCTAAGTATAGTCTCATATCTTGCTTTTTGTTATTTTAATTCCAAGTGAAATTTTTCTAAAATTATAATTCATAAATTATAATAACTTGAGACACATATTCACCTTCATTTTATGCTTATTATTCATTAAAATATAATATTTATGACAAATATGAATTTTGAGGTATTACAACAATCAAGGTTTTGGTATTGACTGCTTTAATTATTAGATTTTTAGATATTTTTTAATTCACTTATATTTTAAATATATGATTAATAGCATTTAACTACATAATTATCACTTAAGTTTGCACAGTCTTCCTTTGAATTTGTTGTGTCAACAACAATATTGACGGTATTAAAATTATAGGATCAAAACTATACTTTATACAGTTAAGGGATCAAAAGTATACTTCATAGAAATTTAAAGGACTACCTATAGTTATGTAAGACATATCTTTTATGCAAGAATGAAAAATAACCAACTTAATCAGTATTTTTAATGTAACAAACAAAAAAAGATAATAAGTATTTTTAATCTCCAAATATTAATTAACTATGTCATATATTTAGAATTAGAAGAATATAAAATAAAAATAAATCTGTTATAAAAATTAATATAAAATAGTGTAAAAGTTTCCCCAAAAAAATAGTAATTTAGAAACTGTGCCCAATTAAATGGGCCTGTGTGCAATAGCAAGGAATTTTGGAATAACACAGGTATTTTTGGTTTTTTGGCAGGTATTTTTGGTAAAAATCGGGTCTAACGTTTATATTATATACCAAGTGTTTGATAAACTAAAATATAAATAAAGCTGGTAAAAGGGTTGGACACTCTTATCAAAGGGAGGAGGTTCGATCCTAGAGTTGTTTAAGGCGCTGGGGTAGGCATCCTAGCTCTTAGGTGCCTAGGTAAACGTCTGAGGGTAATAGACGGCTCGCCTTGTCCAGCATCGATATGACCTAGGAGGAAGGGAGATTTCACCCCGTCATTGGATTGTAGGTGAACCCAACTCATTTCCTAAAATTTTATTATAAAAAAAACTAAAATATAAATACTCCTCGTCCTTAGGTTGAACTGGCAAAGGGGTCGGATACTCTCACTAAAGGGAGATGGTTCGATCCTAGAGTTTTAGTCAAGACGCTGGGGGAGGCATCAGGTCGAGACATGTGTACTGATCCTATATGCCCTGGGGAGCAAAGCCATAACACCTTGCCCTTAGATTGTGAGTCAGCCCAATCCCTCTCCTAAAATTTATGTATAAAAAAAACTAAAATATAATTGAAAAAATAAAATAAAGTATAAAATTATGATATATCTTTAAGGTACGATACCAACTAAATGAGTTGGCAAAAAAAGATACCACCAAATGCTTCAAATTAAATCCTAATATCAAATATTAAAATGTTTTATCATTAAATCAAGTAAAGAAAGCGATTAGAAAAGGTTTAATTAATGAACAATGATCATGAAAACAAATTATCTCATTCATAAACATAAGACTATGCAGAGCCACTTGGCCAAAAAAAAAAAATTCATAGTGAGAGATAATGGCCCACACATCATTGCATCTTGATACACACACATATACCCATTCATATATCTTGCACTTTTGCTTAAAAAATGACAACATTAATAGTCTCTCATGTTCTTAATATAAAATATATTTACTTAATTTAATTATATCAATAAAGTTAGTTAATATTACATGTTTTTTATTAAACATCCTAACAATTTTCCTTAATTACCATTCATTCTCTCTCCTCATTGATTATTATTGAAGAAATATTAATAAAGATAAATTTTTTTAAAAAAATGTTGATAAATATAAAACTATACTTCATTATATTAAGGATAGGAGGGAGTATTATTTTCTTTGTCCATCAAAACCATACTCTCCACAGGATGTGCAGCAAAATCAACATCATATTCCTCAATTCCAAGACATTTTACTAATTTTTCTCGGGATCTAACATATTTTCTATTTTCTCACCATTGTCTCTCGCTATTCTCCACTAGTACTCTAATTAGAGTCGTGTATTTAATTTAAATTATTTTTTTTTTTAAAAAAAAAAAACTCTAATCACAACCAATACGCTTGATATGCCTTCGTAATGTCCTGAATCAAACGAGACTAGGGGAAATTACATACAAGTCTTAAAAAAGAGAAAAATTACAAACATGTCTTTTAAAATCATCAAATTAATTTATATCCCATAAGACTTGGGTTAGATTGATTCAGATTTTTTTTTTTTTTTTTTTTTTTTGGGGGGGGGGGGGGGGGGCTAACAAAGTAATTAATTGTAGTGATTGTGGATGGATTGGGATATATTTTCGAATAAATGGATTATATTTATAATGGGAGTGTCACCTAACTTCTTCAAGGAGTAGTTAGTAAACCATGCTCGTCCATTACATGCCAACCACAAAGAAATTAGAATCATAATTTTTTTAGAGTATAGAAAGCTCTGAATACTAATCTACATTATCAGAAAGAAACAAATGAAAGTCATTTAAAGGCACCAAGTGAAATTTAAGGGCATTGTTAAAGTACCCTCACTACTTAAAAAAATTTAGACGGCCATATTTAGACCTTTCATTGTACGAAATGTTTAAAAGATGTGATCGGTGACATTTTTATAAATATATGCAAAACTTTAGACCAGTTCTGCTTACAACTAGTTTAAAATATACTTTCTAAACTTGTTGCTTTTACAACCGATCTAAAAAGTAATAAAAGTAAATTAAAAATAATATTTAAAATGTATTTTTAGACCAATCACAAAAGATGAGCTCTAAAAGATTTATTTTAGATCCGATGTTTTTCACACTAGCTCTAAAAAACTTAATATCTTTTATCTTATATAAAAAAATAATTCGTTGTTAACCCTAAAATCTTTAATCTTGCGGCTTCTCAACTCTTGCTCTTAGTTTGATGCCGTCAACTCGCTCTACTCTCAACTCCTCTCTCGCCGGCCGGTACTAGAATCATAGACTCATACTGTCGAACAGTCACTGATTTCACTCTCACACAATCCCTTTGAGAAAATATGATAGAGCAATCCTAGTAATTCCAATGTTCTTTGTTCCGGCTAACTTCGATAAAGATAAAGTGACTTTCTGTTTCTTTTTCCTTTTCCACTTTTCTTTTGGTGTTTGGTTAAATCTAATTCTACTTTTTTCCTTGTGTGGTATACAAAAATGCAATTTCACAAGGCAGTCTCGGTAAATTGGCATTTGTACACTCGTTGACTGTTGGATTAGGCTGAATTTGGTCAGCTGGTTTGATGCATATGGTTCGTCAATTTCAATGGTGATGTCGTCGTTTAGAGGCCTTGATAAGTGAAGTTGTGTTCACGGTGAGGGGCGTTGTTATAGTATTTTCACTTTCTTTGTTCTCTATTGTAAGCTTGTAACTTTAGTTATTTGGCTGGATGGTTGCATGTGTTTGTACATGTGGTTACGACTCTCTTGTACCATGTTTTGATCATAGTGAACAACTTGAGGTGGTAGCTTTTATTTTTTTTTTTAACAAGAATTTTATCTTTTTAAATACTTTATGAACATTATTACAATTATTGTTTTCCTCTAAATGCTTAGAATGTTGGTGTTGTTGTCTAATTGCCTTTGCACCGAAATATAAAACATGAATAAACGTTAGCTTGCAGATTTTTAGTTACATATGCTGATCAATTTCTTCTAACTTAGTTACATATGCTGATATCAATTTAGTTACATATAGCTTATCGAAATTATTTACACGAAGTTTTTCAAAGGAATTGGAGAAGTCTTGAGATTTGTTGCTCCGTCTGTAATTATAATGTGGTAAGTTTATATATATGTTCTATCTTCCTATTAATTTAAATCTTTAGCTGAGGATGGTAGTCATTTGTGTTGCTAATATTTTTATATGGGCTATAATTCATAGCTTAAAACTTTAATTCTATATGTATGGTATGTTTTAGAATATTAGATTAAATTATTTGCAAATTTCTTTTGCAACCAGTTTTCTTTCAAAAATACCACTTCAAAAAGATCAATACTGTTCTAACTTTGTGATGCTCCTTTTTGCTCTATTGTTGTTTTTATATTAATAGAAACTGCATGGGAGCTGGAATTCTCTGTGTTGAGCAATTCAATATCTTAGCATGTATTGCTTTCATTAGTAAGCTCTCCTCCTATGAGTTTAATTTAATCTAGTGTATTAATTGGAATATCGATATGCCTCAAATTACGCATTTTTCAAGATTAGAAGATGAAAATATATTGTCTTGTTCTTTCTCTCCTAAATCTGTATTGTGTTACAATTTCTATTCATTAAGTTTGCTTGGCCCTTATAAAGCTAAAGTTTCTTGTTTTCTTTATTAGTATTCCTAGAAGCATCGGCTTAATTGATTATGACTTAGTTTTATGAATGTTTATTTCTTTTATAATTACTAGAAATGCAATATCTTAGCATGTGAATAACTTGTTTTATGATTGTTTTGTTTCTGAACAACTTATAATATATACCACTATAGGTGTAAAGTACATACGGCCTGAAACCTTACAAGACCATCTAATAAGATAATTTTTTTGGTAGGATATATTTACTATATTGTAAGATAATTCAATCATGTTGTTACACTCACTTAAGCTTTGTGGAATTGTATGGAAGATTTAAATCTTCTATGTCTGTTTTCACATTGTGACGAAGATGCTGAGACATTTTTTTTATGAATCATTGTCAAGTTTTTATCATGTAATTTGTGACTTTTATAACTTATTTATCGTTCTTATAGCTTATTTAAAATTTATGTGATGATGAAATATAAAAAGGGCATTTTTGAGGACCTCTAATCCCAAAAATATGGCCTTGATGAATTCCATACAATTCCACAAAGCTTAAGTGAGCATAACAACATGATTAAATTATCTTACAGTATAGTAAATATATATCCTACCAAAAAATTTTATCTTATAATATAGTATTGTAAAGTTTCAAGTCGTATGTCTAAAAAATGACTTTTTAGACCGGTTGTAATCTACAACCGGTCTAAAATGTGGACCTGAATCCAGTTTAAATGACTAATTTTTACCGGTTAAAAAAAAAAAAAAAAATCTGTTTTGAGTAGTGCCTTAGCATATAAGCTTCCTTATTCTTTTCTCTTCTGACGAGTTCATTTTCAACCAAGCACTCATGCTTAAGCTTATTGCTACTTTCTAAGATTAAATTCCAATAATCATGATGAAGCTCTTTATTTTCATCATTAATAAACTTAATTGCATCTGACGAGTCGTTTCTCAAGCAAACTTGTCTATGGTTCTCATCCCATGCTATTTTAAGAACAATGAGGCACATCTAAATTTCCGCAACTAAAGGATCTCCATTTGGTATATTAAACACGAAAAATTCAATCAGAGTTTCCCTATGATCTTTGATAATACCTCCACATCCCGCTGTGCCATTCTTATATATGAGTAAGCTCCATCGACTTCGACATTGATATTATTGTTTCAGTGAGGATTTAAAAGTAATGATCCATATGAATACCATGAGCGAAATAATACCATTGGAAATTGACGATACTCAAGAAATGGAGAGACATTGTCATTGTTGGTTCGTGCATTAAAGTTGAGATGAGAAGGTATATATGGAGAACTTATTAGACTTTCAAGTTTTACAGACACAAAAACATTTGACACACACACACGAAAGATACATTAACAATAAATAGCCCTCATTATATCTTGATAAAATAAATAGTACATGGGGAATTCAGAAAATGCATTTCTCATCTTCGGCACTATTTTAACAGTATATATATATAGACCTGAATCTTAGGTATATATATTGTATATATATAAAAGAGAGAACTATAGTGAGATAAGTTTCAGGCTTTTGAGAAGTTACGGCCAGGAGTAGTACTCCATGAGTATATCTCAGGAGGGATTGAGCCATTAGTGAGCAAGTTTTGAGGCATTCCAAACAAATCTGAAGCATCAAGGTGGTGAAGATGTTGATGAAGATGATGATTATGGCTTCGACCATTCTGATGATGATAATGCTGATTCTGATTCTGAGCAATTTCGTCGTCCTCCATTAATGGAAGACGATCAAAAGTAGCATTCATGAACGAAGCAGCCATAATCACCACAGGACCTGAAGCAACCAGAGCTCCCACCACAGCTCCACCCACAACCTGTCCTTGAGCTCCGGCGAGGTAAATAGTCAGCCCGGTGATCCCCGGGGGAGCCGGTGGTGGCAGAATTGACCCGAGAAGAGAGAGAATCTCAAACCTACCATGGAGAGTTACAGTTGCACCTGAAGAAGCTAGCTGACGAAGTGTTACATTTGTGACACAACCAGTTCCACTCAATATGCAAATCCCTCTTTGCTTCCTTCTTGCAAAGTTGACCAAACTTTCATTGATATCACACCCTGATGTCACTTCTAGGGCATGAGCTCTTAGGGCATTTGCACTGTCCCTTGTCACAATAATTGGCGGCTTCGGCTTGTTCTTGGATCCTGCCGGTCGGCCACGAGGTCGCCGGATGGTTTGATCTTCGTGATCAGCTGCAAATGAGACCGGAGAAACAGCTTTTGGGATATCATTAATGCTTGGCCTAGTTTCATTCATCATGGTCTCCTTATGATCTTGTTCTTGATGATCCCTCTCCATTTTATTTCTTAACACAAAGGTCTGTATATGGTATTTAGTATATATGTAGCAAATTTCGGAGTGTTTATTAGTTGGAAGCTTAAGTAACGAGTTTCTAATGATTAGTTTAATGTTAGATCCCAAAAGAATGAGTGATGTTTTAGGAAGGAGTTAAGTAAGCACCAACCCTATCACTAATGATTGTTTTAAATTAATTCATTCCTCTCACTGCCTAACCCTAACTGGTAAATTTTGCATCATGACTATTGTGCCTTCCTCAACAGATATGCATAGATTAATTTATATTCATTATTATAGCAAGTTAATTACATAAACATTATACACGTGCAATGTATGAGAGAATGTTCTAATAAACTATATTTAAAATAATATATGTAATATATATATATATATATATATATATATTAGAAAAGCATAACCACAACATGAACAGAAAGAGTAGAGATAGTATTTCGACCCCAAAAAGAAACCTAAAAAACAAAACCTTCGTGCTTTGGTTGAAAACAGGGTTTGCCTATTTTCAGATCGTACAAAATGCATGTGATCAATGAGCTTCTCAATGTAAAAGTAATAATTAGTACCTCAAGTGAAAAAGGAGCAATAACTAGCTAATTGTTTTGAAGTGTTGTAATAACTCATTTTTAATACTAGGTACGGGTATATATTTTGAGATTATATCGTAAATACTAAGCAGCATAAAAGCAGACCACAGAGAAAGTGCTTCCCCTAAGACCTCCACCATCTCTTCTAAACCCTTGCAAAGAAAACTATATATATATATATATATATAGAGAGAGAGAGATAGAGAGTTGGAAGAGTTCTTGATGATTTGCAAAAGGAGGCATTTGATTCATCTAGGCACAGGCAAGCACGATCATCTCTGATCTTCTTCTCTTAGCCTTTATTGGTTTATTTGCTGTTGAAGCTTTGTGTGAATTATGTTAATTCCTGTTTTCCCTCACATAGCGAGTGATTCGGTTGCAAATACTCTTTGTATGACTTTGCTTTCGATTCATTTACATATGGGTCCCTACAAGGGACTCTTTCTTTGCTAATATTTATGTGTTATTTTCATATTTTTTAGTTTGAATGTAATTTTTTTTTAATCTCATCGTTATGGTTCTTCTCTTACTATGCACTATTGCACCACCTTTAATTTCTTGGTGAATTAATTTACTTCAGCATTAGATTTCACACTTGATCGTAGCATCCATTATGGATCCTAAAGTGGATCTAATATGTACAAGATTATAACCAATGCCAAAGTAAGTATCGAGGGAATAGGGGGCGTTAGACGCTGGAATGCTACACAATCATCACTCAAAATCTCGCCAGTTGCAAATTATTAATTTTGTCAAAGCATTTATTGCTCACCTTTCTAAAATTCCAAGTCTCTCTTTGCTTTTATATTTGTATACAAGTATACATTTTACGTATTTGGCACACCTCACAAACACATTTTGGGGCAACAATAACATATTGTTATAAAATATTATAGTTCAGCTATTAAAATGGATCAGGGTCATCGAGAACCACTCATCTGATATAAGTCAGATGACATTGAGATCGCACGCGCTTTTGGCATGCCTCAAACACATTTTGGCGCAACAATAACATATTGTTATAATATTAAAATTTAGCTATTAAAAATTGATCAAGGTCATCGAAAACCGTTCATTTGATATCGCTCGCATTTTTGGCACAACTCAAACACATTCTGGTGCAACAATAACATATTGTTATAAAATATTAAAGTTCAGCTATTAAAAATTGATCAAATAATAGAGATAAAGAAGTTAAGGAGAGGATTATTCCCATAATCTATTGGATGGGAAGCAATTGAGGGGTAGCCAATGCCTTTACTCAACCTGTAGCCAACCAAACGGCATATCGTTTATTCCACTGTACTCTAAACATTATGTGTGTGACTTTTTTTTTTTTTTCCCGACAGAATTATGTGTGTGACTTGTGCACTTAATATTATTATCATCTTCAAGCTCTCAACACAAAAAATGTGGAAAATCTACAAATAATCCAATAAAGACTGGTCCCAATTATAAACTGATCCATTACGGTTTGAACAATTTAATTCATTCATTTTCTTACCCACTTATTCATTGCTTCCAAAGTGTGCACAACATTTTTTTTCTTAATTAGATGTAGTTTGCAATCAGTTGTTTTGTTTGGGCCGATCAGCAAACTGTACTATTCATTAAATTTTCAAGGCCCTCTTTTTTTTTTTTAACTTAAAAACTGAAGCTCCCTTTTTCTATAATTAATTAGATAGTTTTCCCATGTTAAAAATAAGGGTTAAAGGGCAATTTTATCCCAGAGAGGCAATTTTGTTCCGAAAGTTTTTTTGAAAGCAATTTTATCCAAAAAGTGTCAATTTGGAGCAATTGTGTCTTGACCGTTATCTTAGTTAAATTTGACCATTAGTTGACCAAATATACCGAGTTGATAGTCCATGTATCATCCATATGTCGTCCACATCATTTTTGTTAAGTTGCAAATTTACTCAGAAAGTTTTCACTCATGAGCAATGCCGCCCTAGAAGTTTCCAAATCATGGTGAAGATCGACTTGTTTTGCTCTTCTATTTATTTAAGGGATAAGGGTCTTAAATGCCATGGAAGTTTTCGCTTAGGAGCACTGGTAAGACGGAAGTTTTTTTTGGACAAAAAATGCCACGGAAGTTCACAAGACGTAGCAATTTTACCTTGGAAGTATCATTTTTGCCACGGAAATTTTCGCTGAGGAGCAATTTTGCCCCGGAAGTTTTATTTGAGGAGCAATTTGCCACGAAAGTTATACTCGGGAGCAATTTTGACCCGGAAGTTTACAAAACGTAGCAATTTTTCCCTTCTGTCCCCAAATATTAAATTTGACTATTAAATCAGTCAAAGACCACACATGTCATGCCTTGAAAATGTCGAACTTGGAGTCAGAGAAGGAGATCCTTTAGATGTTGAAATCAAGGCGCCCGAATTTGTGAAGCCGAAGCGGTTAAAGGGATCGAAAAGGTCTGTCACAAAACGCAAATAAAACGCAAAACGAGAAATGAATTGTTCCAAAAATTGGTTCAGAAAAACAAATCAATAGTGATAATATTTACGTTTGTATAGATCGATCATTTGCTTAGATCTTAAGTGATACTTCCTTTGGGTTTTGTGATAGTCGACCTTTTAGTCCCTTTGACCGGTTCGCTTCACAAATGGTCGGCCGCCTTGAGCTCAACATCTCAAGGATCTCCTTCTCTCCGGCTCCAAGTTTGACCTTTTCAAGGCATAAGATGTGTGGTCTTTGATCGATTTAATAGTCAAATTTAATATTTGGGGATAGAAGGGCAAAATTGCTCCTTAGTGAAAACTTCTGGGGCAAAATTGCTCCTTAGTGAAAACTTCCGAGGCAAAATTACTCCTCAACGAAAACTTCCGTGATATTTTTGGTCTAAAAAAAACTTCCGTCTTACCAGTGCTCCTGAGTGAAAACTTCCATGGCATTTAAGACCCTTATCCCTTTATTTAAACTTATAACTGTTGTTTTGCAGAGAGCAGTCCCAAAAGTAGTGGGTTCGGGCATTGATTGGAGAATTTCCTTTGATGCGTTGCCAATGGCTCCATTAGTCGTAGTAGTTCTTCAAGATCTAGATCCAATGGCCACAGTCAGCCACCCAAAACGATGAAATTAATTGTGGTCCAAACTCAGGTAGCCGTTGAACACCAACCTAGTTACCTCAGACAGTAGTTGAATAGGCCTAGATTTGTTTCACTACTACAAATAACGTCTATAACGTCCGTTTATTTGGCCTTTTAACGTCTAAAAACGTGGGGACGTTTATTCGGGAGGCGCAAAAAATTGGAGACTTATGGGGTCTAATTTTTTTTAGACGTCTTAAGTATTTTTTTTAAAAAAACAAAACAGATGAGGACAGTGTCGGTGACGGCGTTAAACACAGATCTGAGAAATTTCAGATCTGGAAAAAAATCCAGAACGCATCTTTGAATATCAAAGTAAAATTAAACATGATGAACAGAGACGAGGGAACTGAGAATCGGGGCAACACCATAGCCGGACGAGCAGCCATCTGCATTTATGTGAAAAAAAACACCATTAGGAATTGATAAAATCAAATGAGGAAAAAGGTAAAAGAAGAGGATGAATGCATAAATACCGAAATGGTCGAAGAGGAGATCGATCGCAACTGTAGAACCGGATGGATGAAGAAGAAACAAACAGTGCCATGGGAGAAAGAGTGACCTCAAGCGAACGACCGGAGCGAGCAACATCGGGCGAGACAAGCAAACAACTGCCGGCGAGGTGACGGCGGACAGGCGAGCGGGTGAGCAGCAATGCAAGCAGTTGGTGAGAGGTGTGGAGATTGCATGAGGTTCGTAGAATGGGTAAGGTTCCGAGGTTCGAGAGAGTGGTGAATAAAACGCGTGAAAAGTGATACTTTTTCCCGCTAGGATTTTCGTTTACCGCATTTTTCTTTTTTGAATCACTTTTGGAGTCTAAGTTTAAAACTTAGACTCCAAAAGTGTCTATCGCGGGCCCCACACATAACCCCTTGCTGCACGATGTGACCTTCTTTTCTGTTTGATGTGACCTTCTTTTCTACTGTACGACATGACTTTTGGAGTCTAAGATTTTAAGTTAGACTCCAAAAGCATGACTTTTGGAGTCTAAGTATAAAACTTAGACTCCAAAAGTGTTTCTCGCGGCCAAAAGTTAACTTTTATCACATATAATTACAAAAATGCCACCGCCTTTATTTTTTACTTCCTTTTTTTTTAAAAAAAAATGATGTCTTTTTGTTTTTTTTTCTTCAAAAAAGAGCCTTATGGCGTCCCAAATTAAAAAGATGGACGTCATAAGTCTCTATTTTACTACATCTCCTATTTAGGCGTCCCCATAAAAAATGATGTAAAAATGGTTTAAAACAGATGTTAAAAATGCTTCTGTAGTTGCGTTTTCACCTTTTTATTACCTTTAATTCTTCATACATCATGCATTTTTTTAATACTTATTTTAAAATCTAATAGATGATACATGGACTTGCCAAGTAAACATATTTGGTCAACTAAAAGGTATACTTAACCTAAATAATACGAAGGATGAAATTACTACAACTTAAGAACTTTTATGACAACATTGCTCCTTAAAGAAAAGTTTTCACCTAAACCTAAAATAAAAATGACGTGAATGACACGTGGATTTTCAGCTTAGTATAGTTGATCAACTAATGTCAAACTTAACCGAGATAATAGTCGTCAAAATTGCTCAAGATTTGACACTTCAAAGTCAAAATTACTTGTCGAAATCTGAAGATCCCAATGCTTCAATATCTACATATTCTAATGACATCCGTAGAAAGTAGAAGATCATATTGCCGAAGCAGTCAAGATTCTTTATATAAATTAAATAAATATATAATCATATGTGAAGACATATATATAAAAATAACGCATGCCAAGAGGATAAGAAGAACTGGTGAATTAATTACATTGTTAATTAGTTGGTTCCTCCCACGTGGATCCATTAAGGATAAGAACGTTGAATAAATTAAACTTAACCCTAAATAGGTCCATGAGACTTCACTCTTTATCATCACCTGACATTATAAAAGTCAAAATTAGAATACTCAATTACTAAAATAAAAAATGTTCATTTGAGTTGATAGCCTCTGTCCTTACTTTTTACTATAATTAACTACCAACAGTGTACTTATATATACGTATATACATACACAAATATATATCATACAATCATTTTTATATAATAAGTTTGTTTTGGTGGCCCCTGACCTGAGGAAACGATTTGGCTGTATGCTGCCCCCTAACTAATATTAATCAAAGAATAGGTAATTTACAGGGTTCAAATCTCAAATCTTAATATAGAAACTTAATTGAGAGAAGTCTATCTTTTTAGATAATGAGAATCTACTTCTTAATAGAGTTCAGAATATGGGTTGAGCTTGTCAGCATATCAAAATAGGCAAACTATGATAAGTAAATAAAAATTGTTAATATGATATTTAGTTCCTCAAGTTCATAGACGGATCTTTGTTGATACAATGGGGGCCATGCCCCCCCCCCCCCCCCAATTTTTTTTTCCCTGATAAAGATGAGTATCCATAAACAAAACCTCTAAGGTTTATCCTTTACAAGCAACCGCTCAAGTTCCATATCAGCACTGGGGATGATGTGAAATCCTGGCAAAGACGATAAGCTAAGTTTAGCCAGATGATCCGCGACTGAGTTGGCCCAACGTCTAACATGGGGAATTGCAATATTCCACTCCCTGTTAATCAATCCTTTAATCTCCGCAATGAGGATCCGGTCAACGTGTGCCTCATTTAACTCATTCTTGATCATCAGGTCGACAACATTAGTAGAATCTATTTCCAAGATGACGTTCCTGAATCCCATATTCCACACTAGTTCGATCCCATGAAGACAGCCCCAAATTTTTTTTTATACCAATACTTCATGCAAAATGGATTTTTTTTTTGATGTATTTGGCCCAAAAATTTATACATTTAGCTAAAACATTTATACATTTGGCCCCCCCAAATATTTTTTTCAAGGTCCGTCCCTGCTCAAGTTTATGCTCATTTTAATTTTTGTCTTTGAAGTTTCAAACAATTTGTTTTAATTCTTCTAAAGGCAAAATAATCAAGATTTTTATTGAGTTATAGCTACTGATATTTTAAATAAATTAAAATTTAAGGGACTAAAACCTATAATTTAAAACATGAAGAACTAAAACCATAATAAGAACAAATTTGATGACCAAATATTATATTAACCTCTTCAAACCAGCCCCACGGGCCAATTAGGCTACCTTGCTTTTGTTTCTTTTTTTAAAAAAAATATGATTTAAATTTTATTATTGAAGCTAGATTTTCCGTTTAACTTCTTATTCAAACCAAGGATCTTGCGTTCATAATGCATGATGCATCAAATTGCTTATTCAATTCGAACCATGCATGTATCTTTTTTTTTTTTTTTTTTTTTTTTTTTTTTTTTTTTGAAGGATGGGAAAAAATTTGTTTCCAGAAAGTAAAGTACTGAATTTTTTTGGGCTAACACGCCAACCCGGAAATAAATGGGTTTTGGTGGTGAAAGGCCAACCCATTCCTACCAACACCTGCCAAAATATGGCTTGCCCCAGGTTAGGGGCTACCATTATTTCCATCTCTACCCCTCAATCGTTTGTGTAAACTGTAAAGCAACAATTACACGGCTTCATTCTACTTAAAAAAAAAAAAAAAAATTAAGAGCAGACACTAACATTCTAAGTCAATAAATAATACAATGTATGTGTTGAGATCAATTTATTTATTAACTTAGAATGTTAGTGTATGCTCTTAAATTAAAAGAATATATATATGGATGGGAGTAATAATTAATATATAATAGTGTGTGAGGGTGGACGAGAGTAATAATAATATAATATTAGAGTTATTTATTTCCCAAGGTCCTTATTTGAGCTCGAGAGCAAGTGCCTTAATTATTTCAATTTTATAAAAAGAACTGGATTATTTTTCAAGAAGCATTAATTATTTTTTTCATATATGTCCCTAATTAATAAGGGTAGTAGTAGTGGATGAGAGTAAAAATTAATATAATATTAAAATTTATTGTAATTAGTAGGGGCAATATTGAAAATTACTTAAAATTTAAGACAATTTTATTAACTCTAATTGTTTTTATTTGTTTATAAGAATTGTTAGTTGATGTCTTATAATAAGGATCAGAGAAAGTACATACATATGTGTGCGTGCGCATATGGACTTTTTGTTGGAGATAGTTAAAATCATTAGTTAGTTAATGTCATGACTAGTGATTGGATTCTTTAAATAGAAGTCATAGTTAATGAGGTTAATGTGATTTTTTCTCTAGAAAGAAAAGTCTCTCATAGATTTTTAAAGTTAGGGATAGTTATTAATCACTCATAAGTAAAGGATCGTCATTATTTTTTATCTTGTAAATAATTATTTATTATTTATTGGGAATGAAGATTCTTTCTATCTTTCTTTACACTTTCATAACACTAACCAGCCTATAGGGCATGATTCTATACCTAAATCCACCCTGATAATGTATGAGCAGAAGAAAGAGATAAGATAGAGAGGAGGGAAATATTATTTATTTATTTATATATTTAGGTTGTTTAGGTACAAATGGCGAAGAATGAGAAGCCTAGACTGTGGTGATGTCTATAGATCTGATTGGGCTGAGCTGGTAAAATACACAAACAGCTGGGTCCAGCATAGACTGGCTCATGTACATTAGCCTACCCTTACTGTCACCTCCTTCCCATAGACATAGTGTACATTTTTCTCAAGGTTACATTTAATAATTGGGTTAAGGAGCAATAATACATATAGATTTTTTTTTAAGAGTGCCCAGCATCACGAACTTTTTTCTGGACCAAAAATACATATGTGGTTACGTTTTGGGAGCAAAAATGCCATAGACCGTTAGTTGATCGTTAACTTAGATGGAACGATGACGTGACACTGATTTGGACTGACAAGCTGATATGGACGCTGACGTGGATGATGATGGAAAGTAAATAAAAAAAAAACTAAAGTACCAAGCCGCCCGCCCATCGACCACCGCCGGCGACCATCGACCACCGCACCGGTGGCGTGGTCGCCGGTGGTCGGTGGGTACTTTAGTTTTTTTTTTTTTTTTTTAAATTTACTTTCCATCGCGCCTAAATCAGCTTGTTAGTGCAAATCGCTAAAAGTCATTGCGTTCCATCCAAGTCAACGGTCAACTAACGGCCCGTCGCATTTTTTCTCCCGAAACGTAACTACGTGTGTATTTTTGGTCCAGAAAAAAACTCGTGGTACTGGGCGCTTCTGGGAGAAAAGCCTATGTATATTATTGCTCCTTAATCCTTAATAATTTTGGGGTAATTTTGTATTTTAATAAAATTGACATCATAACATGTGGACTATTAGTTTAGTATATTACTTTTTTTTTCCCTTACTGGAAAAAATTACACAAAATCACCTCTCTGTAAAACCTTCGCAGTAAAAATGCCGCTTCACCCATAATTGACTTTTGGTGAGAAAAGAAGGGGGGATTGCCAACGGGCGTGAGGCGTAAAGAGCAGGACTTGCAGGGCTAAATGGCGGGTGGGGGGCAGCCACGACAATACGTGACGTTCCCATTTTGTCTGCTCGTTGCGACCGAAAGACAAATGTGGGCCCCGCCTTGTGCGGACAATGTGGGCCCCACCTCCTCCCTCCCTCCTCTTCCTGTCAGTGTCACGTGGCCACGTGGCACTTGGCCTCCTTGTCCCTATCCTCTCAACGGATATACCCTTTTCGTGCCATGCAGGTTAAGCATATCCCCCATTCTCTCTCTTACTTTTTCCCCCTTTAATTTCAGTCAGATGGATAGCCTCACGGTTAAAACACTTATTACTTTTTTCATCTAGGTTAAAGAAAAGTTCTTTTAGAATTTTATTTTATTTTATTATTATTATTTTTTTTTTAAGTGATGAGATTGCTCACCATGAATGATGAAACCCGTTTTGGTATCTATCTTTTAGATGGATATCATTGCCCTATCCCATTTTGAATTTGGATATGAATGATCTAGATTTGATTTTTTTAGATTAATAATTTTTATATAAAAAATTATTTTTAAAAAAATATTAGTTAGAATATCATTTTTATTTTAGATTTTCCAACCATTAAAATAATTTTTTAACAAATAGAAAATAAAAAAAGTGAAATTTGACCATCTAGATCTCATTTGAGCGGTTTAGAGAAGATAGGCATCTCATTTGAACGGTTTAGAGAAGATAGGTAAATGGTACCTATCCAAAAGGATATGCACCAAAATTGAATCGGCTTATAATCTTAATCAATAGTTTGTTGTTTTCTCTCTTACTTTTAAATTAATTAAATATTTCTTCAGACATACTAATTTTTTAAAATATATTATGTTATTTTTTTTTATATTTTTATCTAATTCATTTCTTATAAGACAACAGTTTCTCTTTATTTTATTGATAATTTACATAAAATATTCTAGTAATCAGTCAATGAAATTCAAGCTCAAAAAATCATTCAACGAAGTAATATTGTTAAAATAATTGAATTATCTTAAAATCTTCATAATAAAAATAAAATAGAACAAAATTAAATGTGAAAGTAAGATTTGAATTTAAAATTAAAATTCATTTGCAAAATTACCCTTCATCAATTGATCTGTACTTGTCCAGTATTATCACGAGAGAATTAGTTATTTAGTCCTTCAACTTTCAATAGGTTTACAACCCAATCCCTCAAATTTAACTCATCCCAACTCATTCTCCAAAAATGCTTGGTCTTTTAATAATTACATCCTTATTGGTAGTTGACTCACTAACAGTGTTACGTCCTGTTAGTAAAAAAAACATTCGTTCATTCGAAAAAAACATTAAGGTCTGCCCAGATTTTCATCATTGACCTTTTTGTTCCTTCTTCATCTTTCAACCAAGTGGTGCATTATTCAAATGTCTCTTGAGAATCGAACAGAACACCAAGAGATATATAGCTTGAACAACCTCAAACGTTTGATCCTCCCTTGCCCAGATTTTTTCATTACTCAAACGTTTCGAGTTTCGAACATTTGGGTCAAGAAGAAGATAAAAATTTAACAAGTGAAGAATGTGGGTGTTGTTGTGAGTTGCAGGGTGGGTGGGGAAGGAAGAGAGATCCTTGAACGCTTTTTTCCCTAAAGGCAAATAACACCGCTAGTGATGAAACTATTAAATGACCACATTTTAGAGACGCGATGAGTTAAATTCTTGAGTACTGAGTCACAATCTAGTGGTTGAAAGTTGAAATATTAAATGACTAATTTTTCATATTATTATATCTGATCTTATTTATAAGTCTTTTTCATTAACAAATTTTAATCTTATTTATAAATCCAGTTTGAGAATAATAAATGAGATTGTGATAATTTTTTATATTAATTACCTAATAAAAAATAGTGAAGAAAGAGTTGAAAGATGCTCATTCTGTACTAGCTCTATTTATAAGTCTTTTTTAACTAAGTCACACATATCAAGAAGATGTAGTTAATTCAATGATTATGAGATAAATTTTCAATTTTGTTCTCATTTATGAATGTATATCTTTTAACTCTTTTTTTATCTATTTTATTTGGTATAATTAATATGGATAAAATTGTCATAATTTTATTTATTACTTAAAAGATGACTTATAAATAGGACCAAATTTTTTGGTAAAAAGAAATTTATAAATTGAATGATAGAGTGATATAAGGGTAATTTGTAATTGGATGAAGGGGTTTGGTGAATTGAATAAGGGTAAATAGGTAAATACACTAGGGAGTCAGGACGATCGACGTGGCAAAGTAATCTTACGGATCCGTGCAGCACGTGAGAGAATAAGTACAGCCCGAGGCTCTTGGAGTTGGGGGCTTTTGGCACCTTATGAATTTTATAATTTTATAATTCTTTTTTCAATTTAATATTATTTTGTAAATTTATTTTACAATGAATTATAAAGTGAGAGAGATTAGAATTATTGATCTGAAATGAATAATGATAAGGGAGAGAAACCCATGTCGTATGTGAAAAATTATAAGAATATTTTATGATTTTTGTAATTTTAAAATATCATTATCTCTTTTGCACAGTCAATATATTGTATAAAATTACATTAAATATTTATATTTATTACTCTCTTTTACTCGATAGGCAACCGCCCTTATTATGAGCTTATGTTCTCAAACTGAACTAGTCTATTGCTATTAGTGTCTACGGTTGATAAATTCAAAAAAAAAAAAAATTCTAATTATTCTAATTCATTTATTAAAAAAATTTTAATTATTTTAAAGGAGTTAAAGTTGGGGTTAATTCAAGTGAAATTTTAATTTAGTTTTCTTTAAATATTTTTCACACTATATGATATTTTATAGTAAGGATATAAAATTTATGTTGGTTGTATCAAAAAAAAAAAAATTATGTTGGCCAAAAAATCGAAATTTTTATTAAAAAAAAAAATTTGAAGATTTGAAGCATTATGATAATAAGGGTTTGACCAAGAAATCACCAGATTCGACTTAAGTTTTTCCAATAACAGCATGAAATAAATTATCAATTAGACCTTAGGTACAACATTCATATTTATTATATCCTGCCGACATGACCAACGTAACATAAAATAATAATGATTATGATACATTCCGCATAAATATTTTAAATTGATATTCTAATATATATAATATAATGCAGTCTATTTTAATTTTTTAAATTGAAAAATAACAATTGTTTTCCCTACATGCTTCATATATATTAGACAGATGCACATGCATAATTAATTTGCAAGTAATATTGATATGATGTTCCTTTTCGTAGTATTGGACTATTTTGGTTGGTTCATCAAATCTAAAGATTCCAAAAAGGTACACAATAATGTTTATATTGTGATAATTATGAACAATACTATAGCACCTCTCCAACAACATTTGAAGCTTTTTTTTTTTTTTTTTTTTTTTTTTTTACAAATTAAAAAAATGAGAATAGTTTAAAATAATTAGTAGAAGGAGAAAAGGTCCAAAGAGAAAGGGAATTGAAGAAGTAGTAGTTGAAATAGCACGTGCCAACCTATATGTTTCTAAGGGCTGATGAAATGTCCATGTTCGTAAGTTGTGGACTACCTTTCACGCACCAAAACCCAGTAATATTTTTATCTCATTCGTACACTCCAAGTTCCATTTCACCAATATATTTTTTTCTTCATATTTTGGGTAATTTCACTATTCCCTACGTATACAAAGTTTTGTTAGAAAATGAAATGTGACTCTTTTGAAGCAATCCGAAATGCATGAAGACTGGTAGGTAATTTTCAAGATTAAGAATATGTTCAATTGAAACTGGCATGCAAGTCGAGTTCCAAGTTAATTACAGAGATTAAAACACATTAATTAACAGACTCACTAGTAAAACAAGATCTAGAGATGAAGTTATTGGTCTTCAATTCTTTAGCCCGAACTTCTTGAGAGAGCTCTTTTACTAGTATTCTCTAGTTTTGTTGTTCTTATTTTCCAGTGTACAAAAACACATAGATATAATCGACTACCATAACTCAATCTATTTAGACACATTAGGTACACAGGTCATGAAAGAAAAGAGAGAATAAATCAATTTCAAATATAATCATTTTCATTTAGTTAAAACTAATTTAATTGATATTAATTTAATATTACTTGATTCAGTTAAATATATCATTTGATCCTTAATATAAGATTTCGTTTATAACATTAAATACTTTATCCCATCAAAGGATCAATATGAAATTGAATAGTTTTGAGGAATTCATTGTCATATACTACTATTTCCAATACTGAATATAAACTCTGATTGATTTTTTTGGAGACCTTAAAGAAGTTAATTTCATTATTTTAAAGTGTTTATTTTTTCTTTAAATTAACTAACTTGTCTAACTTATAAATTGATATGTAATCTAATGATAAACAATATATTAGATGATTAAGTAACTTATTTAATTTTGTTAATCTCTCCAAAAAAAGGTCAATTAGACCTTATATTTAAGACCAAAGAGTATTATATTATGATAAGTTCCCTTGTCAAATCTATACACACTAGTATATCAATTCCTATAACGTGTTTTACTTTTACATTGTTATATAGTAATAATTAAGCTGTAATATTTCATTGTTCCTCATCCGTGCTTTGGAAAATTTTTGTTCAATTCAACTCTATATCATAAATATTAATATTAGAATAATATTTAGGATGAATCGCACACAGATGTGTATTTTGAAACTTGAGTTGTATATACTTTTTTACATTAAAAAGGTTAAGTAGAAAATATGCTCAGGAAGTATATGTCAGGGAGCAATTTTGTTTTGAAAGTTTTTTTTTTTTTTTTTTTTTTTTTTTTTTTTTTTTTGGCTAATGTAGCCTTGGAAGTTTAAAAATATGGCAATTTTTTCCTTTTTTCCATTAAAAAGTTAACAATCAATGTTAGTTTTTTAACCGGAAAAGGATAAGATTACTATGTTTTTGAACTTCCGGGGCTACATTGAACAAAAAAAAATTTCTAGGTAAAATTACTTCTAGACATGTAATTGTGGAACATATTTGCTACTTTGAATTTAATTTCCTAATACTTATATATTAATGACTCCACCATCTAGTCACTTCAATCAGCTGTTTCGCTGCTAGAAAATAATAACTCGATATAATTTACATATAATGTAAAATGCATAAGAAGTGACAAGTGATGTGCCAAAAAAAAAAAAAAAAAAAAAAAAAAAAAAAAAAAGAGAATAATCTTTATTGTCCTATCGATGGTTTATAAATTTTTTTTTTTTTGAAAAAAAAAACTCATTCCCAAACTTGGGCACATTTAAGATACACACGCACTAATTCAAAAGATTAAGAAACTAATATAATGCACCTAACAACATATCTTCACATACCAAGAACTACGAGATGTGATCACACCTTGATGGTACTATTCGAGCTCTCATAAGTCATGATGATTATCAAGGTGATTATATTTTAGGTTAAATTTCTGTTTTGAACTGGTTAAATGTTAAATTTATGCAACTACTTTAAGCACGAGATGCGTATAAAAATAAAAAATAAATCACTAACTCCTTTTGATTTGTTTGGTTAACACGAAACTAAATATTGCTAAAAACTCATGATATAGTTTAATACTTTAATTTGTTTGGAGAAACAATTAAGAAGAGAGAGACCGAGTGTCGGTTGAACAGGTAAGAGAGGGTAATGAAGCACGGGACCACGTGTGTATAGTATAAATTCTTGACCTAACTCTCTTTATTTTATTTTATTTTATTTTATTTTATTTTATTTTATCTTGGGACAGTGGTTTTGGTTGTTCCACGTCTTACCATGCATGCAATGCATTTACCTTGCCTTTTTATCATTTGTAGATGTCTATTGTTGTATGGGAATTGAATATGACACCGCTGAAATGAAGTAGTCCTTTATTGTTTGGATTAATTTTTTATGAAATTACTTAAATGTCCATGATCAATGACAGCTTCAATCTTATCAGTAGTAGTCTTCCTAAAGGGATTTTTTTTTTTTTTTTTTTGGCCAAGGCTTCAGCTAAGAGTTAAGACCAACACCTTGATAAAGTATCCCTTCTTTTTTTATTTTAATTAAAAAAAAAAATCTCTTCTCTTGACTTTGATTGATTTCCCCTTTGTTTTTTCTAGGGTTTATAGAGTTTAAGAGATATATTTTAATGCTCCTTAATCTTTATTATTAGTTATATCTTGAGAATTCAAATTGTGTTTACTGATTACTTATATCATGCAAGGTGCTTAATATGGAAAGCAACCGAAATATATAGTTGGGATTTTCTTTTCCACAATGATTTTTATAAGTATTTGGTATTTAATATAATTGAAACATCAATTATTTAATTCATTAATTTGTAACGTGTTTTTGTTGCTCAAACCATTTTCAATTGCAAAGTGTCCATTTCATAGCACGTGTTTTATTGCACAAAAATTATCTAACACATCTTTAAGGTTATGTCAATTCAATTTTCAACAATTATTTTATAGTTAAATGCATAAAAACTTGTTCATATTAGAATTGAGTAAGGAGTGGGACCAGCTAGCTCAATAGGTCGCCACTAACTCATACATTTGGTTACAAACGGATATGTCTCACTATTACATAAACCGTGATATATGACGGGTATTAACTGTTATATATAATTGTTTCGAATTAACATATATACGAGCGCTATAAAAGTTTGATGCATATACATTATGGTTCTAAACCATTATTTATTCGGACCTATTATAACGATTATAATATAACATCCGTTATGTATTAAGGTTTGATAAGGCCATGATCTACCTATTGTTGTGATAATAAGTAACAGGTACACATAAACAATCATCATAATATATGGTAATGCTTGCATGAATGCATGATACATAATGGTATTATTTTACAACCTTTATTTATTTAGTAACATACATAATGGTGTGTATATAAAAACCGTAACTCTTAATAAACTTACTAACGGTCTCACGTAGAGAACCGTTATGAAATAAGTACATAAATTATGGTTTATAAAAAAGAACCATGAACATTTATAATGCATTACAATTTTTATATAATAACCATGATGTATGGATATGAAACTCTTCAAGTGAGAGTTTATGAGCTATAAAAATTGTTAACTATTGTCATTGATAAACTTAATAACAGTTTATGACATTATCACTTATATAATAGAACAACAGTACCTTTGACACCAAGTGAATGTGCAATTTGGCATGGATCAAGACATTATAGGCTTTGCGGAGAGAATGAATGACAACTGTTAACGTATATAAGTGATAATGTAACGGGTAACCTATATATAATTATGTCTCTTCACAAGAATTAACCCTTGGAAAGAAAATGACTGAGGAAAAAAATTTACCTTATGAAAAAGGGTGGAGGGGTTATGAAAAACCTTGAATTGTGCCCTTTTTGATAGGGAAATTTTTTTTTTTCAACATCTTCCTTTGCTTTGCAGGCTTAATTGCTGAAGAGACACAAGGTATAGGTGAACACTTACATTATTATATATATATAGATCACGAGTGTGATTGATTCTAGCCACAAAGCCTAGAAAATCTTGATCCATCCAAATTGCATAGCTACCCAATGTTGGAGGTACTACTCTATTATATATATATATATATATATATATAGATGAGACCAAGTAACTCAGAAACTCTTACACTGAACAGTCTATGATTGATCACAATTGAATTTCATAGCTTTTAACTTGGTGCCACCTTCTTAATAGAAAAATAGGAGAGGAACCTTCAATCAGAGCAATATGGGATTTTCAAAGGGAAAATAAAAAACCTAACTTCACAACAATAAATTCAATATGTCAATTGAACTAGTTTATTCATAGAGCTTATTCGTGTATGACTCTCGGTACATCTGAACTAGGTTATTCATAGAGCTTGTTCATGTATGACCTTCATGATTCACATGAACTAGTTGATTCATCACACCTATTGAACTTTTTGAAGTAATTTCTAAAGATACAGATACTTCTAAAAAAGGAGAAGTATTTTCTTTAGGGATCATATGTCCAGAATTTACTTCCAAAAAGATCAATAAAGTATGAACCCTTAGTCAAAGTAATAAGTTGACAATTTCCTGTAACATGAAATGAAACTTTGATTTGAGAAATAATAGGTTCAAAAAACATAACTTCATAAAAGCAAGTTAATGTCACCTTGAATGTTTTATCGCGTCGTGGCTTCATAAAGGCATCTCAATTGAATAAGGAGAAGAGAGCACTAATGAAATGCAACCTAACTAGCTAGGAGTCAAGAACGACAAAAATGTGAGTTAGGACAAGCAAAAGCAACTCGCTCGTCAGTCACTGAGACAAGTGTGAAGGTATTGACTAACACAGTTGTCGCATAGAAGTAAGACACATGCTTGTTATGGTGAGGCTTGACTGAAAATGACTCTCAACGGCTAGAAAAGACAATAAGAGTACTAGGGTTGCGATGTTGGAGGGTTTCGCTCAAACAAACTAAGTGTCAAATGTGTTTTATTTCAAACGCTTAAATAGAGGAGGAAGGGCAGTATTTTTTGGGTTGTCGTGCCAAATACTTTACATAAGGTTGTATTGATAAAACTGTTATTTATTTGTATACATTTATTACGGTTCTTTGTTAATAACCTTCAGTTATGTTATGGTTTTAATATATACATATTTCATGGTTATTAGTTAATAATTGTGAGGTATGTTATTATTTTTTTTAAAATTTTTTGGGTAGCTAATGTCCAGATAATTACATTTTTTATATTGTATAAAAATAAGATAGAAAAATATCACCATTTGGTAACTAGTTTCCTAATAGATGATTTGAGGTATGTCGCGAATTTAGGAATTGTTTCATTCAATTTGAATGAATCAAAAGTTCTGTAAATTTGTAGCAAACCACACATCATCATGCTACTCTCACCAAAGGAGTGACCTGAATCATTTGGGAGTATGTCAGGATCATGGTGGCCAATCCCATACTTATCAAGAATGAGATTGGTTTTCTTGTTCATACTCAACAAATATTCGGACAACCTCCTCACTGCATAGTCAATGTGTTCTGCATGCTGCATCATTGCCTCCACTTGAGGCAGAGGTAGAGGTAGAGATTGTGGAGGAGGAGAAGGGGGAGAAGGAGGTGGTGGAGGAAGGGAAGGAGTAGGATGACACAGTGGATTTTCTAGCAAGTCAAGTATGGCGTTTCATCTGGTTGATTAAAAGAGCAGATGAGAACAATAAACATAAGGAAATCCAGAGTTTTTATAGATTGTAAGTGACAGTTTGAACCATTATTGCACATGTTCAAAGTTGAATAGGTGCAGTCGCATGTGGTGGTGGGTAATGAAAGGGTGTTCTTGTGCTGATCATCGAAGAACGAAGAAGCACAAAGTATTCTCATCATGAGCGTGGGAATGTAAAAAGGTTTGGACCATTTAGTTGATGGTTATTTAAAAGAAACCATTATTTCATTTTTCTGATATAAAGTTGAAAGACAAATTGTTTATTTGTTCATCTAACATTTCATGATGGTGTTACAGTAAGAACCATCATTCTCTTGACACTATTTATGAAGGTTACAAAGTAGAAACTTATGTATTTGCATGGTATTTAGTTTGTCCATGATGTTTTGTTGAATCACAAGTTGGCTTTTAGAAGCTGAAATGGAAGTAAAGATATGGAGTTCAATTTTCAGACATTATATTTATATAGAGAGGTGTCGTGGATTATTGAGCTGTCATGTCTTTAAGCATTAAAGATCATATTTTATAAATGGCAACAGTTAATTCTTAATAACCGTTAGATATTTGACAATTTGGTTAATTCATTGGTGTGTACTATTAATTACAAAATCAACCATAATATTAATTTAGAACCGTTGAGCATGCTAGCAAAAATACTTTGGTTTTTAATTAATAACCGTGAACTATTTCTCCTTCCTCCGATGATGAGAATGATATTGAGGAAGAGGATGAGGAAGAAAAGAATGAACAAGATGATGAAGATAGTTAGTTTGTCAACCTTTTCATTGAGAGAGATAACAAAAGAGGAATGTTTTCGACTCGAACGAGTGTGTCCCTGTAAATATTTGCCTATGGAATTTGAGATGACTGAATATACAAAGCTTGTAATCTCAAGTTTCTCATATTAGTCATCATGAATTCCATTCACAACTAGTGAGAATATCATGACTATGGAGGAGGCACTACAAAAAAAGTCTGTTTTGACGACGGAATCGCAAAAAATGGTGTTGTAAACCATTATTTGCGATGGAAATATTTTCCGTTGCAAATTTCAAATGTGCAACGGAATATATTCTGTAGCAAATTGCATAGTTTGTGATGGGAAATAATCTTTGTCGCAACTTTGGAATTTTGCTACAAAATTTCTTTTCCATTGCAAAATTTATTTCATTAAAAAAATATAAAAATTAGAAAAAAATTACATAAAAATATTAAAAATTCGAAATAGAAACTTGTATATTATGAAAATATATAGTAACAATCATAAGAGTTTATATAGAGAAAACAAAATATAAATAATAATGTTGCAAACAAAATGAACTACAAAAAGTCTAAACAAAGGAGATATGGTCATCATCATCACCAATATGGTCATCATCACCAGGAGCCGACCTTGCACCCTTGTCCTTCATTAGGGACTAAAGTAGATCCTGCATCAGCTTAATCATCTCCTATGTCTGATGCAACTGATCTGCTTACTGATTCATCTGATGCTCTGCTTGGCTCAGCTTCTCTCCTTGTAGACTTATCATCTTTGCTTGCTGACTTAGCTAATCTGCTTGCTGCTCCACCAACGCCTTCATCCTCTTAAGCTCATTTGCAAAAACAACATCAGGAAGTCAGTTTTTTGTGTGTACATCATTTAAATGGACGAGAGAATTAAAATGTAACAATCAATATCAAAAGTATTATGTTTACCTGCAGAAACACCTCCAACACTGCTGTTGGATCAGTGCTTCGTAGGCTTCACTCAGCTGGCATAGGCACCCATGCCGAAGAGTCTCCCTTTCTTGTCAAATCTGCCTGCAGCCTAAATGAAGACTCTTGTTATCGGACTGAGAGAATGCCGGGTCGTCCTCAATCAGGGAGGTTCTCTCCTATGTTAGCTTCTCCCAGGTTTCCTACAAGCACAAAAATACATCACAAATAAGGCATGAAAAATGAAATAAATATGTTGGTGCTTGAAACAAATAATAAATGCAATAAATGTCTCACCGCTAATTGCTGCAACTTGTTATTAATCCAATGCTTCTTGTTACCTTCAGACTCCTGGGAATGGGTCCGCTCAAAGGTAGCCCAATCAATCAATTCTGCAAGCACTTCCCCAGACTCTGCTTGGAAATATAAATGATGACCATTAATTAATTACTTTAAAGTACAAAATATTGAATACTGAAATAGAAGATAAAGTATACTTACAATTTTTCTTCGATGCTCACTAAATGGAATGGATGGGCCAAGTATATGACGGTCCTTCCATTCTGGCCCTATTTAATTTATTTTGCTCACATTTCTCCTTTATTTCTTATTGGTGGCCAATCTTTGAAATAACTGTTCTGCGGTCTCAGGTTGAATCCAAGTTTGCTTGCCTATATTATTTCTCAATTTATAAAAGCGATCAGACAACCACCGGCCTTCCTTGTAGTTATAAGCTTTTTTCAAATTTCCCCGATGGTCAGGCAACCACTTAAACTTTCCCTAAAAATCAATAATGAACAATTAGTGCTCCCAATTATAAAAGTACTTAATCAATTTGCATTTTGATGAGAAGAAATTAATAACCATAAAGCCCATAACGTACCAAGAACTCATTGAACTAACCATCGCGAACACCCTAAAGAATCTCTGTCCAATTGGCCCATGGCTGATCATAATTATGGAATACTTGGTCCTTTATGAAATCGTCACCAGACCATAAGGCTCAAACCTGAAGATAGAGGAAATGTTCCAAATATTAGCATACAAATAAAGGTAAAAACTCGTAACATTACTAGTAACTTTACATGACTTACTCTTGAGTGCCGACAAGATGGATTCACACCAGCCCTTTCACAGGATCAACTGATCCCCAGACTGGTGTATCGGAGGAACTAGCTTCCCTGACTGGCTCCAAGGAGACACAATGTGCTGAAGGAAGGAATGTGAAGTATTGGAAAAGTTAGTACATAGATGCTTAAAGAAAACAAAATATATGTAAATAAATCAGAAATCGTAAAGTAAACCTGCTCTGCCTCTTGTTGTAGATAAGTAGGAGTGACAGCCATACCCGTACTGCTCATAATGGAGTCGGTAATAGACGGTGAAGATGACAAATTAAGTGGTTGTAGCACTGGGGAGGAGCTAAGACTTCTACTTAAAGAGGGGGCAGATGATGTCACCCTACCCCCTCTGATAGGACAGGGCTGGGCTCTACCACCACTACAACCACTACCACGAATGCCGAAGGCTCCATCTTTGAATACTTATAAACATTATGTCAAAAAATATATAAATATAACAAATATACTTTATATGTCAATAGTGAAATAATAGATTATCTAGTATAAGAAATCGTCATAAACAAAGAACAAACACAAATCAACCGGATGATTCCTGTTCTTCAACCTATGCTTGCACACCTTCCTTTGGAGTCTCATAGTCGTCGAATTCAGATTCACTATCAGAGTAAATCTCTTGTGCCTCATCGTCTGATTCCTCATTGTCAATCTGGATAGAAATCAACTCTAACTCTGCAGTGAAATCAAAGAGATTGCTTGGTACATCATCCTCGACAATATTTATAGGCAGTACATGTTCCACATCAGCTTGGAGCGGTTTAGTCATATCGTTATTTGTTTCTGACTCTTTCGACTTGAGTATAATATTTTGTGCTTTGGTTTTGATAACTCCCCTCCACCTTTGGCGGGCTGTCGGGTATGATGTATAATAAACTTGTTCTGCCTATTAAGCAAGTATGAATAGGTCATAACCAACTGTATATCTCCTTGACTAGTGGATCTTAACATTCCATATTTGTCTACTTTTTTCCCACGCAGAGTGTTATCAAACCATTCACATTTAAACAGAGTCACCGACTTGTCCCACTGGTAATTCAGCTGAATTATGTCAATTAACTTCCCATAGTAGTCTCCCCCAACCCCGTCAACTTGGCCACCTTGACAACATACACCATAATTGGAACTTAGTGTGTTTTCTTCCCTTCTAGAGTTGCAAACTGATACCCATTGATTACATATTTTCTGAACCGGGTAACAACTCTTGCAGCTCCATAAGATAAACTCCATGCAACATCATGGGGCGCTAATTAGTTTTCCACGAAGTAGGATCAGAACCATTGAGGAAACTCAATGTTCATGAATTGATCAACTTCGGAATTGGACATCAAAGGATTTGTTGATCGGACCCAATTAGAGAAGTAATTGTAACAAAAAAAAATGAAATTAATACTTACCGTAACAGTAAAAATAGAGGAAATCTTACTGTAAGTATAGGGCGGCCTCTTCACAATTGTTTAGAATGTACCACTACGTCACTTGCTTACCTCTTCCTTCCAGAGTTGACCTACATTGCTTTCCCATGACTCGGCCTGGAAAATTAAATATTAATATCTGACCACTCATATCACTGCCATCATCGTTGCGAGGTACCCCTCTCCATCTTGATATAGATAATAGTACAATGCAAATTTAGTGGCCTTTTCTACTAGATATGTTTTAGCAATAAATCATTCAACGTACCTTTGATTTTTTATCTTGTACTTAAATGTACGTAAAAACTTACAATAGACAATCAAAGGGTATTTATAAACTATAGCACCATGTGGGTCAATTAATAACTACACGAACGAAATATATATATTACTTCTCAAACGGATACATCCACCTATATTGTTGCGAACCTCCTACCCTTGCTTCGTAGGCCAAGTGAACAGAAAAATGTTTCATTAAGTCAATAAGTTAGGAGGAAATACCATCTCTAACTTGCATAGCATTATTGGCATGCTTACCTCTAGTTGCCGTAACTTGTCAACATTAAGCTCAAAAGCACAAATTTCTCTAAAGAAATTGGAAAATTCTGTCATAATAGATCATATATTCTTCGGTAGTGCTTTGAAGGCTTGCGACAACAATTTTTGGAAAAAAATGACAATCGTGACTCTTCATCCCGAATAACTTCACCTCGTTCATGTCGACACATCTTGACAAGTTTGATGCATAACCGTCTGGGAGTTTAAGATCTTTAACCCATTGCAACAATTTTAAATTCTACTCTTTGTTCAATGTGTACAGCGCTCTATGTTTGGAAGTCCGACTCGTGACATACTCCACCAAATGCAAATCAAGCCTTCTGCAAATTGCTTCTATGTCCCGTCTTGCTTTGACTGTATCCTTTATCTTATCCTTGGTGTCCATCACAGTATACAGAATATTGCAAAACACATTCCTCTCAATATGCATGACATCGAGGTTGTGTCTTAAGAATTGACCTTTCTAATATGATAGTTCTTAAAAGATGATGCATTTGTTCCAATGATCAATGTCATATCCCTCAGGTTCACTGGAAGTAGCCCCTTTTTGAACACTTTGAATGTGCTTTACCTTGTCCCTTATTTCTTGGCCACTTAAACGATGAGGTTGATTTGCCCGTTCAATAAAATTCCGCCTGAAGTCTTTTTTATTTTTCCTAAACGGATGATCGCCGGTACCTGTCAAACCAGCAGACCTTGCGACTATATTGCAAGCTGAAACCCATGTTCTATTCAAGACATATCAGACATGCAAGCTTCCACGACCTTTGCCAACCACTCAACATCCCATATGCAAAGAAATCATTTATCGTCCACAATAAGAAACCCGCATGGTGAAATTCTGGCTCAATGATACATCGTACGTAAGAATGTTCCCCTTCACTCCACAACATCTTCAATTCATCTATCAAAGGCCTGAGGTATACATCTATCTTATTTTTTTGGGGTTGAATGGCCCAGTGATTAATGTGTTAAAGAACAAAAATTCTCTTATCATGTATATGGAAGGTGGGAGGTTGTACGGAGTCACAATTACAGGCCAACAAGCATAATTCCTACCCGTCTTGTTGAAAGGAGCAAACCCATCCAAACATAAACCAAGATGGACATTACGGGGATTCGCTGCAAACAAAGGATTCACCTCGTCAAATTTAAGCCAAGCTTCGGCATCGGAGGGATGCGTCACAAATTTTTCATCCCTGCGATACTCTCGATGCCATCTCATGTGAGCAGCTGTTTGTTCTGATCAATACAATCTCTGAAGTCTGGACACGAGAGGAAAGTTCCATATCTTGCTTAATGCTTGAAGGGTCGTTTTTCTTCCATTCCTCACAACTTTGTACCTATCATGTTCACAAAATTTACAATTGGTTTGCTCAGCATTATCCTTGTAATACAACATACATCCTTTGGGGTAGCAATGAATTTTTTCACATCTAAGCCCAAGCTTTTTCATCTTTTTCTTTGCTTGATAAAAATCCTTCAGTAGATTATTATCATTCGGAACAACCTTATCCATGATCTACATCATTTCGTTGTAATTCTTCTCACTCATATGGTGATAACTCTTCAAGCTTAGTGTTGCTAAGGTAGTCGATAGCGATGAATGTTCACTATTTTCAATGTGTTTGCAACCTTCCCATAATAGACTTTGTGCATCTTGAAGCATTTCATAGAACCTATCGGTTTCCAAATTAAGATCCTCTCCCATGTATGATGGTTCAGCATGAGTAACTTGATCAAAATGTTGACCAATCCATGGTCCCGTGGCATCCATAACCAACTGTTCATATTGATTAAGGCTGTCTCAATGACTACTGTAACCTTGAGGTGTCTGTCGGACTTCCTCATGACATTCACAATATTCATAATCCTTCATGAATCCCTTTCTACACAAATGGATTCTGACCGTGCTCGGATCTTGAAATTTTGAACACCTACATTTCACACACGAACAATTGATCGTGGTACTTGAATTAGTTGTGTGCGCCAAAGGAAATTGGATGAACTCTTCCAAACCCTCCATGAATACTCGAGTTTGTTGTTTTCTCTGAGTTAGACGATTGTACATCCAATTCCTATCACCATCACCTTCCATACTTCCTAACTAATTAAGTTACTAACCTAATTAACATCTCAACATGCCACAAATATAAGTGGCCAATACAACTGGCCACATATACCAACCAATTGCAACTTAATCAAGAGAGTGACAAAATGAACACATGCAAGAACATATCCCAGCAAGCAACTAGATAATGAGGATAGTACACCAGAAGATGGGGACATGAATAGGGAGGGGGCATAAGGGCTGAGAGATGAACCGAGTTATTTTTTTTAGAAGCACGCTTTGTGACGGAACTGAAACGGTGGTGAACCGAGGGGCCAAATGCCGCGGAGGTTTCGTCACAAACTGTCTCATTTTGCTACGGAAAATATGAATCCATGGCAAAACTTCTTTTTGCGACGGATTTAAAATTCCATCGCAAATATTACCAAAATTTGCGACGAAAAATATTGATCACAAATATTACCAGAATTTGTGACGGAAAATATTCCATCACAAATTCCATCGCTATTTTCCTATTTTCTATTTATGAGGAAAAGCTTCAATCCCTGGGGTTTAAATAGGTGATAATTAATTAGAGATTTAAGAAAATGTAATAAAATAAGAGTAGTTGAGTTAGGGAGAGAATGAGTATGTAGTTTTAGAATGAGGCTATGGTGTTTTAAAGATTTATTCTTAAAATGACGGTTATTTCTCATGAAAGGTCATTTTTGTTGTTCATATGTTACAGTCAATTGTTATAACCATTATTTTTGTGTTTTTGCTGATGTAAGGTTGGAAGTCGAATCGTTTGTATGTTTTACATGACGGTTGTTTCAAAAGAACAGATAGTTTTGTACTATATAAATGACAGTTATTAAATATAACCGTTAGTTTAGTGTTTTTGTGGATTCCGTCTCACAATAGATGACAATACGCATAATAAATCGTTACGTTTAATGGTTATATATCGTTGCTTGACTTCCGCCTTAACATATATGGCTTTTATTAGCTGTAATCATTATGTATTTGACATAATAAAAGCCCAAATTTTTAGTAGTGTCTATTACACCCTGACGGAGTGACTGGTAAGAGTCGAAATCAACTTCCATCCACTAAGACACTCAAAAAGTGTTCATATAGTACTAATAGCTCTAAAAATAGAGGGGGAGGCCGAAATCTCCAGTGGGAAGATAGGAGGCGATGATCGACCGAAGTTGCAATTCAACCTTCATACCTACTCTATCATCATGAAATAAGAAGACAAATTGTTGCTGTGTAAAAGAAGACTCATCATCACATAAAGATATGATGTATACAACAACAAGAGAGGTTGAGGCAATAGAGATGCAAAGCATAGGTGCAGAGAGTTGAGTGGTAGAGTCTTAAAGACGATCATCGAAGAAGAGGATGAGGGTGGTCATCGACTTAGTTGAACTCAAGTGAATTGATAGTAGGGCTTCTAATTGGTAAATTTTCCTCAAAAAACAATATGTATATACAATCAAGCATGACTAACTTGAGGGTGTGTCCCTAGCCCATTCCATATTATCATCATTATTATTATTCTCATCGTCCGTTTTCGCCCAATTTTGTCTCCATTTTGGGCAAGCCCGGTCTAGCTCAATTCGACCGGATACAAATAATGGTCATCTTTCTCAACCCTAATTTAGGTTAGCAACATTCATTCAATACAAATTATGGAATGTATAATATGATAAATTGCAATATTCCTAAGCCATCTAAACCGGCCTTGATCTATGTATACACACACATATATATATATATAGAGAGAGAGAGAGAGAGAGAGTATTATGTATATATATATATATATATATTAAAAAAAAGCTAAAAAATTGAGTCTTCATCAAGTTGATTAATAAATTAAATGAGACACAACAGGGTAAAAATAGAGGCAAACAACATGATAAAGGAATGAGTGGATGAAATTGAATTGAATCAACATGTGTGAGTTATTCTCCATGTTGATAAGTTGGAGACTTTATTGTGATGTCAAATCCACAAGTCATTAGCTGATGAGTGCCTTATTAAATACACAAATTAAATATTATTAATATCTGTAAGCCATACACTTTCGTCCCATTCATACTCACCTTTTCAAAGATTTTAACGTTACACTCTAAAAATCTATTTATATGTATATATATATATATATATAGATATATATAATCTTTGGCCCGCCTTTCAATCCTCTCTAGTTCTCTTTCATCTCATAATAAAAAGCTTTTCTTTTTTCCTTTGCTTTAAGCTACAAAATGTGGTGCTACCTTCATTTTAGTGCTCTTCAAAGTTGGCCACTAGCTTCGACGCATGGCATCAAAAAGTACTTTATGTATAATAATTAAAAAAAATCTAATGTATCGTTTCAAATATTTTTTAATCTTGATATAACAGATTCTCTATACTTATTTTTTGATGAATAGACACATTCTTTTCGCACATTACATAAAGTTTAAGATGAATTATACTACTCTAACTTATAATTAGTACAATTTTTATCAATTTTATTCTTTAAATAAATATATTATCCACTGAATATAATTTTTATATTGAAAAAATATTTAATGATTCAGATAAGCTAGCCAGCTTAATTTGGCATTAGGAATTTTTATTATTTAATGTTTAAGCTAGCCAGCTTAATTTGGCATTAGGAATTTTTATTATTTAATGTTTAATTGGTGGGACAATAGGGGGTGGCCGTGGTTGGAGGGAAGGGAAAAATTTAATGAGTTAAATTAAAAAATGGAAAAGTTGGGTTATAAAATTTCAATAAAAAGAAGATGTAAGGTTAAAGTGTAAGAAACATTAATTAAAAGTTTAACCTATTTTTTTTTTTTTAATTTTTTTAAACTCATTAAAATTGCCTTCCCTCCGCCCCCTAATTAAAATATGTTCTATGTCTAAAATATGCTCTCCAGGTCTAAAAAATTTATATAAACTATAACCATTTATCATGATAATGAGAACCGTGAGTCTTATTATGGAGTTACCAACTTTTTCTTAAAATAAAAAATAAAAAATTCTGGCGAGAAGGAGTTAATTACCAATTATTACAAACCTAACATGCACTCAAATTATTAAAAAGCCAAAAAGAGAGAAACGTGGCTCATAAAACTTTCATGTGCGGGTTCTCCTTCTTTTCTCTTCTATGATCTATTCGAATGATTGAAGAAGACATAATTTAATATTCTTATTATATTTCACCAAAAAATAATTTTATTATAAATATTACGGCTTGATGCCTTTTCATGATCTAATAATAAAAGGCTATAGTTTTATCAATTCTAGCAATATTCCTAAACTCATTAATCTTTATCTGTTCCTTGTTAGAAAAAAAAAAAGAAAGTAATATGCCCCCTCAGATTGATAGTGAATCTTAGGGTTAAGATGCAAATTTACCCTGAAAGTTTTTTTGAGTAACAATATTACCCGTAAATTTTTTCATGTTTAATGTCCCCCGTAAGTTTGAAACATAGCAATATTGCCCCATACCGTTTAAAAAGTAACGTCGACTATTAAAAAATTGGCGTTGTCATTAACTTTTTAACCGAAAAGGATAACATTGCTCTATTTTAACTTCTGAGGTAATATTGAACCTACAAAAACTTCTAATGTAACATTGCTGCTTAGCGAAAACTTTTGAGATAAATTTATATCTTAACCCATAGCATTATCATATAAAAATAGAATGAGGAATAATAATTACTCTTAAATTAATAATTAATTAATGATAATTTTTGAAATGTGAGCATAAAAGTTAATTGTCTTATAGTAGTAAGGAGGCGCAATTTGTAGCTTTTGTTTATTATTTTTAAAGATTAAATTATAAACTCTCCTAAAATTTATATTATGCATAGAACTATAAATGATAACCTCCCTAATATTTGAAACTTTACAAAGAAATCTTCTAAACTATAATATCCATGCAAATAATTTAAAGTTTAAAGAACTTATTGGCATATAACTTAAAAGTTTGATGGGTTATAGACACAAAAAATAAAGTTTAAAGGAATATATTATTGATGGTTGTGAGTTATCCTCATAATATATAGAGAAGTTTATCATTAAATTTTATAATGAATTAAGAGCGTTATTTGTATATGATTCAAAGTTCTCCAACTTTGCTCTTCTTAATTTCATATTTTCAGCTTTATTTCGCTGAGAGCAAGACTATTATCTGCTCGTAACAGATAGATGTTTTTGTTTTTTGTTTTTGTAATATAGTTGTTAAAAACAAATATCTCTCAATATAATTAAGTTTATTTTATACCCATAAGAGTTGAAAATATGTCATATAATAAACTAATTTCATATCGTGTATTGCAAGCAAATATCTCTTGCTTGTGAACAAATTGATTTGTCACAAGTTCATGAATATTTTGGATCTTATCTGCACGTGCAAGAGATATGAAATGGCAATGTTAATAAAATACAGTATTCACCATTTAATTTAATGTATTTTTTTCTTTGGTGTGGCCTACTTATCATTTCCCCCTTGTTTTGGACGTACTAATTAAAAACATATTTTTGCCAAATTAAAGAAAGAAAGAAAGAAATAAAAAGGAAAAAAGAAAACAAAATATATACTATTTAAACTTTAAAATTGTAAATTATTGATTTCTTACTAAAATGAGTTGTAATTCTATATTGTTGTAATTAATTTTCTATACTTTTATAGTGACTGATTTGGGATTTTGAAGTTCAGGTAATATATTTTTATATTTTCCCAAATAAAAAATTTCTAAATATAATTATAAGATATGTATGGCTAATAAAAATTTGAGAATAATACAAAAAATGGCAGTATTGGGATTTTGTACCACTTGTGTTATGTTGCTATCAACGATATTTGGTTGCAAGGAGAACCATAAGATATCAAGCCCTGAACGCTTGTAACTGCACCGCCCAAGTCGATCCCAAAATATCAGTCTTGGACAATAGTATATATGAACGTGTCTATTAATTAGTATAATTAGTGTCTGGATTAACGGTAAAAAGATATTTTTTTCAATATGATTAAAAGTGTACAAGGTAAGTATGTGAAGAAAGTTTTATCTTGACTTATATAAACATATTTCTGTAATGTTAACTCAAACAAGGCCCTCAATGCCGGTAAAAAAGATAAGCTTACTAAAAGACTCAACGTACGTACCATCAATATCTAGTATAAAAAAAGTTATTGGCAGCAAGTTACCTAATGATGCCCAATATTTGAAAGTGTGGATTAACTTTTTGAAAATAACTTTTATGATTTATGATGCAAATATATGAGAGAAATTTTTTTTCAACTTGTGAAAAATAGCTTTTAAAACCGTGGTTTGGGTGTTACCTAAACACACGCCAGCGTTGACATGTTTATATACAAGTGCTATGAAATTGGTATTTATTTTGTAGTTTAAATTCTTAATACATATTCCTCAATTAGCTTCAGGTTTGATCATATATAAATACTCCTTAATTAGTCCTTCCTATAATTTACCTAAGAGCTAATTGAAAATTCTCTTTTAATCCCAAACGTTGGATTCAATCCACTCAATTCCCAAATTTATAATTTTTTCCTCAAATTAAATTTTTCTTAATAATTGCACTTGTATAGAGAGGGAGTTTATCAATTGGAGTAGTTTCCAATACAGATTGGAAATAGAAAACCTACACTTATTTTTATCCATCGGGCATGAGAAGTACTCCTTTAGTTCTTAATGTAAGATTTATTTATTTAGGGCAGATTAAGTAAGTTAAGGAATTACTTAATAATAACATAGATGACATCATAATCTCTCTAAAATATTTCTGGGTAACATTAGGTCATGATCAATTTAATTTATAAGTTAAAAAAAATAGTTTGAAGAAAAATAATAAATATAAGAGATAAAATGAAAATAATCTTACACTTTGGACCAAAACTACCCTTAAACTAGGCCGTATATTTAGAATAGAAAGAGTATATGATTCCAAAGGAATTAACGGTTGACACTTGAGAATGATTTGAATTATTATGAGAAAAGGGCTATTTTGACATTGAATTTTAATAGGGAGATATGTACATAGGGGCGTTCTTGAGACAAGATTGGGAAACCTTATCCCTAGTCCCGTTCCAAAGAATGACTCGGGAAGGGAAATCGGTCCTGGTCTTGATTCCGATCCTAGATTTCCCGAACATTTTGATTGTTCATTTTAACAATTTCTTCATATAATACCTAGCTACAAACTACAACAAGTGACATACACACCGCCAATATCTTTAACACTGTTTGTTTGTGTACGTCTTAAGTAACATACACACCATTAATATCTTTAACACTGTTTGTTTGTGTACGTCCGTCGATCTTCAACCTCCCATTCATACCCGAATGACTCGGTTTGATGCAGTTCTTTCTCCCGCTAGCTGCTTGTGAGTGATGTACATAGGGGCGTTCTTGAGACAAGATTGGGAAACCTTATCCCTAGTCCCGTTCCAAAGAATGACTCGGGAAGGGTAAGTAACATACACACCATTAATATCTTTAACACTGTTTGTTTGTGTACGTCTTAAGTATTATTGTGGATCCGATGTTTTTGGTAACTATTTCTTCCTTTTACACTATGCTTTAAAATTTGCTTAAGTCAACTAGCTAGGGTATACTATTTTAAGTAGCCTCTGTTGCAAAAACTATATTGACAAGTTAAAAACTTACATGCGTGTGATGGCTTTTTATTGCAAAACTTACATGCGTGGCCGATGTTTGACTTTGCTTTAATTTCACTGATGAGTTTTAGGATTAATTTAGCTTGAAGAGAAAATTATAAGTTTTCATTGCCCAACTGTGTTGGTCAAAGAGTAAAAACTTTTAAACTTCTTAAACACTATTTTCTACAACAATAGTGTCATTAAAGCCATTTAGATTTTAAGTATTAAATATGTATAATATATTCGGGACTGGTTGATATCGGGAAGTCTCATTCCTGATCCTGATCTCGTTCTCAAAATATATATTTTTTTTTTCTAATCCTGAATTTTTCTATCCTGAAAAGTTTCGGTACGGGATTTTCTAATCCCAATTGCTTGGGATAGGGACAGGATAAGAAATTTTTTAGCACCCTTATCTACCCCGTTTCTTATATAATATATATAGGGAGATCAGGCCATTGGCTTGCACTATATTTTAGTAAACATGTTAGGATGGAATTATACCTTTCCATAATTTATTTATCAATTATTTCAAGGGATCTATTTAGTTTCAGCAAAGAAAAAAGTAGGTTAGATAAAGACGCTATAACTAGCACCATTTCTGCATTGTATAGTTTGTTCAAGCATTAAAAAAATATAGTCAAATCTGTTTGGTACACGGGCCAACTTCTCATTCCAATTTTAACTTTGTTAATTAACCAAAAAAATTTTCAGGCACGAAATTTATTAAGCAATTAATTTTCTTAATGTTAAAAGTTTACTACTTCTGCACAAATTCTTGTTTCAAATTTTGTAACATATGTAGTATCATATTTACTAATAATGGTTTGATTGGCTAGTGTAAACTGTAAAGGCTATATATTAACTTTAAAAGAGTTTCCATAACTAGTTATGAGCGCCCTAAACATTAAAAACTCAGTAGATTTGATTGAAAGGCAACCAAACAAACCAAACCGCTGTAATATAAGTAAACGAACAAAAGTAGTCATGCTCAAAAGATTCTTTTATAGTTTTATAGGACATCCAAAAGGACAAAGTGGTGCAGGGATATTAAGTTTCAAAAGCAAATTCTATAAAATGCAAGGCTATGAAATCTATGAAATATTAGGAATGTAACTTTGAAAAAGAATAGAAAATCCATCGATCTTTGACACATTAACAGCCTCGAGAATTGCCTGTCGAGATAAGCCTTTCTTGCTTATTCTTGGTGGAAATAGGAAAGTTGAGAATTTCTCTAGATATGGAAAGCCTATAAATAGCTTGGATGAGCTATTTATTCCAACTTGATGGGAAATGAAATGTATCCGATGCACTATGAAATTAACAGCTATTACTAATACATAATCGTGAATATATAGCTCTCAATATTTAATGAATAACTATTGAATATACAAGTATACAGCGCCTCCATTCATAATGAATTGTATTGACGAAAAACAATCATTAAGTATGGACTTTTTTAATAGTAATGCATCTCAATAGAATGAGCTGATGTTACTATACAAAAAATAAATTTAATGACACTAATTAACATCCATTTTAAGAAAACAAAAAGTTCAAAAAGAGGTGGTATCATTTTTAAAATTTTGGCTTAACTTTTAATGATTGTTTATCTGAAAACAATCATTGAAAATAAAGCGAATTTTTAAAAATATGAATATTTGTGAGTTTCAACAACTATTTTTCTCAGACAGTCATTAAAAGTTAAGCAGAAAAAAAAGAGAGAATATTTTCAACTTTCAATGACTATTTTTGAAAAAATAGTTCTTGAAAGTTAAGGGGAAAAAAAGAATATTGAGTTACAATGACTATTTTTGGAAAAATAGCCGTTACAAATATTTAAAAAAAACATTAAGTTGCAGGGACTGTTTTTTTTTTTTTTTAAATAAAAAAAAGTACAGGTGCATTAGAGTGAGAATGCCAACATTTAGGGCCACTGAGGACTAAAATGTTAGTGCCATCACCTAAATGCCATTTGAATTTATCCACAATTGTGCTTGCACATTCAAAGATGCCCTTCCAAAATGAGAATAATACAATAGGTAATTATCACGAGCATTCAAAATACACCAAATTTGCTTGGCTAAAAGAGCATACTTAACATATTTATCTAATGGAGCAGTAACCTAAGCCACCCTCGACAGGTAGAAATGAGAAATTATGTCCCTTAAGATGAATCCAATTTCTATCACTAGAGGATTCCCATAAAAAAATATTTAGACTCAAGACAAAAAAAAAATGGAAGCAAATTATAAAACTGATTTAATTAAAGTTAAACCAGGATGCTTGAGATAAGAAGTTCGCTTTGATATATATGGGGTCCAAAACCTTGTTGATAGATCAAATGTTTATGAGTTAAGTAGCAAATCTACTTCGAAAGTATATAGGCCCAGAAGTAATGTTACCCTGAAAGTTTTTCTTGTCTTAATGTTGCCCTGAAAGTTTTAAAACGTCACAATGTTGTTTTATTCCGTTAAAAAACTAACGTTGATCATCAAAAAATTGACATTTTTGCTCACCAAAAAATTGACATTGACCATGAACTTTTTAACGGAAATGGGTAACATTAATGTTTTGAAACTTTCGGGGTAATATTGAGACAATAAAAACTTCCAAAGTAATATTACTTCTCAATGAAAACTTTCAAGACAAATTTGTTCTTATAACCCAATATTTATCTCCAGCACCATCACTATAAGTACCCAATTGTTTTGCCCAATTTATCAGTTATACCAATTTGAAGTATGTTGGACAGTCCTAATTAAGTGGAGTGGTCAATATTGAGACTGAATATTAATAATGATTTGGACATTGTTAATTTCCTGTTTAGACCATCAACAAAAAGTATTTGCTATTGCACAAGAAACTTCTTGGCGTGAGCTTTCAAAAAAGAAAATAGAATCATTGGCATTGAGAAGGTGAGAGTCTGAGAGATTGGTTAAGCAATCTAGCTGACTTTAATTAATCCCCTTTATTTATTAGTATATTATAAAATGAAAGTATTCGAGGGAGTAAAATTTGTTATAATTGATCGATTGATTAATTAATTAAATCATGCATGGTAATCCATCCATTCTAGGAATTAAAAGACTACGCCTCTTGAATTGCGGTTATGTTTATTAATAAATTATCATTGAGCGATAATGGAAAATATAGTGGAACCATCCTTTACGCTATAGACAAAAGTTGATGATATGAAGCTGATCAACCTTTGCAATTACATTATTTTTTTTTTTTTTTTTTTTATTTACTCATTAACTTTCTACTAATGATCAAAATTTAATTTTGGGAAAATTTGAGAAAATTATCTTCAAAATTTGAAAATATCAAATTAGTGATTTTCGAATCAAGTGTAGTCAATACATAATATATTGTAGGAAACAAAATTGATTTGAGATTTCAATATTTTAAATATATTTTTCTGAAATTTTCCCTTTAATTCTTTGAATAGGAACAATAAATTAAACTTAAGTGTATGTTTGAATTGGGGTTTAAAAATATTTTAAATCGTTAATTGAAAAATATTTAATTTTCTTCGACAAACATAAAATTCTTTCCAAGTTGTGAAAAACCACACTTAAAGATTAATTAGTAACATATAAGCAATCGTAAATGCGTTAAAAAAAGTCATTATTTTCCATGTTTTATCGCTAACCTAAATGAGAACTTAATAGGCAACAATAGACATGTCACTATAACATAAGGCACTCTTAACGCGTTCATGTTTTTTAGGATCATTATACAAATAAGACACTTTTAACAATTATTTTTAGTTTTAGATGGGGGATAATGTATATGAGTGTCGTTGAAAATTTTAAAATAGACATATGTTTTTAAATAATCATTGTAAGTTACTTTCAATGATTTTTTTTTTTTTTAGAAATTAGTCGTTGTAAGTAAGATCATACAACATTGATTTTACAGGTTTTAAAACAGTCGTTGAAATTAACTTACAACAAGACTTACAACTATTTTTTCAAAACAAGTCATTATTAGTTTTTTTGTAAAATGAAATTCGTGTTTTTTATCCCGTGGCTAATGACTCACAAGGATCCCCGAGACTATCAACACTGCCACATTATCAAGAGCATCAAGGCCTGAAGGTTCAAATTCTTGGAGTGACTTATTATTTTATGTTATTCTTCGTTTTTTGAAGTCTGACGAAAATTAAGGGCAGACAAAAAGATTCAGGAATTTATACACTATATCTTAAAGAATAAAAAGACTAAAAGGGTGTAATCCAATTAACAGGAACCTCGGGGAAAAAACGTGATAACAACATTGGATGACTCATTTTGAAAGTTAAGAATGTAATGTCAATGAAGATTTCTGCCCCAAAAATCATTAAATTGTAGGGAAACACAGGTAAAAGAAAGATATCTTTTGATTTGCTGCTTCCAAACTTCCAGTACGCACAAAATTATGGAAGGCACTTAATGTCCATAGGCAGGCAGAAAAGAATTTGACAAGCATGATATCAATCTATATACCATTCAATCCCTTGGATTGCAAGGCTAGCTTTAAAGCCTGTCCCAAACATAATAGGTGCAAAGCTGGCCGGAGAGAAGCACATATATGATCATACCTTTGCTGCATTTCAAAAGATCTTCCACTTCCTTGGGTCCTAGCTCCTCTAGTGCAGAACATGAAGACCTAAAAGAATATTTATCACATCAATAATAGCCTCGTATGATCAATCTCCCATATATATAAAAAGTTTTGAAAGAAAAGAATAACGAACCTGGTTGGATCCTACACATTTTAGAACAAGTCCATTTAGGTGGTAAAAGAACATCTATAAGCAATTTTCGCCTTTTAGAGCAATCATAACATGAAGCCCATTGTTCCTGTCCCCTGAATGAAAGAGTTAAACATGTTCAAGCACAAGAAACAACAAAGGTAGATATTCTACAAACCAGGGATAACCAGAAAAATCAAGCTAGCCAGACACACAACTCATATTTCAATGACTAGAAATAAGTTCCAGATAACTAGAATACACAATAATATCCAGAAGAATAAGTAGTAGCAACAAAAGTCAGATTTTACAAAATAAAGTTATGAATAGACAAAATGATGATGACGATGATACCTGAACAAGACTGCAACCACAAGCTGTTTTTAAATTTTTGAACAAAATGTCGGAGGCATGAGAGTATGAGGTCAAAAAGTTTGAATATTTTTGACTTTCAGTAAATTTTTTTTTGTAAAACAGTTGTTGAAAGTTAAACTGAAAAAATATATGAACATTGAGTTTTAATGACTGTTTTTAAAAATACAGTTATTGAAAGGTAAGTGAAAATTTCAAAAATGACATCGCCTCATTTTTAACTTATATTTTTTAAAAAATGGATGTTAATTAGTGTCGTAAATTTACATTTTGTAGTAATGCGCTCATTAAATTAGAGATAAGAAGAAATGACACTTCTGTGACCAAATCAAATCCAAGAAATTATATACTATCTTATTTCTTTAATATAAGATACATTTATTTAATTTGATTAGATTAAGAAAATTAGTTAATATGATATGTATTTCTTAAAATACTTTAGTCATCTTTTTCAATTCTCTATCTACTTTTTTTCTTGTTGATGAATCATCAATAAAGTAAATTAGGACATGATTGAGAAAAATAAAAACTGTCTTTTATATTTATGAATAATCAACTCCACTGATTAGGATAATATAGGTTTGGGAGGGGTGAAGTATTCTTAGTTTAACTTCTACAGCTACTTGGGCCCTCCAACTACCACCTCCGACCTCTAGAATCTTGCCACGTGTACGGCACATGCTTTCCCTCACATGCCACCTGTAACTGAAAGAAGGGACAGGCTATAATTCTAGAAAAACGAAACCCCCCGAGACGAGAAGAGAATCTCCCTAGTCCCTTCTCTAAACCTGACCTAATTGACTAAAATACCCTCAAATGCTTCCACAAATAACACTACATGCCACCGTATTGGAATCCTTCGTATATCGTATGTATACGATCCGGCTATATAATCCACTTCATCTTTCTCTCTCCTTCCCCTAGATTTAAGCCTCAAAGCTGTCAAAATTTTCACGACGATAATCTTCATTTTCAATCTTTCTTTGTTTCTTTTATCTTTTTTCTCTCTCTCTTGCGCTGGCTCGCTTTCAGCGTGTGTCGGTGTACAGATCTTGCGCACTATACGCTCTTCTTTTTCTTTCTCTCTCTACTGTGTGATTTCTTCATTTACTTGTTCAGCTGCACCTAATCGTGGTGGCCTTTTCTTTTGGTGGAAGCTTGCGTTTGGGTTTTGTGAACACAGATCTTGGGGTGTGTGTGAAAATGAGAGAGTTCTCGTTTCTTCTGGGTTGGAGCCTGGTCGCTTTTTGATTGTGGTTGGTGGTGGTGGTGGCTGCTGGTTGGTGGTGCGTGCGGTACTGTTGAGAAATTGGAGAGGGAAGGTGCATGTGGGATTTCATTTGGATTCTATGTTTCGTGAAGGATTTGGGGAAGAGAATTCGCTGGGATTTTGGACTTGTGATCCGGAGCAGGGGCAGGTGGGGCAAATGTGGCTGAGTTTTGTTGAGAATTGAGACTTCGGCTTATTATTTCTTGAGTTTGTATCTCTTAATCTTTACTCCATAGGAAGGTTTTGGAGACTGTTTAGGCGTCGCCAGAAAATGCAGCAAGATCACAGGAAAAAGGTGGATTGTTAATTTGTTATCCTGCTTGATAAACTTTTTGGACCCCTGTGAAATTCTGTAGTTTGAACAAACATGATTGCTTTTTTGAAGTTTTTTCTGAATAATGAAGCTACTCTTTGTGACAAACTGGATCAACGGCTTGATAAAGTCATGTTTATGTTGGTTGGTACTTGGATTTTTCGATCTCTGAAGCTAATCGTTTGGATAAGCCTCAGCCATGTTGGTTCATCGGGGTTTTCTGACATATTATCGCGTGCTATAATTTCTCTTATCTTCTCTATCTCTTACCTGTGACTAAGGGAGGATTCAATCCGTTGTTGAAATAGCTTGCATATTGGGGTTGTTTTTTCCCTCTCTTTTTCCCCACCCCGTCTTCCTGCTCTCCTTGCTCTAGCTCTGTGAGATGTGTTTGTTTTGGTCTCAATAGAATAGAGCATTCCATTTCCTCTAATAGATGGTTATAATTTTATTCCGGCTTCAGATCAGAGTTTGTCTGTTGCTGTTTGTTTTTATTTACGGTAAATATTATTGACCATATTTTAATTGCTCCCTTTTTTCCTGCTTTCCTCTTCTTTACCTCCGGCTATGATTCCTGTTCTTCCCGTCTGTGTCTCCTTTGAAACTTCCCTGGGGTTGTGATTTCTTCTTTCCACTCATGATTGTGCGTTACTGATCATCAGTAAGTTATAACTGCATCTGAATTCTAAATTGCAATCGAGTACCATATATGGGTATACGTTATCCGCGTCATTGACCTCTTAAATCATTGGCTTGTTGCTGCTGAGTTCAAAAGCAATTAGCTAGTGCCGTTTGGCTTCTTTGAAATCTTTAATACGAGTAGAATGGGGACAAGGGATGCATTGGGAAGAGAGTTGCTTTTGGGTCATGATATAGAGATTGGTGTCTTACAAGAATTGTAATCTCTATAATGGTTTAAATACTGTATTAGTTTTATCAATGAGTCTATCAATGTAGGTACATTATCCTTGACTTACAAATCTGTATAAGGCCTATTTCTTTTATAAATGAGTCTGAAATTTCTTATATGAATTAATATATCCTTGTGAGAAAGTTCAGGAAATTTCCATTTTGTTTTAAGTTGCACAAAAAAATTTGATCCTCAATTGTTGCTTTGACTTGATTGATGAAAGTTTGTACATTGTCAATTTTGTGCTTTCTTGATATTACTATGTTAAATAACTTTTTATTGCTGCTACAGAGTTCAACAGAGATTGAATTTTTCTCTGAATATGGTGATGCCAACCGTTATAAAATTCAAGAAGTGATTGGAAAAGGAAGTTATGGTGTTGTGTGCTCAGCAATTGACACTCACACTGGCGAGAAAGTGGCAATAAAGAAGATACATGACATCTTTGAGCATATCTCTGATGCAGCTCGTATTCTTCGTGAGATAAAGCTGCTCAGACTTCTACGACATCCAGATATTGTTGAAATTAAACACATTATGCTGCCTCCTTCTAGCAAGGACTTTAAAGATATTTATGTTGTGTTTGAGCTAATGGAGTCTGATCTTCACCAAGTCATTAAAGCTAATGATGACTTGACGAAAGATCACTATCAGTTTTTTCTTTACCAGCTACTTCGAGCATTGAAGTATATTCACACTGGTATTCTTTAATGTCTTCTTATTTAGCCAATTTGATATCTGATAGTTTTTTGTGAATTTCTTACTTGAATTCATGTGGTCTTACTCATGGGTACAAGTGTATAATTTATGATTTAACATTCATGAATCATTATATTTTTAAGTTAATCCCCTTTTGTAAATTTGATGTGAAAGAAAACCATTGTTCATTGCGCACTCACACATTTATCAATGGTAAAGAATTTCGGATAGTGGATTTTTTTTTTTTTGGAATGTCCTAGTGTTCCTGTATCTTTAATATAAGTTTTGTATTATCCTGACATGGCATACTATTTTCCCTCGCTCCTTTTAAGCTATTCATTTGACCTGATTGCAGTTGTTTTGTTCTATTCTTGATTTTTTAATTTGATACATGGCTACATTGCAGCAAATGTGTATCATCGAGATCTGAAACCGAAGAATATATTGGCCAATGCAAATTGTAAGCTAAAAATCTGTGATTTTGGGTTAGCTAGAGTTGCCTTCAGTGACTCACCAACTACTATATTTTGGACGGTATGCAATTCAGTTCATTCATCTGTTTTCAATTTATTTTTATTTTTCATTTTCTCCTTTTTCTCTACATTAATTGATATTAGTTTTTGAGTTTAATTATTGTCAGCATTTTGTTTCTTACTCAATATGCATCTGTAGGATTATGTTGCTACAAGATGGTATAGAGCTCCCGAGCTTTGTGGTTCATTTTACTCAAAGGTATGCCTGCATTCAGATTATTTGTAACAGTGAAAAATGGACTTATATGTAGTCTTCTCACCCTACCTTAGTGCAAGATCATTAAACATGCATTTGAAATTGCAAGTGCATGCTCTGTAGTATTTCCTCTCCCTTCAATTTCCTTGTTTTGTTCTTCTTGTCCCAACATAATTGAAGGAAGTTTCGAGGACTATTTAAGATAATGAGTAAAATGAAAGGTAATAAATATGGAAAATAAAGAAGAATATATAAAAATATATATAAACTTGCTGGTGAAAGCTGAGCTTGTATTTTATGTTTTGTCTCACGCTTGGGACCTTGAAAGTGTAAAAACTTATTTTTCTTCATGTCATAATGCAGTATACACCGGCAATTGATATCTGGAGTATAGGTTGCATCTTTGCGGAAGTACTAACAGGAAAACCACTTTTTCCTGGTAAAAATGTTGTCCATCAGTTGGATTTGATGACTGAACTTCTTGGGACTCCCTCACTGGATACTATATCCCGGGTAAATTGATAACCCTTCCAGTGTTTGTGGAAAAATATTTGTATTTTGCCTTGGTTTGGTCTCCTGATGAAATTGTTCTCCACACATGACATTTTTCTATGTTGGTTGTAGGTTCGTAATGACAAGGCAAGGAGATATCTGACTAGCATGAGGAAAAAGCAACCTGTGCCATTTGCACAAAAATTTCCTAATGCTGATCCTTTAGCTCTAAGATTACTGGAAAGATTGCTTGCTTTTGATCCAAAAGACCGGCCTACTGCTGAAGAGGTTTGTTACCTTTTGCTCTGATGCCTATGTAATGTGCATTTAGAAGTACTACTATTTTAACTGTAACTCAGTATTTTCCAATTTCCTTGGACAAAAGAAGGCCTAGTGTATTATAGAGGTTGTACACCAACCTGGACAATGTTGCCTTCAGTTTCTTGCTCCAGATGCTGAAAGTTGTTTTATCCTTGGGGTTTCAGGCCTTGGCTGATCCTTACTTTAAGGGATTGGCAAAGTTTGAGAGGGAACCGTCCTGCCAGCCTATCAGTAAAATGGAGTTTGAGTTTGAAAGGCGAAGAGTTACAAAGGAGGAAATACGGGAGCTAATTTTCCGTGAGATTTTAGAGTATCATCCACAACTATTGAAAGACTACATAAATGGAACAGAGAGACCTAATTTTCTTTATCCGAGGTTTTTTTCCTCCCATGGATGCCTTTTAACTTCTATGTCATCCTTCTTTTGATAAACTTCAAGTCAAATTTCTATTTTGTTATTTTCTACTTATACTTTCTGGGTGCATATTCTGTACAGTGCTGTTGATCACTTCAGGAAGCAGTTTGTTCATCTTGAGGAAAATAATGGTAAAAATGGCCCCACCATGCCTCTTGAAAGGAAGCATGTTTCTCTTCCAAGGTAACTCAAAAATGCAGCAACTCATTGCATTTCTTCAATTATTTATTTTGTATTGTAACTTCATTAATGTAATTAATACCTTTGGTTTTATTATTCTTATGACTGGGATGAAGTTCTGGGATAGGTAACAAGTAATTATGGTCATATACTCATCTCTTCTAATTTTGTATGTTGGGCATAATTTGAAATATCCATTAACTGCACTTAAAATTGAGTAGTTTTTGCTCATAATTGAGACTAGAGGGAGTACAATCTATCATGAATTCCTTAGAACAAGACATTGGATGTATCTGTGTATAGAGAACTGCTAAAGAGCAGCTTACTCTGTTCTGAATTAGCTCTAACTGCAGAAAGAAACTGCAACCAAGTGCATCAGCTCTTTCTTAGGGAATATATTCATGAAGTATCCAGTTTAGTTTTTTATAGTCAGCGGTGTGATTGAATATAGATGCATTTCAGTTTTCCAAGATTAATCCACTCTGTTCAGTTGTGGATGAGTATTACGAAGCATGACTTCCATATTTTTAGTAGCTGCACATTAATATTTATGTTTGAGAATCAAGGGTTTATATTGTGGTAAATTAGTGGCCATGAAGCTCTTCTCGACTTCTCCCTTGGAGTTATTTTCCATTTATCATATTTAGTTGCTCTTTCAATGTTGGTGTGTGGTTAAGTTACAAGGGATCAATGGGTTAAAATTATTTATCCTCACCTTTTCCCGTGGCTTCATTTGCTTCCAAATATTTACATTTTTGACAAGAGTATGCATTAATGAGAACATTGAGGGGAAGTAATTATGTTATACTGATATCTCGGAGTTATTGGTAGGTCGACGGTTGTGCATTCAAATATGATTGCACCAAAAGAGCAACCTGATATCAATTCTGGGAAAAACAGGCAAACATCTGAGGAATATAATAAGAACCCTAGAGACACAGAAATTTCTGTTACAAGGTCAATGCAGGGGCCGATGAGAGTCCCAATAGGTATGGAATTGCTATCATTGTGTTCAGTTAATGTTGTTTACATTTATGAATAAATGAATAGCTAATGTTGTTGTAACTTCTCAGCAAAACCGGGAAAAGTAGTGGGGCCGGTTGTTCCGTATGAGTATGCGAGTGTGGTCAAGGACACTTATGATCCTAGGACATTTATCAGAGGTTCTATGCTTCCTTCTCAAGCTGTTCACCCCGCTTATTATTACCAAAGATCAAGCTCTGGAAATCAAGAAAGGTCAGCTACAACAGAATCTGATAAGGGTGTATCTATGCAAGCCAAACACACGCATTCTGAAGTTCGTGCCAAAATAGCGCCCGATATAGCTATTAATATTGATACAAACCCTTTTTTTATGACACGGGCAGGGGTGAACGGCATCGAACAGGATGATCGAATAGCTATGGACACAACGAGCCTAATGCCGACAAAGACTCAATATGGTCGGATCGGTGCTGCCACAACGGGGACTACCGCTCATAGAAAGGTTGGTCCAGTTCAGTATGGCATGACTGGTATGTTTTAGGAGTGATCAAGTGGATATAATATGGCCAAATATGGAGAAATGGTTGTGGAGGAAGGTGCTTTAATGTGGGAAGGCACTTGGGGTCTCTTGTAGGTTGTGTAAAATAATGGTGAGCGAGGCCTTGAAGCAGCCATTTCCCTTCAAAGAGAGCCTGCTTTCTCTGGCCAGAGATGTTGGTTTTTAGACTTTGGTAAGAAACTGTATAATTGGAATGAACTCCTACTTACTGGTACCCTCTTTCATCTCTCTGTGTTTCTCTCTACTCAATTATGATTAATAAAAAGGATAAATCTCATGTAAATTTCTATAGTATTTGTTATCAAGTTCCCTAGTACTGCAGGAAATCTTAGAATGACTCTTTGAAATTGCATGATTTCTCTGAAGATTTTAGGGATGATTTTGTGTTTTGACATTAGTTTTTGTTGCGAAATGATTATACGCAATCGGTGTAGAGCTGACTTGGTGTTGGTAATCTGAAACTGTGCTATTTGTATACAAAGTTCTGAGCATCTTACATATTTTTTGGTCCTTCGAAGGTATTTTTGTTAATGGGAAGTAGTAATGTATTTATTTTAAAGTTTTTGAAAGACTTGCTCTTCTTGATCAGGTCATCATATAATAAAATAATTGGAAATTAATTTTTTTCTTCCATCTTTATGTCCGATATCTTTGTAGACCTAATGAGCTTTAAACGTAAGAAATTTGTTTAACAATATTTGATTTTAATGTGATAATATTGGATATAAAAAATTTTATGTAGGCAGTGTGGTTGCATGACACGGTACAGTGCAGCACGAATGGCTCACGAATGGCTCAAAAAAGCGATATTATGTATATCTAGTATCCAAAAATATTTCCCACTATCATCGAGTATCTCACTGTCTCTAAATATTTTTCCAATAGTATCCAAGAGTTCACATTTGGTGCACATTCTTATGTTCTCAAGGTATGAGCATATTTTTTTTTTTAATTTTTTTTAATATATTATATTTATTTAGATTTAAATTATATGCTGCTTTTTGGAATTTTTTTTGCACCCAATAACTCAAATTAATTAGATTCCATGATATCTTGGTGTTACGGATAAATGCGGGATTGAAAACTAATTAATTTGAGATCTTAAAAAAAAAAAAATTAAAAAGATATAATTTCAATCTAAATAAATAAAATATATAAAAAAATTTAAAAAATATGTTCATACCTCTAATATTATAATTGGGCACATAAGAATGTGCACCCTAGTATCAAATATCCTAAAATATTATTTCAATATTGCCCACTATCTTTAATTAATTAAACTAATTAATTTTTAGTGTATCAGCACCATGTAGTATTTTTTTAATTAAACTTACTAACTGCTCAAGAAACTAGGGATGAGCAAATCAAAACCGAACCGAATAATTCGGTGTTCGGTTTTTTAAATTAGCCTAATTCGGTTTCGGTCCGGTTTTTGAAATTTTATTTCGGTTAAAACCAAATAACCGAAATTTTTCATTGTATTGAAGGCAAATGTTGACATATAATGCAATGTAGATACTTTTGTAAGTAATTTTTCATTATCTTTGTATTTTGTTAATATGTATTAGATTATTTCTTTTCTTTTTATTTGATTTTAAAATCTGCAACCTATTTTTCATACAAGTGAAAATCGATATATACTAGGTGATCCATGTAAAGTATACTATAGTCCGGTTGCACTCAATAGTCAATATTGTAAATTGATTCAGCCAAAAAAAAAAAAAAAAAAAGTAGATTAGCAATTTTATAGAATTAACCCAAATAAGAAGGCTCATAATAAGGTCCAACTTAAGCTCAAAAATCAAATTAATTGCAAAATCGAACCGAAATATTTGGGTTTTTTCGGTGTTTGATTTTCGGTTCGGTTTTGAAAATGTGTGTAATTTGATTTTTCGGTTTTAACCGAAAATCGAATGTTCACCCCTACAAGAAACTAGTGTTGGATGTAGTAAAAATGAATTAATTTAAGATACTAGATATTACTATGAAACATACTTCCAGCTGTTAGGTACAACTAAATTCAAACAAATAAAAAAATTATTGAAAAAAAAAAACTCATTCTGGGGAAGAGCATTATTGGAAAGAAAGATCCATCATGGGCTCTTTCCTTAAAAAAATGTCATGATTCATGACAACTTTTTTTGAAAAATTTCTTTTGCCATATTTATAAGAAAACAAATGATACATGGAGGACCAACATCCATTCGAAGCAAGTGGTAAGAGATTTTTTCTCCTTTAACCACGTCCTTTTATGAGAATGGAAAAATGGTGTTGATAGCTCTTTCTCATAACTATAGGGCCTAACCAGGGTGAACCCAAATTAGTCGGATGGGCAACTAAAAAAAAATGATACATAGAGGAGTACAAAAATGTGAATGAAGTTAGCTTTGGAAGTGAGAATTAAGTTCTAAAATTATGTTTGGTTTGCAATGAGAATTTTAAAAAGGTGATTTAGATCAAATAAAAATTGGCTAAAAGACTTTATCATCCTCATCTAGTGAACCCAAAACAAACCATTAAATGTGATCGGACTAGATTTAGGAACACCTTTGAGCTCGAACCATTTGGGAAACAAGCAATGATGCATGTAAAGAAGAGAGGAATTAGATATGGGAGTACCACGACTACCATCGAACTCGAACCATTTGGGAAATGAGTGATAATGCCACTATAGGTGGATCCCTATTCTCATTGTCTACTGTAAACCATATAGAAACACCATCAACCAAACATGGGGTTGTATTTAGTGTAAGGGGCTAGTTCTTTACAACATGATGAATTAATATTTGAATTCCTATTGGAAGAGGTACTCACATTTAGTGTCTAACAATACCTTAAATATGATTGCCTCCAATAAGAAGTATGTTTAGCCACACAAAAAAAAAAAAAAAACACCATCAAACTCACGGAGCTAGATTCGGTGAACTTTGATAATCAACAATCTCAAATTTGAAGCAGATTTGACGAGTTCATAGGAGAAGGTAGTGATTGAAGATGGAGAGGATGGCAGTGACATATATTGTGGAGGAAAGATGACATCTTTGTGTTACTCTTTCGATCGTAAATATAAGACATAATTGATTTTGTTTTTTTAGAGATTAAGGATATCATAATATATGTTGTATATTATTAGATTATATGTCAGTTTATACGTTAAACAAAATAATAGTTTAGAGAAAAAATGGCAAATATAAATATTTTAAAGTAATTTAATTTCTTAAGATCTCCAAAAAAAAAAAAAAAAAAAATTACGTCTTATATCCAGGATTGAAGGGAGTATTGAGTAGGAAGAGGGTATTTTAGTCCGGAAATTTATATTTATAAGCTACACATTGTAATACCAAGGGTGATGGTACTGAGTATTGGGTTTGAACCCCTCATTATCTCATGCCACACATAAAGTGTTAGTACCATTCAATTCCAATCCCAACCTCTAAATTCCACATGCCAAATCTTTGAAGACCCCAACATTTAAATACCCCCTTCAAAATATAACCTCCAAATAACTAACTTACGCAATTTAATGGCTAAAGATAATAAATATGTTAAAAAAAAATAACTTTTTCTTTCCCTTAAACACTCTTATTTAATATGTATGGATAGAGTGAGTGAGAGAGAATAAATAGAAAAAAGGATGATAGAGAATGAGTGGGAGACAAGATATGAGAGAAGCATATGATTAGTTAGTAGTAAAATTAGGGGAAAAATAAAGTATATCTTATATAAAAGCCACACTCATCTCCTACAAAAAAAGAAAAAGAAAAAAAAAGGAACCACATTCAAAAAAAGTTTAGTGCTTATATTTTGAAATTGAGGGAGTATAACCAAGGACCTCAATCTTAACAAAATGAGTTGGCAGCTGCTTCATTTTTAAAAAGTTGGAATTGTAAATTCCTAAAAATCAATTGTAAATTTTGAAGATTAGTTGTCCGGAGACATAATTAATTAACAGCAAAAAATGAGTAATTGACTTTGGAAAATCTTTTATGAGCCTCAATAGTCAATTGGCCTAGTGTATGATGGACAGAATAATATAGTAACAATTATCGATAATGATTCTACTCCTATGTATTAAATATAAGATAAATTTTTTTTTTTTACAAAGATTAAGGAAGTTAATAAAATCTTTTGAGTATCTATATATATAATTTTTTTTTTTCCTCTAAACTAATTAGTTTTACTAATAAATTAATATATAATCTAAGGATACATAATATACGATATAATTAAATGATATAGTTAAGTAATATATTGAACTTCCTTAATTTAAGGGGGAAAAAAGCTCAACTATGTTATTTAGAATCCGTAGAGAATATATTACACGATCATCCTACTATTATGCATTTATGCACGAACTAGATCCCTGTTAATTTATGAATTTATGAATTTTTGTGTTTACGAAGCAGATATGACAATGGAGATTGGAGATCGAGTTCTGAATTTACTCAATTTAGTGTCTTGCAACTTGCAATGCACCCGAGACTCGACTTTTGGGAACCAAAGAGAAATGAGGAATTTCCTAATTCTTTGGGAAAATTTTCAAGGGGTTTTCTAGAAATTCACTCCGCTCCTTGATTTTCTCCGAGATTGAAGCGCTTATCAATGACTCATTCTCTGATTTTGATCACCGACATTGTCCTTCAAGTTTTTCTTTCTCATAAGAAATGCTTTGTTTGGATGGTAAAATGCTGAAATGTATGGTTCTTCTTACTCTTGATCTTTATGTTAAATCTCTTCCATTTTTCATTATTTGGCAAATTTTAGAAAAGTAGCATGGTCATTTTACAATTTTTTTTAGTATCTTAGCTTGTTTATCGCTCAAATTACCGTTCATTGTTCTTCCAGAACTAAAAATGGCGGACGACAAGGTCGACGATCAAGCCGGAAAGGAATTTTATGATCCTAACCTATGATAGAGCGACGGTCACGTAGAGAAATTCACGGAAAAGATCGATGCACTGGGACGTGAGAGAAAGGCATTGGTAAATGAAATTATAGGAAGGAAGACTGAAATTGATAAACTGACTGAGGAGATTGACGACTTGAGAGAAGATGAATCGAAGATGCAAGAAATGATCGAACTGACTCAGGTGGCCAAGAACGCGACAGAAAGCTGTGGCCCCTAGAAAGGCCGACTGGAGGCGAAGATTTCCAGGCTTAACGTACTTCATTATCTGCAAAGAGTACTGCTGATGGATCAAGAACAGAGTATGCTAAATTGAGGAACGTTTTTGGATGAGAAAGAAACGATGGTGTTGGATCTAGAGTGGGAAGTAGAAGGGTTAAAGCAAGCGAAGTTAGAAATCGAGAAGAAGGCAAAGGACTTAGACAGGCAAATAGGGGTTCTTGAGATGAAGGAAATTGAGGGGAAAAGCAAGGAAAGAGGAGACTTGAGAGAGGTAATTGAGAAGAAAGAGGTGGATATTTGTTGGTTTAGGCAAAAGCTTGAGGAGTTACAAAGCGTTGCCACATAGAGGAGACCTGGATTGAAGGAAAAGCTAAATTTGGAGGAGGCAATGAGAGAATCAGAGGAGAAAGTAAGAAGCATGGAATGGAAGATTTTGAAATTGCAAGAGAAGGTGAAGGAATCAGAGAATGTTATGAGATCACTAAAGGAGAAAGCTGATGAGATAGTCTATGATGAAGGTGTGAATGGAATGGATAGTGAAGCAAAGGGTTTGAATGGGTTGAAGTTGCAGTGGCCTGTGGTTGCAGGATCTATTGGAGCTATTGTTGTTGCAGCTGTTGTTATCTATGTCTGCTCTCGTAATGTATGTGATTTGTCTGAGCAAAGTCACACAGGAAGGAGAAACTAATGAATTGGATGACCAAAGATCCTAAGTTAGGATTTTCCAATCCTAGTAACAATGATATTGTCACGCCCTGAAAATTTCAGGGTGACCGATACGAAATATGAGATGATTCACATTCTTAAAGCTTTAAAACACATATAGATAAATGTCTCACCTAATAATAACAATAATATCAAATACGAATACATTACTTTTAGCTCATATATAACATTTCTTGTAATAAAAATATTAAGCAAATTATAGAAATTTCGAAAGAGTCTCTTCCAACTCTATGAAGATTTTTACCATAGTATACAAGTTTAGTATAGTATATGGAGCTTTGCTTCGCTACAGCATATATAGATACATACAACTTAGATAAACAAAAAAGGTAGAGATCCTGTCTATTGACCATGTAGAGCATCTAAACACAATTTACGAATATATAAAAGAGTTTAAGGTTTACATTGAACCAGGGATCACTCAAATGACGCTCCAACTTTAATCTAGCCATATAGAAATTCAGTGATTAGCAAGAGGGACATTATCAGATGCATTATCTGAGGCCAAAAATATTTTTCAATGAGTAACATCTCATTAATAGAAGTAAATAAAATATTGAAGGAATCAATTAAGCAAGCAAAATTTCATAGTAACGAGATGAAAATTATATCCAATATCCAAGAACGAAATCATAAGCATAGTTAAAATTATATAAAAGGTTATTAATAAGAAAATACCATGTAAACAAGCGACTCATTGAAGAAAGTAAGTACCAACTGATATGAAAAACCCACTTTCAATGAGGACTCAAACAGAACGATCAACAAGTATGGACTCACAGTCCATGAGGGTAACTAACCAAGTGCAACTTAAGGCCATGATAACAAGTGTGGACACACAGTCCACGAGGGTAAGTAAGTAAGTGTAGCTCAAAGCCACGAAAACAAGCGAAGTACAAAAACCATGAATAACAAGCGTGAGAACGAATCTCACGAATATCAAGCGTGAGTACTATGCCCACAAATTTCAAGCGAGCTCGATGTTAACCATGGTGGACCAAGGACTAACAATACTTCTGTTAGTAACTAGCGTTTTGTATTAAGTTCACTTAAAACGTTTCAAGCATGCGTGGGATCGGTATACCATCTATAAATGAAAAAGATTTAATCTTGAAAACTTGTAAGGAATATTTTATATAAGTGATCTCAGCATAAAGGTTTTCAAATAATAACTCAAAACTACTTTCAAGCATGCATGGATTCTGCATCTTCCAAATTCTTTCTTTTCAATACAATTCAACATCTTTTCCTTTTAAGTGTAACATCCCAATTTTCTAAAGCGTTTTCAAATAGTTTGATCAGAGTAGAGCATCGAGAATAATTTTAAAGAGCGAGTATCGATCAACTTTCACTTTGTTGGTGTATCTGGTTGCTTTAAATAGCGGTACATTTATCCGAATATTCAAAAATACGCTAATACATATCCAAAAAGAAATTCTCATTTGGGTCTTCACTTTCGGTCTTGCTTACCCTTGTCGTCGGCCCTCGGTCCTCGAACACGAAGCTATAGTAAGGGCTGAGGTCCAATACCCAATGGACCTCGAGTAACGGTTAACCTCATGCTTATGTATGGCAAGATATGTATGACAGGTATTAAAACATTAATCAACACACATTCACACAGTAGTTGTAAGTTTAATATATCAGTAGTACACATCGCATGTACAGTTATCCAAGTTAACAATACACATCACATGTAGAGTTATTTATGTCAACAGTACACATCACATGTAAAGTTGTTCATGTACACATCACATGTACAGTTGTCATCTATCACATATATAAGCATACAATAAGCATCAGAGTTAGTGTTACAATACGCGTCCGTACCTTCGTTGACGATTTTGGTACGTTCGTTGATCGGATTTGTGGTCACGCTTATCCTATAATGGTAATATCGCATTTTATTAATTCACAAATAATATCTTAATAGATATCTTAGTCTCTAATGACCATTTTACCCCTGGTGGAATTAGTTTTCAATTTATTCCCCTTAAATTTTGTAAAAACGCTAATTACAGCATTTAGGGCATATTTTTCATCTATCTTTGAAAAATCATAATTAATTCTAAAAAAATCGAAACGAGGATCCGTAAAATTTCTTGGAATCCTTAGGATGTCTATTTTGGAGTAAAAATATTAGCTTTTACCCAGAACTTAAGAACAATTCCCAGTTTTCACGTGTTCATCCCTTGCCCAGAAAAATTCCAGAATTTTGTAGCCCATCTTGCAGAATTTTTATCTCACTGTACAGAGCTCAAATTAATACATTCTGTCATATTTGAAAATCCCTATATGTCTACTTTAATCATGAATTTTCCCAGAATTTTGTGACTATATTTTCAATATGAAATTTTGGCATGTTCATCACTAATTCCAAAATTTTTAAAACCGATGAAATTTCGCGAACTTCGTTACTTTGATGTTTTTCTTCAAAAATTTTGCTATATAACTTTCCTCATCATTTTTTCAAAATAAAGCTAATTTTGACCATAAAAACATGTAAATACAACTACTCTAGGATATTTAAGATCTAAGCTACTTCTATCTAAGAATTTAAGAACTAAAACTTAAAGAACTTAAAGCTAGAGCTAGAGAACTTACCAAGAACCTTGCTACTCCTTCAAGAAGCTCTTCACCCTCTTCCTTACTCTCTCAAATATGGTTAATACCTTTGTGAATTGGTGAAGAATAATGAAGACCAAAACCCCTATTTATAGCAAAAGGCTATGACACCTTGATTAATATTTCAAACTTAACTCTTCTTGTGTATGAACCCTTGGATCTAAACTTAGTAAAGAAGGTTTAATCTCATCCATCCATGTGATTAGAAAACCTAACTTAATCTCTAAGTTTTGCTTTTTGAAATTCAATTTATTATTTAGTTTTTATTTAATAAGATAAGCTCTTTCTCTCTCCTTTCTCTCTCTTCCATCATCTTTTTCCTTACTTCATCAAGAAGTAAAGTGCGATCTTCTGTGTAAGTTTTTTCTAAGCTGAGTCTTGAGTTTTACTTTAACGAAATTCATTTTTGGTTGCACGATCAATCACTAATACTTTTAAATTCTGAGTATGCTTTTTGATTAGTAGTTGGATATCCATATTTATGGTCTAATTAGATTCCCCTGGTTGTACTAAGCTTATTCTTCAATGTTTGCAAAAATAGCCTTTACTAGGCTTACTTTCGAGGTTAAATTATGTGGGTTCAAGATAAGTCCTTATATTTTCTCCAGGGTTCCTACTTCTTCACAACTATTTAAATTTGTATAAATTCTCACTTTATTTGTTGTTTTGAGTTTTTCTTGTGTACATCGGATATTTCTTGGATTTCAAACCATTATCCAATTTACTCTAGGATTTCAAACTTTATCAAATTTGCTTTAATTTTTTCTCTCTCACACACTAGACTCACAACCCTCACAACATTTGCACACACACACACTCACAACACTCTCTTCTCATTGGTGGATTTTACTTCACAAGGATTACACTTTATGAAATCCACTTTCAAGCCTTTAGATTAGCTTTGTTAGATTTAATCTTGACCTTCAATCTATGCTAATCTCTTATTGGTCCAATTAATTTCATGAGGATTAAGAATATTTTCTTGATTTATCATTGGCCAATTCAATTTCACAAGGATTAATATTAATTATTGGTTTAATCACAACCATTGGATTTCATTGTGTTTGAAATCTTCTCCCTTGATTAATTGATTTAACTAATCATGAAAATTAGTGCTTAATTTGGAAAGTATTATTTCACCCTCATTTTATAGTTTTATTTTGCAACTAATCCCAATTAGTGCAAGCTAACTTGTTCATTTATTTATTGGTAATTTCCATTAATTGATTTAGGTGTTTTCATAACATTTTATGACTTTCTATAATTAAATAAAACTATATTGTAATATAATAAACTTAGGGTATTTTTTGATTTCTAAACCAAATTAGAAAATTTGGGTCTTTGGTTTATTTACTTCTAGGATAAAATTCCCTAAATTAAGCTACTAAATTTTGAGACCACATATTCACCTATTTTTAATAGGTATTTTCTATCAAAATATAGTGGCTATGCTAAATAGGATTTTTAGGGTATTACATTAAGAACATTCCTTTCACCATCTCCAAGCATGAATCACAATTATCAAACATGTCACATTACTTTCAAGCATGCATGGAGTCTGCATCTTCCAAATTCTTTCTTTTCAATACAATTCAACATCTTTTTCTTTTAGGAACACTCCTTTCACCATCTCCAAGCATGAATCACAATTATCAAATACGTCACATATTAAAGGATTATGTTTAAATTCAAAATGCAAGAAAAGTTTATATAGAAAACGCAATAAGAATAAACAACATTAAATAAAATCCTTGTTCTTTACTTATTTCAATATCGATGTGACAATGAAAAAATTCAAATAAAGTTTAAAATGAGACGCTATTTACGCACTTGTAACGCTTATATTATCCCTCTTTCATCAACTTATCCGCTACTAACTTATTCACTTCTTCTTCTCCTAATATCCACACAAATCCATCAATTTATCACATATCCCATCTTAATTTGTACACCAATCGACAATCTCAAACTGCAACAATTTGTACACCAATTGCTTTAATAATAATGACAATGATACCATAGTTTAAGATTAACTTAAATTGGTAATTATATAATTTTTTTTGTTCGAAGGATATATATATATTAATATTAAGAAACAGAACATTACAAAAGAACAACATAAAGAAAGTACACAAATACAATAGGCCAAACCAAAAACAAGAAGAAACAGTCACCACCCATTAAAATGATAAGAGCAAAAGGAAAATCATGGACAACAGCAGCCTCCTGAACACCCAAAGTTAGAAGAGACAACAAAGAAGGTAAGGGTTGAAAAACTCACTCGATCGGGCACACCTCCTTATAAGCATAAGCTGCAACTAAGGTAGCTATACAGGTACCCCGTCCAGGGGTGAGGATTTAAGAAAACCCAACCTCAGGAGAAAGGAGACTCATAATGTCCTGAAGAACACTTCTGCTTTTCTGAACACGTAGATCTGGTGACCTTGACCACACACAAAACAAAGCCTCTTTAAATCTGCCCCCAAGAACGTAGATCCGAGCTACCGGATGATAATTGGATCTAAAAACGCTAAAATAGCCTTCCAACCAAGAGGATTTGAATGCAGATCTTATAGATCTGTTTATTTCCTAAGCGAAGAACACCACCAAAGAACCCAGTATCACAAAAAAAGAAACAAAAACCAGATAAATCTCACTTCTGCAGATCAGATCTGAAGAAGGAGGGGAGGGCACTCGCCATAAGGACGAGAGAAGGCCACATCTGACAAAACTCTGAGGGAGAGGACCATAGATCGGAGATCTAGACTCCAAAACACGGGACCGCGAGATCAAAGATATGGACTCACAACAACTACTCTGACTCATCTGTGGCACAAAAGCGGTGGTCACCGGCGGCTTGTGTGTAAGGCACAAGCCGCCGGCGAAGGAGCATGAGAGGGGGGAGGGGGAGTGCAGAGAGGAGAGAGGTTGGAGAAAACGTGTAGAGGAGAGACTTCTATTAGAGACAGCTCTGTCAAGCTTATTTTATTCGTTGACCAAATTGGTAATTATATGACGTATCTTTAAAGATGATTCTAGCATTGCCCTATGAGCTTGGTTGGGAGGAAAACAAAGGTTGAAGTTGTCTATTCGGACGGAAAATAAATTTTTCATAATTTGCACAAAAAAAACAATTAGTCACAAATTCAATTTGAGACTGAAATAAATTCGTTGCAATTTGTGACAAAAAAAACAAGGAAAAGTCCAATAAAATACCATATGAATTTGTAAAACCCATATAAGCCCCTTGAATTTGTAAAATGACTCAGAGGTGACACAGACTTATTAGGAACTGACTACAATGCCCTTCTATCTTCTCTCTTTCCTCTCCCTATTTGAACAACCCGACCTTCCTCCTACCACCAGATCCGCCATGACTGCGCCGCCGTCTACCTCCACCATCGACTTCGACGCCAACGCCGCACCCACCGCCACCTACGCCGCACCGCACCCACCGGCATCGGTGAAAAAGGAAAAAAAAATTGGGCGGTTCGCGTTCGCGAGAGATCGAGAGATCCGAAGAAATTGGAAATTGGAAGAAGAAGCCGAAGGAAGGAAGGAAGGAGAGGGGTGAAGGAAGGAAGAGGAAGAAAGGAAGAAGAAGGAAGAAGAAGAGAAGGAGGGGAAAAAAGATAGTTCACTGTTCAGTGAACAGTGAACGGGCATTCTCGTAGAATGTCTTCTTCCAATTTCCAATTTCTTCGGATCTCTCGATCTCTCACGAGCGCGAACCACCCAATTCTTTTTTTTTTTTTTTTTTCCTTTTTCACCGATGCCGGTGGGTGCGGTGCGGCGTACGGCGTTGGCGTCGAAGTCGATGGTGGAGGTACGTCGATGGTGGAGGTAGACGGCGGCGCAGTCACGACGGATCTGGTGGTAGGAGGAAGGCCGGGTTGTTCAAACAGGGAGAGGAAATAGAGAAGATAGAAGGGCATTGTAGTCATTTGCCATGAATTTGCATATCCTTGATAAGTCTATGTCACCTCTGAGTCATTTTACAAATTCAAGGGGCTTATATGGGTTTTACAAATTCATATGGTATTTTATTGGAATTCTCCCAAAAAACAATCCCTCGTAAATTGCGACGTAACAACAGTTAGTCACAAATTCAACTTATAACGAAAATAAATTCGTCACAACTGAAAAACAGTTAGTTGTAAATTCAACTTACGACGGAAAAGAAATTCTTCGCAAATTGTGAAAAAAACATAACCAATTTAGTTTTTATGAAAAATCGAGTCGAACGAAACACACATTGGCTTGGCATTTCCAGAGGAAGGTTCAGTGAAATGGCGCTGTAGTGGGATGATGGGGGCTAGAGGAAGTATCTTCATCAGGTTCCCCTCTTTCATAAATCTCCGCTACCAACGCAGTTTCCGGCTTCTTATCAAACAACCCCAATTGTTACACCCCTACCGGCCTCGCCCTCTCGGGTGGCGGGTTAGAGGGATCTCTTTTATTGATTACCTTTCCTTATTCAATTTTCACATATTATCATACATCAAAGCGTTACGCAGCAGAGCATTTGATCGGTTTGGACAAGGTACGTAATACTGGTAAAAGTGTGGGAAGTAAACAACAGATATTCCCCGTAGGGTTAGGGTACAATAATTCAAGTAAATACCGGGCAAAAATGTAAAATATACAGTCATCCCAAAATACAAACTACACAAGGCAATAGGGCATTCCCTATTTCTTCAACCCTCGGCTCAGCTCATGCCCTTACTTCAAATCTCCAATCAACTCAGCCAGAAACACCTGTATCTTTAGCACAGTCTGGAGTTCAAAATTGAACCCCAGAGTAACTGTTAAACTCATATACAATATGTATGCAGTGCATGTATGCAATCCATGGTTAGGAAAAATCACAACAACAATGGTAAACATACCACATGCATTCAGAACCACAATCAACACATCGTTGGGCTGCCTTACCAAGGCAAGCCCCCAAAAATCCTCAACGCTAGGAAAACAACTGTAGCTAGGGACTCAAACCCTAACCACACTGAATGCATTAACGGCTCGGTAGCGACCCAAGGACACAAAGTCCACTAGGCCCTATAGTAGCGACCCAAAGACACACAGTCCACTAGGCCCTACAGCCGAAATCCTCAATCATGGCATCACAAACATACAAAGTAACATAGAGTATGTGAGTAAACAGTTACTACCTGGCAATTTATCGGTAGTTAATAAATTTTTCTCGGCGTCCGAAAATAACTCCGGGTATGTATTTTCCCTATACAAAGCAAATACACTCCTTTTTATTTACTAACACAAACTCTCCTTTTATTTCCATAAAATTCGCCCATTTTCCAAAAATTCCAGAAAGTATGCCTTAACTTCAAAAATCCACCCTTAATTCTAGAAAAATCATTTTTGTATGATTCCAGTGGCCATTGAACCGTTGACATGTCTAGTGTTTAGTAAAAATACTCCCAAAGGCCAAAAACACACGCTTCATCTTTCTGTGTAAAAATATCACTCGCTGGTCAGAGGCAACGTTCCAGATTCTGGGCTGTTTTGGAAAATTTATTTCTCCTAGTAGACATCTTGAAAAGTTACAAAATATATACCAAATGAAGATCAGGATGTCTAATTTAACCCTGCAAAATTTCATGGCCATTGGACTTCATTTACTATTTTAAAACAGTTTTTCAAGCCCTGCTGCCCAGGATTTTCAAAACTGGCAATTTTCACTTCTTTAAAGAGCTTGTTATTTTATGTTTGAAAATCCTTTTAGAAATTCATTCACTAACATATTCCCACTCCATTTTCTATGAGGAACACGTTGGTAAGCTCAGATTTACCAAAATCCATTCATTTATTTCAGTTTACCACAGATTATGAAATCCGGGTTTCAAACTTGAGTTCCAAAATCTTAAAGAAGAAATGGATGTTTTTACCACTAGGCTTGATCTTGGACTTTGGCAACTTGTATCTCCTTCTTGAACCTCCTAAAACCTTTGGCCTCCCTTTAGAATACCACATACAATTGCCCTTTTTAATCCTTGAAGCTTTCATAAATAATAGAGAAGAGAAGTTGATACCTAAACTATGACCACTTACCTTGAGCTTCAATTGTGTGCCTTCTTCTTCTTCTTTGTGTATGAATTTCTCTCTTCACTCTCTCTCTCTCTCTTGGACGAAATGGGCAGCTAAAATAAGGGCAAGGAAGTCCTTAAATAATGACTTATTAGCATGCAAAATATTTCCCCAAGTTAAATCCTATTGGTTCATAGTTTGACTTGGGTTTTTGGCTTGTTTTTCTTCCTTTTTCTCCAAGTTTTCCTTGACTTTTCCTTGGGTCATTATGGCTGCACGAAATCTGATCCCTTTGGCATGATCTTGGCTTGTTCCATAAGCCTCTTTTAGCTTAGGTTTAGGTTTTAATCTTGGTGAAATTTTATTGGCTTCAACTACAAGCTTTTTGACTTCTCCTCCTATCATTATGGCTTGTCTTTTCTTCATCTACTTTGCCCTCCTAGCTGAACGAAATTTATGGGGCTGAAAGGGGTCAGATTTTGTCTCATTTTAGCTTCAAGAATAAGCCTTCACTTGATCCTATTTGGTCCTCTATCATTGGCTAACTTTTTCCTAAGCTTTGACTTCATGTTTTGGCCTCATATTAGCTTGAAAATCTTCCTTCTTCCCTCATGATTATGGCTGGACGTTTTTTTTTATGGCTTAGAGGGCAAGAAATGTTGACTTTTCATGGCTCTTAATTACCCTAAACTATTCTTGTACTTTGCCTTCAAAAGTCCAATTTAACTCCCTTAAGTTGCCACTTGTCCCCATAAGTTTAATTGCTTTGACTTTGCTTTAAAACATGTGATTTTTGCATTTAGTTTTCTCCTCTTTCTCTTGTCTCCATATAGTCCGAAAATTGTGGCTTGTTGGGGAAGGATTTTTAGTCATCAATTTACATTAAATGTCAATGCTTGTTGAGTACACACTTTGACTTTGTTTCAAATCCCTTTATACAATCCAACGTGAGCCATCTTGAGCATCTCTTATGTTGCAATTGAGTATCCATTATTATATGTCCAATTGACTAAAACTTATAGCCTTTTATACACACAAATTCTACCACACAAACATTCCTTTTCCTTTTCTCTCTCCATCGAAATATTCCCTTGTGTATTGCTTATGTTGCTTTTAGAATAAGCTTGCCCTCTTATTCTCATGCTTGATGACACTTGACTCAAATTAAGACCATGGACTTGTGCTTGTTCATTACACATGTTGACCAAAGAAATTTTTCACATTTCTTGTCCAACGAAATGCCCCTAGGAGATTGGGTTCCAATATTGCCTTTAATCACATGCTTTATTATAATTTCACTTGTTACCAAAATCAACAAGTGATTTCTACCAAAATCAACAAGTGATTTCCAACCTAGGCAAATAAAAGCCATTATTACCATTTTAATTTCTCACGTATAATTATTAATGAAAAGTTCACATAACCTTCTTTTTATCAAAGTTATAATCTCAATTGGTCAATGAAATTTTAATTCCATGACAAATATCTTTATTTCACATTAAATCCCCAAAATCTAATATTTTGGAAAACCAAAATATTCAACTAATATTTCACTAAAACACCAAGAAAATTCCTTTCAAAATATTGTCTCACCTTCCCTGGGTCCTAGTCGTCCACCGGATACGGGCGTATTCTCAAGTCTCTAGGCCCAAAATTTGGGATATTATACCAATTCCCTATCAAAAACCCTAACTTTTCTCTTTTTGTAACTCCATTTTCAGCTGCTCCGTAGTTTTCCCTTAAGTTGGTGTACCTGCATTCGATTCGCAGCTGAGCCAACCTAGAAAGTCAGTTACTAGATCGATGAATTGTGGGATCTCTGTTCTTAGCTCTGATAGGGCGAGATTTGGGGGTTTCTGGGAAGGGAATCTTATGGTTGACGACAATGGAGGAGAATGAACAGCATAAAAGTAGTGGACTCATGAGTTCTGGCGAGAGTCGTCCTCCGAATCCGTTCGCTACCCAATACCGACAATGCCTCAGCACTGACTGTGGGGTGGCACCAAGTAAGAGGTCCCTTGTTCGGCACCCTTCTCTTGTAAGTTTCAGATGCAAACTTTTCTTCATTTCTCATGAGAAATGGGTCCCACATACGTTTACAGTGCTAATGGTGTTAATGATGTAGTAGCATGGTTTTAGCAGGGAACAAACAAAAGAACAAGTTGGTCTCACTGTAATTATTTTTCAGCTTATCATTTGATTCGAAGTAGTGGACTAAAATAAATTTAATGGTATCCAGGAATTTGTAAAGAATGATGTGGGATAGAGTAGCGTAATGTTAACATTTTTATCTTTGAGTGGGACGGGAATTTTGGTGGGCAACTGAAAATTTTCTATATTTTCTGGTCTTCTTAATACTACCATTGATAAAATGAGTGACATTAATAACATTATTTCCGGTGGGCGTCTCTCCTTCTCCTTTTCCTTTGATTGAATGCATGCTCTTTGTTGTTCCTGAAAATTTTAAGGGAAACTGAGCAGATGAAGACAAAGGTGTCTGAAGTATCTGCTGAGCCAGAACCTGTTATTGAAGATTGCAAGTCTGAGTTCCTACCAAACCGTCGTTCCAGAGCATGTGCTGATAATGGATTCTGTTCAAGCATGGAAGGCGTGTATTTGTGCGTGGACAACTTTTTGCCTAAATTTGGACCCAAGAACCACATAGATGGACCCAGTGCATTTTATAGGGTATTTTTCTATTCTTGGACACATCAAGTAACTAGCTATTGGAAGTGATTATAGTGCCTGTGGTGTTTATAAAAATTGCATTTTTTTTTTCGTTGTGCGCACACGGCATGTGTATGTCACATACTCAAATACCAACCTTTGGAATTTAACAATTGACTTGTGTATGCCGTTCCTGCCATCCTGATATCCCTAGTATTTTCTTTTATTCTTATGTTCCACTCATTCTATGAGTTACTTTTAGAAGTTCTCGGGAAATTGTATTTTAGACTGTCTTCGTTAATGATATTATTTGCTTTTAATAGGGAACAATATATGAGTACACATTTTTGTACACACTATTACTGGTCTCTTCAATTGAACTCCTGGCACGTGTTAGAGAAGCATTTGTCCTGCATTTGATAGCAAGAAATAATCCAATACTTTATATGGGTTGATCAGGTATTTGATGGATATGGTGGAAAGCATGCTGCTGATTTTGCTTGTCATCATTTACCAAAGTTTATTGTTGAGGATGAAAGCTTCTTGAATGATATTGAAAAGATTGTTGCATCAGCATTTTGGCAGACAGACAATGCTTTTGCTGAAGCTTTTTTGCTTGATGCTGACCTTGCATCTGGTACCACTGCTCGGGCTGCTCTTGTCATCGAAGGTTAGGGTGTTGATATTTTTACCATTTTTGGTGCACATTATCGTTTTTCAAACATTGCTAACAATATTATTTTATTTCATTTCCTTTGAGCTAGTTGTTATTTGATTGGACAGGAGATGAGCAGCATAATGCATAGTTTCTGAATGTTTTAAAATAAATTTGCTCGAACCATATTGCTCTTTCAGTCTGGAAAAGCAATAGCTAACTATTTCATGTTCACTTTATGTTTGTGAAGCTTGATTTTAAAAAAGAAAAGGAGAGTCCATCTTGGAAGTTATTTTGCACATGTAACCATATTAGTCCCTGATATGGAATCAGTCAATTTTATTATGAAGGCAGAGTTAATGAACTTGTTAGCTTTTTATGGGTTCAGTCTTTGTTATTTGAAGTATTAAATATGTCAACTAAATTTTCTAATATTCTCCTTATCTCGATTGTGAATCCAGTTTGAGTGCTTATGTTATGTACTTTTAATTAGATATAATTGTTCTAAACGCTACTTCTATGACTAGTTTGAGTTGTTATATTATATATGTAATTTTTTCTTTATTTGAGTGGTTGCTGTGGAAGAGCCCTAATAATTATATATATATTTTTTAATTCCTCAATTTGAGACGAATTTTTTTCTTATATTCCATCACAATTTGTGACGGATGACATAAAATCCGTTGCAAATTTTGTTTGCAATGAGGGTTTTGGCGACGGATTTTATTTCTATCGCAGACCTTTTTTGTAACGGATTTTGTCCGTCTCTAAACAAGTTTTTGTTTTAGTAGTGTCCTATATCACCTCTTATATATTTTTTTTTTCAGGTTTTCACGTGATCTTCTATCAGTGTAGTCTTTTTTGTTAAATATGCATACTCATTCAACTTCAAGTCACTTGATATCTATAACTGATTTTTTCACTTTGGCTGCTGGTGATAGTATATTCTGGTTGTTGTGGTTTTAATACAGAAAGCTGAAGATGTTCTGCAAACACAGATGTGTTTTTGCTGGACTGTTCAATTGTTTGTACGCTTTATGTTGTTATCCTAACTAGAAATGTTGTATCTTGGTTGAAAACTCTTTTACTTGTCTGGTGCATACAAATTTTTTTTTGCCCACCTTATGCAATCAAAACATTAGTTATTCACACTGCCAAGTTTATTGACAGAGCTCTTCATGTCATAATGATTGGGCTAGTCGTTATGAAATTTGGCCTATAGTTACAGCTTACAAGGCCAAGTTAATTATTTTCATTTGAATGGTTTTTTTTATTGTTCTACACTCCCAACAAAGTTCCAATAACAAAAAGTTAATGCATCCTCAATGGGCCTGTCTTGGGAATTCATTATATGCCAACTTTGTGCAATATTTTGAAATATATTCCTTTCGGTCCTAAATATAAAAACTAACTAATAATTCACATAGATTATAAAAGTTAGCTAAATTAGTTATTTATTAAAAAAAAAATGTTGTCTTTCCTCAAACACTCTAACTTTTAGTCATTTATGTTGGCAAAAGTGTTATCAAAACCCCTAAAGGTCCTATAGGGGTAGTTTATTTTCCCTTATAAAAAAAGTTAGTTATTTATTTTTAAAAAGTTGTCAAACACTTTTTTTAGTCATTTATGTTGGAGGAAGTTGTAAGAAAAAAGGACAATTTTGTTATGAATTTTGTTATGAACGTTTTTTTTTCGGTGTAATGTCATCCTTGGAGGTGTCAAAAGTGGTGTAATGTTGTCCTAACCGTTAATAGGTGTTAATTTTGACCAGTAATACCATGTTTGACCGGCTTATGCGCATGTGGCTTGCTGTGCTGGAAAATATGACTTGCTAACTAATTATAATGTGCCATTTCACTTAATTTAAAATTCTAGTTGGCACTCATTTAATAAACTATAAAAACAAATAAAAATAAAATACAAAATACCCAAAACACCCCCGCAATTGTTCCCTATTTTCTTCATCCTATAACATGTGGATTGATTGTGTTCAATGGGTCAGAGCTCCTTACTGTAGAACTTGTTGTACTCCAAGGTATCACCGTTATCCTTCTTCACTTCCACCATTGCCAATGACGGCGTCACGGCATATATGTCCGCCGCAATTGCTAGCCTCCCCTTCTGTCCAACCTCTTGCCTCTACAGCCTCAACTTGGTGTTGGTCTTCTTCGTGTTGAATCTCTCCGCCTTGGCCACCTCCTCGAGCCTTGATATCACGCTGCTCGTCGGCCTCGTCATCGTGAACCTCATCTCCTCTTTATCTTCCCTCTTCTTCTTGAAGAGCGGCAACAAGTAAAAACTTTCTAATAGTGATATCAAATGGAACTTGTTCATTGTCACTGACGGATTTTGCTTTGATAATTTCTGAAAATTATCATTGCATTCCAATTCAAATTCCTTCCCTATTTTTGTCTTCGAGCTCTTTTGAATCGATTTCTTGTAGAACAATGAGTTTATTATCTTTGTAATCATAATTCGAGTGTTACAGTTCGGGTCAAGGAGCTTTGTTATGAGTCTTTGAGCTTTCAATGAAAACCACGGCGGCATTTGAAGTTGACTTTGTAAATCTTTTTGTACATAGAAACCAAATGGTTGTCCTGAAATGGTAAGAATCCGGCGAGAAGGACATTTAAGATAATACCAAGACCAAATATCCGACTTAGCACTATCATAGCCTTTTCTATTAATTATCTTTGGTGACACGTACGCCGGAGTACCACAGGTAGTATGCAACAAACCAGTGGAGAAATGTAGCGCCCGCCCTTATTACGCCTTTATTTATCCAGAGTTATGGTGCACGGGCATCGAAATAGTTTGGATGACTTAATTGCGGAATAAAACTTTCTTAAAATAACTTAGTTGAAAACATGAGGATAAATTTTTTCGTGATTCGAATCTATCCCATAGTGGGATATTAATGCATTAATCCAAAATAGATAAATGATAAACGATAAAATATAGTCTATCTATTCATATTTTTCCAAAAAGTTTCTTCTGTTATAGCCTTTACAATTGCATCTTTCCTTTTGATCCCAATCCACTACCTATCTCTTTCATGCGATCTGGAGTTTAAATGAATGAACCCAGGGGAACAGTTAATCTCATATGCAAGTATGAATTATAAATGACAACATAATACAGTTTAGGCACAAAATAATTTACAGTAAACAAGTCGCATCGAAACCTCAGTTATCGGCCAAGGATTACAGCCCTTTAGGACACGCAGCCCCAACCTATAGCTGGGAAACAAACATGTAAATTATCTAGCAACCATGATTAGTCATACATGAATACATACACAAAAGCTAATAGGATAACAGTTACCCACCTCAAGCTTGAATCCTTGATTCGTCCGAAGGTGTTGGGATTAGTAGAGGTGTCAAGATATGTCTATAAACATTCATAATTGTCATTAGTCACTTCTTCATCGAAAAGTAACTAATTATGCGAATTATTTTTAGATGAATAAAAAGTGGTTATTAACCCCTAAAATTCCTTTAATAATAATACTCTTTTAATTTTTTACTTATTCCCTTTCCTCATAATAATAATAATAATAATAATAATAATAATAATAATAATAATTTATTATTATTAATTAATAATTATTATTATTATTATTATTATTATTATTATTTTTACTATTTATTATTATTTTTCTACAATTATTTTAAACTCTCACAGGTATCCTAACACTTTAAATTAGGAGTTTATAAATATCCATTATCATATAAATTATGCTTTAATGCATTTCATATAATGTTTCTCATGGTTTTCTCAAAGTATAATTCCAACTCATGCTTTTCCAAAATATCTATATATGTTCATGACAATATAGTCTTCTAGACAATTCCAAGTGCATCATATACACTTATAGACATACATACATACTTAACAATAACTTTTATACATACATACATACATATAAAAGATTAGCTACATATATACACATACATAACAGTAAGATTCTCTCTCTTTTTATATACAACATCATATATATGTCTATAGGGATCGGCGGCTTTGTTTTGATCAATATGTGATTATATATTGTTGTGATATATATATATATATATACATATATATATGGTTCACCAGAACTCTAGGTTTACTCCTTCCAGCCACCACGCAACACACACACACACACACTTTATATCTTAGTACCTATCAGCAAAATAACTTCCATATTTATATATATGTATGCAGCAACATTTATCTGTATATATATATTTAATAGCACACAGTGAGCGCGCAGTTCTTTCTTTCTTTTTTCCAGTGATATATATATATATATATATATCTACATAACTGACGATAAGCTTCTTAAGGTTTTGGTTCCATATATATACTTCTTAAGACAACTAGGCTATCTTTTATAGTTCATGATAAGAAAAGAATAAGGCAACTAGCAACACAGTGAGCTCTTGGTTTCAAATTCTCTCAGTCATCATGCAACCATATATGTATAACCCATAAACCTTGCGTCTAAAACCCCACGGAAAACATACTTTATAGTGAGATATATATAATGTGTGCAGTTAAGACAAGGTCAAAGACTTACTTTGTTTGTTTGCACGCTCGGACACCAATTCTCACGGATACACAACCTATGCTTTTCTGAATCCAAAGCAAAGCAAGATGAATGAGAATGATCACAGTTCGACTCTCTCTTTCTTTCCTTCCACGTTCTTGGCTTTCTCTCTCTGTCGCGTTCTAACTTTTTGTTTTGCTATCTTCTATCTCTCACTCTCAGTCTTTACGTCTGTCTCCTACTCTCATATCTGAAGGAGATTGATGAGGATTGAATGAGAATGAAGAACTCTCCTCTATATTTTTCCTCTTGCTCTCACAAAACTCTCGGTCTCTCCCTCTCTGTGTGTTTCTATTTCTTTCTCTGTTTCTTTTTTTTTTTCTTGTTGCTGCAAGAAGGCAGAATGTTTTGTAATGAGAGGGAGTGCGCTGGCTCGAGATACAGGTAGACATGCAAGGCTCGAGAAGCATGGCCTTCCACTGTTGCATGTGATCTCTCTCTCTCTCTTTTTTTCCCCTGCACTCACCCTGAGAGAGTATGCGTGCTTGCTGTCAATTCTCTCTCTTTGTTGTTCTGATCTGCGTCTGGGTTGAAAATCATCTAATGGGTTGGAATTATTTTTCTGTGATCTCTTCGATGTCATGAGATGGGCTAAAAAGTTGAAAGTGAAATGGACTTGGTGTATGAGCTTGTGTTACATGGGCTTGGGTTGAATATTTGCTGACATTTTCCTCCACCGTTGCTTCATGTTTTCAGCTTGATAGGCATTTAGAGAAGCTATATATAGGCTTTGGTTGAATATTTGCTGACATTTTCCTCTACTGTTGCTTCGTGTTTTCAGCTTGATGGGCATTTAGAGAAGTTATATATATATATTGCTATCCTATTTAATTATCTCGTATTGGGCTGGAGGGAGAAGAATGAAAAAATGATATGGGCTTTGTGAGAATGCATTAGTTTGGGTTGAGATATGAATATATGGAACATATAAGCCTAATGTAATGGCCCTTAAAAATTGCATAAATGCCTTTTTAAGCCATCAAACATAAATTCCAAAATTTTATCTCTTGCAATTATTTCCTTGATTTTATTTTTAGATATTACAAGGAAATTAATTCTTATTTCTCCAAATAATTAATTTTAATCATTTAGCCAATTTTCACAATTTAATTCTCATATAATATTCAAATTTTCAAATCCAAAATTTGGGATGTTACAAGAAAGTGTTGAAACCAAAATCTATGGACTTCAAGGTTTCCATACTCATTGAGGAGCAGATTCTTTAGCAATGGTAGACGCCGCGCGTAAATTGTTCCTTCGGGGTGTTTTAGGTATATCTTTTTTTATAATTTATTAAATGAGTGCCAACTAGAATTTAAAGTTAAGTGAGGTGGCACATTATGATTGGTTAGAAAGTCATATTTTCCAACACAACAAGCCACATTTGCATAATTCAGTCAAAAATAGGATTTAACGGTCAAAATTAACACTTGCTAACAGTTATGGCAACATTGCACCACTTTTGGCACTTTTGGAGCGACATTGCACCAAAAAAATAATCTTGGGGCAAAATTGCTCTTTCCTGACAATTTCTTGGAAAAATGGATCTTAACCCGAGAAAAAATAATAAATATAGGAGCCAATGAAGATGAAGGTATTACATCTAAAACTAAAATAACAATATTTCAACTAGCTTTTGCATTTAGGTTAGAGGTAGTAGTAAATTACATGAACCTATAATTTTACTACAATATAAAATCTGTAGTTCTTGATTTATAGGAAGTTAGTTTAGAACTAGTTTATCTATAGGTTCAAAATCTTTGCAGGATGCCCTTGTGTCTATATGAAACCTACTGCCAAGGGCAAGATGGTCATTTCTCTTGCCTGACTTTTACAACTTCTTAAGTTGAGTTCCCAACCCCATGGGCCTAGGGGAATTCATCCCATGCCAACTTATTACAATATTCTTTATGCCTAATCTAGATGCATTTAGAACTACCGATTAATTTTTTAAAATACGCATCAAATGTCACATTATACAAATCAGTAACATTGAAGTAAGAACAATATACGTCAAATCAAACTCATTTTTTCACCAACAAACAACATTTGGGAGATTGTCTGAAACATGAAAACCACATCTTAGAAAAATCCGACAAATCAAATTCGTTCATACAACCAAATCAAGCAATGAGCACAATGATAGACACACATATTGCAAAACAGCACCAAACTCGTACAACTTGAAACATTAGAATACTTGTTGAAGTTGCGACCATGTACCAAAGCTTTTTCCAAACTTCCATCAATCAAAGAACCTAAGCACCAAAGCTTTTGAGCCTAAGCACCAAAGCCTTTGAGATGCAAGCGAGTCTTGAAAAGTTGAAAAAACTACCTATTGCTTTGAAAAACAAGCATGAAACATGTGAGTTCACTCCAACTCAATCATCACAAAAACATTAATAATTTAATACGTTTTAAATGTTTGAAACTAGCAGTTTTGTATTAATACATGAACGGGCCTTAACAAGCATACTAACTTGCATCATGCATTTAATTTAGGATGGAACTAATAGAAAAATGAAACCATTACAACATTGATGAATGTGTGTAGAAATAAAAGTTATTATGAGAGAGAACTTTAAATTTAAATAGACAAAAAAACTTTATAACCAACCTAGAGTAGTACCATATTCCCATTTGGTGGAATCTTTGAAGCCTTATGGCCACAATGACATATATTCGATCAACAATGTGATCAAAGAATTGAAAGTAAGTGTGCCTCCATGCTTTGGTCAAGAACAAAGAACCACAAACTACCCGAGAATCCCACAACAAAGCCAACTCCCATACCAAGATACAAAGACTTCAAAAAAGCATCATCATCATCATTTCCTTCAACGTTCTCTTTATTGTCTGGTTTTTCTAGTAGTGTGCAGTTCTTTTGAAGAGGAGTTCCACAAAGCTTAGAATTCCCAGTGTAACTCCATGCATCAAAGCTCTGAAGCCGAGTCCCTAGTGGAATTTGTCCACTAAAATTGTTGTGTGAGAGGTTTAGAACACTTAAGAAAGAGAGGTCACACATGCTCTGAGGGATATTCCCATGAAGATGGTTATAAGAGAAATCAAGAGATTCTAGATCTTTCAACTTTGCTATCTGCTCTGGTATCTCTCCTATCAAAAAATTATTGGACAAGTTCAAGGATTGTAACATGGTGAGCTTGAACAATTGTATTGGAATTTCTCCTGATAACTTGTTGGCTGATAGATCAATGCTTCGCACAAATCTTAGATATTTTTGATACTCTAATTGTTGACCCTTTGTGTGCAAATCAATTTTCATGTATTCACGTAAAACCTTATGTTTCCATTGAAAATAATAGAATACATCTAAGAATAAGTAACTTTCATGAAGTACTGAAGAAAAACTTGTTATGTTGGATAGACAATGAGGGATTGATCCCGAAAATTTGTTATTGGCAAGGTCCAATACAATCAATTTAGAGAGAGTACATAGCTGTGGTGGAATGTTGCCTGCAAATTGATTGGATCTCAGTTTCACAACTGACACACTTTGGGGCATCCATGTTTGTATACTTCCAGAAAAGTTGTTTCCTTCTAAGTTGATCAACACCAAAGAAGCGCACTTATGGAAAGTCCAAGGTATATGACCTGAAAAGCCATTATTTTGTAGATCTAGCACCGTTAGACCTAGTGATGATGAACCCATACTTAATGGGAGTTGGCCCACTAGCTGATTATTGCCTAAGAATATGTCTCTCAAATCTGTCCAATTGCTCAAACAATCTGGGAGTTCTTGGGTCAGATAATTATTTGATAGGTCCAAATACTTCAATGCATACCAATTAGTCTCACTACGACGACAAAACAATGAAGATAAAGGTCCCGAGAATGAGTTGTTAGATAAATCCACAACATTGAGCGTATCTGATACTCGAGGAAGCTGTCCTTTGAATTTGTTGGATGATAAATATTTCCAAATAGAAAACTTGATCTTTCAGACTCATTTTGCCCAAAGGTTCTTGTGATTGTACCACTCAAGTCATTAAAGCTAATATCTAAACACCCTAAAGATGATGAGTTCATGAGATTAGAAGGAAAAGAGCCAAGAAACGAGTTATGAGATAGATCAATTTGAGCTAAACTATCAAGCTGACCAATCCAATCAGGTATTGATTCTTTGAGTTTGTTGTTAGATAGATCTAACAAGTTAAGATTTCGGAAGTCTGAAAAATCTGGAAGTTTACCTCCCAAATTGCATTGACTGAGACGAATAGAGGAAAGGTGTTTGCTAAGATTAAAGAACCAATTAGGTAATCCATATGTAAAATCATTTACACCGAGATCAAGATATGAAAGTGAGCTAAAATTGGCATAATCAAGAGACAGAACAGAGCCGGTCAAATTACATTCATTTAAAAGTAAGTTCTCCAAAGGTAGAGAAGACAATAATTGAACCCAATTCGTTGCACTAGGAAGATGAATGCCACTGAGATCTAGACAAGTCAGGGAAGGAAGTCGAGAAAGCAAATAATGAAGATTATCAATGCGAAGATGAATATTGTATGGTAAATATAGTTTCGAAAGATTGGAAGAATTTGGTAGCAAATGAGTATGAGTTGCAACGGAATTATTGATAGGCGGCATGCTTATGCGGTCAAAGTCATTGTAGCCCAAATACAATCCTTCAAGAAAGTCAAGTGAAAGTAAAGAAGACAAGTTGATTTCACCTCTCAAGACTTCTGAATCATTGTCGTTGTCGGTTGACAGATCAAGATCATGGACTCTGTTGTCATGATAACACAAAACTCCTTCCCATAGACAACAATCTTGAAGAGAAGACCAAGAAGAGAGGCGGTTGGAAGGATCAACGACGCCTTTTTTGAACATTAATAGTAAACTTCGATCTCTCTCATGGCAGCAAGTGATTGCGCTCAATCTCACTGAACATAGCAACATCCACAATATAAGACACATTTGTGATATCAAACACAAAGAAGCATCATCTTTGTTCGACCAAAACGGTATTTCTTCAAGTGAAGGCTTCATTGTATATTGATCTTTGTATATATGAGGGTAGCATTACTTATATTTCTATAAATTGTATCTTTGTTTTAAGGGGTGAAGTTGATGTTTGGCAATTTGCAAAGACATGGACGGCATAATGCCAAAAAATAATCATAGAGAGATAATAACTAACTTTGTCTTAAGAGACTATTATCATTAATTGTTGATCAAAGTTCCCATATTGCTTTTGAGTTACTTTTTCAAAAGAAATTGCTATGAAATGGGTAAATAGTTAATGCCCCGCCTATAGTCTATGACAAATTTTAAGCAATGAAATATTTTGCCACCTCAATAATACTCCATCTGATCCTATATGTGTGTGTGTGTAATAAAGCGTTTGAGCGGACACGTGCATGGTTTTATTTTTAAGATTCAAGTATTAAAATTAGGGAAAAATCAAAATAAATACCATTTGAACTTAGAAAACTCCAAAAAGTCGGTTAAAATATGGAAATGAATAGGTCTCAAGGGATTTACTAAAATTCCCTTCAAGTTTGCTTTTGCTTTTGCTTTCTTTTTTTTTTTTTTTAAAAAAGAAAGAACCCTTGGTGGCTGCTGGAGCTCCGATGACAACCTAAGTAATATATGAGATTCACTAGTTTAATATATGGATTAATTACTTGAGCTCTGTAAATCCTATCCAACATTGTTAACAAGTTGAATAAATTAAAGGTAATAACAATTTAAGTATAACGATTGATAAATTGCACTCCTGAGGTTATTAATGGCTACATTCAAGTTATCATTGTCAAATACTAAAGTTTTTATTGTCTTTATTCAACTTGTTAATAATGTTTGATAAGACTTAAGGAGCTCAAATAGTCAATCTATATACTTGAGTTGTCACCAAACTCGGCGCGGTGAGGGTTTGTCTTTATTTTTTTTTTTTTAAATAAAAGAAATAAATAATAACTTGAGGGGATTTTTATAAAAGCAAAACATTTCAAAATCACATATTAGTCCCTTGAGACCTATTTATTATTTTCATGTGTTAACATACTTTTTAGAGTTTTTCAAGTATAAATAGTATTTATTTAAATTTTTCTTTAAAATTAATGAAATTTTAACCAATTATCTTTTTTTTTAATTTTTGACTGTACTGATCATCCATTTACTCTCTTTTTCCCAGACACACACTCACATTCACACATCTTTTTTTAAAGAAAAGGGAAAAAATATTTTTTTTACACATTCATCACGTTTAATTCAACATATAAGAAATACAAGAAATATTTGGATAACTTTGATCTCAAGCTGTCATCTATCCATTTCTAGTCGTTTTCTTTTGTTTTCTCTATAAAAGTGTCTTCCCACATTTTTTCCAAGTCTTCCGACCAACGTCTTTGTCCAAAATCCAAAAGGATCGTTTCTGCCTATTTAAAAAAAGAGAAGATATAAGAAAAAGTGAAGTAAATAACGCGGCGAGGACATGAATTGTTGGTAGTGGATCAGTAGTTGATGACTTAGCTTGCTTTTACACTATAGAGATAGTAAAATAATTTAACTAAGTAATTACCTTTGTCTCAAGACTCTCAAAGTGTTCCCATTGCTTTTGAATTACTTTTTCTCTTGAAATTGCTATGAAATGGGTACATATGATTAATTAATGCCCCTCCTATAGTCTATGACACATTTTTACTTCATATATTAATTGAAGCTTCTCTTCTTGAAGTAGAATTTGGTAGCAAATGACTATGAGTTGTAATTTTCTCAAAATACACGACATTATTATTTTATTTCTTTTCTTGACCATTTCACAAATAGTCTTGCGACCTTGTTTCCCGCGTCTTTGCCCCAAATCCGACCTTGTTTCACGCCGAGGAATGAAGTCCTTGTTAGTGGATTAATTAATAGTTTTTATTTTATTTTGTAAAAGGTAGATTAATTAATAGTTGATGACTTGCGTTTTTAATAACATATTTTATTGATGACTTGCTTTTGTAATAAATTATTACAAAGACGTCGACCACATAAGCATATAGATGTTGTAAAATAATTGAATTAATATAGTCCTAAGTCCTAACAACCGTTTTTGGGAGGCAATTCCTAACAAACTTTTTTTTTTTTTTTTTGGAATTCATACTTTTCAATTTTATTATTATATCAAAGTGGATTAATTAATAGTTGATGACTTGTCGTTTGTAATAAGATATGGGATAAGCGTCTTATTTGCCTCGAGAAGTTTTATTTCGAAGCACTTTCAAAGATCCAAAAAGTTTTTTTTTTGAGCAAAATTGTTTTGGGAGTTTAAAAACGTAGCAATCTTGCTCTTCCTTTAATCTTGACCGTTAAATTGTTGCTCCAATTTGTAAATTTCTAAGGCAAAATTGCTCCTAAAAAAAATTTCCAAGGCAAAATTGCTCCTACAAAAAACTTCTTGCGCAAAATTGCTCCATTTTATTAAATTCTAGGGAAATTTTGGTCCAACAAAAAACTTTCGGGTGGCCAATGCTCCTGAATAAAAACCTCGAAGCAAATAAGACCCTTATCCCATAAAATATTACAAAGACGTTGACCACAAAATGCCGACACGCATAAGCATACTGATGTGGTAAAATAATTGAATTAATATAATTAATTAATGCCCCTCCTATATATAGTCCTAACTCCTAAGTCCTAACAACCGTTTTTGGGAGCCATTCCTAACAAACCTTTTGTGGGAATTCATACTTTTCAATTTCTTTTCGTTAGATTTAGGGAGCTTGGCAATTAAACTCTTCATTAATTACATGGTCATGTTAATACACAATTTCCTTTTTGCTCATTTAAATATTAATCTCTTAACTATAGACGTTGAAATGATTATTTCCATTGAATTTTAATTATTTCATTAAATTGAAATTTTTATTTTGTTAATATTAAAGAATATTTTTACTTTTAGAATAAAAATCATTTAAATTTTAAAAATTCACATTAAATAAATAATTGATACCTATCTTGTTTTGTTTCTGTAGTTCTCAAAATTGCCTTTGATGTTTTTTTATTTGATTAATAGTATCCTCAAGCCACTTTTAATATGAGATTAATCCCTTTGAAGACTTAAAAAGCAAAAGATTTTTACTTTTCCCAACAAGTGAACTTTCTAGAATTGGAACTTGTGTTCTCTTTCTTATAAAGGTAAGATAGTTTATCACCTCAATTAACAATTTATTGGTAAATTACCTTTAATCTTAGCATTTTCATGCTTTATTGCATATATATTTTTAATTTTTTCTCAATGCATGATAATGCGATACCCTGGACAAGGTACTTAGCATTGGACCCATTATTCATCAGGTCAGTTTAAGGGTAACTATTCCAACCCTATCAAATAATTAAAATAATTTACTTTAGTTTAATTATGAAAATAATACTAATATTTAAGTAAAAATGCATTATTTTACAAGTAAATAGAATATTTATCTATAATAAACACATAATCCAACAACCACAAATAATTATTATTTTCTAACATTCAAAATGACGTCATCTCAAGCCAAGAAAAATACAACCTGATGAGGCCATTCAAAATTTTTAGAACTCAACCTTAAATTTAAAGACTCACCCTTGTCACATCCTACTAATCATGAACATCATAATCACAATAGCATATATAATTCAAATCAAAATAATATCTTTGGAACTCGTTTTCATTAAGAAACAACACTTGGGAGATTGATAGTTAAAAAGGGTGTTTATTTTACTCCACGATCAATTATAAACAAACACAAAAACTCTTTAATTTTAACCTTTATGTGATAAAACTCTTCTTACATATTTATCTTGTACAATATAAAATCATTTAAAATAAGCTAATCCTAACACATAAAACCACATCTTAGAAAAATTTGACACACCGAATCCGTCTCCATCTATACATGTAGTAAGCCCAATGACAGACATGCAGATTACAAGACATTCCCTATTTTTGAAACTTCTAAAGCACAATTGCACCCCTCAAAAACTTTCTGGAGTCCAATGCCTATCCGTAAAAACCTTCAGGGCATTTTAGCCCTTTAACCAAATTAATTTGAACCCTTTGATCTTTTTTATATGTATAGTTATCTTCCTATAGGAGGTAATCCTTTATACTAAATGTGGGCACATGTCTCAAAGAATTTGAACCTTCATTGATTATATTGTGAGCTGTTAGGTTCAACAACGCTTGCAATTGAACCCTTTGATTTTTTTAAGATTAAAGAATATTTGTTCCTTTTAGAACCTAAACCATCTGTTATCAAAACAGAAGAATCTGAACCATTTTAAATTTAAAATCCCTTTCTCCTTAAATAAATAATTAATATCCATCTTGTTTAGTTTATTGTTTTTTCCAAATTACATTATGTTCTGGTGTAGAACACAGATGTCCAGCCAAGGGCTGGTGCTTTGATAGTGGATCGTTGGACTCGGCCTGAGTATCTATGGGGTAGATAGTCAGGGGAGCGTGGGATCACTGTGCACGATATAGAGGGGTGGTGTGTGTGCACGGTGTGTGTATGTACATAGGGTGAGTTAGAACGTGTGCACCTTAATGGTGGACCTCTGTATTTATAGAGGCTGTGGTGGCGGATATCCCGGCTGCTCCTGATACCTGGGGCGAGTATCTCGGGATTATATCACATGGGTTGGATCCGGGGGTTGGATCCGGATCTTCCTATAATCATGGTACATGCGGATATATCGGATTAGTTATGCTATCGACTCCTTCCGGATTGCTCGGTACATGTCAGTCCCGGCTATGCCCTTAATTGGGCCATCACTCCGACTTGGGCTTTGGGCTGGTCCGTAACAGTTGCCCCCTAGCTCGGTAGGTCGGGTGTTCCGAGGTGTCGAGATGTAATTTTCCCCCAGTCGGCTTTGATGGCCGGACCCGGTTACCCGTATGAGAATCCGGAGTGAACACTCTATGGTCTGAGCAGCCTCTTTTCGGGCTCGCGTGCTAGGGTGGTACATTATCGGGACTGAGGACTTATCGGCTGTCCGGACTAGTTACTGACGGCTTCGGTCTACCTCAAGGTGAAGGACCTTTTACCTTCGCCATCATTGCCCCTGACACCTGGCTATTCCGCATTGGTGAGAGCCTACAATTGCTACGTCATTCCACGCACCGATCTTCGTGCGCAATTAATGCTCCCCGTACGCGCGATTTGCCATCTTCTGGATCAGGGTGAAAAGACGACTCTGACCCTAACGCTTCGGCAATCCACGAGTAAAAAGTATTCATACTTCCCTCCATTTCCTTCATTTTACCACTTCTTCAACTCTGGTTTTTCCGCTCTCCTTCATTTTCTCCACTTTCTGCAATCGCGTTTCCAGAACTTTGTCTGCTCTGTTATCCTGCTCTACTTCAGGTATATTCTTAGCTTTTACTGATCCTAGCATTTGTATTTTGTTTTTAGGTAAATGGCCTCAGCCTCCTCTCCGTCTTGTGCCCAGTCTAAAGCAGCAGAGTCGGACTCTTCTAGTCCTCCCGAGGCGCTGTGTAGGCGATATATTGGGTGTCTCACGAGGTTTTGAAGATGCGATCATCGATGTCCACCGCTGCCGATATTGATCGACTTAAACTTCCCAAGATGGAAGGGTCTTTGTGTCGAGTCCTACGGACGATGGCGAGCCTATAAGCTCTACTCGGGTGGTGGGACGCACCAATTTTTTCTTCTTCTACCAATAGTGTCTAACTCGGGTTAAGGTTCACTTTCCCTTTACCGAGTTTCAAATTTGCCACGACGGCTTTGCGCTGGCGCGTCTCAACTCCATCCGAACGGATGGGCCTATTTGGTGGCCTTCAAGCGTACGTGCTCCTCTTTTCCTGTTCCCATTCCTTGTACTACCTCTTTATTTCTTTACTATTTTTGCCCTTTTACATCCCGGTCATCCAAAGAGAGTGAGAAACTCAAGGGGTTGGTTTCCTTTCATCCTAACCTGGATAGGAAATTGATGACCGCATTTTACAACTCCTTTAAGCATTTTAAAACGGCTTTCTTTAAAGTCGAAGCGATGCTTGGACAGCAGCCCTGGTTTTTGAAAGGGGCTGAGGGAGAGGGTGTGGAATGGAAGTTTCCTCTTTACTGGAATGACTCCCATTACAATGTGAATTCCTCGTCGTATCAACTCCAGACCGAGGATCTCCCGCCTGAAGACGCCCTCTCCATACCTCGGTTGACCGCATTTGTGAATAAATATGGGGTCCAAAGTGCCACCTTTTTTTATTACCGGGGTCGAGTCAAAGCCGAAGCCCTCTAATTGTATGGTTCCATGTTTGCTACTGATTCTGTAACTTGCTTTATCTCTGAGTTGGTATTTCGGTATGTATCTTACACCTTCTTTTTAACTCCGTCCTGCAGCTCAAGACATGGCGAGAACTTCCCGGATACATCGCGTGTGAATCGCGGTGGCTAGGATCGGCAACTCGGAAATGCGCCGCCTCGGATGCCGCGGCGGAGAAAGCAAAAACTGTGCCGGGGTCATCGAGAACTAAGAAAACCAAAACCTCGGATACTTCAGGCTCTGTTCATTCGACATCTACTCTGGCCGTGCCGCCTCCTGTGCAAGTTGTGCCCGAATCCCCTGCCCCCACTGGGTCCTCCCCGGCGTCAGCCGTGGTAAACTCACGGGGCAAAGGGGCTGCTGCATACGCTTCCCGGTAGTAGTCGTTGAATCTGGCTTTGCCGAAATAGCTGCCGCTCCTCCGCTCCGGACCTCGGCTGGTCCCTCCATTAATCCTCTAATTCCCCGGGGGCTTGCGTGGGAAAGAGGGGTGACAGAAGAGCTCAGCGTCGCTTTCCTTCCACCCGGCCGATTCATGAATGGCGTTCCTTTGTCTGCCGTGGACAACAATACAATCCAAGAGGCTCAAAGGTATCTCTGCAAGTCCCTCGGCCTTCACCAAGCGCTAGTTCTCCTAAAAGAGAAGTACGTAGTGGCCGAGGTCGAGAACCGTCGTCTGAAGCTTGCTCAAGAAGAGGCCTCGGCCAAGGTCAAGGCCGCGGAGCATGAGGCTGCTGCTGCCAGGGCTCTGGCCGGACAGGTAAAGGCCCTGGAAGAGGATTTGGCTTTGGCCAAAGCTTCCGCTGGGAAAGCGACCGAGGAGCTGCTGATCTCTAAGGACGATTGGACCAAATGACCTCAGAATGCCACCGCCTTCCGAGGGCTCTGGGTGAAAGCCTGGATACGGTGAAGACTGTCCAACAGTGGCACAACGATCTGGCCACCGAATTGGTCTCCACCAAAGAGGCTCTTGCTGCGGAGCGACAGGCCCATCTGGACTCCCTCGAATCGCTCCATGAGACAGCCGAGGAGTGCTTTAACTAAGTGCAGAATTTGGCCCAAGTAAATTGAAGCCTTCATGCATATCCATTGAGGCTTATTCTTCAAGGTCTTCAATCTGAATTAAGTGTATCATTTTGGCCTCTTCTTCCTTTATACTTGGGCTTGTCTCAAGTAAGGTGGTCACCAGGAGATTTAGGGCCTCTTTAGCCTTTTTAGCTTTTGCTCTTGTCATTGGGCCTCCAAGACCTTGAATGTCCTCCAAGTTTGTTGCCTTGGTCATGCCACCTCCTATGTCCTCATCAAAAACAGCTCGGAAGAGCTAACAAATTGTTTTAGTGAAAACATAACAGGAAAATGAAAAGAATAAATTGGAGAAATAACATGGAAACGCTAAAATCAAGATTGGACCAAACTGCAGGCGATCCCGGATCTAAGGGTAATAGATCTTTAGCATATCGGCGTTCCAGGTTCTCTTGACCGGCTTCCGTGCCAAGGTTTCGAGTATGTAGGCTCCGTCGTCCAATCTCTCTTTGACCCGGTAGGGGCCTTCCCAATTTGCGGCCAGCTTGCCATCACGAGCATTTTTATTGCTGATGTCAGCACGTCGGAGTACTAGGTTACCTCAGTTGAAAGATCGGGGTCGGACCTCTTTAGTCTGTCCAAAATGATCTTGTTGGCGGACTCGGCCTGGCCATTGGATTGGGGATGCTCTACCGAGGCGAAGCGCTGCTTAATGTCCAAGTGAGACATCAGGTTCTGGAATCGGTGGTCCATGAACTGCGTCCCATTATCTGTTACGACTTCAGCTGGTATCCCGAAGCAAGCGACGATGTTGTGACGAAAAAACCTCATCACCCGGGCCGATGTGATTGCCGACAAAGGCTCAGCTTCGATCCACTTAGTAAAATAGTCTACTACGACGATGAGCCACCTGAGTTGTCCGGGCGCCGGTTTGAACTGTCCGAGAATATCCATTCCCCACTTGTAGAAGGGCCACGGGGCCGAGATGCCTTTCAACTCTGTTGGCGGGGGCCAAATGATCTTGGCATGCTTCTGACAACTGTCGCATCTCCTGACGGCTTCTCTGGCGTCTTCTGCCATGGTCGGCCAGTAGTAGCCGGCGCAAAGAGCTTTCCTGGCGAGTGCTTTGCCCCCATGTGATGGCCGTTGATTCCTTCATGTATTTCGGCCAACACGTATTTGGCTTCTGTTCCATCCAAACATCGGATCATTAGAGAGTGTAGGCCCTTACGGTACAGTTGATTGTCGACCATAGTGTAGATAGCGGCCTTGCGTATCAACTTCTTTGCCTCGGTCGGATTGGTTGGAATAATACCCCTTTCCAGATAATCATTCAATCGGCTTCCTCCAATCTGTCGCGGCCGAGATTGCCATGACACAACTCGGCTCGGACAAGTTCTACTGGATCACTGTTCTATGATTGTTGGCACCTTTCATGCTTGCCAGTTTCGATAGGATATCCGCTCTAGCGTTTTCTTCTCTTGGGATATGTACGACGACCACCTCCTGGAACTCGGCCATGATTTAATGGCTTTGTTGAGATACTTGGCCAAAAGGGGGCCTTTCGTCTGGTAGGTACCCTCAATCTATGCGGCTACGATTTGGGAGTCGGTGAAAACCTTGACCCGCTGAGCTCCATTCTCCTTGGCTTGTATCAGTCCAGCAATGAGAGCTTCGTACTCGGCCTGGTTGTTTGAAGTCGGGAACTTGGTGGAGGGAGTGTTCCCCGCTACACCCTCCGGGCTCTCGACTATGATCCCGCTGCCCTTCGCGTTGGATGAGCCATCGACGTATACCTTCCATATATCGTCGGTTGCCCCCGACGGGGTGAGCTCCATAACGAAGTCCGCCAGTGCTTGTGATTTGATTGCATGCCGGGCTTCGAAAGCGATGTCAAACTCGGATAATTCAATTGCCCAGCTAGTCATTCTCCCGGCAAGGTATGGCTTGTGTAATACCTGGCGGATTGGTTGACTAGTTCGGACGACTATATGATGTCCCTGGAAGTACGGTCGCAGTCTTCTTGCGGTCGTTAGTAAGGCGAACGCCATCTTTTCCAGCTTCTGATACCGACGTTCTGAGCTTTGCAGTGCCCTACTTATGAAGTAAATCGGTGCCTGCCCGGCCTCAGTGTCTCTTACCAAGGCAGAGCTTACGGCCTCTTCTCCCACGGACAAGTATAAAAATAATGTCTCGCCTGACTCCGTCTTTGTTAGGACCGGGGGTGTGGCCAGACATTGCTTGATCTTTTCCAACGTGGCTTCGCAGTCCGAGTTCCACCCTTCTTGGGTTTCCTTTTTCAACAGTTTGAAGAATGGCAGTGCCTTCTCCGCCGACTTCGGCAAGAATCTAGTTAGGGCGGCGAGTCGGCCCGTTAATTGTTGGACTTCTTTCTTTATCTTGGGGGCCTGCATATCTAGCACGGCCCTGCATTTGTCTGGATTGGCCTCGATTCCGCGGTGGGTCAACATGAACCCCAGGAATTTCCCGGCCGGAACCCTAAAAGCGCATTTGGCCGGGTTTAACCTTATCCGGTGCCTCCTCAATTTCTCAAATGTTTGCTCCAAGTCTATGATATGGTCTTCTAGCTTCTTGGATTTGACGATCATGTCGTCGATGTAGACTTCTATGTTCTGTCCGATCTGGTCTCCAAAAACTGTGTTTATCATCCACTGATAAGTGGCTCCGACATTTTTCAAGCCAAAGGGCATAACTTTGTAGCAGTAATTAGCCTTATCAATCATGAAGGATGTCTTCTCTTGGTCGTCGGGATGCATGGCTATTTGGTTGTAACTGGAGTAGGCGTCCATGAAGGACAACAGCTGGAAACCGGCTGAGTTGTCCACCAACTGATCGATATTGGGCATCGGATAGGAATCTTTTAAGCACGCTTTGTTTAAATTGGTGTAGTCCGTGCACACCCTCCATTTACCATTTGGCTTTAACACCATGACGACGTTAGAGAGCCAAATGGTGTATTGAATCTCTCGGATGAACCCGGCCTTCAACAGCTTGGCCACATGCTTCTTCAGTGCCTTCTGTCTGTCAGCCACTATGTTCCTCTTCTTCTGTGCAACCGGCGCTGACCCCGACCGAATGGCCAATCTATGGCAACAGAAACGTAGGTCGATCCCTGGTATCTCGAACGCCGCCCATGCGAATATATCCTGGTTCTGCTTCAAGAATTTCACCAACTGGGCTTTCAACTTGGTTTCCAAGTCTCTGCCGATTTTGGTGGTCTTCGATAGATCCCTTCCTAGGACCAAGTCGTCGAGTTCCCCTTCTGGCTCCGAGTGTGGGAACTCGGGCTTGTCCCTAAAGTCTAGCTCTACCATGTTCACTAGTCGCTGGGGCTTCCTACGCTTTGCGGCATCGGCCGAACTTTCCCCTTTACTAAGCCGAGGTGGAGATGAAGGTCCTCCGTTCCCATCTCGGAGAGTCTGAAAATAGCACTGCCGAGATTCCTTCTGATCGCCGGATACTACTACTACCTGATTCTTTTTGTTGAGCATCTTAAGCTTCTGATGCTTAGTCGATACCAACATGTCCCATTCATAGATGGTCGGTCTGCTCAGTATGACATTGTAGGAGGAAGGGAAGTCGGCTACTATGAACCTTACCTGCTCTGATTTAAATGCCTCCCTCGTTGCAAGTGTCAGTCTTAGGTCGATATAACCTTTGGGTATTGAGCGTTCTCCGTTAAACCCTATGAGGGTCGTTTTGCACGGCTTCAGATCTTCCGCGTCTAAGTGCATCCTTTTATAAGCGTCCCAGCTAATTATGTCGGCCGAGCTTCCTGCATCCACAAAAATCCTTTTAACTAGGCAATTTACCAGGGTTCCAGTGATTACCAATCCGTCTTGATTTCCCGGTACCACATCATCCAACTCTTCCCTTGTGAATGTTAAGGGAGGTGGTGCAGGCTTCGTTGGATCGTCCTTGAATTTCGGGAGGTCTCTCACCGAAAGGAGTTCTCTCATGCATTTTCTGCGCTAGCTCGCCGTGTCTCCTCCGCATCCAAAGCCGCCGTTGATTCCGTGACAGCGGAGATTAGGGTCGGGGAATTCATCCCCGGAGTTCGACTTCCGTCTCTTCTCCTCACCTCTTGGTTCCCTAGCCGGGCTATGACTTCGACCATCGTGACTCTGTTTGCCACTTCTTCTTCCTTGAGTTTTGATCACGTCGGCGCAATTTTCCGTCTCTTACGAACCTTTCTATGGCATCCGGGGTTCATAGCATTCATCCGTGGTGTGCCCGGACCGTCATGGAAGGTACAAAACTTTGATCGATCTGTTGTGGGTCGGCTTCGAGAGATTTTGGTTTCCGACCTTCTTCATCTCCGTCTGAGCCACCTCCTTCCATAATTGCGCTCAAGAGACGTTCAGAGGGGTTTAGTTCTCATATCTTGCTCTACTCTCGGGTTTTTCCCCTCTAGGTCGGTTATCCCGCCTACGCGTACGGGATTCCGTCTTGTGTTTGTCTGTTGGATCCTTATCGTATGGTGACGTATTCCTCCGTTTCTTAGGTTCGACGGCGTTGGCAATCTCCATCTATTCCACATCCAAATACTGCTTCGCCTGAGTGTAGAAGGCGGTCAAGGTGCGGACTCGTCTCTTACATAAGTTTTTCGCTAGACGTGAGTTTGGGTCCAAACCGTCGACGAGACAGTGCACGTGTACTTCTTCAGAGAGTGAGTGTACCTGCATTGCCACATCTCTGAACCGATCCAGGTACTTTTGTAGTGTTTCACCCTTTCTATGTTTTACCTTGCTCAATGTGAACTGAGACTTCGGCTGTTTTTTACTGGTGGCGAAGTGCAACTCGAACTTGCGTCCGAGGTCTTCAAAATTCCGCACGGAGTTGCTCGGTAGAGAACTCAACCATTTATGGGCCGGTCTGTCGGTGTAGCCTCAAAGAGCCTTAGAATGACCGGGCCTGGATAGACCGAACCCACATGAGCTTCTTAAATATCTCGAGGTGGTTGTGCGGGTCTTGGGTTCCGTCGTACTTTGGAAGGTCGGCTAAATCAAAATTCTTCGGATAAGGCGCAGCTGCCGTCGCCTTAGAGAATGGGGTTCCGCCAGCTCCCGTTAGGTACTTCATCTTGTATTCCCTCGGTGAGCCATGTGACCGGGGTGATTTCTGGGTACCTCTGTATTCATCCGAATATTGGTCCTCCTCGAGATCTCAGTCTTCATAACCATCTCGGTCTTCTGTACCTCCTCGGATTCGTTCATCGAATCGAACCTCCTTATAGCCTCGGTCTTCCTCGTCTACGATCCGAGATAATTGTAATTTCTTTAGCGCAGATGCCGATTGGAATAATCGCCCCGTGCTATCCCTTTCCTGGTCCTGCGATTCGACCTCGGCTCTGAACTGTCGGACGAACTGCTACTCGTACAATCACCTTTTCTTTGCCTTTTCGAGTGTCGTTCCGAGACTCCATTCTCGAACTAGGCGATGGACCTTTTGAATCGATCGTCAATCATCGCTCGAGAATCCTGAAATCTTCTTGGCGCTGGAGATGATCCCGCTTTTCCTTGTTCTCGAACCTCTGGAGCATGGACTCCTGTGTTTTCTGCAAGATGCGGACATCGAGGGTCGGACCCGGGATCTCTTTTGTAACCGCCTCTCGGGATTTGCGGACCGTAGGAGGGGAAGTCGTGGTGTCTGACGCACGACCCTTCGGAATGTTCTCTAGCGGGGTTTCCTTTGATGTTGCCTCAGGTGCTCTTTCGGATATGGGAGGGGATGACGCTGTGTCAGAAACATGACCCTCCGAGGTCTTGCTTCGCCGTTGTTGAGTCTGAGAACGATTTGGACCGGGCCCGGCCGGTGGTTGGCTAGGGCGAGGGTTCCACCGCCGCTTACAGTGGTAGCCATCGGTGGTCACGGGGATCAAAGTTTAACTTCCCCATAGTCGGCGTCAATGTTCTGGTGTAGAACACAGATGTCCAGCCAAGGGCTGGTGCTTTGATATTGGATCGTTGGACTCGGCCTGAGTATCTATGGGGTAGATAGTTAGGGGAGTGTGGGATCACTATGCACGATATAGAGGGGTGGTGTGTGTGCACAGTGTGACTGTATGTACATAGGGTGAGTTAGAATGTGTGCACCTTAATGGTGGACCTCTGTATTTATAGAGGCTGTGGTGGCGGATATCCCGGCTGCTCCTGATACCTGGGGCGATTATCTCAGGATTATATGACGTGGGTTGGATCCGGGGGTTGGATCCGGATCTTCCTACAATCTTGGTAGATGCGGATATATCGGATTAGTTACGCTATCGACTCCTTCCGGATTGCTCGGTACGTGTTAGTACCGGCTATGCCCTTAATTGGGCCATCACTCGGACTTGGGCTTTGGGTCGGTCCGTAACACATTATATCAACTTAATTAATTTTCATAGATAATGAAGTTGCCGTTGGTCGCTTCCAAATTTTGCTAAACACAAGTGCAGAGTTTTTCTCATAAATAAAAGAAAAAAATTGTCCAAAACAAATATGTGGACACAAAAATTAAATCATGAACATCACTCAGGTTCACGCACAAAAATTACAGCTTCATGGTGGTTTGGTGGGTTTCGAAGCTTTTGTTTTTCTATGTTTGTCTGTTGAGGTTTGTTTTTTCAATTTGCTTTCTTGTTGTGTTTGAGTTTTTTTAGGCCCTACTGATCTTTATGTTGCATAGCTTCTTGATGCTTTAAGATCCGATAAAAAGAAATTTTGGCAATCTATTAATTAATAATTTAAATTATTTAATTAATTGCAGGTGAAATAATTGAGTTACTTTTTTTGACGGAAATGATGGATATAATCGAGCTGACGTGGGACAAGCATTAAAGAAATGAATAGTTAATGGAGAAGATAAGAAATCTACTGTTCGAAGGAGCCTTTCTCACGCACAAGGGGGGTTGATTAGAAGTATTGTTGTCAAATTCACAAATTAACTCTCCGAATTTATTATTTTTACTTTTCTACTTTACTAACTGAGTCGAATCATTGGTAAACTTATAACCATTGTAAACTCTGTTAAATTTACAAGTTTATACAATGAGTTTACCGTTTTTACGTTTCAAAGTTACAAAACCCTGTTAACTTACCCTTAAACTCATTAATTTTTTTATTTGATCATACTTAATGACTTTATATGTGAGTTTTATAGAAATTTCTTTGTTAAATATGGTAAATTTTCAATATTGATAATTTAATTTCAATTATTTGGATTAAAATATATTGAAATCAAATTGTTGTCATTTTTTATATTTTAATTATTTATTATACATTATTAATACCTATTTAATTGTGAAAGTAAACTCTTACGAGTTTACGATTGAGTTCATGATACGAGTTTATATCATGATCATGAGTTTATTTAAACTCATGAGTTTAACAACCTTAATTAGGAAAAGTAAAGTTATGAAGCAAAAGGGAAAACAAAAAGTCGTGAGTCGCATGAAATGTGTTAAACACTAATATTAATGATACAAATGTACTTTTGCTTTTCTAATTTTCTATAAGTTTTTTATTTTTCCCTTAATTTTATAAATTATCTTTTTAGCCATTTAACCCAATATTGTTAGTTTCAAATAATAAACTTTTATAATTGTTATTTTTTTAAGAAATATTTTAAAGTATGTTGATTCTGGCGTTGCCATATATTCTATGAATCATTAGCATTCTTAAAATCAAAATTTATTTCAAACTTATATTTTTCACTAAGAAACAACACTTAGGAGGTTGACTAAAAATATGAAACCACATCTTAAGAAAATTAAAATCCTACATTACCGATTTCGCCTAAATAGCAAAATCAAGCCTAAGCACAATATAAAAGACAATTAAAAAAAAAAAAATCACCAAACTTGTACTAAAGCTTCATCCAAACTTCCATCAACCAAAAGAGCACTGATTGAACCATATTTTTATATGATTTTTTATAATTAAATTGGAATTCTTAATGTATTTTTTTATGGTTATTAACCTTAAAATGTTTTTTTATAATAAATTAAGATTAAGAGTAAATACATTAAATTAGGATTAGAAAGGGAAAAATTGTCAAAAAAAGAAGTAATTACTCTTGATCATTGATTTTATGAGAATAATTGATGTTGGATTAATTATTTTTTATTGTAGGTGTTTGAAGAAATTAGACTAAATTTAAAAATGAAAGTTTGAGTTCAAATTATAAAAGTTTCAATTTAGTCCCTTTACGAGCGTTTTAAAACTCTTAGTTTAGTCCCTGACTAGACTACTGCACTTAAACTACTTTAGGTCACCTTTGACCCTCTTCTTCCTCATTTCCAATGAGGTTCTATATTTCCGGCGCTGTGTGTGTCTCCTCTGGCAAGATTATGTGATTCCAGGCTGTGTGTTTTCGGCAAGATTCTGTTATTTCTGGATCAAAGCTCGTTGGAGTGGAATCTAAAATCACGTTTGGATGATCCCTTTGCCTCTTGGAGATGGATTAAGTGGCTGGAGTTCGAAGCTTCAATGAGAGGAGTTTGTTTGTTCAATCTATTTTCTCTAATTGTATTTTGATTATTTAGTTTTATGAATGTTATTTTATATTGTTGAAACCCATTTAGATAACTTTGTCAATTGAACTTATACCATTGGATTGGATTTTTGTAGCTTATTGGATTTATATATGCACTTTCTTTATTGATCCAATTATGTTACCTACATGTTATTGTTAGTTAGTGTGATTGACTTGAATTATTTGAATGTCATATTATCTCATTTATATTAAGAGAAAGCAAGTTGCATTAATCTAATCATAATTGCACACTAAGTGCACTTCAATAGTGCCTTAAGAGGTGATTGCTAGTTATGTTAGTAGGAGTAATCACTAATCAAGAACACAACTTAAGCATTTGTGTGGGGTTTTTCATCAAGACTTGGTGAAAATTTACTCATATATCTAATTGAACATGATAGCTATCACTCCATTTTCAAGAGCATCCATTATACATTTCATACCTATTTTCATACTCCATTCCATTATAAAGAAAATATCAAAAACAATAGTAAACATTTAATTAAATTGCATTTCTATTTTGCTTATAAATTTGAAAAGTCAAAACCAATTTTTCTCATTGTTTTTATTACATTTGTATAACATTTAGATTATTTAGGAATCACTAAAAGGCTTCTTGAAAAGACAGAATGATTTTAAATTTTCCTATACACACTCCTTAGTTAATTTTTTCTTTTACTGTGGACCTCAAGCCTAATGATAAAAGACCCTACCAAGCACAAGTAAAGAAGCTTATGACGCATGGCGAGTCTTGAAAATCTGGAATCACAACAACTACCGATGCTTTGAAAAACAAGGATGAATCATATGAGTTCACTCTAAATCAAGGGAGAAAAAAAAAAAAAATTCTAAGTGTGAGTTTCTTTTAAAATGACGGTCAATAAGTAGAGAGAAAAACCAAATCTATACTTTAGGACCATACATCTAAAAGGCTACTACAAGAGCAACTTTTGATAAATGAGAAACATAAATTTAATTTTTTGAGCCAAAAAAAAAACATAAATTTAATTTGACACTTCAATGTTTTAACAATAGATTTGGGCATTTTAATGGTAACAAAATATTAATAATTTAATTCTTTTTAAATGGTGAAATTAGCCCATGCGTTAATACATGAATGAAGCCTTAATCTCTATAATGTTTTAAATACTGTATTAGTTCTATCAATGAGTCTATCAATGTAGGTACATTATCCATGACTTACAAATCTGCATAATGCCTATTTATTTTATAAATGAGTCTGAAATTTTCTAATGTGAATAAATATATCCTTGTGAGATGGTTCAGGAAATTTCCATTTTGTTTTAAGTTGCACAAAAAAAAAAAAAAAAAAAAAATTATCCTCATTTGTTGCTTTCACTTGATTGATGAAAGTTTGTACATTGTCAATTTTGTGCTTTCTTGATATTACTATGTTAAATAACTTTTTATTGCTGCTACAGAGTTCAACAGAGATTGAATTTTTCTCTGAATATGGTGATGCCAACCGTTATAAAATTCAAGAGGTTATTGGAAAAGGAAGTTATGGTGTTGTGTGCTCAGCAGTTGACACTCACACTGTCGAGAAAGTGGCAATAAAGAAGATACATGACATCTTTGAGCACATCTCGTATTCTTCATGAGATAAAGCTGCTCAGACTTCTCCGACATCCAGATATGGTTGAAATTATACAACTTATGCTGCCTCCATCTAGCAAGGACTTTAAAGATATTTATGTTGTGTTGGAGCTAATGGAATCTGATCTTCCCCAAATCATTAAAGCTAATGATGACTTGACGAAAGAGCACTATCTGTTTTTTCTTTACCGACTACTTCGAGCGTTGTAGTATATTCACACTGGTAGTCTTTAATATCTTCTTATTAAGCGAATTTGATATGTGATAGTTTTTTGTGAATTTCTTACTTGAATTCATGTGGTCTTACTCATGGGTACAAGTGTATAATTTATTATTTAACATTCATGAATCATTATATTTTTAGGTTAATCCCCTTTTGTAAATTTGATGTGAAAGAAAACCATTGTTCATTGCGCACTCACACATTTATCAATGGTACAGAATTTCGGATAGTGGATTTTTTTTTTCCTTTTTGAATGTCCAAGTGTTCCTGTATCTTCAATATAAGTTTTGCGTCATCCTGACATGGCGTACTATTTTCCCTCACTCCTTTTAAGCTATTCGTTTGACCTGATCGATTGCAGTTGTTTTGTTCAATTCTTGATTTTTTTTTTTTTTTTTTTTTTTTTTTTTTTAATTGGATACACTGCTACATTGCAGCAAATGTCTATCATTGAGATCTGAAACCGAAGATTATATTGGCCAATGCAAATTGTAAACTAAAAATCTGTGATTTTGGGTTAGCTAGAGTTGCCTTCAGTGACTCACCAACTACTATATTTGGACGGTATGCAATTCAATTCAGTCATCTGTTTTAATTTTTTTTAATTTTTTTCCTTTTCTCCCTTTTTCTCTGCGTTAATTGATATTAGTTTTTGAGTTTAATTATTGTCAGCATTTTGTTTCTTACTCAATATGCATCTGTAGGATTATGTTGCTACAAGATGGTATAGAGCTCCAGAGCTTTGTGGATCATTTTACTCAAAGGTATGCCTGCATTCAGATTATTTGTAACAGTGAGAAATGGACTTATATGTAGTCTTCTCACCCTACCTTTGTTCAATATCATTAAACATGCATTTGAAAATTGCAAGTGCATGCTCTGTAGTATTTCCTCTCCCTTCAATTTCTTTGTTGCTTTTGTGGACTCATATATGAGACCCATTGGTTATGCGGCCCGGCAAGAATAATTTGTACCAGAATCCCTCCATAATTAGGTAATATACTAATTGACTTATAATTAAGGTTATAATCACGGAATGTGCAGATAGTGCGGCTAAAACATGGGCATATAGGCGCACAAAGCCCAAGGACCGAAACCCTAAAGATAATCTCTATAAATAGAAGGTTAACCTAAAAGGTACGTATCCTCTACTCACCCTATTTACTATTTAGCCTCACTGTGCACACACCCCGCCCCTTTTTGGCTAAATGCCATACTCGTGTTTCACAGTGATCCGTCGCTATAGATAGCTAGGAGAGTCATCTGATATTCCTTTCGGTGTCTTTCACATAGATACCTTAGGGAATCCTTTGATCCTATATAAACAACCTATTAGTCCCTTGAGGCTAGACATCTGTATTCTACAACAGAACAGTTGTCTTCTTCTTGTCCCAACATAATGGAAGGAAGTTTCGAAGACTATTTAAGTTATTCAGTAAAATGAAAGGCAATAAATATGGAAAATAAAGGAGAACATATAAAAATATATAAACTTGCGGGTGAAAGCTGAGTTTGTATTTTATGCTCTGTCTCATGCTTTGGACCTTGAAAAGTGTAAAAACTTATTTTTCTTCATGTCATAATGTAGTATACACCGGCAATTGATATTTGGAGTATAGGTTGCATCTTTGCGGAAGTACTAATAGGGAAACCACTTTTTCCTGGTAAAAATGTTGTCCATCAGTTGGATTTGATGACTGAACATCTTGGGACTCCCTCACTGGATACTATATCCCGAGTAAATTGATAACCCTTCCCGTGTTTGTGGAAAAATATTTATCTTTGGCCTTGGCTTGTTCTCCTGTTGAAATTGTTCTCCACACATGACATTTTTCTATGTTGGTTGTAGGTTCGTAATGACAAGGCAAGGAGATATCTATCTAGCATGAGGAAAAAGCAACATGTGCCATTTGCACAAAAATTTCCTAATGCAGATCCTTTAGCTCTACGATTACTGAAGAGGTCTGTCACTTTTTGCTCTGTTGCTTATGTAATGTGCATTTTGAAGTACTACTATTATAGGTTATTTTAACTGTAACTCAATATTTTTCCAATTTCCTTGGACAAAAGAAGGCCTAGTGTATTATAGAGGTTGTATACCAACCTGGACAATGTTGCCTTCAGTTTCTTGCTCCATGTGCTGTAAGTTTTTTGATCCTTGGGGTTTGCAGGAATTGGCTGATCCTTACTTAGCTTCAAGGGATTGGCTCAGTTTGACAGGGAACCATCCTGCCAACCTATTAGTAAAATGGAGTTTGAGTTTGAAAGGCGAAGAGTCACAAAGGAGGAAATAGGAAAGCTAATTTTCTGTGAGATTTTAGAGTATCATCCACAACTATTGAAAGACTACATAAATGAAACAGAGAGACCTAATTTTCTTTATCTGAGGTTTTTTTCCCTCCCTTGGATGCCTTTTAACTTCTGCGTCATCCTTCTTTTGATAAACTTCAAGTCAAATATCTATTTTGCTATTTTCTACTTATGCTTTCTGAGTGCATATTCTGTACAGTGCTATTGATCACTTCAGGAAGCAATTTGTTCATCTTGAGGAAAATAATTGTAAAATGGCCCCATCATGCTTCTTGAAAGGAACTCTTCCAAGGTAACTAAAAAATGCAGCAACTCATTGCATTTCTCCAATTAGTTGTTTTGTATTGTAACTTCATTTGTAATTAATACCTTTGGTTTTATTATGACGGGGTTGAAGTTTTGGGATAGATGACAAGGAATGATGGTCATTTATTGCTATAATTCCAAATAATTTTTGTATGTGGGGCATAATTGGAAACATCCATTAACTGCACTTAAAATTGGGTAGTTTTTGCTCATAATTGAGACTAGACGGAGTACAATCTATCATGAATTCCTTAGAACAAGACATTGGATGTATCTATGTATAGAGAACTGGTAAAGAGCAGGTTACTCTGTTCTGAAGTAGCTCTAATTGCAGAAAGAAGCTGCAACAAATTGCATCAGCTCTTTCTTAGGGAATATATTCATGAAGTATCCAGTTTAGTTTTTTTATAATCAGCGGTCTGATTGAATATAGAAGCATATCAGTTTTCTAAGATTAATCCACTCTGTTGTGTTGTGGATGAGTATTACTAAGCATGACTTGCATATTTTTAGTACCTGCACATTGATATTTATGTTTGAGAAGCAGGGTTTATATTGTGGTAAATTAGTGGCCATGAAGCTCTTGTCCCTTGAAGTTATTCTCCATTTATCATATTTAGTTGCTCTTTCAATGTTGGTGTGGGGTTAAACTACAGGGGATCAATGGATTAAAATTATCTATCCTCACCTTTTCCCGCAGCTTCATTTGCTTCCAAATATTTACATTTTTGACAAAGAGTCCCCATTTCTAAGAACATTCAGGGGAAGTGATTATGTTATACTGATATCTCAGAACTATTGGTAGGTCTACGGTTGTGCATTCAAATATGATTGCACCAAAAGAGCAATAAGATACCAAAAAAGTGTAACACGAATGGTTCAAAAAAGTGATGTCCTGTGAGCTCCTGTTTGATATGCAGAATAGGTGGGAAGGGAAGGGAAGATGAGTAAGTTCTCTTATTTAATGCACTTTTTATGTCCAATCTTCTAGGGAACTCAAGTTTTTGGGTCCACCCTAGGCTCACCAATCTTCCTTTAAAGGTGAGAAGATAAGAAACTACTAAAATTGGTGGGAACCAAGTTCCCACATAAACCATGACGCTTTTAGACATATTTACCCCTTATAAAATATTTGTTTATATTGCAAGAAAATATAATTATATTCGAACTTATGCGATAAATTTGAACTTGGTGGGAGAATATTTTAGTCAAATTTGAACTTGGCGGAAAAATATTTAAGTCAAATTCAAATTTGACGGGAGAATATTTTAGACAAATTCAAACTTGATAAAAGGATATTTTTAAAAAAAATATTTTTCCTTTTCATTTTGAATTAATTACTTTTGAGGGTAAAATAAGTATCTCCCGATTCTTTATTAACTGTCACCCCTTCATTTTGTTCTTACTAAACAACTCATATTCCCTCAAGACATCTTCCTTCATCTCTCAAAATCTTCCATTCCCTTCCTTGCCTTCTTCTAAATTCCTTTCCCTTCTCAACTATTGCTTGTACCAAATGAGCCCTGTGTTTTAATGGGATCCAATTAGTCTAGAAAGGGGTCTATATGTCCTGCTCAGGGCCTGTTTGATACACGTAACTCACGCAAGAGAAAGGGAACATGACAGTGTTCCCACACACAAAAATGCACACAACTCGTATGTCAACCTGAGTTCTCACCTGGCACCAAGTTCCCTTAAACGTGGGAAAGTGAAATCCCTCTGAAAGTGGCGGACTCTTAAAATCTTCCCGGGAGAGACAATTTAGCGGGGAAAAAAGCCCAAGTCTGTCGAATCTCGTAAAAGAATGTCTGGTCAAACTGGAAAAATATAGATGGACCGGCAACGAAGAATGAAAAGGGATGACGGTGGTGGTTAACCTGCGACCATGGAGATAGAAGGTGGTCTCTCATAGCTTCTTTGAGCTTGGTTTTTTGTCTCCAAATTGCTCTCCCTCCAAAGACGCAGTCATGACTCCAAACTCTGAGCTCTCTATCCTTTTCATTCCCAACGATGACAGTGATGAAGACAGTGGTGGTGGTTCATCGGAGATACAAGAAGGTCGTTGGTTGTTTGGTTCAAACTCTCTCATGGTGGTATGAGGAATGAAGAAATCACAAAGAAAGAGAGAGTGATCGATGTGAACAGTGAATGTTACGATCGACCTCAGACTCCTACGTGAGTGTTACGTTTGAACTTGTAGACTTCGTTCGAACATGCACTTTGTGATAACTCCATTTCATAACAGAGGTCAACTTCCAGTGGCCTTAACTCCTCGAATTTAAATCCAAATTGAGCAAATGACCTATCTCCATAAAGCTCTTTACGTCTTCTTTCATGCAACAAGTTTCATTTCATTTGAGCATGTAGTTTGTGAGATACATCCAAATTCTCGAACCTATGTTTGATATGACGTGAGAATTCCAGGGTCAAATTCAGAAATCCATATCTCTTTCTTTTGAACTCTTTTGAGCTTGCTTTTGGTGCCTGTGTGACGCATTGAGAGTCTAGTTTTATATGAAACAAGTTTCACCTCAATCAGATATGTAGTTTGAGAGGTATGATCAAATTATTGAACCTCGTCTATGTAAAACACAAAACAGAGTCGAACATAGTAGTGTGAATAGGGAACATGATAATGAAGTTACGGTTCACGTATTAGTCAATTGGAATCATTTGCCACATTGTTTATTGAAAATTTCATTTTATCAAACATAGTAATGTTTTCTAAACAAGCTTATGTTGTGTATGAGTTGACAAGTGTTGTCTCCGTGTAATTCCCCCAAATTTCGTCGTTGGTGAGGGTGAGGACATGCTTGATTCTTGTCGGCAGTGGTTGTATGGAGGAAAACGAAGGAAGATGGTGGTGGTTGTGCTGGAGTTACGGAAACATAAAGTCACAGAAGTAGAGAGCCAGAGGCGCATAGTTGAGAGGCGACGCTAAAGTTGGGAATCAGGGCCGGCCCGGCCCTACAGTGATGGTCCTTGAAGGGTTAAGGCCTAACAGGGTTGGCTCTATAAGGCCCAGGGTAAGAAAAACATCTATTTTTCAAAGTCCGCCTTTACAAGGCCCGAAGTTACTATTCCAAATTTTAACTATTTTTCATCCTTTTTTTTTTTAAAGAAATATAATTAGTAAATTACAACAATTAAAATTCTAATTTATCAAATAAATGTTGTCAATATTAATATCCAAACAACACGAATGATCTAACAAATAAACACATTCACTAATTTGTAATCAAAAACAAAGTTGTTGTCTACAAATAACTCACATAAAACATAAAAAGCATACCACTAAGAACATTAATACGATGACTATCATTGCCATATTTTCTCGCCACTATCATCAATTTCAAAAACATTTGATTATGCTTAAAGTACGTGAGTGTGAGTGAGATTTTTGAAGAAAAAAAGGAAAGAGAAACTAAGATTGAAATTTTTAAGGTTCTCACTTCTCAACTCTCAAGTCTAGGTAGTTTAGGTAATTTTTTTAAGAAAATTAAATTAAAATGGCCTAACGAGCGCCCCGAGGCCCTACAAGGCCCGCCTCGCAAAGCCAATTTCATTGAGCTCCTCTAATTTTCCGGCTGGCCCTTGAAGGCCCCAACGGCCTCGCCGCACTACAAAAAAAAGCTGTTTTTTGTCGCCAGAAAAATTCCTCGCAAAACAGACATTTTCCGTTGTAAACCGATTTGCGGCGGAAAAAGTTTATCACAAAAATCGCCTTCACAAACTAATTTTCTCGTTGCAAAAATGTCTTTTTCCCTCCCAAAATTTTCCTCCCTAAATATTTTTTTAACTAATTATTTTATTTTTTATAATTTTTTAAATTAATTGGAATTTGCGAGAGAAAAGTGTTTCCTCGCAAAAGTGAGAGTTTGCGAGGAAACACTTTTCCCTCGCAAATTCCAATTAATTTAAAAAATTATAAAAAATAAAATAATTAGTTAAAAAAATATTAAAAATTAGAAAATAAAAAGACTTGTATATCATAAAAATAAATTGCAACAATCATAAGATTTTATATAACAAAAACAAAATATTACAAATTATAATGTTTCGATCAAAATGAACTAAAAAAAAAGTCTAAAGCTATGACAATACGGGTCATGATCACCACCGTATCGTCATCACCCCCGGGAGGCAAACCCGTACCCTTGTCCTTTAACATGGACTGGAGAAGTGCCCACATCTCAGTAATCATTTCTCCTTGCTCCTTCACCTTCGCTTCTAACGCCTTTACCCTCTCATTGCTATATGCTTTTTTCTTCGTTTTCAACGTCTTTAGATTCAGTAAACTGAATATTTGTCTTGGGCCAGAAAGGGCTTGCCTAAAGTTTTGCATAGCTTGTGACTCTGATAGAGTGTAAATGCTTGGCAACACTTCTTTTTCAGTGAAAGGCTATACAAAACTCACAAAATGCAAAAGAAAACAAAGCAATGTGATTAAGTGCTTTGTTTATCAGACTCTATCAACTTCCTGAATCCTCAAAGTAAACAACACAAATTGCACATGAAGATTATGAGCCAGTCATGGTCAAAATTATTGTTTTCATGACGAACTCCCTGTTGGCACTTAAATCACAACAGCATAGCCCTTTCATAAGAGACTTTGTATTATTGCACAATTAATTGTATGACAGATTTTAAGAGAGATTTAGAATAGGTACCCTCCTTGATGAGACAGAATCCTCAAATTGGTTGCTCGTACCAGACACTGGAGACTCATAAACATAGCTCGAGAACCAGTTTCTGATATCAGGAGGCTCTAAATAACCAAAGAGAAAAAAAAAAAAAAAAAAAAAACATTTAACAATTGGAATTGGGTTATTTAAGATCCTCTGCTTGGCTATTAGGAAAAGCTAATGGAAATTTACTCAAAACGTCACTTGCACCGCATATACAGTCATTAACAGGAAAGGGTTGGTCATGCTTGCAAAATTCATATTAAATATTCAACGTCGCTTCAGTTTTTGTGATGCATTACAAAGTTTTTTAACATAATTTTTTTGAATTTTAAAATCCTCAACTCTTTTTTCGTGTCCTTTTTTAGTGAGATGCTTGCTTATAACCATTTGAAAATTTCAACAGAAAGGTAGGTGCTGTTGGCTGTGTATCTCAACACTTCAAGCAGAAAAGGATTTAAAGCAACAGGGCAAGTTAAAGTTAAAGGTAAAATGTCATTCCTGCGATTATGTCTAACAACTCAAACTTTTATGTTTGATGGTTCCAAAACAATAGGACAAGATTTCCATTATGGATCTATCGATAGGAAAAAAAAAATTGCACCTGTTAACATAAGGTTGAAGAAGAGTTATTGAATCAGTGAAATCTAAATGCACCTGTTATCATAATAGATCCATTTCCATTATGGATCTATCGATAGGAAAAAAAAATTGCACCTGTTAACATAAGGTTGAAGAAGAGTTATTGAATCAGTGAAATCTAAATGCACCTGTTATCATAATGGATCCATCAACAGGACAAAAAACCGCCTCATCCATCATGAGAGTGCTATTAAACATGGCTGGTGTAGATGCTAACCTACAAAGAGTAGAAAAATAAAACATCAACTCAATGGGTCCTCAATAAAAACCTTCTATTACCAACTACAAACAACTTCATACAAGAAACTCTCCAGTACATATGTGCACAGGCAAATCAATTGGGTGTCACATAAAGCTTTTGTTCTGCTTCTGTCCGTGGGCAGCTATGTGAGAAAAATCATGTAGCAGTGATAAAGTTTCTTGTCAAGTTATGATGATAGACAAGTGAATAAAATCAGCAAAAATACAGATGAAGGACTCGTTGATATAGTTGACCGTTAGTAGCCACCTGGATCCTACATCTATTAGGCTAGAGTTGTGAATCCGCATGAGGCTCGCAGATACTCGATGAGGAATGGTAATCCCAATATATGGAACTTCTTTATGGAATGAAGTTCCACAATAACAAATGACTCCTTTATAATACTAGATCAACATTATGTACTTGAAGAGGAAAATATCTTAACCTTCCACATTAAAAGAATTTGATGATTCAAAATTAGGATTGAAGCAACGCCCAATGCAAACATTTGATGTATCTTAAAAAGTAATAGTTGAGATAAACTGGGCATTTTCAAAATTCTTGAATGCAAGGTGATAATCATACTTTCTACTGTGCACATAATCCACTTTCAGCATTTGTTCTGCTTCTGTCCGTGGGCAAACTTGACTTGGTTTGGCAGTATGTTCACTTTCAATTTTCATGATGAAGAGAATTTTAGCAGTTTAGTTGCAGCTAGGCCAAAGGATCTAACACAAACAAAAATTTAACATGTAGATAGATTGGAATTCACGCCAAGGGATATACTACAGCAGCATTCATATATTGCATGATTAAGGAAGCTGAAGACGCAAAGGTAAAAAAAGAGTGTCTAATCATGCAAGAAGATTATGAAACACATTATCAGCATTTAGAACAAGAGGACAAAAGGGTGATAACAGATTAATGGCAGCAGCATGGACTCATTTCATTCTTTAAGGACCTGGAGATTCAAGGACTGAAAAATAAACAAGAAAGGGCATGCGGAAATGTTATACACCTACAAAGAGTAGAAAAATATATTTCAATAAAAACCTACAAGATTACCCGGAAAATACTCGTCAATAGAGAATCACGGGCATAGATATATCCAATAATGTACATAAAGATTCTTTTCTGTTTGATATCATACATACCTGAGGTTCCGGTACTAGAGACTCCTTTTGCTGGATCGTTTGGAACTCTACAGGTGCATATTTACCCTCTTTTTCCCACTTCTTCCTATTTGCAAATTCAAACTCCAGAGCTTCCAGATTTGCATCAGGACGCAACCCCACAATCACAAAATGTTCGAACTGTGAGGTTGGCTCCTTATAATTTGCACAATCCTACAGCATTATCGGCATTGAAATTCTTGAACAGATTGATAAGTTTAAATTCCCAACAAACATATGTGAGAGATGCAATGGATGGAGCAACTTCACGTCAGTTAGGCAGATAAGATTTTAAGAAGTAAGAATCGTATGGAACACTACTGGAATTCTGATAGTAGAATAAAGCAGAACAGAATTGAATACCACGGTTTTGGAATTAAGCTGATACCACTGACCTTTTTGGTTCAATAAGACCTCAGGGTTAAAAATCAAAGGGGAATTTTCTGGTCATCAATCTTCAGATAAAGGATCACAGGTTCACTTGCTTTATTGTTTGCCTCGCCAAGAGCAGCCTGTAAAGAGATATATTCGAGGTTTTGCAGCAGAAGTAAAAACAAGAAATTAGTACAAATGACAAAAAAATATCAAGAACTAAAAAAATTCTTACCTGAGACAGGTGTATGCATTTATCAAACTCTTCTGGGTCTACTTCAACAGGTGCCCAGCCTTGACCTCAACGCCTATTTCTAAAAAGAATATTGTATTAGCTAACATTGCGATCTCCAAACAATGTCAACACCGGAAGGGGCCCTCCATTTCTTTCCTAACTACACATTCAAACATTGCGATCACTTGCTGCTTCGCTCTTTTCAAAAGCACAGCGGTTCCTTCCCTGATCCTTCGCAGTCCACTCCTCTGGTTCCTATAACTGATCGATTGCTCATAGAAATTTGCCAATTCGCTTGTATCGTCGTTACTGCCGGAATTTTTCCGATGAAGGGTTTGGGACTTTGGGGCTCGAGCTCGTAAAAACACAACGCAGAAGATCTTGCGCTTTGGGTTGTCGTTGGAGAAGAAAAATGTAAGGGGAGGAGAAAAATACAGTGAGAACGAGGATAATGTAATACCCCAGAATTTATAATTCTTATAAATACTATTTTTGGATAAATAATATTTAGGGAAAATTACTCACAGGTTCCAAGGAAGACACATATTTACAGTTAGGTCCCTTGAATTTACGAAATTACTCACGAAGTCCCAAGGGACTTGAAAGTAATTATTTCAGAATGTAAAATTACTTTGCTGCCCATAGTGCATATTTCACACGTGCGATTAACAACACAAAATGCATAAATTAACAACACAAAATGCATAAATTAACAACCTTAAAATGCATAAATTAACCACAACACGAAAACCTTCAATTTGTCATGTCTCACTTCGAAGTTGTGGTTAATTTATGCATTTTGTGTTGTTAATTTATGTATTTTGTGTTGTTAATCGCCTACGGAAGTAAGACATGACAGATTGAAGGTTTTCGAAGTTGTGGTTAATTTATGCATTTTGTGTTGTTAATTTATGCATTTTGTGTTGTTAATCGCCTCGGAAGTGAAAAATGACAAATTGAATGTTTTCGGAAGTTGTGGTTAATTTATGCATTTTGTGTTGTTAATCGCCTCACGAAAGTGAGACATGACAAATTGAAGGTTTCGGAAGTTGTGGTTAATTTATACATTTGTGTTGTTAATTTATGCATTTTGTGTTGTTAATCGCTAAACCACGTGTGAAATATGAACTATGGGCGACAAAGTAATTTTACATTCCAAAATAATTACTCGGAAGTCCTTGGGACTTCGAGTAATTTCAGTAAATTCAAGGGACCTAACGTAAATATGTGTCTTCCTTGGGACTGTGAGTAATTTTCCCTAATATCTATTGGAAATAGGTGAATATGTGATCTCAAAATTTAGTAGCTTAATTTAGGGAATTTTGTTCTAAGTAAATAAACCAAAGATCCAAATTTTCTAATTTGGTTTAGATATCATAAAATACCCTAAGATTATTATATTACAATATAGTTTTATGTTATGAAAATACCTAAATCAATTAAAGGAAATTACCAATAAATAAATGACAAATAAATTTACGTTAATTAAAATAATTTTATAAATCTCCATAATAAATTTAGTGGCAATTAAAAGTCATCAATTAGGGATATTTTAACTTAAAAAAGAATCAAGGGCCAATTTTGAAATTATATTTAAGGATCATAAAATATGATATAAATACCATATTAAACTATAGTTCTCATACGAACAAATGAGCAAGAAAACATTATGAAAACACTTAAGCTAATTAATGAGAATTAGCAACGAAGTAAATGAACAAGTTAGCTTGCACTAAATGGGGATTAGTTGAAAAATAATCAAGAGGCAAAATAAAAGTATAAAATGAGGTGAAATAATACTTTCCTAATTAAGCACTAATTTTCATAATTAGTTAAATCAATTAATCAAGGGAGAAGATTTAATCTAAACAAACACAATGAAATCCAATGGTTGTGATTAAATCAATAATTAATATTAATCCTTGTGAAATTGAATTGGCCAATGATAAATCAAGAAAATATTCTTAATCCTCATGAAACTAATTGACCAATAAGAGATTAGCATAAATTAAAGGTCAAGATTAAACCTCATAAAGCTAATCTAAGGGTTTTACAATTAATTTAATAAAGCATAATCCATATGAAATTAAATCCACCAATAAGAAAAAAGAATTGTGAGTGTGTATGTCTAGTGTATGAGAGAGAGAAAAAGAAAATTAAAGCAAATTTGATAAAGTTTGAAATCCTAGAGTAAATTGGATAATGGTTTGAAATCCAAGAAATATCGATGTACACAAGAAAAACTCAAAACAACAAATAAAGTGAGAATTTATACAAATTCAAATAGTTGTGAAGAAGTAGGAACCCTGGAGAAAATATAAGGACTTATCTTCAACCCACGTAATTTAACCTCGAAAGTAAGCCTAGTAAAGGTTATTTTTAAACGTTGAAGAATAAGCTTAAGTACAACCAGAGAATCTAATTAGACCATAAACTGGATATCCAACTACTAATAAAAACGCATACTCAGAATTTAAAAGTATTAGTGATTGATCAAAAAGAACCAAAAATGAATTTAAGTTAAAGCAAGGAAAAAGATGATGGAAGAGAGAGAGAGAAAGAGTGAGTGATTAAAATATGATTTTTATTAGAGCAAATGTGGTATTTAATTTTGGAAATTAAGATAATTAGCTAAATCCAATGTAATTGTTTTTAACCAATGGGAAGCATTTGCTCACAAATTGTATCACCATAGAAGCTCAAATTAATATTAGCCCTTGATAAGAAAAGTTGATCCAAGGGATAAAATTCATAAGCTTTTACTATAAATAGGGGCCTTGCCTTTCATAATTCTTCACACCAAATCCAACTTCAAGAGTTGATTTCTAATAGAGTAGAAGCAAGAAGGAGGTAGCAAGCAAGAGGCTTCAAGAGGTAAGCTTGTCTTTAGTTTTTTGTTTATAGTTTTTAGTTCTTAGTAGTTCTTAGTAGCTTTTAGTAGAATTGTTAGTTTTAATCTAGGAAATAGGTAAAGTAATTTCCCATAATTGTTTTCAAGCCTTATTGCATCGAAAGATGCCCGACAAGGTGGAAACATGTTGGGGAGTGACTTCTAGGATTAATAAAACAAGTTAGAATAAGATGGGAATTGTGGGGTGTTGCTGGACAATGGGAGTCAGGCAGTTAGATAGTGATATTATATATGCAAACTCATCTTCATAAATTCTGAAATAATTCATGAGTGTAGTAGACATGTATAGCTTTCTATTGATATAAACTATGCATCAATTAGAGGTCTGTAGAGGGAGATAAAAATTCTGGAAATAAAGCTACATTTTTCTGGAAACATTCTGGGCAGAGGATGAACATCATCAAACTGGAATGAATCACAAATTCTGGGTGTAAACCAATATTTTTTCTCAAAAATAGACATGCTGAGGTTTCCAGGAAATTTTACGGATCCTCGTTTCGATATTTCTAGAATTAATTATGATTTTTCAAAGTTAGACGAAAAATCTGCCTAGAAATACTGTACCAGCGTTTTTCTACGAAATTTTGGAAATAAGTTGAAAGATAATCCTACCAAGAGTAAAAAAGGTCATTAGGGACTAAGATATCTACTAGAATATCATTTGTGAATTAATAAATACGATATTACCATTATAGGACATATGTGATCATACACCGACAGACGAACGTACCGACATCACCAAACGAAGGTACGGACGCGTACTGTAACACTAACTCTGATGCTTATGGTATGCTTATATGTGATGGATGATTTCATAGACTAAGACTCGGTCTTAGATCACTGTTTATACATTCAGCTTTACACGGGTTATAGTCTTGATAATGCCGTTGAGTTTTCCTAGCGCTAAGGACACGACATGCTATCATGGCACTGGTTAGTGCAAACAGGGATGCCTTTACATGTGTTGTGTGCTATGTACTGTGGATATGTTAATCTTGCATCTGCTGTGTGCTTATGTATTGATTACTTTGTAATGTCATGAATATCTCGTCATACATATATTGTTTTACATGAGCATGAGGTTAACCGTTACCTGAGATTCAATGGTAATTGAACCTCAGCCCTCACTATAGCTTCAGGGTCCAGAGGAACCAGGACCAAGGATGAGGGTAAACAGCACGCGTGAGGACACGGGCGGAGAAGACTGTTATGAATTATTGTATCACCGTATTATTAAATATTCAAATAATTGTACCACTGTAATAGCAACCAGACACACCAGCAGTGAAGATTTATCAGATACTCGCTCTTTTAAATTATTCTGATGCTCTACTCTGACCAAACTATTTTGAAAACACTTTAGAAAATTGGGATGTTACAGATAACACAATGCCGAAGATCTTGCGCTTTTGGTTCTCGTTGGAGAAGAAAAATGTAAGGGAGCAGGAGAAAATCGCGGACCTAGGGCTGAAAATGGCGAACATGAGTAGACGGACGTGAGTGAAGGAGTTAAACATAAATTTAACTAAATTTGTGAGGGAAAATATATTCCCTCACAAAAAAGGGGCTTTTGCGAGGGAAATTTTTTTCTCTCGCGAAATGGCCATTTTTTTTGCCGAGGGAAAAACAGTCCCCTCGCTAAATATGACCATGACCATTCTACGAGGGAAAACTAGTTCCCCGCAAAATTGGGGGGAAATTTTGGAAATTTCAACCCAATTTTGCGAGGGAACTAGTTTTCCCTCGCAAAATGGTCATATTTTGCAAGGGAACCGTTTTGTCCTCGCAAAAATCCCCATTTTGTGAGGGAAAATTTTTTCCCTTGCAAAATTGACCTTTTTGCGTGGGAAAACTAATTCCTCGCAAATTTACCAAAATTTGCGATGGAATTTTTTTCCCTCACAAATTCCGTCGCAAATTTGGCATTTTCTAGTAGTGTCGATTTCGGCTATAGGTGACGTGTGAGTTTATTTGAGACCACGGACTCAAGAGTCAAGAGATGAAGATGTTCTGGTTCTTTTTTAGGGGGCATTATAGGTATTTTACTTCTCCTTACCACTTAACCAATTGCCCTTTCTTCTTTCCAAACATTTTATTTTCCCTCAACTTAAGTTTCATTCCCATGTCTGCCAAATAACTCACCTTTTTAAGTTCCCTCTCAATCTCCCCTCGATTCTTTTCTCTCCTTAAATCTTTATCGTACCAAACAGCTCGCCTCGCCCCTCAAAATGTGAGGAATCCATTTTCTTATTTTTTATTATTTTTATTTTATATACCCTTGGTTATTGGATTAAATTGTATGTTCCACCTTGATGTATTTTTAGCACCAACTATCCCAAATTTATTAATTTCTAGTGTATCCAAGATCCGTAAATATCTTTTCGTGCCACCCAATATCTTGAAATATTTTTCTTGTAATACAAAATCATCCAAATAATTATTTCAATAGCACCCACTATCTTAAATTAATTTAATTAATTAAATTTTAGTGTATCTAGCTCTATGAAGTATTTTTTTTTCAATGGCACTCACTAATTGCCGAAAATACTGGTGTTGAATGCATTAAAATATAATTAATTTGAGATATTAGATGTTACTAAGATAATACTTCAGGTTGTTAAATACAACTTAATTCAAACAAATAAAAAAACAATCAATTTTTTATTAAAACAAAACTCATTTTGGGAATGAGCATTCCATACTCATCTTTTGGATTATTAACGAATATGGATTCGAAAGAAAGAGCCAACATGGGCACTCTCCTTAAAAATGGTCATGATTCATGACAACTTTTTTTTAAAATAAAAATAAAAATCTTTTGTCATATTCATAAGAAAACAAATGATACGCAGAGGAGGAGTATAAGAATGTGAATGAAATTAGGTTTAGGAACAAGACTTAATTATCCTCATCTGCCGAACCCAAAACAAGCCATTAAAGGTGATCGTTTTAGTTTTAGGAACACCTTTGAGCTCGAACCATTTGGGAAACGAGCAATGATGCATGCAAAGAAGAGAGGAACTAGATATGGGAGCACCATCGAACTCGAACCATTTGGGAAATGAGTGATAATGCTAGTATAGGTGGATCACTATTCTCATTGTCTAATGTAAACCATATAGAAATGCCATTAACCAAATAGGGGTTAGGTTTAATGTAAGGGGCTAGTCCCTTATAACATGACGAGTTAAGATTCGAATTCTCTACTTGGAAGATGTGCCCACATTTAGTGTATAACAAGTACCTTGAATAAGATTGCCTCCAATAAGTATGTTTAGCCAAAAAAAAAAAAAAGAAGAAGAAAAAAGAAAAAGAATGTCACGAAACTCATGGAGCTAGATCCGGTGAACTTTGACAATCAACAATCTCAAATTTGAAACAGATCTGATGAGCTTGAATGGGAGAAGGTAGTGATTAAAGATAGCTAGGGTGGTGGTGATAAGTATATATTTTATGATAAAATAGGTGTATATTTTATGAGAATTAGTTGGATTTATTGATATTATATACCTATTTAATTATCTTTTATATATTTTACTATCATTATAAGATAAAAAGATATTTTGATATAAAATCTATTTATTTCCTATTATATTTTGCAGGAAATATTAGTTGATTTGGAAAGAAGTAGAAAAAGCAATTTAGAGGATATGCAATCAGCCAAACTCAGTGGTCCTACACAAGAAAAATAGAAACAAAATCAATTGTTTGATCTGGTGGAGTAGATTACAAGATATAAAATATCTTTTTAATAAGAAAAGGAGAATTAGTGACCCAAGGCCAAAGTTATATTTAGGTTATATATATGAAGAAAGGAAGGAGCTAGAAAAAAAGAAGATGGAGGAAAAGGATCTGAGAGACGCGGAATGAGAAGGAACGAGGAAGCAGAGGAGTAGGGGCTGAGCGTTTCGGTTCTCTTCATCATCTCCATGGAAGGACCGAAGGACTGTGGAGACGACGGAGAAATTTTCTTTCCTCTCTCTCTCTTTATTCTTTGAACCTGAATTCTTAACTTTTTGTTATGGATTTGATTAAAGCCATGTGTGGCTAGTTGGTTTTGCAACCTAGAGGACCTATGAACTTGTGGATGAATTGGATTTTGTTTTCATTATTTAGTTAAATTTGATATTAATTTTGGTTACTTAATCTTGGTTACTTTTATCTATTTAGTGATTGGTCATCATTGAATATGATTTTGAGCATTAGGATTTACCTTGACGAAGAGGATTTTAATTAGGCTCTGAGATTAAGTAATATGGGATTAGATTACGATTTAATTTGTGATTAGGATAGACATATACCTAATGGCCCCATATAATTGTTGAAGAGTGTATTCGATTTTGTTGCCTCTTGAGTAACTATGTTAGACATAACAAGTTATACTTAAAGAGAGTTGTAAGTGGACCGAGCGGTGCACTTATAGCTATTTATACTTGAGATTAACAAAATTGATATTAAAGCTAATTAAATTAGTGAAAACAAGGTTTATGGAGCTAATAAGAGATTAGTGACTCGGGTTGCTCATTTAATTATTGTGTTAGTTTTCTTATTTTTATTTTAGTTTTAATTTATTTTCTCTTAATTAAATTCAATTTGGTTTGCTCAACTTAAAAGAAAGTGTAAAATTAATGCTTAACCGAAGTTGTGTGTACTAAGTCTTCGTGGGAATGATACTTTACTCACTCTTTATTATTTGATACGACTAGTGCACTTGCGGAGTTTTTAGGCTATAAAGTATTGCCCTATCAAGTTTTTGGCGCCGTTGCCGGGGACTTGTGTGCCACAACTGTCTTGGTTGGAATTGATTGAGCATTAGTAGTTTGAGTTCGTAAATATTTTATTTTATTTTTTTAGGAAAAAAATGGATTTCAATTGGCAACCAACTAGTCTTAAATAAGGAGATGAATTATTTGTCTTCTATATAAGATGGATTGATTGCTATTTTAAATTCTTTGAATGAATCTAGGCAATATAAAAAGAGCTTAAATGATGGTTGTATTTCATATGTTGATTCTTCTCAATTTGTTTGCATGTCTTGTGTTTATTGTATAGGGAATCATTTATATGAATATTGTCCATATAGTACAACTAGTCATTTTGTGAGAGATGATTTCACTAGGAACCAAGCTTGTTTTGATAACTCATTTTGTCCTAGTGAAGGTTTTGAGCAACATAATTTTAGGGATCCACATGTCTATTGTTCCCATGAAAATACCCGTCGTTTTTTTGTTATCCACCTATTGAAGAACACACCATTGAGTACAGGGAAAAATCTGATTTGGAAAGATTAGTTGAGGAGTGTGTGGAAGCATCAGAGAGATCTGGTAGAGAGCAAAGGGAGATTGTCACTAGCATTGAGTCAAGTGTTCAAAATATGGAGGTATATGCTGGTCAAATTCTTTCGACCCTTGAGACTATGGTGCAAGATAATTCCTTAAACCTGATGACCACTTCTTATGCTGATAATGATTATTGTGAGGAAGTTGAAGGTATAGAATTACATGAGACTATGGATAATGTAGAAAATGATCGTGGGTTTGAAATTGAGTTAGATGAGAATAGTGGATGTCTAGAAGAGGTTCCAGCTGTGGAGCTTAAGGATTGTGTTGTTGTTCATGACCCTCCTCTTGAAGTGTTGACTCTTACTAATGAGAGTCAGATTGATTTTATTGGATGCTCTAAATTCTTGGAAGTGCCTATATTTATTTTCAAGGATATGCATGTTGTGCTTCATTTGAATGCAGTGATTGGTTGTAATCCAAGATTGTCTATGATTAAGGAAGTACAAGTAATTAACTTGAATGATCAATTTTTGTGTGTGATACCTTGTTGTTTGAAAAGAAATGAAGACAAGGTCATTGAGGTGTTTGATACTTATGATTAGTGGTTTGTTTTGAGAAGTCTGGCTGAAGACTATAAATTTAGCGCTTCTTGGGAGGCAACCCAACGGTTTTGCTTGCATATTTTATTATTATTATTTCTTTCTTTCTTTCAGTTTAATTCAGGTTTGAAGAAAATCACTCCTCTTGTTGCTGCAAGGTCTGGCTTTAACACTCTCTTCTCCCTTAAAATTTGAAATATCATGGATGGTACCAGGAGAAGCACTCCACATCGAGTTAGAGGCCTAAACTAGGAGAGCACTAGTTCCTTTCCCTCTTTCTATTTTTGCAACATTGAGGACAATGTTTGATTTAAGTGTGGAGGAGAGATATAATTTCTTTGGTTATGCTTGTCCTTATGAAATTGAAAAGATTTTTTTAATTTGAGATTTTTGCATTGTTGAGGATTAACCTTAATTTTGATCTTTCCCCATCTTAGAAAATATTATCAAGTCAAAAATTAAAATAGAAAAAAAAAATGTTTCAACCAAGTCTCTAAGCTTTGAGTTTTTTTTTTTTTTTTTGAAATTTTGAGATTGACTATGAGAATAGAGATTAGTTTGTAATATGATCAACAAATTATTAGTTTGTGAATATTTTTCTACATATGGTTTCTTTAGAAAATTAGATGATGACCTCTCGCTAGCTAAGTAAAAATTTTGTTTAGGGAGTTGATTCAAAAAAAAAAACTCCAATGACTTCGTAGATCTTACTTAGTAATCGAGGGCACTTCATCACCAATGTTGGCACTCACGTCAAACGGTAAAGTCAAAGAGGGTTATGAGTTGGGCTAAAAGCCTTTTGAGGTGCCTGTTGGAGTAATTGAGTAACCGGTGCTGCATCACCCATGTGTAGGGTCGTGTCAAAATTGGACCTACAACGGCTCAAGAAAAAAAGAAAGAAAAAGAAAAGAAGAATAAGAAAAGAAAAGAAGAGCTATTTTCTATCTGAGGATCCTTATTAAATTAAATGAAAAGCTTGGTTTAGTGGGGGCATTTGAATTCTTCTGGAGAAATTGAGCAAGCATAATATTATTTTTGCTAATATTATGGTTGAACTTATTGCTTGCCGATCTTTTGATAATGGGATGTTAAAAGATTGTTTACAATTGTTTTAGGCTATTGGCTTAGTGACCTATTCTTATAAGACATTAACTTAAATAAGATTTGATGATATGATCTAAGTGTGGTGGTTTGTTGCTCTCTGTTTAGGAATGTCATAAGCAATGTTCTTTTCAGATAATGAATTCTCTTTCTTTTACTTGAGGACAAACAGGTGGTGACAAATACTAATTGACATTACAACATCATATAATACTAATTGACATTACGACCTCATATTAATATCATTTTTTAACATTACAAACGTACAGTGGCGGAGCCACATTACGGCCAGTTGGGGCCCTCTTATCTTATACATTGTAATGTGTGTGGGTATCATATAATATTTTAGTTTGACCAATAATTTGGCCCCAGCTAAGAAGTGGCGGAGCCATGTTATGGAAAGGCCCCAGCTGGCTTTCTCTTATCTTATGTATTTGTATGTATATATTATATAATATTTTATTTTGGCCAATAATTTGGCCCAACTAAGCTCTTATCTTTTCTATAATTATACTCTTTTTTTTATTAGGACAATATTTGGTTCATTACATTGGGTTGTGAAAGGAAAGTAAAATTCTTGTTTGAGATACCTACTTAATATGTTAATATTATCTTATATCCGACGTTGTTCATCTTTATTTTAAGGATTAAATAGGTACTCAAAATCACTTCTTTTCACTTCACTCCTTTTATGAAAGTTATTTTACGTATTTTTCTCTTTCTAATGCAGGTAATATTGTCTTGATTAGTGAAAATTTAAGGGTTATGATTTTAGGAGAGTATTGAGTTTTGATAATAGATGACTATATATATATACGTAGAGGATGATTAATGACTAATTTTAATCGGTTTGGATTTATTATTTGGTTGTCTTATGATTTTATAACAAATTTCTCTTTAAAAACTAGATTATAATAGGTTATTTACTTATTTGAAATTCAATTAGATTTGTATTTTTTAAAAAAAAAAAAAAAATTGGCGTTCACATTATATTTCTTTTATTTTCTCCAATTATTTTGTTTTGAGATAGCTAGTGGAATGCACATTTAAGTGTTAGTTTTGTGGATTGAGTAGTATTATAAGAATCAATGTTTAGTGACACAAGATATTAACTAACACCGACAAAGAATATATATTTTGAGTCACCTAAGTTTTTGTAGGTTGAAAAAGATGAGTAAGGATAAACAAAAAAGTATAGATGTGTTCTTTAAAAAGAAAATAACTTCATAAAGTGATATTTCTAAGAAAATAATTTCTTAAAGTGATGCACCTTGTAATGAGTCTCCTTCTAAAGTTATAGATTTTTATTTACTTTGTGTTTTCTTTTGATTTATAATTGTTGGCTACTATTTATTTGTATTTTCAATGTTATGCGATATTATTTAGTAAATAGTTCAATATGTTTATTTTTTTGCCCGAGCTAAAATAATTTCGGTTCCGCCATCGCAAACATAATTGACTAATTAAACTTATAGGTGTTAACAAATACTTCAATTTTCTTATTCATAAATCTAATGCTTTTATTGCGCGGGATTAAAAAAATGACGCTTTTATGACAACATGAAGTACTATATTCACAAATGAGAAAGTGCTATATTGACAACAAAGGAACTTTTTTGATATGTGATTTTAGGTTGAGACTTTTTTGATATTTTGTATGTTCCTTGGGACTCGAGTGTTATTTTCCCAAATATTTTTTGTCCACCTCATGCAATTAAAACATTAGTTATTCACACTTGCTAAGTTTATTGACAAAGCTCTTCATGTCAGAATGATTGGGCTAGTCTTATATGAAATTTGGTCTATAGTTACAGCTTTCAAAGCCAAGATAATCATTTTCATTTCAATGGTTTTTGATTGTTCTACACTTCCAACAAAGTTCCAAGAACAAAAAATTAATGCATCCTCAATGGGCTTGTCATGGGAATTCATTATATGGCAACTTTGTGCAATATTTTGAAATATATTCCTTTTGGTCCTAAATATAAAAGCTAACCAATAATTCTCATAGATTATAAAAGTTAGCTAAATTAGTTATTTATAAAAAAAAAAAATGTTTTTTTCTAAAACACTCTGACTTTTAGTCATTTATGTTGGGAGAGTTATCAACAAAGCTATTGGGGTAGTCTAAGAAAAAAGGGTCAAAGTTCATTTTTGTCTTGGAAGTTGTCAAAAAAAGGGCAATTTTATCTTGAAATTTTTTTTTTGTTTTTGGGTGTAATGTCATCCTGAAAGTGTCAAAAGTGGTGTAATGTTGTCTTGACCGTTAGCAGGTGTTAATTCTAGTTGACCACCTTATGCACATGTGGCTTGCTGTGTTGGAAAATATGACTTGCTAACCAATCATAATGTGCCATCTCACTTAATTTAAAATTCTAGTTGGCACTCATTTAATAAATTATAAAATATAAAATACCCAAAACACCCCTACAATGGTTCCCTATTTTCTTCATCTTATAATGTGTGGAATTGAATTATGGTGTTCAATGGGTTGGAGCTCCTTGCTGCAGAACTTGTTGTACTTTAAGGTATCACAGTTATCCTTCTTCACTTCCACCAATGACAGCGTCACGATGTATATGTCCGCCGCAATTGCTAGCCTCCCCTTCTGTCCACACTCTTGCCTCTACAGCCTCAACTTGGTGTTGCTCTTCTTCACGTTGAATCTCACCGCCTTGGCCACCTTTTCTAGCCTCGATATCACGTTGCTCGTCAGTCTCGCCATCGCGAACCTCATCTCCTCTTTCTCTTCCCTCTTCTTTGAGAAGAGTGGCAACGAGTAAAAACTTTCTAATAGTGATATCAAATGGAACGCGTTCATTGTTGCTGGCGGATTCTGGTTTGATAATTTCTTAGAATTAGCATCTCATTCCAGTTCAAATTCCTTCCCTATTTTTGTCCTCAAGCTCTTCTGAAACAATTTCTTGTAGAATGATGAGTCCATTATTTTTGAAATCATAATTCAAGTGTTAAAGTTTGGGTTGAGGAGCTTTGTTATGAGTCTTTGAGCTTTCGATGAAAACCACGACGAGCATCTGAAGTCGACTTTGTAAATCTTTTTGTACATATAGACCAAATTGACGTCTTGAAATGGTAAGAATCCGGCGAGAAGGACGTATAAGATAACACCAAGACCAAATATCCAACTTAGCATTGTTGTAGCCTTTTCTATTAATTATCTTTGGTGACACATATGCCGAAGTGCCACAGGTAGTATGCAACAAACCATTGGAGAAAGTGCTGAAACCAAACCTATGACTTCAAGGTTTCCATACTTGTCGAGTAGCAGATTTTCTAGCAGTGGCAGACGTTGCGGCAAAACTCGTTCCTTCAGGGTGTTTTAGGTATTTTATTTTATTTTCATTTTTAAAATTTATTAAATAAGTGTCAACTAGAATTTTATGTTTAGTAAGATGACACATGATTGGTTAGTAAGTCATATATCCAACACAACAAAGCCATATGTGCATAAGCTAGTCAAACATAGGATTTAACGGTCAAAATTAACAATTGCTAATGCTTAGGGTAACATTGCACCTCTTTTGACACTTTTGGGGCAACATTGCACTATTAAAAAAAAAAAAACTTTCAGGGCAAAATTGCTCTTTCCTAACAATATTTTGGATAAAAATGGACCTTAACCTGAGAAAAAATAATAAATATAGGAGCTGAAGAAGATGGAAGTCTTACATCTAAAACTAAAATAACAATAAGCATTCTCAACTAGCTTTTGCATTTAAATTGGTTGTAGCAGTAAATTACATGAACGTATAATTTTACAACAATATAAAATTTGTAGTTCTTGATGTATATAGGAAGTTAGTTTAGGACTAGTTTATTTTAGAACTCAAAAAATCTTTGCCAGGATGCCATTGTCTAAATGAAATCTACTGTCAAGGGCAAGATGGTCATTTTTCTTGCCTAGCTCTTACAACTTCTCAAGTTGGGTCCCAACTCAATGGACCTAAAGAAATCCATCACATGCCAACTTTGTACAATATTCTTTTTGCCTAATCCAGATGCATTTAGAAATTAACTTTTTAAAATAAGCATCAAATGTCACATTATTCAAATCATTAACATTGTAATAAGAACAGTATACTTCAAATCAAACTTATATTTTTTCACTAACAAACAACACTTGAGAGATTGTCTAAAACATGAAAACCACATCTTAGAAAAACACGACGAACCGAATTTGTTCAAATAGCCCAATTAAGCAGTAAGCAGGATGATAGACGCACATATTATAAAACAACACCAAACTTGTACAACCTTAAACATTTGAACACTTGTTGAAGTTGCGACCATGTGCCAAACCTTTATCCAAACTTCCATGAATCAAAGAGTCTAAGCACCGAAGCTTCTGAGATACAAGCGAGTCTTAAAAAGTTGAAATCAACTACCTGTTACTTTGAAAAACAAGCATGAAACCTATGAGTTCACTCTAACTCAATCATCACAAAAAGAATAATAATTTAATTCATTTGAAATGGACGAAATTGGCAGTTTTGTATTAATACATGAATGGGGCCTTAATAAGCATATTAACTTGCATTATGCATTTCATTTAGGATGTAGCTAATAGAAAAATGAAACCATTACAACACTGATAAATGTGTACGTGTAGAAATAAAAGTTATTATGAGAGATAATTTTAAATTTAAATAGACAAGAAAAACTTTATAACCAACCTGGAGCAGTAACATATTCCCATTTAGTGGAATCTTCGAAGCTTTATGGCCACAATGACATATATTTGATCAACCACACCATCAAAGAATCGAAAGTAAGTGTGCCTCCATGCTCTGTTCAAGAACAGAGAACCACAAACTACCCAAAATCCCATAGCAAAGCCAACTCCCATACCAAGATACAATGACTTCAAAAAAGCATCATCATCATTTCCTTCAACATGCTCTCTCTTGTTTGGTTTTTCTAGTAGTGTGCAGTTCTTTTGAAGAGGAGGTCCACAAAGATCAAGATTCCCAATGTAACTCCATGCATCAAAGCCCTGAAGCTGAGTCCCTAGTGGAATTTGTCCACTAAAATTGTTGTGTGAGAGGTTTAGAACACTTAAGAAAGAGAGACTAGACATGCTCGAGGATATTCCCATGAAGATGGTTATGAGAGAAATCAAGAGATTCTAGATCTTTCATCTCTCCAATTTGCTCGGGTATTTCTCCTATCAAATAATTATTAGACAAGTTCAAGGATTTTAACTTGGTGAGCTTGAACAGTTGTATTGGAATTTCTCCTGATAGCTTGTTAGCTGATAGATCAATGCTTTGCACCAACCCCAGATTTTTTTGATACTCTAATCGTTGACCCTTTGTCTGCAAATAAATTTTCATGTATTGACGTGAAAGCTTGATGTCACGTTTAAAAGAAAAGGCTATATTTATGAATAAGTAACTTCCATCAACTACCGAAGAAAAACTAGTTAAATTGGCTAGACAGTGAGGGATTGATCCTGAAAGTTTGTTATTGGCAAGGTCCAATACAATCAAATTAGAGAGAGTACATAGTTGTGGTGGAATGTTGCCTGTAAATTGATTGGATCTCAATTTCACAACTCTCACATATTGGGGCATCCATGTTTGTATACTTCCAGAAAAGTTGTTTCCTTCTAAGTTGATCAACACCAAAGATGCGCACTTATGGAAAGTCCAAGGTATATGACCTGAAAAGCCATTATTTTGTAGATCTAGCACCATTAGATATTGTAATGATGAACCCATCGCTAATGGGACTTGGCCAACTAGCTGATTATTCCCTAAGGATATGTCACTCAAATCTGTCCAATTGCTCAAACAATCTGGGAGTTCTTGGGTTAGATAATTATTTGATAGGTCCAAATACTCCAATGTATATAGGTCAGTCTCACTGCGATGACATAGTAATGAAGATAAAGGTCCCGAGAATGAGTTGTGAGATAAATCCAAAAGACTGACCGTATGTGATACTCGAGGAAGCTGTCCTTTGAAGTTGTTGAATGACATAAATATTTCCAAATCATAAAATGGTCCGTCAGACTCATTTAGGCCAAGGATTTTTGGGATTGTACCACTGAAGTCATTAAAGCTGATATCTAAATATATTAAAGATGATGAGTTTATGAGATTAGAAGGAAAAGATCCATGAAATGAGTTATGAGATAGATCAAGTGCAACTAAACTATCATGCTGACCAATCCAATTAGGTATTGATTCTTTGAGTTTGTTCTTAGATAAATCTAACCAGCCCAGATTTCGGAAGTCTGAAAAATCTAAGAGTTGACCTCTTAAATTGCATTGACTGAGATCAATACATGAAAGGTGTTTGCTAAGATTAAACAACCAATTAGGTAATCCATATGTAAAATCATTTAGACCGAGATCAAGACGTGAAAGTGAGCTAAAATTGGCATATTGAAGAGACAGAACAGAGCTGGTCAAATTACAGTCATTTAAAAATAATGCCTCCAAAGGTAGAGAAGCCAATAATTGAACCCAATTCGTGGCACTAGGAAGATGAATGCCACTGAGACCGAGAACTTGTAGGGAAGGAAGTCGAGATAGCAGATAATGAAGATTATCAATGCGAAGATGAAAATTGTATGATAAAGACAGTGTCGAAAGCTTAGAAGAAGAATTTGGCAGCAAATGAGTATGAGTTGCAACGGAATTATTGATAGACGGCATGCTTATGCGCTCAAAGTCATTGTATTCCAAATTCAATGCTTCAAGAAAGTCAAGTGAAAGTAAAGAAGATAAGTTGATTTCACCTCTCAAGGTTTCTGAATTATTGGAGTTTTCCAGAAAGAGACCTACGACTCTGTCGTTAGCACACTCAACTCCTTCCCAAGATCGACAACAATCTTGGAGAGAAGACCAAGAAGAGAGGCGGTTGGAAGGATCAACAACGCCTTGTTTGAACATTAATAGTAAACCTCGATCTCTCTCATGGCAGCAAGAGATTGTCTTCAATCTCACTGAACATAGCAACATCCACACTATAAGACACATTGGTGATATCAAACGAAGCATCATCACGATCAAAACGGTTTCTTCAAGTAAAGGCTCTGTTGCATATCTTATCTCTGGCAAATAGCAGTACTTATATTTGAGGGTGAAGTTGATGTTTGGCAATTTATTTCTAGGATGAATTACATGCCTTTAAAAAAATTAAAATTGCACTGTTTTTAAAAGTATATATGAGGGTAAAATTGTACCTAACAAATATTTTGATGGAAAATATTGCTCTATAAATTGAATCTTTTTTTCAAGGAAGGTTTATAGAAAGAACTTACAAATAAAATTAATGTTTCTATAATTTTAGCAAAATTTAAGGAATTTACATCCATTCTCGAAGACGGAAGAAAATATCTGTGTAATTAATTTGATCTCAAAATACAAGAAATGTTTATATAGTTTACTAGCTCTTTTTATTGTTTTTTCTTGGCATTTTTTTTTTACCATTTCACAAAAAGTCTTCCTACTTCATTTCCCACGCATTTTCCTCAAATCCAAGGACCGAAATCATTATTAATGGAATAGTAGTTGATGACTATTATCATTAATTGTTAGTAAAATATTACAAAGACATGGACGGCATAATGCCAACAAATAATGATATAGAGATAGTAACTAACTTTGTCTTAAGAGTCGTTGATCAGTTCCCATTGCTATGAAATGGGTAATAGTTAACGCTCGGCCTATAGTCTATGACAAATTTTAAGCAATAAAATATTTTGCCACCTCAATAATACTCCCTCTGATCTCTCTCTCTCTCTGTCTCTGAAATCATTTGAGCAGACATATGCATATTTTATTTTTAAGATTCAAGTATTAAAATTAGGGAAAAATCTAAATAAATACCATTTGAACTTAGAAAACTCTAAAAAATATGTTAAAACATGAAAATGACAAATAGGTTTTAAAGGATTTACCAAAATGCCCCTCAAGTTTTTTAAAAAAGAAAAAGAAAGAACCCTTGTCGGGCTATCAAAGCTCCGATGACAACTTGAGTAATATATGGGATTGACTACTTTAGTATATGGAATAACTACTTGAGCTCTATAAACCTTATCGACATTGTTAACAAGTTGAATAAAAGGAATGACAATTTAAGTATAGCCATTGATAAATTATGCTCTCGAGATTATTAATGGCAACACTCAAGTTATCATTGCAAATACTAAAGTTGTTATTGTCTTTATTCAACTTGTTAATGACTCTTGATAGGACTTAAAGAGCTTAAGTGGTCAATCCATATATGGTTTGTCTTTTAAAATAAATTAAAAATTAAAAAAAAAAACTAGAGGGGATTTTGATACAAGCAAAACATTTCAAAATCTCATTTTAGTCCCTTGAGACCTATTTATTATTTTCATGTGTTAAGATACCTTTTAGGGTTTTTCAAGTTCAAATGATATTTATTTTAAAAAATTCCTTAAAATTAATGAAATTGTAACGAGTTATTTTCTTAATTTTTGACTTTATTGATCATCCATTTACTCATTTTTTGCTAGACACACACTCACATTCACACATCTTTTATATATACATATATATATATATATATTTAAATCATTCATCACCTTTGATTCAACGTATAAGAAATACAAGAAATATTTGTATAACTCGCTCTGATCTCTAGCTGTCGTCTATTCCCCCCCCCCCCCCCCCCAAAAAAAAAAAGTCTTTTTCTCTTTTGTTTTCTCTATAAAAGTGTCTTCCCACATTTTTTACCAAGCCTTCCGACCAACGTCATTGCCCAAAATCCAAAAGGATCGTTTCTGCCTATTAAAAAAATGGGAAGCCATGTACATAGAGAGGGCAACTCCTGTGCAGATGCTTTGGCAAGTCTGAGTTATGTGCAGGAAGATAACTGTGTATTCTTCACTGAACCTCCGTTAATTTTGCATAAATACCTCTATATAGTGATAGCGTGGGAGTCTCATACCCGCGGCATGTAATGATGTAGTCTCAGTGTAATTTGTTTGGGCTTTGCCCCGTATTAATACCCAAAAAAAAGGAAAAAGAGAAGATATAAGAAAATTAAAAGTGAAGTAAATAACACGGTGAGGACATGAACTATTGTTAGTGGATTAGTAGGTGTGTGACTTAACTTGCTTTTACAATATAGCGATAGTAAAATAATTGAAATAATTAATTAACTTCGTCTCAAGACTCTCATCAACCTATTCCCATTGCTTTTGAATTATTTTTCTCAAGAAATTGCTGTGAAATGGGTAAATATAATTAATTAGTGCCCCTCCTATAGTATTTGACACATTTTTACTGCATATATCAATTGAAGCTTCCCTTCTTGAAGTAGAAGTTGGGAGCAAATGACTACGAGTTGTAATTTTCTCAAAATAGAAGAAATTATTCTTTTATTTCTTTTCTAGACCATTTCACAAAAGGTCTTTTGTCCTTGCTTCCCGCGTCGTTGCCCCAAAATCCAAAAGGATAGTCTTTGCCTATATAACACGCTGACGAATGAAGTCCTTGTCAGTGGATTAAATAGTACTTCTCTGGTTTTAATTATAAGACTTAGTTGATTTTTTTAGAGAGATTAAAGAAACTAATTAAATTAGTTTAGAGTATTTTTATTTTTTCTTCAAACTAAATAATTTGACCAATAAACTATATATAAGCTAAGATAACACAACATATAAAATGATTAAGTAACTTATTTAACTTCCTTAATCTCTCCAAAAAAATTCAACTAAGTCTTATAATTATGACCGAAGGTAGTAGTTTTTTTTTTCTTAATTATCAAAAGTGGATTTATTAATAATAGATTATTTGCGTTTGTAATAAAATATTTTTTGATGACTTGCTTTTGTAATAAAATATTACAAAGACGTCGACCACATAATGTCAAGGGCCAATACCCGTAAGCATACAGATGTAGTAAGATAATTGAATTAATATACTCTTCGAGCAAAAAAAAAAAAAGGCCTAATGTAGTAAGATAAATTTTTTTTTTTTTTTTTTTTTTTTTGTTATGATATTTTTAGGAAAGGGTTGGGTCACTCCACGATCCAAGCAAGAGTGAAATCTCCCTTCCTCCTAAGTGATATCGATGTTAGGCACCGTCTATTACCTCTGCGTCAACCAAGGCACCTAGGAGTTAGGATGTCTCTCCCAACGCCGACCAAGGGATCAAACCCTCCCTTTGCTAAGAGTGTCGATCCTTTTGCCAGTTCTCAAAGACGAGGGGTTAGTAAGATAATTGAATTAATATACTCTTAAGTCCTAACAACCGATTTTGGGAGCCATTCCTAGCAAACCTTTTTTGGGCCATTCATACTTTTCAAATTTTTTCGTTACCTTTAGGAAGCTTGGCAATTAAAATCTTCATTAATTATATGGTTATATTCTTAAAAAATTTCCTTTTTGTTCATTTACATATTAATCTCTTAATTATAGACGTTGAAATGATTATTTTGAATGAATTTTAATTATTTCATTAAATTGAAATTTTTGGTTTTGTCAATATTAAAGGATATTTTTAATTTTAGAATATACAACATTTTAAATTTTAAAAATTCAAATCAAATAAATAATTAGTACCTATCTTTTTTTTTTTTTGGGTAGTTCTCCAAATTGTCTTTGAGATTTTTTTATTTGATTAAGAGTATCCTTAAGCCACTTTTAGCATGAGATTAATCCCTTTGGAGACTTCAAATGAAAAAAGATTGTTACTTCTCCCAACAAGTGAACTTTTTAGAATTGGAACTTGTGTTCTCTTTAATTATAAGAATGAGACAGCTTAATTACTACCTTGATCAACAACTTATTAGTAAATTACCTTTAATATTAGTACTTTCATGCTTTATTGCATATATATATTGAATTATTTCTCAATGCATGATTATGCGATACCCTGGGCAATGTACTTAGCACTGGACCCATTATTCACCAGTTCAGTTTAAGGGTAAGTATTCCAACCCTATCAAATAATTAAAATAATTTAGTGTAGTTTAATTTCGAAAATAATACTAATATTTAAGTAAAAACGCATTAATTTACAAGTAAATAGAATATTTATAGTTGTCACCACTTGCCATCAATACCACCACATCACTGTTATTGTCACCTCCACCACCACAACCATCGGCATCGAACAATCCTCGATGAGATAACGTGACTATTATTATGAGGCAACGCAATAGCTTTTAAGTATTTTTTTCCTACAAATTAAAGATTGTATTAAGGGTAAACTATATTTTGAGTGATATATTAATTTTAAATAATTATTTAGAAAAATAACCTATTGCACCTTGCTTAAAAATCAAACCAAACATTAGTCATGTAATTAATATTAAATTGCATTACCATTACATCACACTGCACTGCGGGTGTAATGGGATTGAGCCAATAATGCCCTTACTTTAGTTGTTTTGTAAATACTCATATTCATCTTTTAAATACTCGTATCGTCTTGTAAATGACCAAAATGTTTTTAATTCCCTATGTTCTTTTGAGTCACTTTATTTGTCCTGTAAATATCTTTATTTATCTTGTAAATGACCATATTTGTCTTGTGAATTTCCATATTTATCTCGTAAATGGCCAAAATATTATTAACTTCCGAGGTTATTTTGAATCTCTTTATTTGTCTTGTAAATATCTTTATTTTTCTTGTTGCCCATATTTCTCTAGTGAATTTTCATATTTATCTCGTAAATGAACAATTTTTTTTTTCATTCCCTATGTTCTTTTGAATTCTTTCATTTATCTTTTGAATCTTTTTATTTATCTTGTCAATACTCTTATTTGTCTTATAAATGCTTTTCTAAAAAGAAAAAAATAAAAATAAAGGAATGGCATCATTGTAAATGCAGCCACAAAAATTAATTTCATTTTGACCATGAGATGCAATGAAGTTTCAAATAGTTCTAGGGGTTGACTGAAATTAATTTACTACCAAATAGGCTCACTGAAATCTTACCCCTTTTTTTCCCTCACCAGGCGTGTAGTTTACTTCCGTCTCTTTTCCCCTTACCTTCTAATGGGTCATTACAAAGCAATGGCCGTCCCTGACTATTGAGAAAAGGCATTCAAAAGCTAATGTTAAAAATTGCTGGGAAAGTTCTAAAAGTTAATTAACCTCAACATAGTGGCATTTCCTTTTTTATCTTTTTAAAAAGCAGAAAATGAAAGGTGAAAAGCAAGTAACAACACTGCGGACTGATGCAAACATAAAAGTCTCTTTTCTAATTGCTTTTCTGACTATTGAAAAAAAGGCATTCAAAAGCTAAATTAAAGCTAATGTTAAAAATTGCTGGGAAAGTACTAAAGTTAATTAACCTCACCATAGTGAGATTTCCTTTTTATCTTTTTGACCTGGTCAGTGGTCACCATAGTGGCAGGGGCGGAACCGGATTTGAAATTAGGGGGGAGAAAATTACATAATAAAATATAGTGGAGTTAACATTTGAAATTAGGGGGAGAAAATTACGGAATTGACCCAAAATGTTAGGAAATTATGATTTAGCCTTATAAATATTTCAGTTTTTTCACTTTAGTCCCTTTATGAGACTCTTTGATAGGGACTAAATTGAAAATATTTATTTTTTGAGGAGAAAGCATAATTTCCCAAAAATTTGGGTAAAATTTTTGTGATTTTAGGGGCCACCCCCCCCCCCCCCCCCCCTTCTCATTCCGCCCTTGCATAGTGGGTTGGTGAAACACGCAACGGCCAAACAATATAACATGATGTTTAATTTATTAACCTTAATAATTAATTATCAGTGAAGAAAGTTAAGGAAGTCATCAATTATGTGTGGATGTTCATGACTTTTATGAATTCATAGGATTCCATTCCCCTTGTACGTTTTGAATTTTTTATAATGATTGAAGAGCATTTTTGCTTCTAAACTATTTGAAGAGTAAAGCTTGTTATTTTAATCTATTTACAGAGTAATATTGTCCTTCAAGTGTCAAAATTATTGCAATATCGCCTCTTGACTACTCGACATCAACATTGAGGTACTGTTAAGTTTATATTAATATAGGGTTAAAGAATGTTTTAATCCTTGAAATATGCATGAAGGCGAGCCTGATCCAAATCACCTTTAGTCATTGCTTTACTTCTGCGTGCTGCATGAATTTCTAAGATTATGCCCTTAATTTTCTTAAAAGGTAACCATATCCATAAATCAAATTATAAAAACGTTAAACACCATCAAGAAAATTGAAATTAATTAGTAGGGCTTATTAGGTAATAATCTTAATTAAGTGAATGGGAAATATAACCCGTAAATACTTGCGATGAACAGGAAACGAATTTATTCTTAATTATAATTTTCTTAACATCGTGTGATAAAGAAACACTTATATAATTTTTTTTTTTTTTTTGCCTCAAAATTGTAATTATTTGAAACAAAAACAAATGCCATATCTAATACTACCCGAAACCGTTGTTTTAAATATGCTTCATGCACTTGGCCAAAAAAGAAAACTGCTTCATGCGTTCAGAGTTCAAACGATTAATCAATTGGTTGTGGCAATTGAAGAATATAATATTGTTAATGGTAAACCGATGGCTTGACTTACAAATATTAATATTTATTAATGAGATTCCTTAATATTAATATTTACTAAATATCTTCTTATGTGTATTAAATTGCATTAAGTGTTTAGATTTAAAAATATTTTATGGATTCTAAGACTGATTAAGTAATCAACTAATAAAATATATGTTCAATAAAAATTTAAGTTGTTACTATTAAATGAGTTTGTTTGAATACTAGAAAAATCTTATGGGATCTTTTTTTTATAATTTAACTTTTTTCCCTTTCCCTATTGAGGTTATCACATATACCATACTACTACTAGCTAATTGTTTCCCACCATCTCTGATGTGTAAACTTAATTGTCTCTGGGCCACACAATAGATTTGTATAAAAAATATTTTATATACAATACTAATTATCTCCCATCATCTCTGATAAACACACACAAACACACACACCTACTGGTATTTCTATGTACTGTTCGTTGGGTTCAATCCTGGCAAACAAGTATCTTGGTTTAAAATTATAGGATTGGGCTAAAATTTTGGGCCCCAGTCCTCTTTAATTGAAATAGAAACAGTTTTTAAGTCATCGCACCCACAATAAAAAAGAAAAGAGAAGATAATCTCACATGTCCATACACCATTCGTGTTCAGCATTCTGAAGAATATCAATTAGGAAATGCATGGGAATTAGGTCTAGCACAAGGAGGTTAGGTGCTCACAACTTGGTAAGCCAAGATTCAAATTCCTACTATGATAGATGTTCACATTTAGTACTAAACAATGTATCGAACGGAATTCTCTCCAATAGGAAGATATTTATGCCAAAAAAAAGAAAAATCAAATAACAAACATTAATTTGCTATAGTTGTAGTGACTTTGATATTTAAAAGGCAACATCCTCTGCTGAATAGTTTAGAGTGAGTAGCAGCACTCGCAAAATAGTCAAGGGATAAAAATGTCCTTTAACTACTTAAAACATTGGAGAGGATACCATTAAGAAAATAAGGAAGTAAATTACACGGCGAGGAGGGAAAATTCATCTTATCAGAATAGTATAGTAGATGACTTCATTCACTGTCTTAACTAATTATTAATGTTACTCCTCCGGTCCTATTTATAAGAGCGTGATAACGATCATTACGCAATTTAAAAACAATAAGTGTATTTGAAATAAATCTTATTTTACAAGTATGTCCGTATTTATAATGGGCAAGTAAGAAACAGAAATAAATTAAACATATTATCGCTAAAATTTTAATTAATACAATATATATATATATATATATATATATAATTAGAGGGAAAAAATGAAAAAAAATTAAATATTTAGAAACTTTTATAAAGAAGATCAAAGAAATTGAAATTTTACGTTCCTGTAAAACGAAAGGAAGTACTGAATGAAACATCACATATTGTATTGTCGTTGCGGGTACTATGGCGAGGTTAATTAACTTGCTTCTAATTAGTCACTTTGTTAAAGAGTATATATTCTAATTAATTAGAAAAGCAATGAGAACTCAAGACTATTGAGACCACAATAGTTACTTTCCTTCTCTTTTTCCAATATCTTCTAATTGTTTTTTCTAATGGTTCACTGCAAATCAATGGCAGCTCCTGACTATTGAGATAATGCATTAAAAAGCTAAATTAAAGTTAGTCTTAGAAATTGCTCAGAAAGTACTAAAAGTTAATTAACCCCAACTTCGTGGGTTTTTTTTTTCTTTTTTTTTTTACTTTTTATTTTTGGCCGGGTCACCCAAGTGGGTTGCCTCAAGAATTTTAATTAATTCAAACACACACAAAAATGCCGTATCTAATAAATGCCTCTTCATGCTTTCATAGTTCAAACGATTAATCAACTGATCGTGGAAATTGAAGAATATAAATATTGTTAGTGGTAAACAGATAGCAGGACTTGCAAAAAGACGTGCATATGCAATAATGAAGCATACGGGGCATTAACAAGATCCAACCATCAATCATGGATCATCAATCAATAAATCAGGCCATCATCAACTTTACATGCTCCATACCTCCTGATGATGGTTTTATCCTAAAACATTTTCCAGACAAAATAGCCAAGGCAACCACACAAGCACGGTTAAAATTTCCCGGAAATATTTACTCAATAGTTAAACTGAAATTGAAATAATATTAATCAGTTTCTTAAAAAAATCTTACCTTTCTTTCCTCCAGCTGATGTGGCGCCAAACACATGAAATCTGATGTGGCAGCTTACATGAAATGATAGATATCAGAACTTCTTACACTAAAAAGTGACTATGACTTCCACGTTAATATTGTCAATAAAGACTGGTAAGATGGTCAAGAAAGAAGATAAGCTCCTCTGTGTGGATTCCATCCTCTTATGAGAACATATTAACATTTAGTGTGAACTGGGAGGAAGACTTTGTAACCGGTTAAAAAGCTAAATTTGAAAGCGAGAATGATATATAGGTCACAATCAAAGGAAATAATACATTAACGAGTGCTATAAATTGTTAATAGTAACCAATTCACTTGTTAATTCCCCCAATTCACTTATAAATGAGGATTTTTTTGATATTATTTTCTTTGGTTGGGACCTAAAAGTAATTCTCTCAATTTCAAACTCTACCCTTAGTTTTCAATATGTTCAATTAAGGTGGCTGTGAAATTTGAAAGTGAAGAAAATGACGGAATTTGGTTTGTGGGTTCCACTCTGAGCAGACAAAAAATTGTTAGGAAGACTTATTAAACGTAGTAATTACTTATTCGGCTCCTTTTTTATAAGAAACAACCACCACACATTTCTTTTTTTAGAGTATAAGAAATAGTATGAGAATGTCTTATTTTTTGTGAGTACTTCTTACTTTCTCATTTTGCCCTAATTTAATTACCCAATTTATTGTCAATATAATAAATTTTCACAATTCCCAAAGACCTATTACTTCTACGATATTTATTTTCCTATCATCCCTCTCCTACAATTCTCATTATTATAGTAACTCCTTTATTTTCTCTCTAATTCCCTATGTCCTCATAAATAAGGGTATTTTAATAAAAAAATTACAATTTTGACATATTTATTGTTTTTAACCGACGCAAATCACAAGATTTGATTAAACATTTATAGTAAAAAGGCACAGAGGGAGTATATGTCATTTTTTTCATATATAAATCTTATTGAAAAGATGCGGAGATGCTTTTTTAACCAACCAGAAGATTGGAAGAATTTGAATTGTGACAAGAATTCGAATTGTGAGAAGACTTGTCAATGAACATATATGTCTTGCGTGGAAAATTTTTAAGCCTTTAAGTTAGATAGTCATTAATTATCCTTGAATTTCCAATTTTTTTAATATTTTCACAACTTACATATACCCTGTATGGACTTTGAGGATGTCATTCTACTCAAATCAAAACACAATGAGGAGCTTCCCTTCACAGATTTCATTCATTTTACTGCTCTTGCTATTTGCAACAACATTCAACAGAAGTATATGCGCTACTATAGTAGGCAAGGAGGCTTTATGCAATGAGAATGATCAAAACATGCTTTTGATCTTTAAACAACGAGTAGTGAATCCTTCAAAACGACTCTCCTCATGGACCAGTAAAGAAGATTGCTGTTTATGGGATGGAGTTCATTGTGACAACATCACTCACAGAGTTCTAGAGCTTGATCTTGCCGATCATGAATTAGAAGCACTACTACAGAAAATGGCTTTTGCGTCCCTAATTGGCGTCCTATTATAGAAAAAGGAAGTAAAAAAGAACGCGGTGGCATTTTTGTAATTATGAGGTGACTTTTGGAGTCTAATTTTAATACTAGAATGCCAAAAGTGAGCTCTGGTGCTAGAAGAAAGCGAAAAGTGCGCTCTTTGGAGTCTAAGTCCCAGTATTAGACTCCTTAGGTAAACCCTTTGGAGTCTAAGTCCAAATATTAGACTCCCTAGGTCTTTTCCCCACACCCAAAACCCATTCCTGTGCGCGTTGTCTCCCGCGAATCCATCGATTCTCAATCTCTTGGATTTCTTCTCAACCCTGGTCCGCCTTGTCTCTTCCCTCACTCCGTCGTTGCTCCGTCGTCCCCCTCTCCACCGTAGCTCCTTCCATCTCTGTCCTCTCTCTCACTGTCCTCCTTGCCTCCTCTCTCACACCATCGGACCTTCTGGTAAATAGGGTATTTTTTCCTTTCCCCAAATGAACAAAATTCAAAGTTTCAAACCCTATTCTGTATTCTCTGTCGTCGACTCCCAGTACTCCACTCTTGTTTTTCGTCAGTTCTTCTTCGCGTCACATCGCTTGCTCCTTCATCGACCGTCGGTTGTCGCTCGCTTGTTCTTCTTCAATCTTCATCGACCGTCATTGTCTTTGGGTGCTTCTTGTTTCTTCTTCATCGTCCGTCACTCCGTCGGTTCTTTGGTCTTGTCGCTGTCGGGTTCTTGGGTATTTTTTTGTCTTCTTGGGTCTTTGTCTTGCATTTTTTTCTGTTTCCATCGTTTTTGTTCTTCTTGAGTTGCTTCATGAATCACATGTTGAGTTCTTGTTTCATATTTTGTTCGCAGGTCATATTTTGTTCTTGCTGAGTTTCTTATGACTTATAGCATGCTTCTTGACTTCTTTATTCTTTTGGGTGCTGTCGTGGTTGCTAGTTTTTTTGCTTAGGTTCGGTGATTGTTGTTTACTTGTATAATCTTAACTATTTAAAACATTACATTTGATTCTATACCCAATTTACACATTTAATTTTTTTTCCTATGAAGATTTTAAATTCTTATTCAATACTCAAGTTTTGATGTTTTTTTTGTTTTGTCTTTTTTGATTTCTCTTTCGTTTGAGTTTGATTTCCGGATTGAGGAGAGGCCTGAAAGATAATAGAACTATAGAAGGGCCCTTTTATAGATCTTTCTTGCTTGAACTAAGAATTTTATTTACACATCTTGTTACTTTTGAGTTTTGCATCATCGTATCTGTCGGGTCTTCCACGAAATTTGAGTTTTGCATCATCTTGTCTGTTAAGTTTGATATAAGTTGTTTGAGCATAACTTTGTCATTGTGTGATTCAGTGTTGTGCATGTATCCATGTATACACATGATTATTCTTCTGTTAGTCAATTCTTAATCTTAAATTCTTCAAAGTATTTTACATATTTTCTATATTCTTTTACCAAAACCAGTGGTGTTTCCTTCTTAATGAAGAGTCTTACTATCTTGAATTGTAAAATAAGTCCTTGTTCCAATTCTGTAAATAATACAATTTTAGGGGATCTGAGTTTTCATGTATGATAAAAGAAGCTCGCATCTTGGGAATGGCTCTTGGCATCCCTTGCCCGAATGGGTAATTACTATTTAAAGTTAGGTTCAATATTTTGTTTTTAATGATGTTATTTATAATGACCCTAATATTGATGACTCCAACGAGCTGAAGCATATATAGGTTAGATTAGTTTTCATTTGTATATTGTTGTGCACATGAGTGTCTTGATTTGTAATATTGTAAAAGATGAAAGCAGACCTATACCGTATGATATACATGTTTGATGACATGGTCCAATAGTCGATAGAAGTATGCTACTAAGAAAAATTAAAAAAAACTTAAATTTTTCTTAGTCTTTGCTGTATATTGGAGGAATCAGATTCATCAATTATTAATATATTGCTTATAAAAGAACCGCCAACTCTTCGACTAAGGAGTAATTACTTAATGTCGAGAAGTAAACATACAAAGAGTGTTATCTTCGGTTTTTAGCCGAGAAATAATATTAGAGGAAAAGGAAAAATGAAGCTCGGAAAGAAGAAAACTTGTATGTGAGAGCGTCAAACTTGGAAAGAAGCAGCTTAGTTACTCATACTAGTACTAAAAAATGTGTGCTATCTGCTTCTGTTGTCTAAAATTTATTGAAAAGAATCACTACAAAAAAATGTAACGTTTGTCGTAGTGAGCTTGTAGCGGTAAAAAAAAACCGCTACCAAATAACAAATTAGTAGCGGTTTAAACCCAAACCGCCACAAATTAGCAACGGAAGCATTGTCGCCAAAATGCTGACCATTTTGCTTCGCTTTTTGTCACGGTTCACAAAAACAAACCGCTACAAATATGGCGCCAGCCTTGGCGCGTTATGGCGCGAAGTCCTTTGCGGTTGTTTCGTAGCGGTTATGTCAAAATAACCGCTACCAAATCACGGAACGACACACCTTTGTCACGGTTAGAAGAAAGCGACACTTTAACCGCGTCAAACCTTCAAATTTGGTAGCGGTTCTCGCGATAACCGCTACAAATTTTATTCTATAAATAACCAAATGCATCCGTACAACAATTATAATGTTCAAAAATATTCTAAATCGGCTTTATCATTTTGAAAGAGCATTCTTGGCTTTGTTCTCAAAAACAAGACGGGCATATATCGCAACACCGATCTCGGGAGATGAGTGTTGCGAGATATTTTTCTGTCTTCTCATCGTTCAAGCCGAGAAGGTTCCTTCAGTGACAATCCGATTCAAATATTCTATTGACCGAAGACTTCTACTCCTATAAATATGTCTAACATGCCATCGGAGATTGGATCCATTATAGCCACCTTTGTTTTCGTTAAAATATCTTTGATCAAAATGAGTCGTGAGTTTTTCTTGGAACATCGGTGGCTATAATGAATCCAAATCTTCGATAAAAACTTATTATTCCTAAATTAATTAGGATCGACTCTTTTAGGGAAATTTAAATAAACCTGTTATTCGATTTAAAGAAAACAATTGAGAATTTTTTTTGGAATAAGGAAAAATTCCAATCTAATTAGTTTATCACTAAACTAATTAGTTTGGATTTTTTTAAAAAAAATATATTAAATTAGTAGCGGTTACAAAATCACCGTTACAGATTAATTATTTTGTCGCGGTTTACCTCAAGAACCGTTACAGAAGTTGAATGGTCATTTCATTTTGTAGCGGTTACACATAACCGCGATAAAAGTGAAAAAATTGTCGCGGTTGGGGTAGCGGTCTTCGTTAAACCGCTACAAAATGATTAATTTTGTAACGGTTACTTTGTTTAACCGCTACTAAACGCAGCGGTTTTTATATTCACTTTCAAAATTCACGCGCTACTGTTCACCTTTTCACTTTTAACCCTTGTACTTTTACTTTTCACATCATGGTTTCTCACGACAAGGGAAAAGAGAAAGTAGTTGAACCCCGAAAAGGCCTATCGGGGTAGTAGTAGAGGAGGCCGTAGGAGAGGCAGGCCGTAGGAGAGGGCATGGGCCTTTAAATATCTCCGGATAAATGTCTCCCCCCCTCGGATAAATGTCCACCCACGGCCCCCTCGGGTTGGGAATGAGTTTGATGGGCTCTTTGAAAATAAGCCAATCCCAAACCCTGAGACCCTACAAGAGACCGTAGGTGGACAACGAGGCGTAAGTCTGTCACTTGAGGACATCCTCAATGGTGATGATGACGAGATCGAGATTGAGATTCCCGTAGTGGAGGCGGAGCGGTTTCTCGACGAGGACAACGAGCAGGAACAAGGGTACCCCCGACCCTCGTCTTCTCGTTCCACCGGATTTACAGTGGATATCGAAGGTAAGTATAAGTAGTTTATTGGCAAAAAATAAAATTTAAATTCCGACGTGTGAAAATTTATGTAAGTACAATACAACAATTTTGTTTTATAATTGTGCAGATGAATATGGGAACATCGGTAGCGGGACGCTGGATGTCCACACCCTCGGTCGGGAGAACGGCTACCGCGTGATAGTCCCCGGAACACGGACACGGACGGCCGTCGGCGTGGTGGTCACTGTTGAACCGATACCTATCACAATTTGGTGGGAATTGGGTATAGTTCCCGATCTTTTTCCAGAATTGGAAAAAGATCCCGAAGGAGACCAAGGACAAGGCGTTTGAGGACGTTGTGTAGGTAAATTGTGGTTAATTTAGTTATCTGTTTCTTAATTAATTATTACTTAATTACTAATTATTTTATGCTATAGAATAAGTTTAAATTGCGAGCCAACGCAAAGAGGTATGTAAAGTTGAAAATGGGAGAAGCGTGGAAGAGTCGGAGGGGTTGTCTCTACACCTAGAGAATGGAGATTCGACTATGCCTCTACAAAGAATCGATGGAGAACGTCCCAGACGGCGTGGACCCCAATCACTGGGCAGCTTTTGTCCAATATAGGAGGAGTGCAGAGGCACAGGTACGTTTTTTAATTAATCGTAGTTCCGTTTTTTTTTCTATGAGGGTACGGTATTGTATAATTACTCATTTATTTTGCAGGCTCTATCCCAGAGGAACACCAGATCCAGGGCAGCTCAAAGGATCAATCACACGGGTGGATCCAAGACGTTTGCTGTGACCTACAGTGAGATGGTATGTTAAAAGTTAAATTCATTTTATGTTTAATTGATTATTGTTTTGTTTTGGAAATAACAAAGTTTATACTCTTTTAACTCTTTCGGCAAAGAGAAGGCTCGACGGGGGAGGGTGGTCGACGGACTATGGGTAGTTGTGGAAACGCACATCGATAGAGATTTGCCGTAATCTCCCAAAATAACCAGATTAGAAAAGGATTTGCGGTATAATGTAACCTGGATCGTTTCCCAACGAATTCTGATCAGTTTAATTTGAACAAAGCAATAAAAAAAAGCTTGATAAAATCGGGGTTTTTGATTCAAAAGAGATTAAAAACGAAAATATGCGAAACAAAACGAAACAACACAGATTAAAGGAAGATTAAGGAAGAGGATTAACCCAGGATTTCGAATTCCACCACTTCCCTTCCTCGGAAAAAAGCATTTATAACCGAACTCGTGATCGACTCGGGCAAACCGAAATCTCGCATTTGCCTAGAGGTTCCCTCAACTGAACAATCGTTCAGAATTTGTTGAATTAGTGGCATATCTCTCGTACGATCGCACGTAATACTTTAACCTAGTTCAAACTACGTCCTTAGGAAATGTCGATCCGGGCGTTAAATCTAACACCCAATCCGAAAGTAAATCGAATCCGAAATTACAAAACAGAAACGAATTTGTTACCATTAAGGCGCGAGTCCTCTGGATAGTGGAATCCTCAATCCATGGGTCAATCACGGTAGCTTAGCTAGTCATGGTTATGCGAACAAAATTAAGAAAAGTTCATCATGAACACGATGAAGAGAGGAAGAACAGATAAGAGAAAATAAAACTACGTATTTGATTCAAAAATGTCTAAAAACGTGAAAATGAGAATGTGTTTGTGGCTGCTGCCTCACTTAACCTAAAATGGCAAAACGAAATGGGGCTCCAATCCATAATTCAGGCCCAAAATGGAAAATAAAATAAAATGGGCTTTAATTATAAAATTCGAGCCCAAAAATACATATGACTTCAGCTCCAAAATTGACCCCCTCTTGTCCGAATTTTCTCTTCATGTTTTCATAACAATTGTAGCTCTCTAAATCATCTGAAATATGAGACAAAAATGAGGCAAATCCGATGTCTGGTTCAAGAGTTATGGTAAAAATGGTGAAGCAATGTAAAACTGGAATTTATTATTAAATAATGGCAAAAATATAATAAAAGGCCCAAAGCCCAAATAAGTATAAAAGCCATTATTTATTAGCTAAAGAGTCCTAAATTATAAATCAAGAGAAAAAAAAGTAGTGTATGAAATATTCAATTATCACACACATAGACACGGTGATGGGACGCCGATCGTGATGGGACGGCGGCGAGGAGGAGATAATAGTAAGTTACAAAAAACTAATTAAATAGTTAATGTTGTATATTAAAATTTAATTAAATTGATTGATTAATGTTTTATGAAATATGTGCGCAGGGCCGGATTGAGCGAGCCCCGGCCAAGAGATACGTCGGTCGTAGACCCGGAGTCATAGGGTTTTATTGAACCTACGGCCACATTGAAAGCTGCTTGTGGGCCCGGTCGAGCATCCCGGCCGTGTTAGGGGCTTTGGGCTAGGCACCGGCCTAGCATGGTGTACCGCAAGGACTCCTCCTCTGCTGGGAGCGCCGGCTCGAGCAGACCACCACCAGAGGCGGTTGATGTCATGATTGCCGAGCAGGTTGCCGAGTAGCTTGATGGGAAGGTTGCCGAGCAGGTTGCTGCAGAGAGGGCCAGAAATGAGGCTAGGACTAGGTGCATGCAGGAGGGTCTCAGCAGTTGGTTCGCTAATCAGAGGACTAGCTAGAAGTCACTTGCCGGGGCCTTATCAGAGTTGCTACCAAACAGACGGTTTCCATCTCCTGAGCCTCCCCCGTCGTTCATCTTCGAGGATTCCTCCACGCCTCCACCGCCTCCCCCCTCCCCATCCAGATGTTGGTGCTGATCAAGATAAAGGGGTTGTTACGTCTGGTCGAGCCCACACCGTCCCTGAGAGAGACCCCACCGAGACAGGACCGATCTTCGGGCCCCCGATAGTTATTAGTTTTTTTTTTTTTGTTCAAGTAATTCGGTTTGTACTTGTCGGATGTTTGTTGACAATTTTTTAAAATTTAAATATTTCTTATCTTTTTTTTTTTTTTTTTTAAGTCAAAAGGTTTTTTAAATTTAAATTTTATCAAAGAATAAACGGAGTTTATAATTTTTAATCAAACTTATTATTCAAAAAAAATAAAAAATAAATTTTGTAGCGGTTAAATCCTAAAACCGCTACAAAATATATTTGTCGTGGTTAATATATTTACCGCTACAAATTTGAACTTCAAATTAAAAAAAAAGCGCCTTAAAGTTCCAACGGTCATCATTTTGTAGCGGTTTTTGTAACGTTTTATGAACCGCGACTAATTTATGGCGCGATTTTTCAATTCAAATTTGTAACGGTTTATTAACCGCGACAAAATTTGAGCTGAAAATTTGTCACGGTTGATGTCGCGGTTTTTAACCGCTACAAATATTCCCCGTTGCATTTAAGATCTCAAGTTATGGGATGAAAGTAATTAAACATTGTCTCTACATTAATATACTTTATTTGCTTTCTTTACTACAGATGGATAAATCATGGATCAAGATGCGTAGTTCTCCAAAATATATTTAGCGGGATTAAATAATTTCTTAGATTTCACCTTCTCTCACGCTAGCGTTAATGGCAAGATCGTGTGTCCTTGTTGTAGATGCAAGTTTAAGAAGTGGCAAACACGAGAAGGTGCTATGGAACATCTTCTTATTAAGCCTTTCCCGAAGCATATACATTCGGGGTGTTCATGGTGAGGAACGTGGTATGAGATATGGGGATCATGTTCCTCAAACCTCACAAGTAGGAAATCAACTGCTACCTCAAGATGATCCGGTTAATGATGCTGTTCGCGACGCTTTTGGTGTTCAAGACGACAACTTCATAGCAGAAGTGCAGGGTCGAACCAGTTTTCTACGAGGAATGAAGCGGCTCGGAAATTTTTCAGCCTCATGGATGAGAGTGATCGTCATTTGTATCAAGGTTGTCGAAATACTCAAAATTATCCTTTCGATCAAATTGTACCATATCAAGTGCATGTGTGGGATCACTAATAAGGCGATGTCGATGTTTGGAATTACTACGAGATGCTTTCCCTGACGCGGACATTCCCACAACCTTCTACGAGGCCAAGAAGATAATCAACAGATTAGGATTGGAGTACGAAAAAATCGATGCCTGCCCCAACGATTGCATGCTTTATTGGGGGGAGGACCCTCGGAGGGAGACTTGTAAGAAGTGTCACAGTTCGAGGTTCAGGACTCTTCAAAAGGGAAAAAAGCAGAAGAAGAAACCCGCAAAGATTCTAAGGTACTTTCCTTTAAAACCTCGCTTACAAAGATTGTTTATGTCGTCTAAGACAGTGAGCATATGAGGTGGCATGAAGCCGACAAGAACGAAGATGGTAAACTCGGACATCCACGAGATGGTGAAGCGTGGAAAGCGTTCGACTCGAGACTTTCCCGATTTCGTGGCGGACCCTAGAAATGTTCGTCTTGCTTTGGCGACCGATGGTTTCAATCCGTTTGGGAATCTTAGCACAAGTTATAGTATATGGCCGCTTGTTTTGGTACCTTACAACTTGCCCCCTTGGATGTGTATGAAACAAAGCTCCTTCATTATGTCAATGATCATTCCAGGCAAAAAGGCACCGGAAATGACATCGATGTGTATCTACAACCGCCGATCAATGAGTTGGTGGAGTTGTGGAATGTAGGCGTGGAGACGTATGACGCGCACGAGAAGACACTGTTCAACTTGCGTGCGGCGTTGATGTGGACTATCGGTTACTTCCCGGACCGGGAACATTATCGGGTGGAATGTGCATACCGGCCTTGCGTGTCCGGCTTGCAATTTTGACTCTGACTCAGTGCGCCTTCCCCACAGTCGTAAATGGTGCTTCATGGGTCATCGGAGGTTTCTCGATCGCACGCACAGGTTTAGGTTGCAACGCAATCGTTTCAATAGGCAACAGGAAAAAAGAAGACCTCCTCGCATATTATGCGGTGCAGAGATCATAAAGCAGATTGTGGATGTTGATTTTGAGTATGGGAAAAAGACGATCAAAGCAAAGGAGGGACAAAGATAGTCGGGGCTTCGGGGTTCCGCGACCCAACAATGGCGGAAGATAAGCATATTCTTCGCTCTTCCATATTGGAAAGATAATTTGCTCCGACATACGCCTGGATGTCATGCACATTGAAAAGAATGTGTGCGACAATGTGTTGCACACGATTATGAACGAACCAGGCAAGTCAAAAGATCATCTTCAAGCGAGGAAAGATTTACGGGAGATGGGGGTTCGTGCAAGCGTGGCCGGATGAGCATGGCAGATTTCAACCGGCAAAATTTACCCTGACAAAACCGAATAAGGAAATCTTCCTCGCTACTTTGAAGAAAATAAAAGTTCCTGACGGTTATTCAAACAACATTTCACGATGTGTGGACGTATGTGCTCGAAAGGTTCGGGCTGAAGAGTCATGACTCACATGTGCTTATGCGATAGTTACTTCCGTCGGCCATAAAAAATACACTCGCCTCTCGATGTGTCGATCGTTTTGGTCGAGCTTTGTACTTTCTTTCGGAAGTTGTGTTCCAAGGTGTTGATCGTGGAGAAGCTCGACCAGCTGCAACAGCAAATCATTCTTACGTTGTGCCATTTGGAGATGATCTTTCCTCCTTCATTTTTCATGGTCATGGTTCACCCGACAAGTACACCTTGTTCACGACACAAAGCTTTACGGCCCGGTTCACTACCGATGGATGTATCCTATTGAGAGGTACTCTTTTAAAATTAATTACTTCAGCATTATATTACTTCCTAGTCGCATGTTTAAACATTGATGTATCGACATCTTTCCTCATTACTTTATAGGTTTCTTGGGAAACTAAAATCTTACGTGAGGAATAGGCGTGGCTGAAGGTTCAATAGCGAAGGTTATCTTGGGGATGAGGTCTTGTATTTTTGTTCAGGTACTTTGATGACATTGAGACGTCATTCAACCAACCGCCTCGTGTGGACGATTGTCCCGAGCGAGCGAGTCATCGCTTCGAGTTGTTATTCCCTCGTGTTGGTAAACCGGTTGGCGGATGTGAGAACTTCAAACTCACGGCACTTGAGAAGTTTCAAGCACATAGACATGTCTTGATCAATTGCACTCAAGTTGAACCGTACCTTCGTAAGGATTGCACACAGATATATTTATATATATATATATATGTTATCCTATATGTTTCCTAACATTTTATAGGCACATTTCTTGCTCGTCATCGCATGTTTAATTGCGGGAATTCGGGAGTCATGTGAAGCGTCGCCTAAGGATCCGTATACGACATCCTCCGAAATTGATAGAAAGGTCCACGAGAGAATTCCAAGGTTGGTTTAGGAGGAGAATAATGAATGACCACAACCCTCACTCACCAGCATTCAGAGCTCTCACAATCGGCCCGCTTGACCACGCCCAAAGATTTACGGCGTACAATGTCAATGGCTTCAAGTTTTGCACGGTTTCACGAGATCGGGGGATTCCGACCCAAAACTTCGGGTGTATATGGCACGTTTGGGACGAGGAGTTATGCGAGCAAGCGTGTGACGGAACATGCAGTTCGATGACGTCCGTATTATGGAAAACTGGTTGATGTGGTCGGGATAACTTACTAAGGCCTTTTCTCGTGACGTTGTTCAAGTGTTTGTGGGCGAATACGACAACATCCCGGACTCACGACCGACGACTTAGGCATCACATCGTGAATTTCTCCGGCCTATTCACACCGGGTCGGGATCGATGATGACGAGCCGTATATTCTTGCCTCGGAGGCCCATCGGGTTTATTATGTCGTCGATGAGAGGCACAGGGATTGGAATATGGTGGTTCATTTAAAGCCTCGGGACCTTTACGACATGGGCGATGGTGAGAACGTCGCGTACGATTGTGAGCCGCTCCAGCCTGCCGGTTTCGAAAACTTTTTCCCAGACGGCGATGACACTTTACCTATAGTTCAATACGTTTTTTAATATACGCATTATGAAATTTAAAAATAGCATTTCACAAAAGTCTTATATATTTCTTATTCCATATCCAACTCACACGTAACTTTTTATAAAAACTTTCTTTGTAGGGATACTGATGAAGATTGAGAAGAAAAATTATCACTACTCTTCATTTTCCTTTTGTTTTAAAAAAACCCCAAAAAAAAACTTTGTAGCGGTTAATAACCGCCACTAATAACAAAAAAACCGTTGCAACATGTAACCGCTACAAAAAACAAAAGAAACCGCGACTAAACTAAACCGCTACCAAAAACCGAAACCTTAACCGCTACAAATTGATGCGCTGACATCAAAATAAATACCCCACCAAACCACATTCAATATGCTTGACTCTTTCTTCTACACGCGTTTTCTCCCCGTTTTCTCTCATATTTTGGCATTTTCTCAACGAGAGGTGTTTGAATGAGGTAAATGTCACTCGGCTTGATAAAATCTAGTGATTATCGAAATATTTGTTTTTTTTCTATTTGGTTGATATTAACTTCTCTTATTTTACAGGTGGATTTTGTCAGATTTTTAACTTTTTTCATACTTTCACATACTTATTCTTCGATCTACTTTCCCATTTTTTTTCTATAATTCGTTTTATGTTAATGAACTCATAAATATTTCTTATTATACTCATATATTTTTTTTGTTTTACATATCTGTAGTAATCTTATACAATCGAATATCATATATTAATACCATTTATTTTTAATAAAAATATAAATGATTAATAAGAATGGTTAAATATTTTTTTTTCAATTTCATTCATTTGTAGCGGTTATATAACCGCTACAAAATTACAAAATACCGATCGAGGCTCCGTCCGTAAAATGTTTTCAAATAAATAACGTCAATTGTTGTAGCGGTTTGTTAACCGCTACAAATATAAAAATAAAACTTTTTTAAAAAATATGGTGGAATTATTTGTAGCGGTTCCTGACCGCTACAAATATTTTGGCGGTAAAATTTTTTGCCAGATATTTTGTAATATTTAGTAACGGATAGATAACCGCGACAAAATTTATTCATTTTGTCGCGGTTTTTGTACCGCGACTATTGTGCAAATAAGCTCTCGGTTGGCCGATATAGTGGCGGTCGACTAAAACCGCAAATATCCACGATAGCGGTTTATGTTGTTGTAGTAGCGGTTTTTGTTAACCGCTACAAATCTGTTTGTTTGGTCGATTTTGTAGCGGTTTTTAATCGTGACAAATGTCATTTGTCGCGTCCAAAACCGCTACAAATGCGAGATTTTAACCGCTACTAATGACCCATTTTTTTTGGTAGTGAATGTGTGCTGTTCGCTATGGAATGAAAAAGAATTGAACTGGATTTAAAATCAGGGTACCACAAGACAGCTTTTCGGACTCATGAGGGACATTACGAGTTTAAGGTGATGCCTTTCGGACTTACTAACGCTCCTTCTACATTTCAAGCATTGATGAATGAAATATTTAGAGGATACCTACGGCAATTTGTACTAGTATTTTTTGATGACATCCTGATTTATAGTCATGATATGAGCACTCATTTAGAACACCTAGAAAAGGTGATGGTTGTATTGCAGGAGCATCATCTGGTTGTCAACCTCAAAAAATGTAGCTTCATGCAGCCAAGGATCGAATATCTCGGTCACATAATTTCAGAGAATGGTGTTCAAGCTGACCCCACCAAAGTTGAGAGCATGCTAGCTTGGCCCCAACCTAAGAATGTGAAATCATTGCGGGGCTTCTTGGGATTGACCGGGTATTATCGGAGGTTTGTTCAAGGCTATGGAAAGATAGCTAGCCCCCTAACAGACCTACTCAAAAAAGAAGGCTTCCATTGGACTCCGGAGGCGACCAAAGCCTTTGAAGCACTCAAAGTAGCTATGACTACTTTACCGGTATTGGCAATGCCTGATTTTTCAGCTTCATTTGAACTAGAAACTTATGCTTCAAGGACTGGTATTGGCGCTGTTTTAATGCAGCGAGGGCGTCCCATCGCGTATTTCAGTAAGAAATTATCCAAACGAGCTCAACAATGCTCGGTTTATGAGAGGGAATTGATGGCTATTGTACTAGCGGTTAAAAAATGGAGACACTAATTGTGGGGGCAACACTTTATTATCAGAACTGATCAGAAAGCATTGAAGTACCTACTGGAACAACGTATTATGGAGGAAAACCAGCAAAAGTGGGTGTCAAAATTGATGGGATACAAGTTCGAAATCCTATACAAACCAGGGAAGGACAATAGAGCAGCTGATGCCTTATCGCGGCAAGAAGAACAAGTGAGTTTGATGGCATTTTCCACATGGCAGAACCCTGATTTAGAAGATTGGGAACAAGAAATACAAGAAGATCCTAAGCTTACAGAGTTAATGCAGTGGATACTCATCGGCGAAGAAGTAATAGAAGGGTTTTCCTTATTTAAGGGATGTCTACACTATAAAGGGCGACTGGTCCTACCAAAGAAGTCAACCAGGATCCCTCTATTAATGCAAGAATACCACAATTCTCCCGTTGGTGGCCATTCGGGGTACTTGAGAACGTATAAGAGGCTAGCTAATGTGGTTTATTGGGAAGGGATGAAGAGAGAAATCCAACGCTATGTGGCTGAATGTGAAATCTGCCAGAGGAACAAACATCAAGCATTATTTCCAGCAGGGCTATTACAGCCCCTACCTATACCACATGCAATTTGGGAAGACATCAGCATGGATTTTATTTCAGGATTGCCTAAATCCCGCAGGTATGACACTATACTGGTGGTGGTAGATCGTCTTACCAAATATGCGCATTTCCTCCATCTGCGTCATCCTTTTAGTGCTAAGGATGTGGCTGAAGTATTTGTCAAGGAGATTATCCGGTTACATGGCTTCCCAAAGACAATTGTCTCCGATAGAGACCGGGTGTTTGTAAGTCAATTCTGGAGGGAGTTGTTTAAACAATCTGGTACTAAATTATGTTTGAGCTCAGCCTACCATCCGGAGACCGATGGACAAACGGAGGTGCTGATCAACAAAGTGTTAGAAACATATCTGTGATGTTTTACTAGTGAGAGGTCGAACCAATGGGCTCAATGGTTGCCATGGGCGGAGTATTGGTACAACACGACTCACCAAGGATTAGCAGATATGACTCCCTTTAGAGCTGTCTATGGAAGAGATCCACCCACTTTCCTCAAGCTCACAAGTGAACCTTCGGTTATAGAGGACGTAAATGAGCAGATAAGATCAAGGAATGCAATTATTGCCACCTTGAAGGAAAACTTGCTCAAAGCTCAAGAGGAAATGCGGCGACAAGTGAACAAATATCGCAAGGATGTGCACTTCACAGTGGGGGATCAGGTGTACGTCAAAATTCGACCCTACCGATTGCGCACACTAGCTAAGCGGACCAATGAAAAGCTCAACCCCGTTTCTATGGACCTTTCAGAATTATAGAAAAAGTGGGATCAATGGCTTATCGTCTCGAACTTCCTCCTACAACCCAGGTTCATCCGGTTTTCCACATTTCGGTCCTAAAGAAATTGGTGCAATCTGGCCTAGTGATCCCTACTATTCCTCCAACTCTGTCCGCTCAATTAGAACTTCAAGTTCAGCCTGAGGGAGTTTGCGGGATCGGCGGCTGTTGAATGGAAAATTCGAAGTGCTCATTAAATGGAGGGATCTGCCAGACTATGAGAACTCCTGGGAAGACATGGAGGCCATTGCTGCTCAATTTCCAGATTTTCACCTTGAGGACAAGGTGAATCTTTTAGGGGAAGGTATTGAAAGAATTCCATCTGCATTCACTGGTCAGACCTATACAAGGAGGCCTAGGACACACACAACACAAGGGGAAGATGCTTTTTAAGGTTGCAGGGTTGACCTTTTTGCTTTGTACCTTTTTGGAGTAAGTTAGTTGTTTAGTAGGGTGGCTCATAGGAGACTGTGAAAGCTCCTTTATTTTGACTATATGAGCCGTTAGTTTTTTTGGAAGGCTAAGGAACATTTGAGTAAGTGTATTTTGGGAGAGGAGGTCCAGGTTCTGTGTCAAACCTGGGCTTGCTTCTTGGCTGCGTGGGAGATATATACTTCCGACAGATTATTGTATTTTGCATATCAGATATATATATCAGATTCAGTGACTGTTTTGGCTCCATTCTTGTTAGTTCCTAACAGCTTCCAAACCTAAATTATTTATCATTGTCCCAATAAATTTGAAGGATCAATTCCATCACTTGTTGGAAACCTTTCTTCATTAATTTCATTGCATTTGTCCCACAATTATTTCAGTGGAAATCTTCCTGAAAGCCTTGGACAACTCCATAATTTGAGTGATTTACGCATTCTTTGGCAACTCTTGGGCCGGTGTCCTTTCAAAAAGGAATTTTGCCAATCTAACATCCTCAACACTATTGGATTTGAGTTCAACTGGTTTCAAATTTGACTTTGATCCTAATTGGGTCCCACCATTTCAACTCAAATGTTTTTCTTCAGAAAATACAAGCTTAGGTCCCAATTTTCTAGCATGGCTATACACACAAAGTTCCCTAGAAGAGTTGTGGCTTTCTAGATCAATGATTTCAAACATTAATACAGATAAATTTTGGAGCTTCATAGAAAGAATTGATTTGAGTGTTGACCTATCAAAAAACTTCATTAGTGGAGACATATCCAATGTAACACTAAACTCACGATCTGTAAATATAAAGTATAATAATTTCGATGGAGGCCTCCCGCACATATCAGCAAATGTCTCCGAGTTTCGGCATCTCACAACTCCTTTTCAGGATCTATTTTTCCATTATTGTGTCATCCACAGAGTAATGGGAAAAAACAAGTTGTCTTCCTTGGACTTATCGTACAATCATTTAAGTGGGATACTTCCTGACTGTTGGGCAAATTGGAAACAACTACGTCACCTTTACTTGTGGAGTAATAAGCTAACAGGTAAGCTTCCTCCCTCCATGGCCTCAGTGAATCTTGAGATATTAGATTTGAGTTATAACAATTTCTTTGGAAAATTCTCATTAGACCTATCAAATTGGACAAATTTACAATTCCTTTCTCTAGAGGTAAATCAAATTTCTGGAAATTGGCCAAACCTCATGGCTCAAAATTTGCTAGTTATTCATTTGAGGACCAACCAATTTACAGGAAATATTCCATCACAATTGTGCAACCTTTCTTCTTTGACAATACTTGATATTGCTCACAATAAGCTTTTTGGATCCATACCTCATTGCCTATATAACCTCAAGCCTCCAAATTCTGTGTCATATAGAGATATGAAAATGCTAGAAGTATTTACTAAAGGAAGAGAATTAGATACCAATTTAATAGTGTTGCATTTCCTAAAGGTGGTGTTATTGATCTTTCTAATAATATCTTGTCTGGAGAAATTCTTAAAGAACTCTTTGGTACAAGTCAAATGCGACCTTGAATTTGTCTCAAAACCGGTGGATTTGGAAATATTCCTAAAGAAATTGGAGACACGATACATTTGGAATCTCTTGATCTCAGCTACAATATACTTTTTGGAGAAATTCCTTTGACCATTTCTAATTTGTCTTTTCTTGATTATTTGAACCTCTCCTACAACAATTTCACTGGGAAAATCTCATTGGGAACCCAAATTCAAAGTTTTGCTTCTTAGAGTTTTGTTGGCAATGATGAACTTTGTGGAGATCCTCTTCCAAGGAAGTGCAACAAAAAGGAAGAAACTCATGATGACTCAAAGCTAGCTGAACGAAATGAAGACGACAACTTTCTAAAGTCATTGTATCTTGGTATGGGAGTTGGGTTTGCAACAGGTTTTTGGGGAGTTTGCGGTTCTCTGTTCTTCATTAGAGTTTGGAGACACAAATTCTTCAGATGGTTTGATCATTTGGTTGATCAATCTTATGTTACGTGGGTTCTTTGTTTCAAAAGATTCGGTAGAATATCTATAAAAAAAATTTCCTTGAGGTAATACATACCTACCTTAATTCTTAAGTATTGTTATTATTATTTGAAACATGCTTCATTTTCCATTTCCTTTTATCTTTCTTCTCTGCCCTCGGTTCTCAATATAAGATCTACTAAATTAATTTGGATATATAAAACAAAATTAATTGAATTGGTTTATGTATTTACCAAAAATATGTGTTCATTTTCCTAAAATACCATCTTAAATCATTCATATTGAAGCTACACATTGATGCAAACTTCTTTAACATGTACAATCAATAGAAATAGTTTAAAAAAATGATAAGTAGAGGGCAAAGTGGATTTAAGACTTATATTTATTAGGACCAAATCAAACCCCTAACATACTCTTATACTAGGACTTTACGTGGTACTTTCTCAAAAAATTATGTTCTTAGCTGATTATGTTTTATCTTATTCATTTTTCAATATGCTGGTTTGACTACTGAAGGCAAGTGAAATATCTATCACCACTTTGATCGTTGCTCTCATTCAAAGATTGAGTTCTACCTCAAGGAGTAAGGAGTTTTGCTACAGTTACGCATGGTAAGGACTCTGATGTTGCCTATTGAATGTCCTTTTATTTTCTTAAATTTAGTGACTTGTGAGTAAGAAAACATTTTGTAATAATTATTAGTGTCAATGTGTGTTTCATGTTGTCAAGAAACGATTGATGAATAGTCTTCCATGTGATATATGATATTGTAATTTAAACTTTAATCCTGAGTTTTGGGTTCGAACCAAATAAAAAGATATGGTGCCTATTATCTAAGATTTCAGGTGTAAGTTTAACAGTTATAACGAAAAGGCATATGAGTGTCATAATTTGAAAGATTTACAAGAACATGTTGGCATATTGGATATTAATTTTGATGTTTAAGATATCAAAATTTGGAATTTGCAACAGTTAAGAGGATATAATAATATTTTGTCCGACACTTGATATGCTCTATCTCATTCTATTTTGTTTTGTTTGAAAAACAAAGTCATACCCTGGGTTAGGTTTTGTATTCAAATGATATCTCATTTATTAAATATATAATGAACACTGCATAACAAAGTTTTCTAATGTTATATTCCCAGCACTATGCTTTCGTTGTTGCTTGTTGCTGCTCATAATATAATACCGTTCCTTTCAACTAATAAACCACACTCACAGTGAATTATATTGGAGGCACAATGACTTGCTTGTTTACCTTAAACAAGTTATCGTAACTCCCACCAAGTTAAAATTATAATAGTTACAATTGTAAGTGAAGATGGTGCCGAGATGGACAAGAAAGAAGATAAGAATCTCCTCCTTGTGGGTTCCATCCATTAATGAGCACATACCAAGATTGAGACTTGAGTTTAATTTGGGATGAAGACTTTATAACTGGTCGGAAAGTTCATATTACTTTAGTTGTGGAAATTGAAAATGAGAACAATGATGGAATCTAGCTTGTCGATTCCAATGATAAGCCAACAAAAATTTAGGAAGACTTCTCAAAAGTAAGTATTATGTATCTTATTGGCTCAAAAATTTTGGCTTCGTTGGTAAAGGCAATGTTTGAAAGATCGGAGGACTTGGAGGCATTAGAAAACTTGGCTATAAGGAACATGATGTGTTTGGTTTATGCAACTCCGTAGAAAATGATATTTGACAAAACTGACAAAAATCAATTTCACCAAAAGGAAATGACAAGTTTGGTGGGTTCCATTATTAAAGAGAAAGACTAAAGTTATGTATCTTATGTGCTTCTTTGTATAACAATATCCCAAGAAGATGAATTTCCCTCAGAGTGTGTAATTTACTTTCTCCTTTTTTCCCCCTCTTATACGCTTTAATTTTTTTTTTTTTAATGATGATTGAAGAGCATTTTTGCTTCTAAACTATTTCAAGAGTAAAGCTGGTTATTTTACACTATTTACCAGAGAAATATTGTCCTTCAAGTGTCAAAATTATTGCAATATAGCCCCTTGACTAATCAACATTAACATTGAAGTAATGTTAAGTTTATATTAATTTGGAGTTAAAGAATGTTTTAATCCTTAGAATATGCATGAAGGCAAGCCTGATCCAAATCATCTTTAGTCATTGCTTTACTTCTGCGTGCTGCATGAATTTCTAAGCTTATGCCCTTAATTTTTTAAAAGGTAAGCATATCCTAAACACCATCAAGAAAATAGAAATTAATTAGTACTTTTTATTAGGTAAAAATCCTAATTATGTGAATGGACACTATAACACTCAAATACTTGCGATGAACAGAAAAATAATTGATTTTAATAATTTTGTTACGACGTGTGATAAATTAAAGAAACACTTAGATAACTTTTTTTTTTTTTTTTTTTTTTTTTTTTGCCTCAAGGTTGTAATTATCTGAAACATAAAAAAATGCCATATCTAATACCACCCGAAACCATTGTTTTAAATAGGCTTCATGCACTTGGCCACACACACACACACACACAAAAGAACGGCTTCATGCGTTCAAAGTTCAAACGATTAGTCAATTGGTTGTGGAAATTGAAGAATATAAATATTGTTAGTGGTAAACAGATGGCTGGACTTGCAAATATTAATATTTACTAAATATCTTCTTATGTATTAAATTACATTAAGTGTTTAGATTTCAAAGTATTTTATGGATTCTATGACTGATTAAGTAATCAACTATGATTATATCTTCAATAAAAATTTAAGTTATTATTATCAAATGAGTTTGTTGAAATACTGGAAAATTACCTATGGGATATATATTGTAAGGGAATATCATTTCTGCTTCTGAGGTAGACAACTATCCTGCAGCTAGGTAAAACGCTGTCGTTCCCCCCCCCCCCCCCCCCCCCCCCTTCTCTTTTTTATTAATTTTCTGTTATGTGAAAATTGAAGGGACAGTATTTAATGGGGGCCCCATCGAGTGAACATCTTGACTATCCAGAGAAGAGCGCTCGCCCTCGATGGGATAAGGGAGAGCATGAAACTGGAGGTACTCAGGGTTTCTACCATTTACAACGAACTATGAAACTCAGAAAATTGGAGAAGAAATTGGGATTGAAGGGACGACAAGAATCCAGTGGAAGTAGTACAGGAATCGGAGAAATCAAGTGGAAAAAAAGGGGGATGGATGGAGATGGCGGAAAAAGAAGAAGATGGAGTTGGGTTTCTGTTGGGTTCAGTTTTTGCCGGGAGTTTGGTGGGACACTTAATCTCCATTAGCCATGATCATCAACTTGCCGATGTGTAAAATTAATTTTTTCTGGGCCACAGTCGAAAATCTTTATATACCATACTAATTTTCTACGGTCATCTCTGATTGATATATATATATATATATATACACATATATATATATATATGTATATTTTTGATATAAATCTCTTTTATATATATATATATATATCTAATGGTATTTCTATGTAATGTTTGCTGGCTTCAATCCAGGCAAACAAGTATCTTGGTTTAAAATTATTGGATTGGGCTAAAATTTTGGGCCCCGGTCCTCTTTAATTGAAATAGAAACATTTTTAAGTCATCGGCCCCACAAATTTAAAACAAAAAAAAAAGACAATCTCACAAGCCCGCCCACCCCATTCATGTTCAACATTCTGAATTGGGATTAATATCCCCCTCCCGGTCCTCCGGATTCGATCCCCCTCCCCTACCGCTTATGTATCAAAAAAAAAAAAAACAGTTTGAAGTTTTTTTTTTTTTGATACAAACGTACCAACGGAAATTTAAGCCTGTTTGGAGTCCACGTTTGGACAGTTTTTCATCCAAAGAAGCCCAGAGAAAAAGCTTAGTGGGAGGTGTTTGAGGTGGTTTTTATTCCACTGGGCATTTGAAAAAAAAAAGCTTCACTTTCAACTTTTTGATGTGAGGGCTTTTTGACATAGGTGCTTTGCTACCAAGAATTATGTTTTCCCCTTAATTCTAAGCCCCGGCCCCCGCCAACAAGTATTCTTTTGAGAAAATGCTTTTCTTTTCTTTTCCTTTTAACAATTTCTATATTTCTATATATTTATTATTTCTCTTTCTTCCAAAAAATATAATCTGGGATTATAACTCCAAAATGTAAATCCTTCCGTGTAAATTCTTTATACTGAATTAATATATGTAAATATAAATTTAAATATATTTCTATAGTTTCAAGGCCATTCTAATCTATATATATATATATGGCTATAGAAGATCCTATATATATATATGCCTATAGAAGATACTACTACTGCAGCAAGGTTCGAACCCATGATGTCTTAAACTCAGGAGGCATCTTGTAAAATGACCTAAGGAGTTTGTCACACGCTATTATCTTCATATGAGCCAAGTTCCTCTCATTAAATGTGAGATCCTCAAGCGGAACAAGCTCAATGAACAGATCATCCCCTTCGCATCAAGGTCCGCTTGCCTTTGTTGTGTGGACATTCGATTCCCCAGTTTTTCAAAGACAGTCACCATGGTCTTGTCAAGGGTTACACTGTGTCTCTCAGAGCCTCAGCCATCACTTCTGAATGGTTAAGTCGGCGCTTCTTCCTGGGACACACAGAAGTTTCAGTTGCAGGGATTTGTGTGAAACCAATGTCAGGCTGTGTGGGTGAGAAATCAGGATCAACAGGGACAGTATTTGGTGTTTTTGGTAGGCCATCATCCTCAAGATTGACCTCTTCCTCCATCCCAACCGGGGATTGTACTTCATCACCAGCAGCCCTGTCCTTTCCCACACGAAGCATGAGCCGTCAAAGTTGGGTAAGGTCTTGGTGCGAAAATAACAAGCTTTTGGATGAGCCTATAAAAAAAAAATATGTCATGCATGTCGTTTGTGAGTTAAGCTACGATAAACACATCAATAGTATAACATACCTTCAAATACTCATCCCAAACCGTTGGGTGCGGTAATAAATTTGGTGTCGGGGTCCCAACCAAACCGGAAGTGTTGGGACCATAAACCATGTCATGACCAATTTGCCATCGTTTCAAAGTCTTCAACCTAGAGGTAATGTGTGGAGTGGCTTTTATGCCACAACCGGGAAGCTTTGCTTCCATCATCTGTTGGAGAGCATTGGCAAACCCATTCTTGAAGCCGTTATCAACCATGTATCTTGCCTCAATCTTAAGAGTAACTAAGCAGTCAACAAGCACTTTGTCCTCCTCAGCAGACCACATTTTCATCCTGCGATCAGATGACTCCATCTACACCCAAACTGATGCACAGAAAACAAATTAAGGCACACTATGTTTGACATAATAAGAAACAACGGATAATGAACCATTAAAGCAACAACCAACAGAAGGGAAGAAAACCATAAAACAAGTCACTAAATGCAATTAAAATTCACAAAATAAAGCCTACTGATTGGCTCATACTACTAGAATCTCTTGGTGTACAAACAAGTTTTAATTTTTAACTACAATATCAATTGTCCCTATGCGTCACAAAAGCTTGAAAGATGTCATTTGCAACATGCTCCCTAAAATTATTCCACAATCGTTGGTTTCCATAGGCACGATGGGAGTGTTGAGATGTGTATCTACTGCAGGTTCAAACGTATCAGATTGCTGTTCGAGGGGGTCTTCAACATTGTCTCGACGGATAAGGTTGTGCAGCAAACAACATGCGAGTATTTATCGGTTCTGGATCTTCATAGGGTAATAGGAGGCGCTCCTGAGGATGGCCCAACGCAACTTAAGTACGCCAAAGCACCTTTCAATAACATTCCTCGCCACTGAATGTCGCATATTGAAGCACTCACGTGCAGTTTGGGGTTGGTGTCCTTCTCTCCACTCATTAAGGTGGTACCGTTGCCCTCTCCGTATGGCGCTAAAAACCCCTCACAATTCATGTACCCCGCATCAACCAAGTAGTACTTTCCTGGAAAAAGATCAAGTGCGTTAAATTTGTTTTTCCCTATATTCAATCAAAAGGACAAGACACAATTTCAAAGCATACCCTAAACCATTGTTAACACATACCTTGCGGCACTCGTAAGCCGTGTGGTCTCCTTATAGCATCCCGCAACACCCTCCCATCCAGCTGACCCTTCCCACCCAGGCAAGACAAATATGAATTGGCCATCCGGTGAGCATACACCAAGGACATTGGTTGTTACCTCTCCTTTCCTATTCCGGTATCTACCCTTGTGTGCCGCAGGTACTTGTACACGTATGTGAGTACCATCTAATGCACCAATGCACCCTTGAAAACACAACCACAGTGTCACCGGTTAGGTTAATAGACAAGTTGTTTAGTTTTCATCAACTAAAGAGTGAGTTGCACAATAACACATTCTACGTACCTTGAACCACTTCCAACGATTGTCATTTGAGTCCTCTGGAATGGGCTCCGGTTTCTTCAAAAGCAATGATTGCAATCTAATCGTAGCATTGAGCACCAGTTTAAAGTATCTACTAATGGTTTCGCCTGACCTTCCAAACTCGAATTGAATTACTCTATTCTTCACGTGATGACCCAAGATGTGAAGGAACATTGCCACTTGCTCGTCAACTAGCATATGTTTAGTTGCTTTCAACTCACCAATTGTGTCTAACATGTAACACAATTTATCAAACGTCGCCTCGTACATCCTAATTTGGTTGAAGCAAGTGGTGTCGCTACTATATATCATAGCCCTCAAATTCGCTCTCTTCGCATGAAAATCTAATCTAAATGACCTATCCAGGTAAATGCCTTGGTCTAGCTCCTCCCACTGCCACTATCATAATTACAATCACCCTCCTCACTGCCATAAGAAAAGCTAGGCACCCCGCCAACATTGCAACAATTTCCTCTTCAGAATGTGGCTCCATACCTACACAATTTTTCTGCACACCCATTTCCTTTTCATTATGATCTACTACTCCTCTTTACAAACAACCACTATTTACATTCAAACATATCACATTTTCAGCCACCCCAACATTTTTATAGCAACATCACCCAACCATAGACATCACACCGTGACTAAAATAAACCCACATTAATTCTATAATTCAACTATGTTAACTTTCTAATTCAAGGGTCAGCAAATAAGATTTTATTGTTAGTACATGCAAGGATAAAAAAAAATCCTATATACTAAACAGTTGAACAATGTCACAGTGGCTTTGGCCTCTCTTCTACGCTTTCAGACATTTAAAACTAGATAACAAATTTTGGGGAAGCACCAAACAGAAATCAGATTCTCGAGTCTCAACAGCTAATGGACCAAACAACAATAAATGTGCATATCCACACACAAACCACTTTCATTTATGACACTTTGCACCCGCCTGCCCCTCTCTTTTATTAACAAAACCTCACTCCCATTGACCCACAACATGCATATTATTCGACCAACCTTCAGCTACAAACTGACATACCCATCGGCAACTCCATAGCCATTAACACAAAAAGAGACGAATGTAAACAAATGAGCAGGGGGCATCGGCAACAAAGGGTAAATCAGCAAACACTATTCATAACCATCGAAACTCACCTCTATTTGCACCTGCGTCGAAGTTTAGCTGCGTCTCCAACTCCAATGTCTTCAATTTCAGGTTCGCGGTCTTCGTACACCTAAACCCACGAATGCCTTTTTTTATTAAAAACGTGCACTGTACAGGGGCTTTTTTGTCCCAAATTTCATTCTCCCGGGAACGAAATCACTATCCCGCCAGATTTGGAGGGATTAAAATTTGGCCCATGTGTGGGAAGATGGAGGTTTGGCGGGAAAGGTGTTTTCCGGGACAATGGCGCGCCAAACATATTTTTACCGTGGGAAGACACTGATCTTCCCTTTCCCTTTTCCAGAATCAGCGTACCAAACGGGCCCTTAATCTCCATTAGCCATGATCATCAACTTGCCGATGTGTAAAATTAATTTTTTCTCGGGCCACGGTTGAAAATCTTTATATACCATACTAATTTTCTCCGGTCATCTCGATATATATATATATATATATATATGTATGTATATTTTTGATATAAATCTCTTATATATATATATATATATTTCTAATGGTATTTTTTTATATACCATACTAATTTTCTATATAATTTTTTAGCGCCAGGAAATTTTTGGCTACCCGAAAATAAAATCAAGACGCACCAAAATTGAATTTTAGGCATCCTAAAATATATGTAGAACGCCTAAAATGAAATTTTTGGTGCGCTAGAATTGTTTTTAGCGCATTTTAATAAATTTTTTGACGCTATGAAATTTTTTGGAGACTCGAAAATAAAATCGGGACGCCAAAATTTAATTTTAGGCATCCTATAGTATATGTAGGACACGACGTGGTGCGATTTGGACTTACACGATGACGTGGAATAAAAATTTGAAAAATTAGGAAAAAAATTTAAAAAATTAGAGAAAATTCAAATAATTAGGAAAAAAGATTCAAAAAATTCAAAAACATTAGGGAAAAATTTTCAAAAAATTAGGAAAAAATTAAAATAATTAGAAAAAATGTATAATTAAATAGCTTTAAAGTTAAAAAAATTGTTAAATTTTGTGATAGAATTAATAAAGTTTAAAATTTTGTAGTCGGTCCCCACCAAGAACCGACCACCGCCAACCCAACCGGCGGCAACTGATTTAGGGTGGCGATTTGTGGGGTTCACCAGCGGGGTATTTTAATTTTTTCCTAATTTTTTGAATTTATGGCTAATTATTTTAATTTTTTTCTAATTTTTTGAATTTATTTCTAATTTTTTTAATTTTTTCATAATTTTTTGAATTTTTAAATTATTTTATAAATTTTTTATAATTATTTTAATCTTTTTTCATAATTTTTTGAATTTTTTTATACTTTTTTGAATTCTTTTTTCCTAATTATTTGATTTTTTCTAATTTTTTGAATTTTTTAAATTTTTTTTTTGAATTTTTATTCCACGTCGGCGATGTCGGCCCAAATCGCGCACGCGTCGCGTTCCATATAAGTTAACGGTCACCTAACGGTTCGCTCCAAAATGAAATTACATGTGTATTTTGGTGAGAAAATTTTACGTGGTCTTGCCGAAGCGCTCCCTGAGCCAAATTACATGTGTAAAATTGCTCCTTTACCCTTTTTTATAAGTTAACCTTTTTCCTCTTTCTAGGTAGAGGTTATCACATATACCATACTAGCTAATTATTTCCCACCATCTCTGATGTGTAAAATTAATTGTTTCTGGGCCACACAATAGATTTGTATCAAAAATATTCTATGTACTGTTCATTGGGTTCAATCCTGGCAAACAAGTATCTGGGTTTAAAATTATAGGATTGGGCTAAAATTTTGGGCCCCAGTCCTCTTTAATTGAAATAGAAACATTTTTTAAGTCATTGCCCCCACAACAAAAATGTAGAAGATAATCTCACATGCCCATACACCCCATTCATGTTCAGCATTCTTATTTAATGTAACTTTAGTCTTTTTTTTAGGTTAAATCACTATTTACTACTTAATTAAAACATAATATAGTATAAATAATTTGGAATCGTTCTCTTATTAAGGAGCTATTTTATTTTGAATTTCCTAAATTAGACTAAGTGCTAAAAACATAGTTAGAAAGAGAATTTTGAAATTGCTTTTCTCTAAATTAAAATTCATGAAAATAAAATTATTTATGCTTTTTTAGGTATTTTTAGAAAATAAGGAAGAAATGTTTAAATTGAGAGTCAAAATATAAATGATGGATATTCTTGATAATGAAGAAAGTGGTTATCATTACTAAAAAAATTATAAGAGTTAAAATTTCATTAAATCTCTAGAACAACTTCAAGATAATACTTGAGTCCAATATTTTTAATTAGAGAAGTACACTTCTCATATTGTAGGAGAAGTGTATCCTCATATCATATATACAAATGTGGGTCCCACTATTTTTATGCTTGAGTTTTTTTTTTTTTCCTATAAAAAAGATGTGGGTCTCACCATTTTATGTGTGTGTAGGAATCTTCTTCTTCTCATGCGACATGAGAAGTCACTACAAAAAAAAACTGTTTTTTTGCGGCGGAAAAATTCCTCGCTTAAAAACGGACATTTTCCGTCGTAAAAGCGATTTGTTGCGGAACAAGTTCGGCTACAAAAATCGCTATCGCAAACCAATTTTCCGTTGTAAAAATGCCTCTTTCTCTTGCAAATTCAGAATTTTGCGAGGGAACATTTTTCCCTCACAATTCTGGAATTTGCGAGGAAAATCATTTTCCTCGCAAATTTTCAGCTTTGCGAGGCAAAATTTACAAATTTTGCGAAGGAAGAATGTCCGTCACAAAATTTTCAAATTTTGCGAGGGGCGGGATATTCCCTCACAAAATTTTGGAGTTTGCGAGGGAAACCCTCGCAAACTTCAATTAATTTTTTTAAAATATAAGAAATTATAAAAAAATAAAATAATTAGATAAAAAATATTAAAAATTGGAAAACAAAAAGACTTATATATCGTAAAAATAAATTGTAACAATCATAAGAGTTTACATAGCAAAAACAAAATATTAGAAATTATAATGTTTCAACCAAAATGAACTAAAAAAAGTCTAAAGCAAAGACTAGTTTGGTCGGGATCACCACCGTATCGTCATCACCACCCGGAGGCAACCCCGTAACCTTGTTCTTCAATATGGACTGGAGAAGTGCTCGCATCTCAGTAATCATCTCTACTTGCTCCTTCACCTTCGTTTCTAACGCCTTTACCTTCTTATCTTCTGCAAAACCAACATTATGAAGTCAGTTTATTTTTTGTACCTCATTTAAATGGACGAGGGAATAATGGTTTGCGATTGGTAGCAAAAGTATTACGTCTACCTACAGGAACACCTCCAATACTGCTAGATGAGAGCTTCACAGAAGACTTCAGTTCGCTAGCAGAGGCACCCATCCCGAAGACTCTCCCCCTCCTGTCAAATCCGCCTGCAGCCTGAATGAAGAGACTATTGTTATCGGAATAAGAGGACACCGGGTCGTTCTCAATCTGCGAGTCTCTCTCCTGCGTCAGCTACTGATAGGTCTCCTACAAGCACACAAAAATACATCACAAACAAGACATATAAAATGAAATAAATGTTACTGTTTGAAACAAATAATAAATCTAATTAATATCCCACTGCGCATTGCTAGGACAGCGCCTCCCACCTCCAATCTCGTAGGAATGGGTCCATTAAACCTATAGCAGTTCGTGGAGAGTAAAATGATTTAGACTTGCAAAACAAGAACCAAGAGGGTAAGAATGTAAATGAAAAGTGACATCTTAAAGAAGAGGCTTAGGGGATCTTGATAAAAATGAAATTATCATTGTATATGAATTCAATATATAGTACACAAACAAATTATTGAAGCCTTACTTTCTCAAAGTGTGCATAAAATTAGGATGCAATATCTGCCAAAGAACAAAAATGCCTATAGAAAAACATCATCAATGATGAATGTAAAGGTTCAATTAATGAATAAACTATTAATAAGATTACTTTAGGCGTGGACATACAATCCACGAGGGTAACTAACGATTCAAGCGCTTTGTGTCAAGTTCCTCCGATAAAAGTTTTCCTTCAACTTACGAAAACTTGCACTTGTACATTATGAAAATTAAATCTCATAAAAGATTCAACAACATGTTCATAATCCATATCTTGCAACAGGCTGTACAAGCATTTTATTTAAAAACATATCTAAAATAGGTTTGGTTGTTGAACAAAGAAAACAATGATCAAATCAAGTTTTCAATTAGAATGCTTTGTTATAAACTTCTATTATAACTCTTATGTACCACAACATTTTCATCCGCAAAATAGAAATCCATTTCAAGCACGTACGTCAATTAGTCAAATTCTTACAATAATCAAGATCAAGTAGCCATGCACTCAAGTTTCAAGACCAAGATTCTTTATACATTCAATGAGTGTGACCAAATCCATTTCACTATTCAATCCCACAAAATTCCTTTCTCAACGGTTCCATTGAACACTTCATAAGCATTCAAAAGTCTAGCACAAAGTAAGCAAATTCAAACCTTGAAATTTATAATCAACTTCTTTAAAAATAGCATATCATCGATCATCACGAAGTTATAAGGCTTCCAAATTTTATCTTTGAACAAAATTTTAAATCAAAACAATTCAAAATAGTTTCTAAATTATTTTTCAGCAAAGAGATAATATATGGACACTTATCCAAATAAACTTTTCGTTCAAACATATCATTGTATTTCATTAGACACACTCCTAGAGTATTCATTTCTCCTTATGACAGCCTCAAAATTCATGTGTTCCAACTATAAGTAAAATTCTATTTAATCACAACTTTCCAAATCAGATCATATACACGAAGGGAAAAGAGCATAACAGTAAATATTCAACAAAGTTCTCTTCTTTTCTTTTCATAGTAACGTTTCTTAGACCCACATCCTCTTGTATTATAATTCCCATCAAGTTTCTTTCTTAACTCTATCATAAAACCTCATAACATCCAAATTTCCTATATAAAAGAGAAATTGATTCTTGTTTCCTTCAAGCATCTCATGGAAACCTAAGCATGAATCACAATCAATTGAAAATAGTGTCTAAATTATCTCCACCATCAAAATATTATACAACCACATAACTGAATGAACCCTTTCTCTATAGAGCATTTCATCAAACATCTTAAGAGCACTCAAAATAATCCAACAAGCATGCATCTTAATTATCGAATTAGAAATCATAGACATTCAAGCTCCACATTCAAATAAATCCACCAAGCTTAGCAGAGTAATTTTTTTTTTTTTTCAAGAAACCACCACACCCACCCACATATATCGAGTATAGGAAGAAGCTTGCACACATACCACCACAACGACAACAAGAAGCAAAACCGATGAAGAATGAAAAGAACCCAGCCACCACATAGACCTCAATCGAACACACAAATATGTGCAGAAGGAAGAAGAAACTCGATTAGTTGCTCCCTCACGCGAAGAAGAAAATCACAGCCAGCACATTGGAAACGTTGACGGCGGTGGCCAAGAAGAAGGGAGGACGGCGGAGGAAGAAGAGAAGGAAGCTAGGGATTTTTACCATGAAGGCACTCCAATTTTCCCCTCCCCCTTTCATGCGTGAAGTCCGCCACACCCCCCCCCCAAAAAAAATAATGGATGGAGAAGAATATCTGATCCCTAATATATATATATTTTTTTAACAAAAAAGGCAATTTAGTAAATTCAAGTGCTGAAACAAAATAAAATTCCTGGAGATTGAAATCCATTTCCTAAATTCACCGGTCACCATGACACCAAGCTACTAACTTTGTTCCCAAATTGTGAAAATAAAAATACACACACACAGATATATATATACACACACACACACATATTTATAAAATATTAAATATTGATAAATCTACATATACATATGTATAATCTTTAAGACTATTACCATATCTGTAACAAATACATCAAATATTAGTTAAAAATGAAATAACTATCTTATTTAGTTTTTTTTTTTTTTTATAAATTTTTTTTTGGGCCATTACACATATTAATCAAAAAATGCTTGAGAATAATTTAAAAAAATGATGAGTTTTCTTGTTTTACAAATAATGTGAAGGGAAGAAGATGAGCCAACACTTGCCTGAAAATGGAAAAAGAAAAAAAAAAAAAAAAACAGTAAAGCATGAGAGCATATTACATAGCCATACAAAGACAAAACAGATAATGCTAAAGCAACTAAATACAAAGACAAAACAGATAATGCTAAATCAACTAAATAGGCAGATAATGCTCGAGCTTCGGATACTGAATGATACTTTAGAAATGACTGATACTGAATCCAAAAAATAATGTTGACAAATAAATTTGAATGAGATGGATCAGACATCAGATTAGTATACAATAATTTCATACATGGTTGAAGATAAGGAAACACGAAATCTGTAGCAACAAACGAGTCTTACAAACGGATGGCAAAATAAGAACAAAATTACGATATTTCCACAGTCTCTCGTCTATCCCCTTATTTTTGAAGTATTTGGCATTTTTATCCAAGAGATGGAAAATCTGCATTACATCATAAAAGATGTAAGAAAATATTTAAAAAAGGAAAGCTAAGGAAATAAACAATTTTCCTTACGTCACGTTGGACAAATTTCAAATGAAAATATAGCACCAAGAACTCAGTGCATCCAAATTTCAGTTTTGGGACCTCATTAATATGTCGAGAAAGGAAAAGACACCAGGATGACTCACATTTTTTTAAAGAAAATTTTCCAAAATGACTAACATGAGGCGCTATATTTGAAAAAAAAAAAAAAAAACATAGCAAAATGCGGTGATAATTTTCCAAGATGACTAACATGAGGTGCTATATTTAAAGAAAATTTTCCAAGCTGAATTTTTATTTACGCTTGGTTTTAATTAATTATGAATTCAATGTAGTAATGCATCTCAACTTGATAAGATTAGTGATAATTTTTTTGACAAATTTATTTTTATTTAACTTTTAAATTTTTATTTCTTGGTATATATACATGTGTGTGAATTTTTTTCTTAAGGTTTGACTTATATTTTGAATTAAAGAGACTAATTATTATCATCATGCAGGAAGCATCTATTTCCATGATGTTTTATAAAATCTAAATTAAAATTAAAATCAATATACCTTCTTGCCCTTTTCATAAGAACATGAAAGTTGAGTTCTTTTGATTTTTTTTTTTATAATATCGCATTTAGGGTTGTCATTGAGTAGTTAATGTGTTTTTACCATTTTTTATTTAATTAATTCTATTTCATCTCCTCATTTTTTTCACATATTACATCCGACTCTTTCATACTTTTATTTATTACAATTCTATTTCTTTCTCTTACTTTTTTCTTTATAGATAAGGGCATGCATGAAAGGAAAAAAGTTCATTTTTTACATATTTATTATTTTTAACTGATTTCATAAACAATGTAATTTGGTTATAATGCCCCTATAAGAAGTACATGATGGGGCATTAAACAATATGTGCATTTTTAAGATATTTTTTAAAAAGCAATTTTATCTTTTTGGCATACAACATTCAAGCTCTTTGATTTTTTTTTTTTGGGTACTACTCTATTTTTTTCTCTTAATTTTTTTTTATAAATAAGGGCATGCATGAAAAAAAAAAAAAAAAAAAGTTCATTTTTTAAAATGGGCTTTACTTTGCAAAGATATAAAAAAAAAAAAAAAAAACCATATTTACATATTTTTGTGAGGGAACAAAGTTTCCCTCGAAAAAGTCACTATTTTGCTAGGAAACCTAGTTCCCTCGCAAAATTGGGGAAATTTTGCAAGGAAAATAATCCTCCCTCGCAAAATAGTGACTTTTGCGAGAGGAAATCTAGTTCCCTCGCAAATGGGGGGGGGAAATTGGTGGGAAATTTCCCCCCAATTTCTGTCAATTTTGTGAGGGAACTTTCATATTTTCATGGGAACCATGTTTTCTCAATCAATTTTGCGAGGAAATTGGTTTCGCAAAATGGTCATATTTTGCGAGGAAAGAAGATTCCCTTGCAAAAAGGTGATTTTTCCTCGCAAATTTGCCAAAATTTGCGAGGAAACAAATTCCGTCGCAAATATGACATTTTCTAATAGTGAGTATAAACCCCTTTTAATTAATAGTAGTTTTTACAAACATAGTTAACTGGTATCTCTTAAAATATTATTTAAAACTAGTTAATATGTAATTAAAATTGGAATGATGTAAATTGTTCTTCTCAATATAACTCTATCAAACACATTAAAAGAAATATATAAATTTGAAAATCAAAATCCATTATCTAATTAAAACTACAATGACAAATATCTGCAATCCAAGTCAAGTCCCACAACTAAATAATCACCTAAACAACGAAATTAAATATATAGTGGAAGCATAAGATTGAAGAACTCGAAGCACAAATGCATCCACAAATCTCCACTGTCAAGAAGCAAGAGATTAGCCAAACATAGCCCAATAATATCTAACACAATCTGAAATCATGAAACAGAGTAGTGTCGGATCTACGTTGAAGAAGGAGAAGTGGGTCTGTCGGCTATCTCTAAATCCCAGAATCTCGCCGGCATGGTGAGAATGATAGGACGACGGTGGTTCGCGCCGCTGTGTCTGAGCTTGATGAATCTCCTGAACTTCTCTATCTCACTCGAGCTTCTCTGTCAGGCCTCCACGGCGCTCCGTCAAGCTTGTTGGTGGAAGAACGGAAGTAGTGGTATGGTGGCGAGGTGTGACGGCGGTGGTGCTATGGTAGGCGAATGAAGGTGAGAGAGGAAGGAAAGAACGACGGTGGGGTTGGTGTTGAAGTTCGCGGCGTCCTCTGTTCCAGCTCCGAGTCGCGGCTGTGCGGTCTGATGGTGAGGGAGAGAGGTGAAGCCGTGAAGGTGAATGACAAAGTTGGGAGGATGAAGGAATAAGGTTGCCGGCGTTAATGGAGGATGGGATGGCGCCGGCCACCTTAATGGAGTGTATGGAGGTGAAGGAAAGTGACAAAGATCAAACGTGAAGAAGGTCCAGGTTTTTCTTCGTTCGCGTCTTGTTCTCTCGAAAATCACTGAAGCAGTGAAGCGGCACTTAATTCCGACCTAATTGTTTCTGTAAAAACGCAGCTGTTTTCATGGGAATTAAATTGGCATTTCAAAAATTCGAGGTATCAAACTGTATCTTTTAAATTTCGAGCTCCAAATTACCACTTTCAAATTTAATCCAATTTTTCAAATACCTACGATGCATTATTAAGCATAAGGTAGCATAAAAAATCTAAGAAATCATTTGCATGAATAATTTACAAATTATTATCATTTTACACCTAATTATACTTTTTTTTTGGGTCAAATACACCTAATTATACTTAATTCAATACAAATGTCAATATCTTAAATTAGTGCTTAATTATACAATAATGTCCTAGAAAATACATTAAAAATCTCAAATTAATTATGGAAAAAAACATATAAAATTATGGTTTAATCACATTCTAAAGAGTATCAATTAAAAAACGTACCAACGAGAGTTAGATTTAGCAGAAGGAGGCTAGGTGCTCACAACTTGGTAAGCCAAGATTCAAATTCATATTAGGAGGGATATTCACATTTAGTACCCTACAATGTATTGAACATAATTTTGTTCAATAGGAAGATACTTATACCTAAAAACATTAAATACAAACAGTAGTTTCCTATAGTTGTAATGATTTTGATATTTAAAAGGCAACATTGCTCTGCTGAATAGTTTAGATTGTTTAGCAGCAGTCTCGCAAAATAATCTAGGGATAAAAAGGTCCTTTAACTAGTTAAAATAATTGGACAGAATACCACTAAGAAAAGAAGGAAGTAAATTAGACGGCGAGGCGGGAAGATTCATCTTATCAGAATGGTATAGTAGATGACTTCCTTAACTGTCTTAAATAATTATTGATTATTAATGTTATTTCCTCTTGTCTTATTTATAAGAGCCCGATAATCAAATTACGCTATTTAAGAAGGTGGTTAAAATTAATTAAAAACAATAAATGTATTTGAAATAAATCTTATATTTTACAAATATGCCCATATTTATAAGGGGCAGGTAAGAGACAGACATAGATTAAATATAGGTATCGCTAACCTTTTGATTAATGCAATATATATGATTAATTAGGGGGAAAAATCATTAAATATTTAGATAACTCATATTGAGTTTTTATTAATAAAAGAAAAGGATCAAAATAATTTAAATTTTAACCTCTTATAAAATATATATATATATATATCACATATTGTAGGGTCGGTTGTGGGTACTACACTACTATGGTGAGGGTAACTAACTTGCTTTTAATTAGTCGCTTTCTCAAAGATTATATGCGCGTGTAGAAAAGCAATGAGGCCTGAAGACTATTGAGACCACAAAAAGTTACTTTCCTTCTCTTTTTCCAATGGGTCACTGCAAAGCCATGGCATTGCTCCTGACTATTGAGAGACTGCATTCAAAAGCTAAATTAAAGTTAGTCTTAAAAATTGCTGAGACCGTAGTGGGTTTTCTTTTCTTTTTGACCTGGTCAACCTAGTGGGTTGCCTCAAGACTTATAACTAATTCAAACAAACACAAAAATGCCGTATCTAATAAATGCCTCTTCATGCATTCAAAGTTTAAACGACTAATTAATTGGTCGTGGAAATAGAAGAATATAAATATTGTTAGTTGTAAACAGATGGCTGGACTTGCAAAAAGAAGTGTATATAAAATAATGAAGCAAATGGGGCGTTAACTAAATCCAACCATCAATCATCAATGCATTTTACATGCTCCATGCCTCCGACCATATGGTTCTATACTAAAACATTTGCGAGACAAAATAGCCAAGGCAACCAGACAAGCACAGTTATATTTCCCGGAAATATATACTCAATAATTAAACTCAGAAATGAAAATAATATTAATCAGTTTCTTAAAAAAAATATTATATTTCTTTCCCCCAGCTGATGTGGCGCCTAACGGATATGAAATCTGATGTGGCAGCTTGCATGGAATGATAGATATGAGAAATTCTTACATTAAAAAGTGACTGTAACTTCCATGTTAATATTCTTAATGAAGATTGGTGAGTTGGTCGAGAAAGAAGATAAGAGGCTCATTCGTGTGGGCTCCAACCTTTACTATTTTTTAGAAAATTATAGCTAGGTCCCAAGGACCATAACAAATTATAAAAAAGTCTTAACAGAAATTCACATATCAAAAAAAGCCCCTATGGACTTTTTTTTGATATTATTGATTGAAACAAAATCCAAGTTTTTAAATTTTATTGTAAATAAGCACTTTCGTTGTTAATATAGTTTTTTTTCTTTGTGAATGGCTAGGTTTAAAATTTTGTTGTGAATATAGCACTTTCTGTTGTAAATCTAACATTTTTCTATTGTAAATGACCTCTTACGCTTAAGGACTTGAGTTTGATACAAAATCCATGTGTTTAAATTTTGTTGTGAATGTGACACTTATTGTTGTAAATATAATTTTTTTCCTGTTGTGAATGGTCAAATTTTTAAATTTTGTTGTAAATATAAGATTGTTATAAATATAACACTTTTTATGTTAATAGAAATAATATCAAAAAAAGTCCTAAAACTTCAAGTGTAATTTAGTAATTTTAAGGGACCTAATTGTGTTTATATCTCTTGCTTGGGACCTGCACGTGATTTTCCCAAATTTTTTTGGTCAAACCACCCTTTAATGAGAACATAATAACATTCAGTGTGAACTGGGACAAAGACTTTACATCCAAAATTTCAAACTCTACTCTTACTTTCGATACATTCAATTAAGTTGGCTTTGAAATCTGAAAAGTGAAGAAAATGACGGAATTTGGTTTGTGGGTTCCACTGTGAGCAGACAAAAGATTGTTAGGAAGACTTTTCAACGTAGTTATTACTTCTTCCAAAACAACCACCACACATAGCTCATTTTTTTTATAAGAAATATTAAAACAACTTTTTACTTCCTTACTTTCTTATTTTAATTTTATTTAATTACCCTATTTAATGTTAATATAATAAATTTTCACAATTCTCAAAGGCCTATTACTTCTACAGTATTTATTTTCTTATTATCTCTCTTCAACAATCCTCTTTATTATAATAATTCCTTTATTTTCTCTCTTATTCCCAATATCCTCATAAATAAGGGTATTTTAGTACAAAAAAATTACAATTTTGACATATTTATTTTTCCTAACTGACGCTTTGAACAGTGAGATTCCGTTAAGCATTTATTGTAAAAAAGGAGTATGTCTTTTTTTCACAAATAAAAGTTATTGAAAAGATGGGGAGATTTCTTTTTTAACCAGCAATAAGATTGGAAGAATTCGAATTTTAGAAGACTTGTCAATGAATATATATGTCGTCCATGGAAAAGTTTTAAGCTTTTAAATTGGATAGTCATTAATTTTCCTTGAATTTCCAATTTTTTTAATATTTTCACAACTTATATACACCCAGTATAGACTTTGAGGATATCATTCTACTCAAATCAAAACACAATGAGGAGCTTCCCTTCACAAGTCTCATTTATTTTACTGCTCTTGCTGTTTGCAACAACATTCAACATAAGCATATGCACTCCTATAGTAGACAAGGAGGTTCTGTGCAATGAGAATGATCAAAACATACTTTTGATCTTCAAACAAGGAGTCGAGAATTCTTCAAACCAACTCTCCTCATGGACCAGTCAAGAAGATTGCTGTTTATGGGAGGGAGTCCATTGTGACAACATCACTGGCAGAGTTACAAAGCTTGATCTCGCCAATCATGGACTGCAAGGTGTGATTGATCTCTCTCGACTTCAACTTGAATCTCTCAACTATTTGGATTTGAGCAGGAATTCTTTCACAAGTGTGTGTATTCCACCATGCCAAGTCTCTAAGTTTCCTTTACATAGAGACATGTCAAACAACCAATCAATCGCCACCTCTTATATTCCATCAGCAAATTTTTCTGCTCCTCTTCATTACCTTGACTTTTCAGATAATTTTATGGCACTAAATGATCTTCATTGGCTTTCTCAACTTTCCTCTATAAAATATCTAAATCTTGGTCGCAATGATATTGGAAGTGAACCCAAATGGCTGCAGCATGTGGCTATGCTGCCTTCACTATCTGAATTGCGCTTGGCAGAATGTGGGTTGAGAGATTTTCAATCCTACAACTATGTCAAGTTTACATCTCTTAAAACTCTTGACCTTTCTTACAACAATATCATCTCAAAATTACCTGATTCATTCTTTAATATGTCACCAAAGACATCTCTTCTATTGACCTTAGTGGCAACAATTTTTATGGTGGATTACCAATAGCATTGTTCAAGCTTTCAAACCTAAATTATTTATCATTATCCTATAATAAATTTGAAGGATCAATTCTATCACTTGTTGGAAACCTTTCTTCTTTAATTTCATTGGATTTGTCCTACAATTATTTCAGTGGAAACCTTCCAGAAAGCCTTGGACAACTCCATAAGTTGAGTGATTTATGCATTGCTGGAAACTCTTGGGTTGGAGTCCTTTTAGAAAGGGATTTTGCCAATCTAATAGGCTTAATAAAATTGGATTTGAGTTCAACTGGTTTCAAATTTGACTTTGATGCTAATTGGGTTCCACCACTTCAAGTCAAATATTTTTTTTCAGACAATACAAGCTTAGGTCCCAATTTTCCAACATGGCTATACACACAGAGTTCCCTAGAAATGCTAGTGCTTTCTAAATCAATGATTTCAAACATTGATGCAACTATATTTTGGAGCTTCATAGAAAGAATTCAGTATGTTTACCTATCAAACAACTTCATTAGTGGAGACATATCCAATGTGACACTAAACTCAAAGTATGTACATTTAGAGTATAATAATTTTAGTGGAGGCCTCCCGCATATATCAGCAAATGTCTCTAGATTTCTGGCATCTCACAACTTCTTTTCAGGATCTATTTTCCCATTATTGTGTCATCCACAGAGTAATGGGAAAAACATGATTCACTTGAGCTTATCATACAATAATTTAAGTGGGATACTTTTTGACTATTGGGCGAATTGGAAACAACTAAGTTACCTTAACTTGGGGAGTAATAAGCTAACCGGTAAGCTTCCTCCCTCCATGGCCTCATTGGATGCTTGGAAAAATTTAGAATGGCTTGTTCTAGAGGGTAATGAATTTTCTGGAAGTTTGCCAAATCCTGTGGCTCAAAATTTGGTACTTCTTAAATTGAGGAACAATCAATTTATAGGCAATATTCCATCTCAATTGTGCAACCTTTCTTCTTTGGAAATACTTGATCTTGCTGAAAATAAGCTTTCTGGATCCATACCTCATTCCCTATATAACCTCACAAGTCCAAATTCTGTGGTATATTTTGAAAATGAAAAGATAGAAGTATTTACTAAAGGAAGAGAATTAGACTACCAATTTGTTCGTCTAATATATCCTAAAGGTGGTGTTATTGATCTCTATACTAATAACTTGTGTGGAGAAATTCCTGAAGAACTCTTTGGTTCAAATCAAATGTAGACCTTGAATTTGTCTCGAAAACAATTGATTGGAAAGATTCCTAAAGAAATCGGAGGCACGATAAATTTGGAATCACTTGATCTCAGCTACAATAGGCTTTCTGGAGAAATTCCTTCAACCATTTCTAATTTGACTTTTCTTGCTTATTTGAACCTCTCCTACAACAATTTCACTGGGAAAATTCCATCGGGAACCCAAATTCAAAGTTTTGATTCTTGGAATTTTGTTGGCAATCATGAACTTTGTGGAGATCCTCTTCCAAGGAAGTGCAAAAACAGGAAGAAACTCATGACGACTCAAAGCTAGCTAAAGGAAGTGAAGATGACAACTTTCTAAAGTCATTGTATCTTGGTATGGGAGTTGGGTTTGCAACAGTTTTTGGGGAGTTTGCGGTTCTCTCTTCTTCATTAGAGTTTGGAGACACAAATTCTTCAGATGGTTTGTTGACTTGGTTGATCAACTTTATATTGCATGGGCTCTCTATTTCAAAAGATTCGATTCAATATCTATAACAAATGTCCCTTGAAGTAATAAATACCTCTCTTAATTTTTCATGTATTGTTATTATTTGAAACATGTTTCATTTTCCACTTCCGTTTATCTTTCTTCTACTGCCTTCAATTCTCAATATAAGATCTACTAAATTAATTTGAGTATATTAAGAAAATTAGTTGAATTTGTTACTGTATTTACTAAAAATATGTGTTGGTTTCCCTAAAATACCATCTTAAATTATTTACTTTGAAACTACCCATTGATGCAAACTCTCTTAACATGTGCAACCAATAGAAATAGTTTAAAAATGATAACTATAGAGGACAAAGTGGATTTAAGACTCATTTATAATTATGATCAAATCAAACACCCCAACTTACTCTTATACTAGGGACTGGAGGTGGTACTTGCTAAAAAAAATTATGTTCTTAGCTGATTATGTTTTATCTTATTCATTTTTCAATAGGGTTTGACTACTGGAGGCAAGTGAAATATCTATCGCTACTTTGATCATTGCTCTCATTCAACGATTGAGTTCTTCCTCAAGGAATAAGGAGTTTTGCTGCAGTTACGCATGGTCACGGACTCTGATGTTGCCTATTGAATGTCCTTTTTTCTTTTTTTCTTTTTTTTTTAATCTTGAAATGTTTAAATTGTGAGTAAGAAAACATTTTGTAATAATAATTATTAGTGTGTATGTGTGTTTCATGTTGTCAAGAAACTGTTGATGAATAGTCTTCCATGTGATATATGACATTGTAATTTAAACTTTAATCCTGAGTTTTGGGTTAGAACCAAATAAAAGGATATGGTGCCTTTATATCTAAGATTTCAGGTATAAGTTTAACAGTTATAACAAAAAGGCATATGAGTGTTGTAATCTAAAAGATTTACAAGAACATGTTGGCATATTGGATGTTAATTTTGATGTTTAAGATATCAAAATTTGGAATTTGCAATGGTTAAGAGGATATAATATAGTTTGTCCGACACTTGATATGCTCTGTCTTGTTTTGTTTTGTTTGAAAATACAGAGTCATGCCTTGGGTTAGGTTTTGTATTCAAATGATGTCTCATTTGTTAAATATACAAACAACATTGCCTAACAAAGTTTTCTCATTCTAAGTAATGAGCTTTAATGTTATATTCCCAACACTATGCTTTTGTTGTTATGCTTGTTGCTGCTCCTAATATAATACCTTTCCTTTCAACTAAACCACACTCAGAATGAATTATATTGAGGCACAATGACTTGCTTGTTTAAATATTTTTTGATAATCTTACCTAAAAACAAGTTATTGTAACTCCCACCATGTTAAAATTGTAACAGTTACAACTGTAAGTGAAGATGGTGGTGAGATGGATAAGAAAGAAGATAAGAAGCTCCTCTGTGTGGGTTCCATCCATTAATGAGCACATATATTGAGTTAAAATTGCAATTGTTACAACTGTAAGTGAAGATGGTGATGAGATGGACAAGAAAGAAGATAAGAAGCTCCTCCGTATGGGTTCCATCCATTAATGAGCACATACTATATTTGAGACTTGAGTTTAATTTGGGATGAAGATCACTTTATAACTGGTCAGAAAATTCATATTACTTTTTTGAAATGTTTAAATAAGTTTGCCTGTAGAAATTGAAAATGAGAACAATGATGGAATCTAATTTGTCGATTCCATTGATGAGCCAACGAAAATTTAGGAAGAAGACTTTTCAAACGTAAAGGTAATGTATCTTTTTTGCTAAAGGTAATGTTTGAAAAGATTGGAGGACTTGGAGGTATTAGAAGACTTGGCTATAAGGAACTGTGTTTGGTTTATGCAACTCCATAGAAAATGATATTTAACAAAATTGACAAAAATTTTCACCAAAAAGAAATGGCAAGTTTAATTTGGTGGGTTCCATTATTGAGTAGAACGACTGAAGTTGGGTATAGTTTAGGACGAAGACTTCCCATAAGCGTCATGGATGGGACAATGTCTTCAATATGTCACATGCCTTCCTTTTTTTTTTTTTTCCTCTTTTTCTTTTTCTTCCTTTAATTTTTTTTATCACTTTCTCCCAATATGTAAGAGTAAAATACAATTACCTCCCTTTCATATTTCTAAAATTATATAGGCATTCTCTTTATTTGCATAACACACATAATAGTCTAATTTGTAAGGTACACTGTCAATAGTGTATTCAGTAAAAGATTTAAAAAATTTATTATTTATAATTATATTTAAAAAAATATATTTATTGATTTTATTATTATAATCTAATTGTGTATTCACTCTCATTAAAAAAAAAACGTTAAATAATTAAGCATGAATTCAAGACTTAAAAGCTGAATTTAAGTGCGAAATTTTTTTCATTTTCTCTTTCAATATGCGTATTCTTTTTTGTTACATAATTACGTCTTCAAAATAGTTCAAATGTGTTTATTTGAAATATTAAAAATTATGTGAAAGTACACGGGAACAGATTGAGTATTATAACTATTACCAGTGAAGAACAAATAACAAAAAAAGCAGCTAGTCATTTAAGACAACTTGGTTTGTGAAACATAACAGTGGACATAAATATAATTGATTATGTTCACTTGATTATTCACACAACTAACGTTTCCTAGTTCATTTAGTTATGGTTTAAGGTTCATTTTTGTCTCGAAATTTGTCCAAAAATCTCAATTTTGTTTCGGAAGTTTCTTTTGGAGCAATGTTCCCCTAGAAGTTTTCAAATTGTATCAATTTTGCCCTGTTTGATATCACTACTACAGATTTGGGCATTTATAATGTATAATATATAACGGTTACGGCTAATAAACGTCATGTATGTCAAGATGAAGATCATGTAAGGATATATAATGCTTAAACATAATGATTAATTATGCACACCATCATTTATATTATGCGGCGGAATTCACAAAAACACAAAAGTAATTGTTGTAATTAATAACCGCCATTTATTTAGGAGCAAAAGTGACGATTCTTTAGAAACAACCACTATATAACACTTACAAATGATTCAACTTGCAACCTCTTATATCAACAAAGACAAAACATAACGATCTTCAAAAACAACTGTTTTGTAACACTTTCAAACAATCTGTCTTCCCTAAGTACCAGTTCATTGGTCATAATCCTTTGTAACATCGTTGAACCTTCATAAGTCATAACTCTTCGTAACATCCATTATACCTCTATTTAAACTCACATATTCTTTGTTATTCTTACTACTTTTCTTTATCGGCCTCTTCCTTCTCTCCATCATGTTAACATCCCAAGGAGCTCCTTTACCATCACCACACCCTCCTCCTGAAATGGACACTTTGATGTAGCTGTTGGCAAGCTCGACCGCCTTCTCTTCATCTTCCTATGTTCTCCATATCATGATGGTCAAGTGACGCATTGAAGAAATGCTGAAGATTTGTAATCCCAAACCTCCACCTCCTTCTCGTCCTCATGCTACTTTTCGGAAATGCTTGAGATTCTTCTTTTCCAACCTACTCCTCCACCCGCTTCTCTTAGTGAAGAGGTTGACAATAGAGAAGGATGAGCATGGTGGGAGCTCACTGTTCCTCCCCTATTTTGATCCCCTCTCTTGTGTGTAAAACCCAAAATTCTCATTTATGATAAATATCATATTTTGTGAGAGTTGCCTATTTGAAATAGGTGAGTATGTAGTCTCTAAATGTCGAGATAAGTTTACCTTATGTTCCAAGCAATTTTTCCCCTAGAATTAGAATAGCCAATAAGTTAAGAAATTATATTAGGTATCATAAAATACCATAAAATACCACAAATACCATATTAAAACTAAGGTTCATATGGAAATGAAAATACTTAGACAAATTTAGAGAAAACAATGTCCATTAAATTAACAACTAAACCTTCACTAAATTAAGTAAATTGTCCAAGGTTTCATAATTGATTAAAGAGCCTTAAATACCTATTCTCATAATTTATTGAGAGATTAAACTTTCTAACACCTTATAATTAATAAATAGCTCATGTCTAATTTATAAAAGACCATAAAAAAATTACCAAAACACTTGAAACAATTAAGGGCAATTTTTAATTAATGAGCAATTAAAACTACCCTAATGGAATATTTAGGTAATTATTCAGCAATTTATATTAAAATAGCCATTGATTAAAGGTGTATTAGCCTAATCAAATGTCAAGAGCTAAAAAGGGAGTAAGATTTAGCATTAAATGAATTGTTAGCAATCATAAAACACTTCTTGAACCAATAATATAACAATCAAGAGATGATTAAGCTTATAATTAAGTTGTTAATCAAGAGTTGAAAAAGTCAACAATTGCAACAAGATCTAAAGGTCAAGAATTAATTTCATAAAGATTATCTAGAGGCCCTAATTAATTCTTATAAAGCCTAATCCATGTAACTAGGCAAACAACCAATTAGATAACCCCACATGCAATCAATTAGAGCATAAAAATGCAACTAAAACTGAACAAAGGGAGGGGGGTCTGTTTTGGCACTTGGGAGAGAGAGAAAGAGTTGCTAAAAATCAAATTGGCCACTTGCATAGAGAGGATAAGGTGGTGAGAGGAAAAATCAAGGAGAAAGTCAAGCCATTAGCCAATGAAGTGATTACACATAAGATGATTAAGATAATCAATGGGATTAATTCAAGATTTAATCAAAGGGAAATCCATACAAAATAAATTGTATCTTGAAATCCACTAACCATCAATCAAAGATAAGAAGTGATTATTAACAAGCAAAATTCAAGCTTCAATTTGACTATAACCAAAGCTATTTTCTCAACTTTTAAGAATTTGCCAATTGAGAGAATGAGAGATTAAGGTCTCTAATTAAAGCCAAAAATCTCAAGAGTTCAAAACCAAAAAGAAAATCTGAATCAAACTTCATTAAGGTCCCCAAATGAATTTTTACCTAGTTATTCTATCTAGTGGAATGGAAGAGGTAGGAAATTCTAACTTAAAAAGGAAGTCAAGAAGTTGTCACAATTTAAACTTCATTTGGAATCCACCAATGAAAGCTAGCAAGACAATTACACAAATGCCATAGCCTTTTGCTATAAATAGGGGGCTTTGCTCTTCATATTTTCTCACCAATTCACAAAGCTTACAAGCTGAAACATAGAGAGAAAGTGAGAGTGAGAGCCTTGAAGAAAGAAGGAGCAAAGTTCTTGGTAAGTTTTCTAGTTCTAGCTTTAAGTTCTTTAAGTATTAGTTCTTAAATTCTTAGATAGAAGTAGCTTAGATCTTAAATATGCTAGGATAATTTTATTTAGATGTTTTTATGGTTAAAATTGGATTTATCTCGAAAAATTGATGAAGAAGAGGTTATGGCAAAATTTCCGGAAGAAATTCATCAAAGTAACGAAGTTAAAGCGAAATTTCATCGGTTTCGGAAATTCTGAAGTCAGCCATGAAAACGCCAGGATTTCATATTGAAATCATGATCACCAAATTCTGAGAAAATTCATGGTTAAAATAGATATATAGGGCTTTTTAAATATGTCAAGAACATGTCAAAATGATTTTTGTACAGAGAGTTAAAATTCCTCAAAGTTAGGCTACGAAATTCTGGAAAAATTCTGGGCAGAGGTTCAAAACTTAAAACCTGGGAGTGATTCGTGAAATCTGGGAAAAGGTGACTATTTTTACTTGAAAATAGACATCCTAAGGATTCCAAGGAATTTTACGGATCCTCGTTTCGATTTTTGTAGAATTAATTATGATTTTTCAAAGTTAGACAAAATGCTGCCCAGATTTATACAAGCGTTGTTGTACGAATTTTGAGGGAATAAAGTGAAAAATAAAAGTTGTAAGGGCAAAATGGTCATTAGGGGCCAAAATATCTCTTAGGATATTACTTACAAATTAATAAATACGGTATTACCATTATAGGATCCAGGCGATCACGGTTCGGGCGTCAAACGTACCGAGCAACGCCGACGAAGGTACGGACGCGTCTTTGTAACACTAACTCTGATGTTCATTGTATACCTATATATGATGAGATGTGTTTTTTTTGAACTGAGATTCTGTTGTCAAAAGTTATTGACTGTGCACATACAGCTTTATACGGGTTATAGTCATGATAACGCCGTTAAGTTTTCCTAGCGCTGAGGACACGACCGTACATCGTGGCACGGTGAATAGTGCGGTCGTAATAACATTCATATGCAGGTGTATATGGTGTGTTATTACTTGGTATATGTGAATTTTACTGTGGTATCATGAATATCTGTCATACATAATTGTACTTGAACATGAGGTTAACCGTTACTGGGGTTCAATGTACTTTGAACCTCGCTCTTACCATAGCTTCGGGTTCGGAGTGAACGGAGCGGAGACAAGGGTAAGCGGCGGGCTTAGGACGGACTGGTCGGGCCCCCTTTTGAAATGTATTTTGAATTTAGAACCATTTGAACTATTGTACATTTGTTAGTAGCAAAACATACAAGTTGATGTTATCGATACATATCTTTTGAAATACTATTTTTACTTAGGTGCTCTACTCTGATCATGATACCGTTTAAAAAAAAAAAAATCGCTTCCGAAATTGGGATGTGACATTTTTGGTATCAGAGCAGACATCCTGGCACGAATTTAACTATGCTACTCTAAACTGTATGGTGTCTAGAAAGAAGTATTGTGGTTGGCAATCAGTCCCCGTGAACTCGGCGAGCCTTCCATAATTACGACTGCCTGGCCAGATTGTTTGAGTAACGGAGTTAAGTTTGGGGTTTTTCAACCAAAAGCATTTTATCGGTATGAACCCGACTCGGTTATAACAAACCATTGGTGCCGAAGGCAAGGCTAGTCTATGTGGATCGGCCAATCGGTCACCCTAGCACGGTGAGGCTCCCATGATAGACACTTACCGGCCAATCGGTTGATTAGCTAAGTTAGGCTCGAGCCATTATCTCAAAGAAAATTTTGAAAACAAGTACCGATAAATCCTAATATTGTTGTAGTGATGGACAACGAACCCTACGTAGATTACTACGGGATGTGGAGGCGCGTAGCGCATAGGACAGCTGCTCCTGGAAACCTTAGAGTCAAACTAAATCTTGAACCAAGTAATTCACCTCCGATGTTTATACCCGAGCCAAATTTTTCGGAACATCATCTAGACCCGATTATATGCCTAACTATCCCGATGATGAACCGAACCAGGAATACCACCCTGGACCGTAGTACTTACCTTTTGATCCCTTACCTATGAATGAACCCTATTATCCTACCCCTGATCCTATCTTTGTCCCAGCACCTGAAGAGCCAGAGTACCACCCAGCACCTGAATACCCTGACAATCTATATGACCCCATATACGCGAAACCCATAAATATAGTATATCCTCCCGTACTGCAAATCCTGATAGTCCACACCACTCCTCAATAGGAGACAACTTTGATTTCCCTGATATCCAAACTCTTGAAAACAATTCTGATGCCAACTCCGATGACTTAGACTATGTCCTAAATGACAACACCATTTTGACCCAAGCATTAGGATTAGACTACGCTCATGCTGAGCAAATTGCAGATACCGAACAAGAAAAATACCTGATTTACCTAAGACGAGTGAAAGACTACTACCGAATGAATTCCTCTTTTTATAACCCTCAGACCCCCGGAGATTGGGTTAGATCCACTCTCCACCATTTTCCCCGCACTCGTTTTTGGATAGCTAAAACCAATGAGATGTTAGATGAGGGCAACCTCGAGGATGTATGCTCATGTCTCTTTTACCTCAAACGCCTCGTATCTTTGGAACATGTAGTTTAACGAGGGCAATCCCGTACGATCCAAGAATGCCGTGGAAGGAGTAGTAGTAGTAGTAGTACTAAATGTAATGTGTGTGATCACTCCTCTAAATACCGGAGGAGATATGAAATACTTGTTAGATAAAAGGGTTATGATGTATGACTTGTTGTTGAATTATGAGACTTATGTAAAATATTTGTGATCAATATATATATGTTGTGTACATGTGTGTGCAATGTTTGAATCTGTGTTTTCGATGTTTTCATCTACTAACCTTCGAAATTAGAATATGGCAACTTTAAGAGGTGCGGTGCTCCCAAAGGCCGAGGCGAGGCCGAGGCCGAGGAGGAGAGGTAGAATTAGAGAGCCTCGAATAGTACCGATACACGAGCTCGATCGCATGAACCACCACCACCACCTCCGAATGAATTACAAGAAATGAGAAGAATCATGCAAGAGCAACGAGTACTCATTGATACTCTCCTCGCTAACCAACAAGGGGAGGAACAACGGACGAGAATGAGGAACAGCAGGATGAGGAAGAACAACAGAGTAACGAGGAAGAAGGAGACGACACCGAGCAAGAAGACGAACAAAGTAATGCGTCCGATAGATCTGACCGATCTCAATCACCTCCCCGACGGGAGAGAGCGATGGTAAGACTGCCTCAACCTGTTAGAGAGGTTAGGGACACTCAGTATTGGGTGACCCAATTACGTAAGCACAAACCACCATCTTTCCGAGGTAAGTTCGATTCCGCCGAAGATTGGCGATGCGTCCGGACAAGATCTTCGAGGTCTTGGAATGTCCAGAAGACCGAAAAGCTCAACTAGCAATATACAAGCTAGAGGGAGATGCCGACCGATGGTGGAGGAATACTGCAATGACCTTACGAGCCCGCTACTGTCCTGTTACGTGGGAGAGCTTCCAAGCGAAATTCGACGAACAATACTTCCCGCTCTCCGTACAGATGACCAAGGAGTCCGAGTTCCTTCACATCCAACAAGGCCAAGAGGAGTCTTTCGATGACTACTTCGCACGTTTCACAAATCTATCCCGATACTCATCGCACCTAAGACGTGATGATAACGAAAGTAGTATGGCGAACATACTAATCTATGGCCTGAAATACGATATAAAGGAGAGACTGGTGTCTCACCAGTTCTTAGACTTGATCCAAGCGGTAGAGGCTTGCCGACGAATCGAGCGTAATCTGAAAGAGCTGCGAAGGACCAGACCCTTTAATAGCAGTGGCCCAAATCGTAGCAGCTTCAACCGCAACAACTCGTCGCGAGAAGAGGAAGGCACCCGGGGGAAACAACCGAGGATGGAACAACAAGCCGTTTCGGCCGTGGCGCGAGAACTTCCCAAGGATGCAAACGCAGACGCCCCAAGCGTGTCCCAAATGCGGGAGGTACCATCGGGGGACCAAGCTGCGAGGGAAAAATCGTATGCTACAAGTGCCGGAGACCGGGCACATTAGCGTGAACTGCCCGCAAAAAGCCTTAGAGGCGAGGCCGCAAAACCCAGTCGGGTTTTGCCACGACAAACGAAGAAGCCGAGAAAGTCTCTGAAATGATCCAAGCTTCTGATGCATGTCTAAATTGCGTTGCGGGAGTAAATGGGCGAAATTCCAACATAGACCTTATCCGACTACCGCTTCATGGCATCGACGTCATTCTCGGTCTTGACTGGCTAACCGCAAACAACGCGATCCTCGATTGTGGTAATAAACAGATGCTGTTCTCACCTTTGCATGGTAAGAACAAGGTTGATGCCGACTGAACCTTCTCTCATCTGCGGAAGCCGAAAGATGCATGAAGCAAGGATGCCAAGCTTATATGGTGTTCTTCTCCGTCAAGGCGGATGTGGAACCCTCACTCGAAGACATTCCCGTTGTGAACGAATTTCCTGACGATCTTACTGAGTTACCCCCTGAAAGAGAGGTTGAGTTCGCCATTGACGAGACGGCACCGGATCAATATCAAAAGCACCATATCGTATGGCACCGAACGAGATGCAAGAACTGAAAAAGCAGCTTGAAGAGCTACTAGGGAAGGGTTCATCCGACCCAGCCGTGTCACCGTGGGGAGCCCCGGTGTTGTTCGTAAAGAAGAAAGACGGAAGCTTGCGACTTTGTATCGACTACCGCGAGTTGAACAAAGTAAGCTGTCAAAAACAAATATCCACTTCCTCGGATCGATGACCTACTCGATCAACTATCTCGGTTCTTGTGTATTCTCCAAAATCGATTTACGCTCGAGGCTACCACCGATTGCGAGTAAAAGCCGGTGATGTTCCTAAAACGGCCTTTAGAACCGAGTACGGGCATTACGAATTCCTTGTGATGCCCTTCGGATTGACAAATGCACCTCTTTGTATTCATGGATTACATGAACCGAATCTTTCGTCAACACCTTGACAAATTTGTAGTCGTATTCATCGACGATATCCTAATCTATTCTAAAAGCAAAGAGGAGCACAAGGAACATCTCTGCGACTCGTATTAGGCATACTACGTGATAAACGACTTTTCGCGAAGGCGAGTAAGTGCGAATTTTGGCTACCAGAAGTGAAATTTCTGGGTCATGTCATATCACGCGACGGCGTTGCTGTTGATCCCAGAAGGTGGAAGCAGTTCTGGACTGGAAGAGGCCGGAAACAGTGACAGAGATACGTAGCTTTCTGGGTCTAGCGGGATACTACCGCAGATTCATACAGAATTTCTCGCGTCTTGCCTTACCATTGACGAAACTTACGAGGAAGAACCAACCATTCGTTTGGGACGAGGATTGTGAAACTAGTTTTCAAAGGCGAGGGAAAGGCCAACTCGCACCGGTGTTGATCATCCCGTAACCGAGCGAGACTTACATAGTCTATAGTGACGCCGGTGGTCATGGGTTGGGATGTGTCGATGCAACGGGCGGAGTAGTAGCTTATGCCTCTCGTCGGTTGAAGACTCACGAAGCAAACTATCCCACGCATGATTTAGAGTTAGCAGCTATCGTATTTGCGTTGAAGATATGGAGGCACTATCTTTACGGTGCAACCGTAGAATTATCCGGCGACCACAAGAGCCGAAATATCTTTTTGATCGCGAGAACTCAACATGAGGCGGCGTATTTGGATGGAACTGCTGAAAGATTACGATCCGGGAGATCAAGTATCATCAGGGTAAAGCGAACGTCATTGCAGATGCTCTCAGTAGAAAGTCAGTGCACACGACATACATGATGATTCAAGAACAGAGGCTACTTGAAAATTTCCGAGACCTGAACCTGTCAAACCAGATTTGCATGAACTATAATGCGCCCGATGACGCCTATCTTGCAAACCTTCTTGTTAGTCAAGGAGAGTACGATTTGAGAGATAAAGTCGAGGAGGCTCGAAACACGACGAATGGGCGGTGCAAAGCCACGAGAAACGCTCTCCCAGGGCGAGACTCAAGACCTTGACCTATCACCTAGTGGTTTGGTTAGGTACAAGAAGCGGATCTACGTACCGGAAGATGAAGGTTTGCGACAGAAAATACTAGATGAGGCCCATAAGAGTAGATACACTCTACATCTCGGAATGGTCAAGATGTACCAGAACTTAAAATCGAGTTTTGGTGGCCCGGTTGAAGAAGGATGTAACCGAGTATGTGGCCGGATGCTTAACTTGTCAAATGGTTAAGACTGAACATCAACGACCCCCTGGTCTTCTTCAAGGACTAGAAATTCCGGAATGGAAATGGGAGAACATTACCATGGATCTAGTAGTAGGGTTACCTAAGATTAGGAATCACGACGTGATCTGGGTAATTGTTGACCGATTGACTAAGTCGGCACATTTTCTTCCCATCAGTATTAACTACTCGCCGGAACGATTAGCGAGAGATTTACATCAAAGAGATCGTGAGACTTCATGGCGTACCTAAGAGCATTGTCTCGATCGGGACCCGCGATTCACATCCCGATTCTGGGAGGCATTGCACAAAGAGATGGGGACGAAGCTAAGACCTAGTACGGCTTATCACCCTCAGACCGATGACCAATCTGAAAGGACGATACAAACGCTAGAAGATATGCTTAGAGCGTGTGTATTGGACTTCAAGGGACATTGGGACCAACATTTGCCCCTAGCCGAGTTCGCTTACAACAACGGCTACCATTCGAGCATACGAGATGGCTCCGTTTGAAGCATTGTACGGGCGAAAGTGTCGATCGCCTATATCTTTGGACGGAATTGTACGAGCGAGAATTCATTGGGACAAATATAGTTGATAGGACCTCCGAACAAATCGCTCGATCAAGCGAGACTCTTAACGGCGCGAGTAGACGGAAGAGCTACGCCGATAAAAGGAGGAGGCCGTTAGAATTCAAGTCGGAAACCATGTGTTTTCGAAAGTATCCCCAGTAACCGGTGTCGGTAGAACCCTTAAAAGGCTAAAGCTAAGTCCTCGTTACATAGGGCCATTCGAAATCTTGGCAAAACGTGGTCCGGTCGCATACCAGTTAGCCTTACCCCCGAACTTGAGTAAACTCCACGACGTTTTCCATGTTTCTCAATTGAAGAAATATCAACCTGATCACGATCATATCATCCAGTATGAGAATGTCGAGTTACGACATGATAACACTTTCGAGGTCGGCGGAGCAAATTCTCGAAAGCCGAGAGAAGTGGCTTCGACGTAGAAATATTCCAATCGTGAAGGTGGCTGGAGAGGTTTATGTCCGGAAGGGGCAACATGGGAAACGGAAGAGGAGATGAAAGAGAAATATCCGAGTTTATGGCACGATACTTAGCTAGTATAGAATAAATTTCGGGGACGAAATTTTATTTAACGGGGAGAAATGTAAAACCCAAAATTCTCATTTATGATAAATATCATATTTTGTGAGAGTTGCCTATTTGAAATAGGTGAGTATGTAGTCTCTAAATGTCGAGATAAGTTTACCTTATGTTCTAGGCAATTTTTCCCCTAGAATTAGAATAGCCAATAAGTTAAGAAATTATATTAGGTATCATAAAATACCATAAAATACCACAAATACCATATTAAAACTAAGGTTCATATGGAAATGAAAATACTTAGACAAATTTAGAGAAAACAATGTCCATTAAATTAACAACTAAACCTTCACTAAATTAAGTAAATTGTCCAAGGTTTCATAATTGATTAAAGAGCCTTAAATACCTATTCTCATAATTTATTGAGAGATTAAACTTTCTAACACCTTATAATTAATAAATAGCTCATGTCTAATTTATAAAAGACCATAAAAAAATTACCAAAACACTTGAAACAATTAAGGGCAATTTTTAATTAATGAGCAATTAAAACTACCCTAATGGAATATTTAGGTAATTATTCAGCAATTTATATTAAAATAGCCATTGATTAAAGGTGTATTAGCCTAATCAAATGTCAAGAGCTAAAAAGGGAGTAAGATTTAGCATTAAATGAATTGTTAGCAATCATAAAACACTTCTTGAACCAATAATATAACAATCAAGAGATGATTAAGCTTATAATTAAGTTGTTAATCAAGAGTTGAAAAAGTCAACAATTGCAACAAGATCTAAAGGTCAAGAATTAATTTCATAAAGATTATCTAGAGGCCCTAATTAATTCTTATAAAGCCTAATCCATGTAACTAGGCAAACAACCAATTAGATAACCCCCACATGCAATCAATTAGAGCATAAAAATGCAACTAAAACTGAACAAAGGGGAGGGGGGTCTGTTTTGGCACTTGGGAGAGAGAGAAAGAGTTGCTAAAAATCAAATTGGCCACTTGCATAGAGAGGATAAGGTGGTGAGAGGAAAAATCAAGGAGAAAGTCAAGCCATTAGCCAATGAAGTGATTACACATAAGATGATTAAGATAATCAATGGGATTAATTCAAGATTTAATCAAAGGGAAATCCATACAAAATAAATTGTATCTTGAAATCCACTAACCATCAATCAAAGATAAGAAGTGATTATTAACAAGCAAAATTCAAGCTTCAATTTGACTATAACCAAAGCTATTTTCTCAACTTTTAAGAATTTGCCAATTGAGAGAATGAGAGATTAAGGTCTCTAATTAAAGCCAAAAATCTCAAGAGTTCAAAACCAAAAAGAAAATCTGAATCAAACTTCATTAAGGTCCCCAAATGAATTTTTACCTAGTTATTCTATCTAGTGGAATGGAAGAGGTAGGAAATTCTAACTTAAAAAGGAAGTCAAGAAGTTGTCACAATTTAAACTTCATTTGGAATCCACCAATGAAAGCTAGCAAGACAATTACACAAATGCCATAGCCTTTTGCTATAAATAGGGGGCTTTGCTCTTCATATTTTCTCACCAATTCACAAAGCTTACAAGCTGAAACATAGAGAGAAAGTGAGAGTGAGAGCCTTGAAGAAAGAAGGAGCAAAGTTCTTGGTAAGTTTTCTAGTTCTAGCTTTAAGTTCTTTAAGTATTAGTTCTTAAATTCTTAGATAGAAGTAGCTTAGATCTTAAATATGCTAGGATAATTTTATTTAGATGTTTTTATGGTTAAAATTGGATTTATCTCGAAAAATTGATGAAGAAGAGGTTATGGCAAAATTTCCGGAAGAAATTCATCAAAGTAACGAAGTTAAAGCGAAATTTCATCGGTTTCGGAAATTCTGAAGTCAGCCATGAAAACGCCAGGATTTCATATTGAAATCATGATCACCAAATTCTGAGAAAATTCATGGTTAAAATAGATATATAGGGCTTTTTAAATATGTCAAGAACATGTCAAAATGATTTTTGTACAGAGAGTTAAAATTCCTCAAAGTTAGGCTACGAAATTCTGGAAAAATTCTGGGCAGAGGTTCAAAACTTAAAACCTGGGAGTGATTCGTGAAATCTGGGAAAAGGTGACTATTTTTACTTGAAAATAGACATCCTAAGGATTCCAAGGAATTTTACGGATCCTCGTTTCGATTTTGTAGAATTAATTATGATTTTTCAAAGTTAGACAAAATGCTGCCCAGATTTATACAAGCGTTGTTGTACGAATTTTGAGGGAATAAAGTGAAAAATAAAAGTTGTAAGGGCAAAATGGTCATTAGGGGCCAAAATATCTCTTAGGATATTACTTACAAATTAATAAATACGGTATTACCATTATAGGATCCAGGCGATCACGGTTCGGACGTCAAGCGTACCGAGCAACGCCGACGAAGGTACGGACGCGTCTTTGTAACACTAACTCGATGTTCATTGTATACCTATATATGATGAGATGTGTTTTTTTTTTTGAACTGAGATTCTGTTGTCAAAAGTTATTGATTTGTGCACATACAGCTTTATACGGGTTATAGTCATGATAACGCCGTTAAGTTTTCCTAGCGAGGACACGACCGTACATCGTGGCAGCGGTGAATAGTGCGAATCGTGTAATAACATTCATATGCAGGTGTATATGGTGTGTTATTACTTGGTATATGTGAATTTTACTTGTGGTATCATGAATATCTGTCATACATAATTGTACTTGAACATGAGGTTAACCGTTACAGGGTTCAATGTACTTTGAACCTCGGCTCTTACCATAGCTTCGGGTTCGGAGTGAACAGAGCGGAGACAAGGGTAAGCGAGCGAGGCTTAGGACGGACTGGTCGGGCCCCCTTTTGAAATGTATTTTGAATTTAGAACCATTTGAACTATTGTACATTTGTTAGTAGCAAAACATACGGTTGATGTTATCGAGATACATATCTTTTGAAATACTATTTTTACTTCCGGTGCTCTACTCTGATCATGATACCGTTTTAAAAAAAAAATCGCTTCCGAAATTGGGATGTGACACTGTGTCTCTCTCATGGTTGTGTCTCAGTATGATAAAGGTCGCCTGTGATGATCACTACAAAAAAATCTTTGGAATTACGTTGATAATTGAATTTCCTACAAAAAATGTCCATCGCAGAAAAAAATTGTGGTAGAAGACATTCTTGAGAATTACCCACGAAATTGTCGGTAATTTAAATTACCGGATGATGTCGTGGGTGATGTTCACGACAGAATTCTGTAGGTAATTTCGACGGAATTTTTCCATTGGTAATTTCATCTACGATTTGAGTTTTTTGTATGGTGGAGGAAGGATGTTGTTGACGATGGAGAAGAACGAGAGGTGGAGGGGGGGGGAGAGAAGGTAAGGGATGGAGGCTCTTCGTGATGCCCCTCTCGCAAATTGTCGAGCTGCGAGGTCTAATTCGAGACCTAATGTCTCTAGTCAAAACGCAAGTTTTTGACTAGGAACTAAACTACAAAATATAAAATTTCATGGATGGATTGGACTTAAATTTTAAAACGTGGGGCTAAACAATAATTTTTGCAATTTGAGCCCAAAGTTCCATTTTCAAATGTGGTCCAATTTCTTCAAGCACATACAATAAAAAATAATTAATCCAATATCAAACATTCTCTAAAAAATCAATGATTAAGAGTAATTATAATTTTTTTGACAATTTTACCCCTTTTAGTCCTAATTTAATGTATTTACTCTTAATCTCAATTAATCACAAAAAGGCATTTTAAGCTCAATTATTATAACAAAAATCCCAAATAAAATATGAAAATATACAACAAATTAGGGATTTGTCAGCAATTTTTTGATTTCCTCTTCATCACACAAGATGCTTTCACCTTTTTTATTTGGGCTAAGTAGCAAATTTGCCCTGGAAGTACATGACTAGAAGCAATTTTGCCTTGAAAGTTTTTTTGGCTCAATGTTGCCCCGAAGTTTAAAAATATAGCAATCTTGCCCTTCTCCGTTATAAAGTTAACTGTCAATATCGATTTTTTAAAGGTCAACGTTAATTTTTTTTTTTAACGGAAAAGGGAAATATTCTTACGTTTTTAAACTTCGAGAGAAAGATTGAGCCAAAAAAAAAAAAAAAAAAAAACCTTCCAAGGCAAAATTGCTCCTGGACATGTATTTCCGGGCAAATTTGCTACTCAACCTTTTTTATTTTCTCCAATCATTTAGATAGGGTGCATTTTAAAAAGAAAACAAATCCTTATTTATAAATATAACTTGGAAAAAAAATGATATGGATGATACATGGATTTGCCAAATAAATAATTGTAACTCAATGTTATATTATGAATGAATTTTACAAAATGAAATTGTTACATTTAGAAACTTCCGAGGTAATATAGCTCTTGAATAAAAACTGTTGGGGCAACTTTGTACCTAAACCAAACACAAAAATGATGTGGATGTCATGTAAACTATCAACTCAGCATATTTGATCAACTAATGGTCAAACTTAATTTGGATAATGGCCCGGACAAAACTGCTATGATTTAAAAACTTCTCGGGGGCAAAATTGAGATTTTTTTAACTACTTCCATGACAAAAAATGGACATTAACCTTTTAGTTATTCGTGTGTTCGTGTTGACGAATATATATTACTGTTGACATATGAGGATGCAATTAAATGTTTGTTTGCTTTTATTTTCCAATATGAAACAAGTGGAAGGACTACACAAGTGGGAAATGGAGAGGACCAGAGACAAACGGCGGCTAAGCCTAAGTCTCCTGTTTCCATGTGGATATTATTATGCCACTAAATGCTTCACGCACTTCATCTTGGAAAATTCATTCATAATTTACGAGCACATGTTGACATGTTGGATATCGATTTTGACGTTTATGATATCAAAATTTGGAGCTTGCAACAGTTAAGAGGATCTAATAACATTTTGTCGACCCTTGAGAGCTCTGTTTCATTTTGTTTTGTACTGTTTGAAAAAACCGAGTCATGTATTGGGTTAGTTTATGTATTGAAATGATGTCTTAGTTATTGAATATATAATGAACATTAAATAACAAAGAATGAGATTCAGAGCAACACAAGTATGCTTGTAACGCCGACTTGATTTGAGGTCATTTTAAGTAATGAACATTAATTTTTAATGCTTGTTAGATTCTCAACTCTATGCTTTGGCGCTCGCTGTTATTGCTCATATAGCCTTCCCATTTTCAACTAAACAACACTCACAATGAATTGTGTTGAGGCACAATGACTTTCTTGTTTAAAACAAGTTATGCAGTTCAAATTTTAACAGTTACAATGGTAAATGAAGATTGGTGTGACAGGCTAGAAAGAAGATAAGATGATGAGCACATGTTATGATTTGAGTGTTACTTGGGATTAAGACTTTATAACTCTTGAAAATGGTCATACTCCTTTCCGTCTTTAATGTAAGACATATTTATTTAATTCGATTAGATTAATAATGGTAGCTAAGTTTGTTAATATTATTTGTTTTTTTTTTAATATTCTTTAATTTATTTCCTCCCTCTTTTACTCGATTACCGTTGATTCTCTTTTTTCTCTCCGTGACCCATTATGATAGAAATTCATGGGACCAACAAAAAAGACGGTTGGAGCATTCTCATCTGAGAAAGCATGGATGATGCGGCAATCTGGAAGTATACAAGAATTCTCTCGAAAATATCTTTTAGATAATTAAAATTTATGATGCAAAAAAAAAAAATAGTTAATATAAAACATCAATAGTACATTACTATGCTCATTTCTTAGCTTGGATGGTTCGCCAGTCAAAAAAACTATTGGCTTTCAAATGTACGTGTCGGACCAGAATATTCTATTATTAAGGAATAAGGAACATATATGGCATGATTGTAAATTCTGCAGGCATTTAAATTTTGTTTAGGTCTGATTTTTTAATATTCTTATATATTGAATTGATTTTCACATCCCACAGATAGAAGTAGACCTCTAATCTTTTTTAGGGTTAAATACTATTTTTGCTACGGAAGTATTGACCAGGGAGCATTCAGCACCCAGAAGTTTTTTTGGTATTATTCTTACCCCGGAAGTTTAAAAAAAGGAGCAAATATGCCTTGGATTTTTTTTTTTAAGATCAAATTTGCTCTAAAAGTTTACAAAGAAGAGCAACAATTCAATGGTCAAGATTAACCGATGGACAAGATTGCTATATTTGTAAATTTTTGGGGCAAAATGATATCAAAAAGATTCCGGATGCTAAATGCTTCCTATCTAATACTTCCATGGCAAAATTGGTATTTAATCCCTTTTTTAACATATATAAGATTTTAATTTGATCCTTTAATTATATAAGGTGTCGTTTCAGTCTCTTAACCATAATGATGGTAATTTTATTAAGGGAAAATTATCACAAAAAATTGAATTTTACAAAATAAATATTGTTATATTAATTAAAGGTGTAAGGGTTAAGTAACTAATTTATAGATATTAGAAAAATTAATTAATTTTTTCATTAATAAAAGACGTACGTAAGTTTTTCTAAATATTCTATTTAATCATTTACATCGAAATATTTATATGGATTTAATATGTTTCAGGAAAATGAGGCTTTATAAACATGTTGCCGCCCGTAATGCCTTTCCTTTCAACTAAACAACACACTGAATTTTATATATTGAGTAGACTGGTTTGTTTAAATAGTCTTACCTAAAAGCAAGTTATTGTAACTCCCATGCAGTTAATTTATTATATCAAATAATATTTTATTAACTATGTAATTTATTTTATACATATATTCGCCAAAATCTAATATCTTAAAAGTAGGGGTCATTAACTTAATCATATTTTAAAATTGAAATTTTGTCCAAACTTCAGAAGCATGGTAATAAGTTTTTTCGTGGTAACGATGATTACCGAAAAATTGGTAATCCTTATTCATATGTCTCTCTATGAATATTCATTACCATCTATTGCATGGTTGTTGGTCGATTTCCTTGATGACAAGTGAACCAATCGAACAAGTAATAAAGTGTAAATAGAGTATCGTCCCACAGAGACTGAGATACCGAAAAGTGACGCTCAACTGCTGTAATAGTTGTGTGAACAGAAAGTAAAATCTGATTGATTTGGGGGGGTTGTGGTTACGCTAAATAACAAGAAAGTAAACAGAGTATCATAGTTGTAAGAAGATATCAGTAGGAAATTAAGCTGAACTCGGAATCATTCTTAAGTATATCAATCCCCCAGTTGCTTTACACATTGCTATAGCATTTATACTGCACAGCTTACGCAATGCTACAGCATAGATACTAATTACAACGCTATTCAGGTAACACCCCACCACTAGAGTCTATCGAAGCTTCCGCGTCCGATACATGTAATCCTAACTTTACTTCTCCCATATGCCTATGACAATTTTCTAGTTAGATCAACATTACAAAGCAAGGTGTTATGGTTATGAGCGGTAGACCCATTCCTGAAGCCTACAATAATAGGTCAAGCCTTGCACCAGCCTGCTTAGCAATTACTGTTTCTCAGAGGTCTAACCCCGATTCCTTTCCAGTAAGCCGAGGCCACTAATCTAGCCCTTAGCTTCCGCTAATCGACAAGAATTTAATTTATTAATAAGCAAACTGAATTTATTGAATTAAGAACTAGCAACTGGGTTCATTCCAAACGTAAGAAATCATCCTTGCTTAGCCATATGAAATTTAGTTCATGACTGATGAGGGAAACACAAAACAGATAACAACAAAATGACCAATGATCAAAAGATTAAAATGAAGAAAATAGAAAGCTTGACGAAGTTTCCGACGGCGTTGAAGAAGCCCTATCACGTCACCACTCCACGTCTTCTTCTCTCCGTCTTACTGCAAGGAAGGATGCTGGGTTCTCTTGGAGTTTTTGTGCCTTGTGAATTCTCTCTCTTCTTTCAAGTCTAGCCGTATGTGAATGGGATTAGACTCTCAGCGACTCGACCTCCCTCAGGGTTGGCTTGCTGTTTCTTTATATAATCAAGCTTTCTTGCGGCGTAAGTTCCTGCTAGCTGGGCCTTCCTAATCTGTCGAGATCTAGTTTTATCTCTCTTTCCAATCTTAGTAGATTGATTCTGCTGATCCTGCGGGATTCTTCAAATCTTTTAGTTTTGATCCTCTACATCTTCTATTCCGTTACGTCAGCAATCTACTTGTCGTTCTTGACCTTCACTATATTTCCTGAAATAATCTTGACAAAAGATCAGAACATATCCCGCATAGCATTGCGTCCTTTACTTTGCTATAGCTTCAGAGATGCCTTGTATTGCACTTTGATAAGCTGTCCTGATGCTATAGTATAGTATTAGCTTTGCTATGTTTTCTTCTCATAAAATCTCGTAACTTGTTCTTTTCTTAGCGCATATTGAGGATTTTTGTAAAATGCATCCTTAAGTTCCCTGTATAATGAATTAATGCCTTTTTGCCTGGATTTAACCCAGTTAAGCTCGTATTCATTGTTCAATTCTGTCATTTAATACAGGGAAAACATGGCATAAATTGTGCTCATCAATGGTTAAAAAGTCTAATTTACCATTTAGTTTCATTTGTCTTCTCATTTCACATGTCACACCACGCCACGACTGCCACTACCACTACCTCGTGCTCCACAATCCCCCACCTCCACCACTGTCACCTCCACCATTGTGGCCATCGCCACTATGTCCTCGTCCTCCTCCACTACCACTATCACCTCCACCATTGTGGTCACTGCCACTACCTCCTTCACCAAAGTCATCATCACCACCCCTACCGCCGCCACCTTCATCATTGCTATTGTGCCACCACTACCTTCTCCTCTTACACTGCAGTCGCCACCACTCCCTGTTGCCGCTACCACCACCGTTGGTACGGCTGCCCCTACTACCTCCTCCTCCACCGTTGTAGTTGTCACCATCTGCCATCAACACTGCCACATCACTATTACTATCGCCTCCACAACCACAACCATCAACATCGGATGATCCTCGACAAGATTGTGTGATGATTATTATGAGGCAACACAATGTCTCTTAACATTTTTTTTTTTTACAAATATTATATTAAGAGTAAAATATAATTCTGTGTGATATATATATATTAATTTTAAATAATTATTTAAACATAACATATTGTATGTTGCTTACCAAAAACTAGCCCTATAATTAATATTACGTTGCACTATAGGATATAATGCGATCGAACCAATGATATCCTTACTTTATTTGTTTTATAAATTGTTTTATGTGTCTTGTAAGTATCCATATTTGTCTTGTAAGTTTTCGTATTTATCCTGTAAATAGCCAAAATGTTTTTAATTCCTAGGTTCTTTTAAATCCCTTCATTTGTCTTGTAAATGTGCTTATTTGTCATGTAAATGGCCGAAATGTTTTAACACCCAAGGTTCTTTTGAATCCCTTTATTTGTCATGTAAATATCTTCATCTGTCTTGTAAATGCTCATATTTGTCTAGTGAATTGTCAAGACAAATGAACAAAATGTTTTTAATTCCATATGTTCTTTTGAATAATTTTATTTATCTTGTAAATATCTTTATTTGTCTTGTAAATGTACTACAAAAAAAAATTGGATTACCCACAGAATTACCTACAAAATTCCGTCGGTAACTAAAATAAATGGGTAATTCCATCGATAATTAAAAATTTTTTGGGCAGAATAAAATTGGGGCTTTTTGTGACGGGGGGGTCGGTAATTTCGAGTTATGGGGTTGGTAATTTTTACCCATGGAATTTCGTAGGTAATTTCCAACAAAATTTTTTCCGCCGGTAATTCCATGGATAATCGCGTCCTTTTTTGTTGTTGTTGTAGTGATGCCTCTATTTGTCTTATAAATGCTTTTTTTGGGGAAAAAAGAATGACATGATTGTCTTTTCACTCACAAAAATTAATTTCATTTTGACCATGGGGTGCAATAAAGTTTCAAAAACTTTTGGGGGTTGACTGAAATTAATTTGTTCTCAAGGGGTAACTGAAATTTTTCCTTTTTTTCCATTACCAGCGTGTAATTTACTTCCGTTTCTTTTCCCTTTATCTTCTAATTGCTTTTCTAATGGGTCATTATAAAAGACATTCAAAAGCTAAATTAAAGCTAATGTTGAATATTGCTGGGAAAGTACTAAAAGGTAATTAACCTCACCATAGTGGGATTTCCTTTTTCATCTTTTTGACCTGGTCGCCATAGTGGGTTGCGGAACATGCAACATCCAACCAATATGATGTTTCATTTATTACCATTAATAATTAATTATCAGTTAAGAAAATTTGGAAGTCATCAATTATATATTTTAAGTTATAAATAATATGTTGTGTGGATGTTCATGACGTCATGGATTTATAGATTCCATTCCATAGTTATTGACATTATACTTCATAACTATCATATTGAAGGATATTTAGCACAGATTTCTCTATAAACTTCAATTGTACAATTATTTTGCTTAAAAAGAATAGAGGGAGCATATATATGTCTTTTTTTCACATATAAATGTTATTGAAAAGATGCGGAGATTTCTTTTTTCAACCAGCAATAAGATTGGAAGAATTCGAATTTTGAGAAGACTTGTCAATGGATATATATGTCGTGCATGGAATTATCCTTGGATTACCAATTTTTTAAACATTTTCACAACTTACATATACCCTGTATAAGCTTTGAGGATATCATTCTACTCAAATCAAAAAAAACAATGAGGATCTTCCCTTCACAAATTTCATTCACTTTACTGCTCTTGCTATTTGCAACAACATTCAACAGAAGCATATGCACGACTATAGTAGGGAAGGAGGTTCTATGCAATGACAATGATCAAAACATACTTTTGATCTTCACTCAAGGAGTCGTGAATTCTTCAAACCGACTCTCCTCATGGACCAGTCAAGAAGATTGCTGTTTATGGGAGGGAGTCCATTGTGACAACATCACTGGCACAGTTACAAAGCTTGATCTAGCCAATCATGGATTACAAGGTGTGATTAATCTCTCTCTACTTCAACTTGAATCTCTCAACTATTTGGATTTGAGCAATAATTCCTTCACAAGTGTGTGTATTCCACCATGCTAGGTCTCTAAGTTTCCTTTACATGGAGACATATCAAACAATCAATCAATCGCCACCTCTTATACTCCATCAGCAAATTTTTCTGCTCCTCTTCATTACCTTGACTTTTCAGATAATTTTATGGCACTAAATGATCTTTGTTGGCTTTCTCAACTTTCCTCGGTAAAATATCTTAACCTTAGTGGCAATGATATTGGAAGTGAAACCAAGTGGCTTCAGGATGTGGCTATGCTGCCTTCACTATCTGAATTGCGCTTGGCATATTGTGGGTTGAGATATTTTCCATCCTACAACTATGTAAATTTTACGTCTCTTAAAACTCTTGATCTTAGTGGCAACAATCTCAGCTCAAAATTACCTGATTCATTCTTTAATGTCACCAAAGACATCTCTTCTATTGAACTTGGTTGGAACAATTTCTTTGGTGGATTACCAATAACCTTGTTCAAGCTTCCAAACCTAAATTATTTATCATTATACTATAATAGAATTGAAGGATCAATTCCATCACTTGTTGGAAACCTTTCTTCTTTGATTTCATTGGATTTGTCCCACAATTATTTCAGTGGAACCCTTCCAAAAAGCCTTGGACAAATCCACAAGTTGGGTGATTTACACATTCAATACAACTCTTGGGTGGGTGCTCTTTCAGAGAGGAATTTTGCCAATCTCTCAAACTTAAAAGAATTGGATTTAAGTTCAACTGGTTTCAAATTTGACTTTGATCCTAATTGGATCCCACCATTTCAACTCAAATATTTTGCTTCAGAAAATACAACCTTAGGTCCTAATTTTCCCACATAGCTATACACACAGAGTTCCCTAGAAGTGCTGGAGCTTTCTAGATCAATGATTTCAAACATTGAAGCAGATATGTTTTGGAGCTTCATAGAAAGAATTGATTTAAGGGTTGACCTATCAGACAACTTCATTAGTGGAGACATATCCAATGTGACCCTAAACTCACTATACGTAAATATAGAGTCTAATAATTTCAGTGGAGGCCTCTCGCACATATCAGCAAATGTCTCCGTGTTTCTGGCATCTCACAACTCCTTTTCAGGATCTATTTTCCCATTATTGTGTCTTCCACAAAGTAATGGGACAAACATGTTGTCTGACTTGGACTTATCATACAATCATTTAAGTGGGATACTTCCTGACTGTTGGGCAAATTGGAAACAACTAAGTTACCTTAACTTGCGGAGTAATAAGCTAACCGGCAGAGGCGGAGCCAGAAATTGCAGTTAAGGGGGCAAATTTTACATAATGGGACCCAAGTGTTTATAAAATTATATTTAAGCCCCACAAACATTTCAATATTTTTATTTTAGTCTCTTCACTATAGAAATAATAGGGATTATAGTGAAAACATTAAATTTTTTATGAGACTGAAATATAATTTTATAAAAATCTGGGTTTTTATGTGCGATTTTAGGGGGGCGGGGGCCACCCCTAGTACCCCCTGCCTCCGCCCCTGCTAACCGGTAAGGTTCCTCCCTCCATGGCCTCATTGAATCTTAACGTATTGGATTTGAGTGATAACAATCTCTTTGGAAAATTCTCTTTAGACCTCTTAAACTAGATGTCTTTGCGATACCTTTTTCTAGAGGGCAATGAATTTTCTGGAAGTTTGCCAAATCCTGCGGCTCAAAATTTGGTAGGTATTAAATTGAGGAACAATCAATTTATAGGCAATATTCCATCTCAATTGTGCAACCTTTCTTCTTTGGAAATACTTGATCTTGCTGAAAATAAGCTTTCTGGATCCATACCTCATTGCCTATATAGCCTCACAAGTCCAAATTCTGTGACAGATTGGCATAATGAAAGTATAGAAGTATTTACTAAAGGAAGAGAATTAGACTACCAATTTGTTCATCTTCTATATCCTAATCTGGAGAAATTCCTGAAGAACTCTTTGGTACAAGTCAAATCCAAACCTTGAATTTGTCTCGAAACCATTTGACTGGAAAGATTCCTATAAAAATTGGAGATGTGACAAGTTTGGAATCTCTTGATCTCAGCTACAATAGACTTTCTGGAGAAATTCCTTCCACCATTTCTAATTTATCTTTTCTTGCTTATTTGAATCTCTCCTACAACAACTTCATTGGGAAAATTCCATTGGGAACCCAAATTCAAAGTTTTGATTCGTGGAGTTTTATTGGTAATCATGAACTTTGTGGAGTTCCTCTTTCAAGGAAGTGCAACAAAAAAGAAGAAACTCATGATCACTCAAAGCTAACTAAAGGAAATGAAGACGACAACTTTCTAAAGTCATTGTCTCTTGGTATGGGAGTTGGGTTTGCAACAGGTTTTTGGGGAGTTTGTGGTTCTCTCTTCTTCATTAGAGTTTGGAGACACAAATTCTTCAGATGGCTTCATCAATTGGTTGATAAACCTAATGTTACGTGGGCACTCTGTTTCAAAATATTCAATTGAATATCTATAACAGATGTCTCTTCAGGTAATAAATACCTACCTTAATTTTTCAAGTATTGTTATTATTTGAAACAAGCTTCATTTTCCATTTCTATTTATCTTTCTTCTATTGCCTTCGGTTTTTAGTATAAAATCTACTAAATTAATTTGGTTATATTATGGAAATTAGTTGAATTAGTTACTATATTTACCAAAAATGTGTGTTTGTTTCCCTAAAATACCATCTTAAATAATTTACATTGAAACTACCCATTGATGCAAACTTTGGTGCAATCAATTGACATAGTTTAAAAATGATAACTTTAAATGACAAAGTGGATTTAAGACTTATATTTATAAGGGAAAGTATCACTCAGGTTCCAAGGAACATAAAAAATATCAAAAAAGTTCCAACCCAAAATCACATATTTTTTTTATATTAGTTATATTGACAACATGAAATGCTATATTGACAACAAGAAGTGCTATATTGGCAAGAAAATTTAAAAACCCGGCCTTTAACAGCAGAAAAAGCTAGATTCATAATAGGAAGTGCTATATTCTCATCAAAATTTAAAAACTTGGATTTTGTTTCAAACTCAGATCCCTAAGTGTACAGAGGCCGTTCGCAACGGAAAAAGCTAGATTCACAATACGAAGTACTATATTCACAACAAAATTTAAAAACTTGGATTTTGTTTCAAACTTAGATCCCTAAGTTTACAAAGGTCATTCACAACAAAAAAAGGTATATTGACAATAGGAAGTGATATATTGGCTTGAATTTCCAAATAGCTCCAGGTTTTTAAATTTTGTTGTGAATATAACACTTTCTGTTGTCAATATAACTTTTTCTGTTGTGAATAGTCTTTGTATGCTTAGGGACCTTAGTTTGAAACAAAATCTAGGTTATTTAAATTTTATTGTGCATATAGCACTTCCTGTTGTGAATCTAGCTTTTTCTGTTATGAAATTATCAGGTTTTTTAATTTTGTTGTCAATATAGCACTTCCTATTGTCAATATAGCATTTCATGTTGTCAATACAACTAATTTGGACTTTTTTGATATGTGATTTTGGGTTGTGACTTTTCAATATTTTTTATGTTCCTTGGGACCTGAGGATATTTTCCCTATTTATAATTATGGTCAAATATTCAAACCCCCCAACTTACTCTTACACTGCGGACTAGCGCGGTACTTGCTAAAAAAAAATTCATGTTCTGAGCTGATTATGTTTTATCTTATTCATTTTTCAATGTGGTTTGACTACTTTTGGCAAGTGAAATATCTACCGCTACTATGATCATTGCTCTCATTCAAAGATTGAGTTCTGCCTCAAGGAATAAGGAGTTCTGCTGCAGTTACGCGTGGTCAAGGACTCTGATGTTACCTATTGAATGTCCTTTTGTTATCTTGAATTTAGTGACTTTATTGAATGTCCTTTTGTTATCTTGAATTTAGTGACTTGTGAGTAAGAGAATATTTTGCAACAATAGTTATTAGAGTGTATGTGTGTTTCATGTTGTTAAGACTCAAGAAACCGTTGATGAATAGTGTCTTCCATGTGATATATGATATTGTAATTTAAACTTTAATCCTGAGTTTTGGATTAGAACCAAATAAAAAGATATGGTGCCTCTGTATCAAAGATTTCACGTGTAAGTTTAACAGTTATATCCAAAAGGCATATGAGTGTTGCAATCTGAAAGATTTACAATAACATGTTGGCATATTGGATATTAATTTTGATGTTTAAGATATCAAAATTTGGAATTTGCAACAGTTAAGAGGATATAATGATATTTGGTCCGACACTTGAGATGCTCTCTGTCTCATTATGTTTTGTTCTGTTTGGAAAAATAGAGTCATGCCTTGGGTTAGGTTTTGTATTCAAATGATGTCTCATTTATTAACTATATAATGAACATTGCATAACAAAGCTTTAATGTTATATTCCCAGCACTATGCTTTCGTTGTTGCTTGTTGCTGCTCATAATATAATAGCTTTCCTTTCAACTAAACCACACTCAGAGTAAATTATATGGAGGCACAATGACTTGCTTGTTTAAATATTGTTGATAATCTTACCTTAAAACATGTTATTGTAACTCCCCTAGTTAAAATTGTAACAATTACAATTGTAAGTGAAGATGGTGGTGAGATGGACAAGAAAGAAGATAAGAAGCTCCTCCGTGTGGATTCCATCCATTAATGAGCACGTACTATGGTTGAGACTTGAGTTTAATTTGGGATGAAAACTGTATAACTCGTCAAAAAGTTCACATTACCTTGTTGAAATGTTTAAATAAGTTTGACTGTGGAAATTGAAAATGAGAACAATGATGGAATCTAATTTGTCGATTCCATTGATGAGCCAATAAAAATTTAGGAAGAAAACTTTTCAAACGTAAATATTATGTATCTTTTCTGCCAAGATTTGCTTGTCTTCGTTAGTAAAGGTAATTAATATTTGAAAGGATTGGAGGACTTGGAGGTATTAGAAGACTTGGCGAACATGATGTGTTAGGTTCATGCAACTCCGTAGAAAATGATATTTAACAAAATTGACAAAAATCAATTTCACCAAAAGGAAATGGCAAGTTTGGTGGGTTCCATTATTGAGCAAAAAGACTGAAGTTGGGTATAGTTTGGGGCGAAGACTTCCCATAAGCGTCATCGATGGGACAATGTCTTCAATATGTCACATGCCTTCTTTTCTTTTCCTTTTCCTTTTTCTTCCTTTTTTTTATCACTTTCTCCCAATATATAAGAGTAAAATACAATTACCTCCCTTTCATATTGCTAAAATTATATAGACATTCTCTCTATTTTCAAAATACACATAATAGTCTAATTTGTAAGGTACACTGTCAAGTGTATTCGGTAAAAGATTTTAAACTTTATTATTTATAATATATGTTGAAAAATTAATATTTATGAATTCAATACTTAAAAGCTGAATACAAGTATAAAATTTTTATCATTTTCTCTTTCAATCGAGTATTCTTTTTGGTCACATAATTACGTCTTCAAAATGGGTCAAATGTGTTTATTTGAAATAATTAAAATTAAAAACTATAGATATAACGACTTTGAGGTCCAAACCGAGAGATATAATGTTAGAAAAGTTTAGAAAAGTCTCCATTAACAAGTAAACATGGGATTAATAAGTGTAATAGTTACTATTGACAGCTTATGGGACTTGTTAATGGATTATTTCCCTTAGTTGAGACCTGAATGTCATTCTCCCAAAATTATATGCAAGTACATAGGCACACATGGAGTTTTATAACTATTACTAGTGAAGAACAAACAACAAAACTAAGTTAGTCATTTAAGACAACTTGGTTTGTGAAAAATAATAGTTGACATAAATATAGTTAATTATATTGACTTGATTATTCACACAATTAATATTTCCTAGTTGATTTAGTTATGGGTTAATTTCCATTTTATCGTAAAAGTTGTCCAAAAATCTCAATTTTGTCTTGGAATTTGTTTTATTGGAGCAATGTCCTCTTAGAAGTTTTCAAATTGTATCAACTTTACCCTAGGAAAAGGGAGAAAGAGGATGCAGGGGAGAAAAACGATGAGAGACTGTGTGGCAAAGGAGAGGTGGAAAGATAAAAATGATGGGAGAGGGTGTGTCAAATGAGAGAGAATGTAGGGGCAAATGTTTCTTTTAAAAAAATAAAGTGGATCTTATAAAAAAAGATCTTAAAAAAAAAAAAAAAAGAAAAAGAAAAACCACACACTCACAAGTTTGGTTCTTATATTTTGAGTCACATGGAGTATCATTATTTTTTATGATGTCAACGATACAATGTCGGTTCTATTTATAGGAGAATATGGTCATAGTGGCGCTCTGATACCATACTTGAGCAAAGTATCAGACAAGCAAAGCAGAGTATAAATTATAAAGCAAGGGTCATAGTGCGCCTAAAAGAATTGTAAGTTTTTCATCCTATTGTTGAGTGTAAAATGATGATTCTATTTACATGGGAATAGAGGTTATCTAGTGTTTGCATGTATATATCTCAAATGGAGGATATAAAATGTATTTTTATAACAATTGCCTATTATATTGTATAATTATTTGGGCTTTTGGGCTTCTAGATGTGGGATTCAATAACAAGCTAAGGCACCATATATAAATGGATTTAAAATCTTTTGTTTTGAGATATTTCTTCTATCTTTAAACATTTGCAAGTGAAATATTCATTTGGATTGTCAGTAATAACGTAGTATTGTTGTTGATGTCTGTATGTATTTGCATGCATAGGAGTGAAGAAACCTGCTAGATCTAAGCATTCTATTTGTAAATCCTTGCAACTAATAATCATGGTAAAGAAGGATTTATAAGAGCTCATTGTAAATTTAATTTATTTCATATTTTGAGGATTCTCGCACCAGCATGAGTATACTGTGATAGGTGGGTGATCCGCCTTTCACTGACATTGTTTATGTCCATCGAAATGGGTTTCTTAACTGCCATCATAAGCATCAATTCATCATCATCTCTTTAGTATTTGGCACTAATGACATCATATATAGAATTATCTGCAACGTGAATTTGCAGACCCGAAACTATTGGCCTATGTTCATTCATATAAAGGATTTTAACACATTTTGGAGGCTTCATATTACTCCGCGTCTCCGCGAAGGCTCAGTCTCAAGTAAAAAATCTTGAATCCTCCTTCCATGAGAAGAAAATATATTCAACATATCGTACTCTATGCCTAAATATAAATTACTTGCATTGTACGAAATTCTCGTACATACACCAAGAATACATTAAATAGATTATATATTCTACTTTTGCCCTTATTAAATTTGTTATCTCCTCTTCTTTACAAATGATTTTCACATCTCTCTCATATTTGTCTCTTTTCAATAGAAATTAAATAGGGGTAAAATTAAAAAAAATATATTATTAATTATCCAACAAGTGGCTAATATTTTGAATGAAACTTTTTACCTATAAGTGACTTATATTTAGACACAGAGTGGTACAGTACTAAATGAAGATGTTTAATAAAAAATTTACTTATAGGTCCCAGCTAAAAAGTTAAAGGAGAAATTAATCTTTTAATCCTTCAACTTTTAACTCACTTGTAATTCAACCCTTAATTATACATTAATAAAACTCGGTCCCTAAACTTTTGACTCATATATGACCTAGTCCCTGAACTCTTGACTTGTCTATGACTCAATCGCTCAACTTTTGATCCGTCATATCTCTCATTCCATGTAAGCTTCCATGTCGATTTCATATCCGGTAGGCGCGACATCAGCTGGGGGAAGAAATGTAATATTTTTTCAAGAAACTGATTAATATTATTTTAGTTTTAGGTTAATTATTGAGTAAAACTTTCTGGGATTAGGGGATGTTCGCCGTTCTCAAATTGTTTGGGATTAGGGTTTGTTCACTAATCTCCCCTTCACATCTCCTTCGTCTTCTCCACTTTGTAGTGTTGTTCGGATTTCCTCTCAACTGAAGAAAACTCGAATCCTCTTGCTCCTCTGTGGGTTATATTTCCCATTGATTCAATTTCTTGCTCCATGCCTCCTGATGATGGTTCTATCCTAAAACATTTTCAAGACAAAATAGCCAAGGCAACCACACAAGCACAGTTATATTTCTCGGAAATATTTACTCAATAATTAAAATAATATTAATCAGTTTCTTAAAGAAATATTACTTTTCTTTCCCCTAGCTGATGTGGCGCCTAACGGATATGAAATATGTGTGGTAGCTTACATGGAATGATAGATATGAGAAATTCTTACATTAAAAAGCGACTGTGACTTCTGTAATATTCTAAATTTTGGGCTTAGATACTTGAAGATAAGCCTATATCAAACAAATGACTAAGTCTAGTTCGAGAAGAGTCCCAAGATGTTTGAGAGTTAGAAAGCCTCTTAGGGACTATGTGGTACGGCCTTACTGGGTAGAGAGCCTAATTTGTGTAGGCTGTAAAATTAAAGTATCGGTGCAGAAGAGCACATAATGCTTATACGGTGTCATGGGATTGGTGGAAAGATGCCACCCATCTATGTTATAAGGTATGAGACGATTAGTCGAGCAAAAATGTGTCGGAATAGGTATGCACATCGCATTTACAGGGCACATTGGTGTACCCTACGTTTTTGGGGGAAATGACACCGGAATGTGAAGGCCCACACACACACTCAAGACGAGTGTTATTTGGCGGGTCTCGGTATATGTGTCACAATCTCGAATAGAATCCCGAGTAAGCACCGATAAAGTAGCATTAATAACATAAGTCATGATGACACGACTTTTGTGTTGGTCCAATGGAAATGTGACACATGTCTTCTTATCATGACATACTTTTGTATTAGCCGAATAGAAAGGTGACACATGTCTAGCTTGCTCTCCAAGCATATCAAGCTTGTTTAAGAAATCAAATTGATTTAACATGATTTAACAAGGCATCAGCTACTTTTACGTAGGTCCAGTGAAAAGATGACACATGTCCCTCATCATGATAAGGCATAAAACCACTTTTTGTATTGGTCTAATAGAAAGGTGGCACATGTCGCTTCATGGTTACAAAGTACAAAAGAACTTTTGTGTTGGCAAAACTAAAATGCGCCACCTAGCGCTTGAGTTAGGGAAATTCATCTGTCTTTGACCTAGACACGTACTTGACTTTTTCGAACACCGGACTGGGAGTCGGGGGTGGCGCCACCTCACCCCCTTCTTTACTTAAGATTGCACCATCTCACCTCTTCCCCTCGGCTTATTAGGCAAGTTTGTCTCTCTCTCACCGATTGAACAAGGACATGTGGCATATTCTGGACCGCACACATGTTATATTTATTTCTTTCCCTCACTTGTCCTTAGGCCATTTTTCAGCCAACACGTGGAAAGGGAGGGAGGAGAGAGAAAAATGAAAAAGGGGAGAAGGAGAGGAAAAAGAAAGGAGGAATAGTAAAGTTCTTGAGTTTTGGAGCCAATGTTGACTTTGATTCGACGTTTCTAGCTAGCTCTTGATGCCTTTTCTAACGTTGTTCCTCTCACCGAGAGCAACATTTCTACAGTTTTGGATTCTTGGTCTGAGGTATTTGTTGTTGTCTACAACGTGTAGGTGTTGCCGGAATGGAGAACCGACTACGGAAATGAGTAGAGGTACGTATGAGCTATGTTTTCAACCAAATATCTTGAGGTTTCGTAAGTTGTGGCTATTGCCTTGATTTTTGGTCTGACTGGAACCCTAGGGAAGTTGTGATTTTGCTAATTTTGATGCTTCCAAAATGTTTAAAACAGAAAATTGTGTAGGGTAGAGGTTTGGTAGTAATTTTGAATGCTTTGGAATTAAATGGCACAAAATATAAAATTGCCAACGATAGGAATTTTGTGAGGCAGTGGGCTTGTTGACTATTTTTGAAAAATTAAACGGTGTCCAATGCCTATAAAAAATTTTGCAACATTAAAGTTACTTAATAATTTTTAATTTGATAGGTCATTTGTAATTTTTGGAGTTTTGGACGTGGAGATATGAATTTTTGAAAATAACCTATGAATCTGAAAATCCAATCTAGGCAATGGTACTATTTAATTAAACTGGGAATAGTACGTATGTGCATGACTGCGAACAGTATTTTTCCTTGAAAATAGACATGTAAAGGGTCACATAACTTTTAGAATCACCTTAATAGGATTTTTGTACAATTAAATATGAATTTTCAAATTTCAATGAAAATTCTAGACAAAAACTGGCTAGGTCCGAAAATAAGTACAATAAAAGTCAAAGTTGGATAACCTATCCTCTAAGAGTTATAAGGAGTATTAAGTGATAAAGATGACCTTTTTAAACTTTTAAATAATTTTACTTTTAAATAATATGACTTTGTACTTAGGGCCATGAAGATAATGAGAGGTACTTCAAACAACTCCAATGGTTGGTGAAAGAAGAAAACCGAGAAAGGACATGTGTCCTTAAGGTAGTAGACTTACCCTACTTGCATGTATTTGATATTATTGCTTAAGTGTATATGTATGATTGTTATGCTTGCTTGTTATGTTTAACATACTTGAATGATTAAAGCTCTGTTTATGATTATGCTATGGCCATGAGTATGAGTATCAAGCATTGAGCATGCAGAAATATCTTTATGTTGGCATAAGCCTATGCAAGGCAAGCCTTTCATACACTAGCATTTATCTTGCATGCATTGTTTGGTATTATTTGTTAATGAGATTCCCCATAATCTCACCCTCCACAACCAACCATTAGGCAGGTGAAGATGGTAAAGAAGTGCTGTCGAAGAATTTCAGGGGGATGGTTGCTTGAAGATGAACCAGGGAAGAGTGTCAACGAACTGAAGGTTGTTAGTGTAATAAATTTCACTGTCTGTTTTTGTATGGACCATAATGGGTACTCCTATCATTTAATCAAGTTAAAATTTATATCAGTATATTAATGTTATTTTTGTCCGTACTCCGATAACCCATTGGTGCTACGCGCTATTACTGTGATAATTATCGAAATAGCATTACTCTAATAATTATCGAAATAGCAGAGGGGTGTCACACTTCCATGTTAATATTGTCAACGAAGATTGGTGAGATGGTTGAGAAAGAAGATAAGAAGCTCCTCTGCATGGTTTCCATCCTTTAATGAGCACATATTAACATTAAGTGTGCACTGGGAGAAAAACTTTATAACCCTTTAAAAAAAAATTATATGTATTATAAATATCTTTATTTGTCTTGTAAATACTCAGACTTGTTTAGTGAATTTTCATATTTATTTTGTAAATTAACAAAATGTTTTTAATTCCCTATATTCTTTTTGAATCCTTTGATTTTTCTTTTAAATTTGTCTACTAGTTTTGTAAATACCCTTATTTGTCTTGTAAATGCTCTTCTGAAGGAAAAAAGAAAAGAAAAGAAAGAAAGAATGGCATCATTGTCTTTTCATCCACAAAAATTAATTTTATTTTGACCATCAGATACAGTGACGTTTCAGAAATTAACTGAAATTAATTTACTACCAAAGAGACCAAATGAAATATTCCCTTTTTGTTCCATCACCAGCGTGTAGTTTACTTCCGTCTCTTTTCCCCTTATCTTGTAATTGCTTTTCTAATGGGTCATTACAAAGCAATGGCCGTCCCTGACTATTGAGAAAAGGCATTCAAAAGTTATATTAAAGCTAATGTTAAAAATTGCTAGGAAAGTACTAAAAGTAAATTAACCTCACCATAGTGATTTCTTTTTTATCTTTTTGACCTGGTCACCATAGTGGGTTGGGTAAACACGCATCGGCCAAACAATATGATATTTCATCTATTAACATTAATAATTAACTATCAGTTAAGGAAGTCATCAATTATATACTTTCTGTTATAAATAATAATATGTGTAGATGTTCATGACCTTTATGGATTCATAGAATTCCATTCCTCTTATACGTTTTGAATTTTTTATAATGATTGAAGAGAATTTTTGCTTCTAAACTATTTCAAGAGTAAAGCGTTAAACTATTTACTAGAGTAATATTGTCCTTCAAGTGTCAAAATTATTGCAATATCGCCCCTTGACTCATCGACATTAACATTGACATACTGTTAATGGGAAGCCTGTTTGGAGTCCACGCTTGGACAATTTTTCATCCAAGAAAGCCCAATGAAATGCTCAACAGCGAAAAAGTCCAGTCAAAAGTGTTTGAGATGGCTTTTATTCCACTAAACTTTTGGGAAAAAAGAAAAAACTCTATTTGTCAGGACGCTCCATGAGGTAGCTTTTCGGAAAAAGCTCTAAGCTTTTAATGTAAAAGCTTTTGACGTGGGCCTCGCCACCAAGAATTATGTTTTCCTCTCTACTCTGAGCATGGGCCCTGTTACCAAGTATTTTTTAAAAGGGTGAAGGTCAATTTTACACACAACCTTTGTCTCAGGGAGCGCCCAGAACCACGACCTTTTTTCTGGATCAAAAATACTCACGAGGTTACGCTTTAGGATCAAAAGTGACATGGGGGTTAGTTGACCGTCTAGTCAACGTCCATTTGGATGGACATGAACAGTGACGCAGACGTGGAAGCTTATTTGGACTGACAAGAAGCCAAATAAGAAGAACAAATGCTGACTAGGACTCAGAAGTTAATTAAAAAAAAACTTACATTAAACACCCAAAGTCAGGCTCATTCACACACGATCGCTGGGTTTCGAATATCAGATTGGGGAAAAGACTAACCCTAAAATTTTCGACCACCGTCCTTCATTAGCTCCGACCACCGTCCTTCATCATCTCTGACCACAGTTCTTCCCTCACCGGACGTTGCCTCTGTCATCCATCAGCGACAATCATCTACAAAACAAGGTGAAAGATCTTCGACCACTCGATTGAAGTGAAAGATTTGTAATTTGCGAGACAATTAGAGCGACGCCTTTTGATCGATCTTGGAGTGATTTTGCATATGATTATAGCGACGATGAGCTACAAATGCAAGGCTATGAATTTCTATATTTCGATTTGTGATTTTCTCATTTCTTATTTTTCGTTCTGAAATTTCTGGGTATACTTCTTCTATTTAAGAACCTGTAAGGACAGTGGCGGTCTATGCTTGTTGTATTTGTTTTTCTTTTTCCTTTTATCTGTGTTGTTCCTGCTCCTTCAATTTGGAACAGTATCTACTTTGTGGTTCGGGGTTGCTACGAGCAGAATCCATAAGTAACATATATGGTGAACTGAAGTCAACATTTTGGCCCATGCTGACTGTAAGAAACCATAACCGTTAATTTGTCATGTTAATACCTATGTCGATTCAAATGTCATCTATGATTAACTATCAGTTTGTGGACTTGGTTTTAATGACATTGTAAGTTCATCCGATGTCAAATTTTGCCAATCTGAAAACTTGCTTTCTTTGATTGATGTGTATTCCATTCTCCTACGGTGGTGGTGAGTCTGGGATTTCACCTCCTCTTCTCTATTTGCCGAAAATAACAGTGGTGGTGTGGTGATTTTCGGTGACGGACGACGGAGGCAAGGTCTGGTGAAGGAAGAACGGTGGTCGACAATGATGAACGACGGTTGTTGGAGATGATTAGAGTTTCTTGTTTTCCCAATTTGATCTTCTCTTTCTGCGATTGAAAGGAATCCCAATGGACTTTGGGTGTTTAATTTAAGTTTTTTTTATAATTAACTTCTGAATCCTAGTCAGCATTTGTTCTTCTTATTTGGCTTCTTGTCAGTCCAAAAAAGCTTCCACGTCAGCGTCACTGTTCATGTCCATCCAAATGGACGTTGACCAAACGGTCAACTAACCCCATCTCACTTTTGATCCCAAAGCGTAACCTCGTGAGTATTTTTTATCCACAAATAAGGTCGTGGTGCTGGGCGCTCCCCGAGACAATGGTCATGTGTAAAATTGACCCTTCACCCTTTTTAAAAAAATCTGTTCTTTTCTTTTTAACAATTTCTATATTTATATATATTTATTCTTTCTCTTTCTTCCAAAAACATAATTTGGGATTATACCTCCAAAATTTAAATCCTTCAATGTGAATTCTTTATATTGAATTAATATATGCAAATATAAATTTAAATATATTTTTAAATAATAAATACATTTATTTTTCCTTTTTAGTCAATAAGACTCATGCCATTTTTAGTTATTTTTCATCTCAACCGACTTTTCAACCGTTAAACCAAACACATCTCCTTTGGAAAAAAGTCATTTTTGCCACCGTCAATCCAAATACAAATCACCTTTACAACATGATTTTTTCTTATTGAGCTTCTATAAAAATTAGATAGAAAATAAGCTACCTTTCTCACTGCTAACCCAAATAGACCCCTAGGTCTAACAAAAGGCGGCTAGTTGCTCACAACTTGGTAAGCTAAGATTTAAATTCTTATTCGGAGAGGTGTCAACATTCCGTACCTAACAATATATCGAACAGAATTCTCTCCAATATGAAGATATTTATGCCTAAAAAAATAAAATAACAAACATTAATTTCTCATTTTGATATTTAAAAGGCAACATTGATCTGCCGAATAGTTTAGATTGATTAGTAGCTCTCGCAAAATAGTTGAGGGATAAAAAAAGTGTGTGTTTGTGCATAACATTGCATTTGGAAAAAAATGATGAGCAAGTTTTACTGTCAAGTATAAGTGGGGTGTGTGTGTATCCTAATAAAAACATATTTTTATGATATTTGGTATTTATAAACTAATAATTTAAAGTGTTAGGATAGCCTCTCGAGTTTAAAATAATTGTAGAGAAATAATAATAAATAATAAAATAAATAAATAGTGATAGTAATAAAATAAATAAATAATATAAATATTATTATTATTATTATTATTATTATTAAAAAGGGAATTAAAAAATAAAGGGAATTATTACGTAATAAATAAAAAAGGTATTAATATTAAGGAATTTTTGGGATTAACAACCACTTTTAATCCTCTAAAAATAATTCGCATAGTTAGTTCCTTTGCGCGCAAGAAGTGACTAATGACGATGATAAACATTTATAGGCATACATAAGTGCTACAACCGATCCCAACACCTCTGGATGAAGTTAAGGATTCAAGCTTGAGGTGGGTAATTGTTATCTTATTAGCTTGTATGTATGTATTCATGTATGACTAACCATATTTGCTAGATAATTTGCATATGTGTATCCTAGCTATAGATTGGGGCTGCGTGTCCCATAGAGTAGCGTAACCTAAAATAAGGTTGTGTGTCCTAAAGGGCTGTGGTCCTTGGCCGATAACTGTAGTTACGGTGCCACTTGTTTACTGTAAATTAATCTATGATTAACATGTGATATATTTCATTTATATTTCATACTTGCATATAAGATTAACTGTTACCCTTAAGGTTCATTCATTTGAACTCCAGATAATGGATCGGGATCAAGAGGGAAGACGAACTATATTTTATCGTTTATCATTTGTCTATTTTGGATTAATGTATTAACATCCCACTATGGATAGATATGAATCGCGAAAAATTTATCCTCATATTTTTAACTAAGTTATTTTAAGAAAGTTTTATTCTTCAATTAAGTTGTCTAAACTATTTCGATACCTATGCACTTAAACTCTGATAAATAAAGACATATTTAGGACGGGTGTCACATGTTTCATGTTGTTAAGAAACCTTTGATGAACAACCTTCATTTTGATATATGATTGTACTTTAAACTTTGATAGAGTTATGAGTTACAACCAAATAAAAACATTATCATGTTTTTAAGTTGCAAGTGTAACAATAAAAATGAAAAGGACTATGTGTTGTAATCTGTAAGATTTATATCCAGTTAGTTGGCTTATTAAATATTAATTTTTTAAGTATAAGTTTGCTCAAATTCTTAAGAGTTTACTTTTATTAATAAATAACTATTAAAAATATATGATTAAATAATTAAAATATAAAAATGACAAATTTGATTTAAATATATTTTAAATCTAAATAATTGAAATAAAATTCATCAAAATTCATAGTTTATCATATTCAAAAACAAAAACTTCTATGAGCCTGTTTGGTTCAACCATATTACATGCCTCTAATGGTAATCATGATTACATTACCAAAATAAGAGTGTTTTGTTGCTCTTTAGTGTGGTAATAAGGTTTACTATGGTAATGATGATTATCAAAAAATTGATAATCTTCATTCATATCTCCTATGAATATTCATTATCACCCCATTACGTTACCCTTTAGTTTCATTTGTCTTTTGTTTCACTTGTCTCATTTCATATGTCTCACCACTCCACGACCTCCGCTATTGTTCTTGCTATCGTCACCTCCACCATTGTGGCCACCGCCACTACATCCTCCTCCTCATCCACTGCCACCATTGCCAACCCACGTCGCCGTTGTCACCTCCACTGTTGTGGTCGCCGTCACTACCTCCTCCTCCACCACCGTCCTCATCGCCACCCTTGCCACCACCACCTCTATCATTGCCTCGTCGCCACCACTATCTTCTCCTCCTCCACCGCAGTCATCACCACCATTGTTGCCGCCACCGCTACAACATCCTTCTCCACCGTTGTAGCTGTCAACATCTTCTATCAACACTGCCACATCACTATTACAGTCGCCTCCACCACCACAACCATCGACATCGGAGAATCCTTGGCAAGATAGCGTGACAATTATTATTAGGTGATGCAATGGCTTTTAACTATTTTTTCTAGATTGTATTAATGGTAAAATAGATTTTGTATGATATATTAATTATAAATAATTATTAAAAAATAACTTATATTACCATTGCATCACATCACATTGTAGTGCACTGCAGGGTGTAATGGGATCGAATTAATGATTCCCTTACTTTATTTGTTTTATAAATTGTCTTATTTGTCTTATAAATACGCATATTCGTCTTATGAATTTTCATATTTATCTTGTAAATATATGTATTTGTCTTGTAAATGCCCATATTTTTCTTGTTAATTTTTATATTTGTCTTGCAAATGGCCAAAATATTTTTAACTTGAGGTTCTTTTGAATCCATTTATATGTCTTGTAAATGTCCATATTTGTCCAGTGAATTTTCATTTTTTGTCATTTAAATGAACAAAATTGTAAATCTTTTATTTGTTTTGAAAATGCCCTTATTTGTCTTCTAAATGCTTTTTTTGAAAAAAAAAAAAAAAAAAAAAAAAAGGAATGACATCATTGTCTTTTAACCCACAAAAATGAATTTCATTTTGACCATGGGGTGCAATAAAGTTTTAAAAAGTATTGGGGGTTGACTAAAATTAATTTACTGCCAATGGGGCTAATTGAAACTTTCCCTTTTTTTTTTCTATCACCAGCGTGTAATTTAGAGCCTGTTTGGGGGCACCCCCAAATGTCAAAAGTCTGTCAAACACCCCTCTTTTTTCTAGAAGCTATTTTGCATCAAATCTAAGTTTTGCAAAAGTTTGTCAAACACTCATTTTTATCCCAATGCTATTTTCCAAAAATCATTTTTACTTCATAAATCCCAAAAGCTATTCTCCAAAAGCTTTTTACATCGTAAATCATGAAAATCATTTTTTCAGTACTAGTTAGTACCCTAAAATATTTCGTGATCTTAAAAATTTATTTTAGGATATTAAAAAAATATTTTAGGGTAACAATGGATCTTGAAAAAAATATTTCAAGGTACCGACAAGTACTAAAAGGATACTTAACACGATTGGTATTGAAAAGATACTTCTCTTGGTCTTAAAAATTCATTTTAAGATCTTGAACAAATATCTCAAGGTAACAACGGATCTTGAAAAAATATTTTAAGGTCTTGGTACTAAAAAGATATTTAACACTGATTGGTATTGAGAAGATATTTCTTTTGGTCTTAAAAATGTATTTTAGGATCTTGAAAAAATATTTTAGGATACCAACTTATCTTGAAAAAATATTTTAGGGTACTAGTGGATACTAAAAAGATACTTAAAGAAACTGAAAAAATATTTCCGATCTTGAAAAAAAATTAGGATATTGAAAAAATAGTAATGACTAATCTTGAAAAAATATTTTTGGGTACAGAAAGGTACTAAAAAATATCATAAGGATATTGACTGATATTGAAAAAAATAATAAAGATGGCATAGAAGAGAGAAAAAGAAGAAAAAAGTTGCTTTTCACGAAACCTAGGTTTTGATGCATAATAGCTTTTGGAAAAAAAAAATGTTTGGTAAGGTTATGACAAAACCTAAGTTTTGATGCCTGGAAAAAAAAAAAAAACACGGGCGTTTGGGAAACTTTTGTCAAAACCTAGGTTTTTAACGAGAATAGCTTCACGGACAATTTTGGGGTGTTTGGCAAACTTTTGTCAAAACCTGGATTTTGAAGTTATCCAAACACTATTAAAAATTCAAAAGCTATGCTCCAAAAACTATTTTCCAAAAATCATTTTTACCTTGAAAATCCCAAAAACCATTTTTTAAAAGTCATTTTTACCTCATAAATTGTGAAAATCATTTTTCAAAAGCTACTCCAAAACAGGTTCTAGACTTCCGTCTCTTTTCCCCTTATCTTCTAATTGCTTTTCTAATGGGTCATTACAAAGAAATAGCCGTTGCTGACTATTGAGAAAAGGTCATTCAAAAAGTTAAATTAAATCTAATGTTAAATCTATTCATTAATCTCACGTTAGTGGGATTTCCTCTATCTTTTTGACCTGGTCACCATAGGCCAAACAATATGATGTTTCATTTACTAACATTAATAATTAATTATCAGTTAAGAAAATTAAGGAAGTCATCAATTAATTATCTTTTTGATTTTTTTCCCCATCACCAGCGTGTAATTAATTACTTCCGTCTCTTTTCCCCTTATCTTCCAATGGGTCATTACAAAGCACTGGTCGTCCCTGACTATTGAGAAAAGGCATTCAAAAGCTAATTAACCACAGTGGGATTTCCTTTTTGATCTTTTTGACCCGGTCACCATAGTGGGTTGGGGAAACACGCAACGGCCAAACAATATGATGTTTCATTTACTAACAATAATCATTAATTATTAAAGTCATCAATCATATGATTCCATTCCATAGTTGTTCACATCATACCCCATAACTACCATATTGAAGGACATTTAGCACATATTTTTTACAACCTTCAATTGTACAATTAATTATGTTGCTTAATTCTTTTTTATGTGTCTATTTGTATAAAAATATCCCAATAAGATGAATTTTCCTCTGAGCATGTAATTTACTTCCTTCCTCTTATACGCTTTATTTTTTTTTTTAATTATTATTTTAATGATTGAGGAGCATTTTTGCTTATAAACTATTTCAAGAATAAAGCTAGTTATTTTAAAGTATTTACTAGAGTAATATTGTCCTACTAGTGTCAAAATTATTGCAATATCGCCCCTTGACTAATCGACATTAACATTGATGTACTGTTAAGTTTATATTATTTGGGGTTAAATAATGTTTTAAGATTATGCCCTTAATTCTCTTAAAAGGCAAGCACATCCCTAAATTAAATTATAAAAACGTTAAACACCATCAAGAAAATATAAATTAATTAGTAATTTTTAGTAGGTAAAAATCTTAATTATGTGAATGGAAACTATAACACTTAAATACTTGCGAAGAACAGGAAAACAATTGATTCTAATAATTTTGTTACGACGTGTGTTAAATTAAAGAAACACTTAATTACACTTTTTTTTTTGCCTCAAGGTTGTAATTATCTGAAACAAAAACAAATGCCACATCTAATACCACCCGAAACCATTGTTTTAAATAGACTTCATGCACTTGGCCAAGAGAAAACGGCTTCATGCGTTCAAAGTTCAAACGATTAATCAATTGGTTGTGGAAATTGAAGAATATAAATATTGTTAGTGGTAAACAGATGGCTGGACTGGCAAATATTAATATTTACTAAATATCTTCTTATGTGTATTAAATTACATTAAGTGTTTAGATTTCAAAGTATTTTATGGATTCTATGACTGATTAAGTAATCAACTAGAAGATATCTTCAATAAAAATTTAAGTTATTACTATCAAATGAGTTTGTTAGAATACTGGAAAATTCCTATGGGATATATATTGTAATGTCTCTAAAAGATTACTTTATTTCATTTTTTTAATAATTTAACTTTTTTTCCTCTTTCTATTGAGTTTATCACATATATCATACTAGCTAATTATTTTCCACCATCTCTGATGTGTAAAATTAATTTTTTTCTGGGCCCCAGTCAACAATCTTTATATACCATACTAATTTTCTCAGGTCATCTCTGATATATATATTCCTACTGGTATTTCTATGTAATGTTCGCTGGGTTCAATCCAGCCGAACAAATATCTTGGTTTAAAATTATAATAGGATTGGCCCAAGTCCTCTTTAATTGAAATAGAAACATTTTTTAAGTCATTGGCCCCACAATTAAAAAAAAAAAAAAAAAGTAAAGATAGTCTCACAAGCCCATACACTTTTTTTCCAGAAAATTAATTATTTAACTTTATAGTTTCATCAAATTTATAACTCACTCCTTATAATTTGACTTCTCAAGTCTCAATCCTTGTTATTGCCACATCAAAAGAAGATGATTCCATGTTGTCGATTTTTTTTTTTTTTTCTAATTTTATGTTAAACAAGCGTATCAACAGTCATACAACCAAGTTGTATTTCTTGGTTAGTCCAAGTGTGGGAACTTACATATGCAGTTTTTTTGTTCTCAACCGGCTGATTGATCTGAATGGCATGTTTGGGCTGAATTTTGGTTTAACACTAATTTCAATAGGCCAACTAGTAGGATACCCCCATTCTTTTTCGCTTTTCTGAACTACTCTTCTAGTGTGGATGCTGTCAATGAACACTTGTTGGCTCACAATGCCATACTTGATGAGCTGAAGCTTAATTTTGGAAAGTTCCCAACAGTATATGAAGCCCTGTGCTGATAAGAAGCACTGTGATGTACAGCTTCAGATTCGTGATTCAAGTTATAGCCTCTCCATCATCGATCTTTGACGCAATCACTAATGCAAAAAAAGGCTTTAAGACCGCCTCATTTAGAGCGGACAATGGACACCCCGGTCTTAAAGGAATGACCGGTGGCAGTTCCGTAAATATAAAGAACTTCTTGCACCGGATCAATTTTTTAGCGCTTTTAAAAACATTATTGAGACCGACTAAAATACAACCGGTCTTAAAAATTGAACTGAAATTTCAATTACTTTCTAAATATATCTCATATAGCCGTACTTATATTTTCGCGGTAAAACATAATAAGGAAAAATTTAAATATAAAAAGTCTAAAGTTTTAAGACCGAACTTATCAAAAAGACGGTCTTAAAAGTTTTCTTTAAGACCGGACATATGATACTTCCGGTTCGAAAAAAGTTCATTAATATTAAGACCGGCGTTTTACAAGGAACGGTCTTAAAGGTTAAACTTTTAAGATCGGACGTTTAATATGACCGGGATTAATGTAAATATTAAGACCGTCTCTTTTTCATCCGGTTTTAGAAATCCACGCAAGTTATACATTTCTTCGCGTGAAAGCTTTTGTTACTCTGTGGAGAACCTCTGTTCACGTTCTGAAACCCTTCCTGTTGCATTACCTCTCTTCCTCGCCCACATACCATCAGCCCTCGTTACTCTCTCATTTGCTCGGGCATTCCTCTCTTCCCGTCTCGAAAATGGACGGTGAAAACGAATCTATTCGTGTTCGCAACGCCGTCGGTGTGTGGGGTGTGAGTGAGAACGAACCCTCTTCATCTCACAATGAGGCTCGTAATCGCCCGCACGCCGTGGTAGAAGAGACACACGAATGATGGATGTGAGCCTAAGTCGGACTTCCGGGTCAAAGCTCGAGATTCAGTTTGATGAAAGGTTGGAACCGTCGGTCCTAATAAAAGCAAATATAATAGTTTTGTCGGCTGTCTAGCACGCAAAAGGTTAGCATCTTGACGGATGAGTGGAAAAGTGTGGACTCTAAGAATGTAAAGGATCCTATTTGGAAGACTATCCGAGTTACATACACTGTCCCTGACTGTCAGAAGTTGAAAGACAAGACATTGTCTTATTGTGCTGATCGGTGGAGGAAGTTTAAGACCTTTCTCACTAACACGTATATTTTCTCCGATGTTCCGCCTGCCAAACATCCTTGGGAAGTTTACACATTTATTGATGAACGAATTTGGCGACAATTTGTTCTTCGCGGACCACTCCTGAAGCTCTGGTGAGTTTATATTTAGTTTTGTTTTCCCTTTTGTTTGCTTATTAACCTGTGTGGATATGTGAATGTTATTGTGTTCATCTAATCCTGTTAGTTATATAATGGTTCGGTGTGTGAATAGAAGTATACATTTCCTGCCTTTGTCTATGCAAGTCTGATATGTCAACCCTGAAAAGGTAAATTACTGATGAGAAGGTATTAATTGTGTAATGGTTTGTCTTGCAAAGGAGGAAATGAATAGTCTTAAAAGGGGGAAACTTTATATACCCAATTGTTACTATCTAATGGGGACTCTTTGATCCCAATGGATGCCTTAAAAAGATCAAGTTTGTATTATTTTGTAAGCATAATTCTCTTTTGTTTCTTAACCTATCTATCTAGCTAGCACTACAAAACATAGCTCCAATTTCTTCTACAATTCTACATCTTCCTTAAATAAAATGTTGAAACTTGATGAAGTGAAGAATTTGACTACCTTGTTTGATTGACGTTCATATGAAGCGAAGTTCTCTAATTTCGTTAGTGACATGCATGGCTGGAATTCATAATTAATAGATGTTTTCAATCCGATTCACGTAAAAGAAGGGAACAAGCACGGGAGATAGGTAGAAAGAATGATTGCCTTCATAGGGCTTCTCGCGGCGGATATCAAAAGGCCGAAAAAGATTTGATGGCTGCCAAGCGGAAGAGATTGGATGATGAAGCAGAATCCAATCCTTCTGTGATACATGCTCCTCCATCTCCAATACGTCGCGAGGATTTGTGGTTGCATATTCGGCAAAAGCCAAGCGGCGCCTACACAAGTGAACAAACTCGTCTAGTTCTGCCGAAAGAATTGTAAGTATCGTTATTGTTATTTTTTAGTTACTAAACATGTTTCATTACTAAACTTCTCGTTATCCGTATCTTACGGGAAGATCTTAAAAAGAAAGAAGCGAGAGGGATCTTTTGTGTCGGACGGGAGGAATGATGTTCGACTGTTGCGGCCAGGAAAACCGGATCACCCGGGGCGTGTAAGGGGGATTGGAGGACGGGTAGGCATAAAGCAAGTCTTTGGTACATCCAAACGCCATAGACAAAGTATGGTTACCGGGAGGAGATGGACCAGATGCTGGCCGCTAATGAAGCTTCAATGATCGCAATGTTTCAATCCGAGATGAGCCGGATGAGGAGGAACTGAGTCACCGAGGCTACTTTTGAGCAATCGTCCGTAGAGACCAGTGTTCCCTTCACACACTCACCGCAGAATCGTGCAAACAGAGCACTAGAGGAGCTGCATTGTTGGACATGTCGAGCAACCTTGTGACCTTTATGTGGAGGATCCCGATCATCATGATGGACGATTATTGGTTGCAAAAAGGACTGTTCACAACTTGGGATCAACCGTACACCACCAACAAATGCCGATGATGAAGTCGAGTGTCGTTGAAAAGGTGATCATTGATGCACCGCTCCCTCTCCAAACCGATGAGTGAAGCTTGTGAGTGATGTCAAGGGAACCTTCATCCCTTGGCCGGTGAAGCTTGTACATGTCTCTATTGCTCCTCAAGCTTCAACCCTCCTCCTCAAGTTCCATCCCCTCCTCAAGCTCTATCCCCTCCTCAAGCTCTATCCCCTCGCTAAGTTGGTCGCTGGGAAAAAATATCCGATCGATGAAGAGTGGATATTTTAAGGATAAATCGTGGCCTCGCTAATGAAGTAGTAGGCGTCCCTCATCCTATGCCCGTTCAAGTTGACACCGTTGATGTTGAGTCCCCGCCGCTTCCTCGATGGGAGCTTCGATGCGTTGTTAGAATTTTTATGAAGTAAGTATCTTCTGTCTATGAGTACATCATTTAAATGCATCATTTAGACATACATACATATATACTAATTCCCCGATCGATGTCATTATGGTAGGTTCTTGCATCATGAATTGGTTCAAAGGTGCGGGATCAATGATTTTGAATTCTTGTGCCCTGTCTATTCAAGTCAAACAACCATGGAGGAGAGACAGGAGTACATATCAAAGAGGTTGTGTGAAGTGAGCATAGAGTTGTACTTTTTGCCATTGTTCCATAGGTACATATCAAAAATCTTATCCGCAATTCACTTAATTCTGCTACATATATCACTGAGTATAGTTTACTGATGTGAATTTTCAGCCGCCACTGGTAGTTGGTCCTCATGTGCATGGAGGAGCATAAAGTTATCTTCTTATGCTCCACTCACACCGAGCCATTGCCTACGTTGGTGCAGACCATCAACGAGTAAGCATGTCATTTTGATTCTCTTGTCTCGAAATCTCCGCTGTGAATTTTCAGTGAATCATTGATAAATTTTTGATTTTGATGATAGTGCCATGAGGACCTTCCAAAGAGTAGAAAAGAAAAGGCGTGGTACTCAGGACAAAGACCCCATATGGTACGGACCGCAGGTTGGTACAATATTTGTAGCACACGCCTTGTGAACTTGGTCATTGAGCTATATATATGCTCTTATATATATTTCTTGTTCTTTTTAGACCCGTCAAGCAACCACGAGAGTCCAACTTATGTGGCCGACGTCATGAAACACATGTATGATATTACAAGGCGAGGGGATACTAAATTAACCGCAAAGGTAAATGTATTTGATGTTACATATTATGCAAGTTAATTCAGTTTACGGCCATCGTTACAAATGAAATATGCACGCAAGTTAATTCGATTCTTGTCTTTGATGTTACGATGTTTCAATACAAAACTCCCTTTTCGATGATGAACTGGAGCACATACGCAATGTGTTTTGTGAATATCTCGTATGGTCCGATCTTAGAGTCACAAAAACGACAATAATTAATGTCCTAAATTCATTTGTAAGTATATTCGTAGCAACAATAATCGATCTTCGTAAATTTGTTTATTTTTTTGAACAATTCATTTGTAAATATACATAGGCAATGTAAAATTCAATAAATAAATTTAGTTAATTTTTCAAACAATTTTCTTGTGTCCATTTTGGGTTTCTGAATGTATTATTGGATGGTGGATATAACTATTTAATTTAGTGTTTGAAATCCGAGACTTTTAGGACCGTTCATTAACAGCATGTCCGGTCTTAAAGGTCCGCAAAGTGTTCGGTGTAAAAAGTATGAGACTTTTAGGACCGTATATTGCTTTAGTGTCCGCTCCTAAAAGCTTAAAAAACCACATGAACTTTTAGGTCCGGACGTATTATAAAAGGCCAGTCTTAAAAGTCACTCTTAACTTTTAGGACCGTATATTGCTTTAGTGTCCGCTCCTAAAAGCTTAAAAAACCACATGAACTTTTAGGTCCGGACGTATTATAAAAGGTCGGTCTTAAAAGTCACTCTTAAAAGCCCGCTTAACTTTTAGGACCGTATTTTGATAAATAATCGGTCTTAAAAGTCCTTTGCTTACAAGTCTTTTAACTTTTAGGACCGTATGTTTTTATTTGTGCGATCTTAAAAGTCAATCACCTTTAAATACCTCTTTTCGACAAATTAAATGGATAGGGTTGAAGACAACCGAGGTTCGGCGTTTCGCTCAAGCTAGGTCCTTCATTATCATCGTTTTTACCTCTCCATGTGTAGAGCAAAGCATTATCGGTGTACCTTTTATTTTGTTTTTTGTCTTTTTGTCGAAAAAGAAGGAAGATAATGAAAAGGACACTTTGTTTCTAACATGGGGAGGTAAAACCGACGACAACGAAGGTCTAACCTTGAGAAAAATAGTCACTTTGTTTGTTCTTATCCGAATAAGGTAAAAGCTCCTTTTTTTTGTATGTTCTTAACTGTATTCTGCAAATTTCTGTTGTAGGATTTACACTAGGAGAATGTTTTGTTTGTTTCCTTTTTGTCGGAAAAAGAAAGACGATAATAAAAAGGACAAGAGGCAATCGGATATGGAAACCAAAGCCGACAAAAATGGCGTGTTTTTAGGACCGTCAATTTACTAACTAAAGTCTTCGTTCTTTTATTTTAGGTTTTTTAGTCCGCCATTATCCATCCTTCATAGTTGCCTTGTTTATTGCTTTCCGTGTTCAGATAATAGGATAAAGTACTAAACTCGCAGGAGAACAAAATTTAAAAATATTTTATTTACTAATTTTTTATGGGGCAAAGCGATCACAAAAAAAAAAATCAAAATAAAAAAGCAACAAAAAAAAACTAATCCCTCTCGTAGTCGGAGAGGGAGGGGGCGTCGGAGTCGTCGGAGTTGTCGGAGTCGTCGGAGTCGTCTTCAGCGGGATCGTACTTCACATCATTGGCGTGGAGTACCATGTTCAGCTTGTTGTTCATGGTATGAGCAAGCTGAACCAATTGACCCAAATGTCGATCGATTTGATCGACGCGGGCCCATGGATCGCACCAACCGCTTCACGGTCGGATTTGGAGGAGGCGGTGGCGGGGGGCTGAGGTTGAAGAGGAGGAGGAGGAAACGGAGGACTGGGGGAGCAGCCATTACAACGGTGGGGGCTGAGGTTGAAGAGGAGGAGGAGGAAACGGAGGACCCGGGGGAGAAGAATGTGAAGAAAGTACAAGAACAACGGGTTTAAATAGAGAACCCATCCCGAACAATGTGAAATGCCGGAAACTTTAATGAGGAGACGCATTGTTCATCAGAATACGAGGAGACGCATTGTTCACAGAATACGAGGAGACGCCTAGTTGGGAAGTTTATCTGGAAGCCGAAGAGACTCTGCATCATTCATTTGGCGGTGTGTAACGGGTAAATGATAAAAGGTCGGTCTTAAAAGTAAGACTTTTAGGATGGGACTTATTATAAAAGATCGGTCTAAACAAAAAAAAAATAAATAATAGAATTTTATACCGCATACCTATAAGTACCGGGTTAATGATAAAAGGTCGGTCTTAAAAGTAATGTAGACTTTTAGGACCGGATATTTTAAAAAATGTCGGTCTTAAAATAAAATGAATTGCAAAAATATTAAATAATGGAATTTTATACCGCGTACCTATAACTCCTTATTAATTCCACACTACCTCGTAACTCCAAACTACGTACGTGGCTATCTCGAGAACATTTCTCTGCCTTTATTAATTAACTCCTCATACCTCTCGCCCCAACCGCTCAAACCATGGTTAGATTCAAGAGAACCGCTCGTAGGGGTGCTCTTAGTTGTGATGCTCGTGCCTTCCGTCGATCGTTATACGGCGCGCCTCCTCCATCGAGAGTCCGTCCTATTGTGAGGAAGAGTCTCGGGTCGTTGGACCCATTGTTATTTCTTCGGATGATGAAGAGGTTCCCGCTCCCCCTCTCCAACCTCTTGGCCCCACCGCGACTAATACCGACCCCTCTCCTCTTTCCTCTAATGAAGCATTGTGGCTGAATCGACTAAGACAAACTTGCCGATCTCCGGCGGGGAAATTAATGTTGTTCACGCCGAAATCGCCAAGGCTTTGGAGGATAATAAGCTTTAGGAGATGTTTAGTCGATTCTTGTTTTTGATAATTTTCTCGCTTGTTTTTCTTTTGTATTTTTTCTTGTGTACGTGCATATGCAAGTAATATATGTAATTAAAGAAACTCCTGTTTTCCTTTAATTTTTTTATTCATTCAGTTGCCGCGCGCCAAATCCTTTTTAGAAATCACAAAAACGAGGAATTTTAGGACCGGAGTATTATAAAACGGCGGTCTTAAAAAATTGTATATATAGAACCGTCTACTTTTTAATGAACCGGTTTAATTGTCTCAATTTAGGTCCAGTATTATAAAACTCCGGTCTTAATAAAATCACAAATATAAAACATGTCTAGCTCGTCGCGCGGAATATTAAATTTCCTCTCTCGAACTTCTCTTGTCGCGCCTAAAGTGTTACTCGAGTTCGTCGCCACTTCGTCGCTGGTTCGCGTTGCTCTCTCGACAATCACTTTCTCGGTTCCTTAGCTAAACGTCTATAGACTGCCGTAAGAGGTGTTTCGATTATATAACTTTATGATTTTCCCGCTCATCGTTCGGGTTTTTCCCGGGTTGAGCGAAATCGATCAAATGTTCTTGTGGGTTTCGTGTTGTTAATGGATATTGTATTTTGAAGATTATAATTGCACTTTAGACCTACCCAACTGACCAATAAATTTTTTAGGTTACTCTTCTTTGTCTCGCAACATCAACGTTCGTGGCGGGAGAAGAAAGACTAAGCAAACGCATTTGAATTTATATGATACGGTGAGTCCACAAGACCTTCACGCGATGCATTTAATTTCCTCGTCATGCATTTATTTTGGTTCTTGGATTCACTGCGATACATTTATGACCAAAAGTGATTCTTCGTTCTGCATTTAATGAGCAAGTTTATCCGGAAAAAAAAAAAAAAAAAAAGGAAAACAAAAGACATAACCGACATTTGAGCATATATATGTATGTTAAATCTTTCCGTCTATATATATAGGAATTCTACTATGGATCACGGTTGGATAAATGCTAAACGGACGAGTGTTGAATATCAGAATGGGGTGAGGGACTTTATAAAATTTGCTAAACAAAATGCCCATGCTGAGGATGGGAAGTTTTATTGCGCTTGTGTAAAATGTTTGAATGAGAGGCGACTAAGTCCTGAAGTTATACACACACATTTAATTTGTGACGGAATTTGTAAGACTTATACAAAAGTATGGGTATGGCATGGTGAAAAAATACCAAGTGGGTCTCAACATAGGGAAGTGGCCTTTGATGATAATGACACGGATATGGATGATCACATAGAGGACATTATCCGTGATGTAGGAGAAGAGGCTTTTCATCAATCACATGCATATGGTAATATGTGCAGCGTGATGCGAGACCCTCTATACCATGGGTGTAAAAAAATACCAATTGTTGAATCTTTGTATTGAAATTGGTAAGCTTGAAGGCACGTCATGGATGGAGCGACAAGAGTTTTTCAGAAATGCTTGAGGCTTTTAAGGACATGCTTCCAGATGATAATGTGTTGCCGCATCGATACTATGATGCTAAGAAAATACTTTGTCCATTGGGGATGGAGTACAAAAAGATCCATGCATGCCCGAATGATTGCGTGTTGTATAGAAAAGAGTTTGAAGAGGAGTAGAATTGTCCGAAATGTGAAACCCCAAGGTACAAGTCAAATAAGGGGCCTGCAAAAGTGTTGTGGTATCTTCCAATCATACCAAGGTTCAAGCGGTTGTTTGCTAATGAAAATGATGTAAAAAATTTGAGGTGGCATGCGAGATGAGAGGATTTCGATGGAAAGCTTCGACATCCGGCCGATTCTTCTTAATGGAAGAAAATCGATCAATTATTTCCGAACTTCGGCGAAGAACCTAGGAACCTTAGGCTTGCCCTTAGCACGGATGGCATGAATCCATATGGAAGCCTTAGCAGCATACATAGTTCATGGCCTATACTACGATTATTTACAACTTATCTCCAATGTTATGCATGAAACGAAAGTACATCATCTGTCTATGTTGATTTCGAGACCGAAACAACCCGGAAATGACATTGATGTTTACCTTGACCCTTGATCGAAGACTTGAAGGAGTTGTGGGCAGAAGTTGTTGATGTTTTTGACTCTTTCAAGAAGGAGGTGTTTAAAATGTGAGCCATGATATTTTGTACTATAAACGACTTCCCCAAAGATATGGGAACTTGTCGGGTATAGTGTAAAAGGCCATAAAGCATGTCCGGTTTCGAAGAAGGCACACACTACCATCAACTTCAACATGGAAGAAAGACGGTTTATCTTGGACATAGGAGATTTCTTAGACGGGCCACCCATATCGTCGATGAAGAAAGCCTTTTTTGGTGGCCAAGAGTATGAAGATGCTCCGGTGGCATTGACTCGGGGAGCAAGTTTATGAAAAGGTGAAAAATATCAATGTCGTATTCGGTAAGACTGCAAAGAGTAGAAAAGAAACAAATATATGGAAAAAGAGATCTGTATTCTTTGATCTTCCATATTGGCGCAATCTTGATGTGAGACACAGTATTGATGTCATGCATGTGGAGAAAAACGTATGTGATAGTATTGTCGATGACGCTTCTCAACATACAAGGTAGTTCCAAGGATGGTGTGAAGGCAAGATTGGATCTGATAGCAATGGGAATACACGAAGAGTTACATCCAAGGCCAGATGGGAAGAGAACTTATTGTCCCCGGCTTCTCATACTTTGTCTAAGGATGAGAAACGAAGTTTTGTGAGTGTTTACATGGCACAAAAGTTCCCACGGGGTATTCTTCAAATTTGAAGAGGCTTGTATCGATGAAGGACTTGAAATTAGTAGGCCAAAAGTCTCATGATTGTCATGTCTTGATGCAACGGCTACTCCCAATAGCTATTCGAGGCATCGCCGAATATGATCTTCGGGTCGTTTTGACTAGACTTTGTGTCTTCTTCAATGCGCTTTGTAGTAAAGTTTTTGAGATTGAAAAGTTGGATGAATTGGAGAATGAAGGATATCTTATCTTGTGCCACCTTGAGAAGCTTTTTGTTCCTACATTTTTTGACATCATGGTTCATCTAATTGTTCATCTAGTGAGGGAGATAAATATGTACGGCCCTATCCATTTACGGTGGATGTACCCAATTGAAAGATCTATGAAATTCCTAAAAGGGTACGTGAAGAACGCATACCGGCCGGAAGCATCGATTGTTCGAAATATGTTTGAAGAAGCCATGGAATTTTGTCAAGATTATTTGGCTAAAGTAAGACATATTGGGCTTCCAAAACGTCAGCATGCTGATGGGGGTAGACGAGGGGCTTCCGTAAAGAGTGTGGATCCTGATGAATTGTCACAAGTCCACTTATACATCTTGAATAACGTCGATGAAGTTCAAGCCAGCATAGCTGCACATAAAGCAGCTGTAAGGAAAGAAAATCATCGAATGACTGAACAAAGGTTGATTAGGGAGCATAACAGAACTTTTGCAAACTGGTTCAAACAAAAGGTCGAGGGAGAGGAATGTGTTTCGATACAATCAAATGGTTAGCAGGTGGTCCCGAGGTTGATGTCATAAGTTGGAATTCGTATGTGATCAATGGTTATACATTTTACACGAAGTCCCTAGATGATACGAGCACGGTCCGAACGGTGGTGTTATATTAGAATTTGAATCTATGCACTTCTCCAGTTCGAAAGACAAGAGGCCTTTATTGGCAGTCATGCCATATTATGGGGTTATTGAAGAGATTTGGGAGGTGGACTATGTGAAAATTAGATTTCCCATTTTCAAATGCAAGTGGGTTAATGTTAATAATGGTGTTCGGATCGATCGGCTAGGATTTACATTAGTCGATGTCAATGGTAGAAGTTTTGGAGATGAACCTTTTATTATGGCGAGACCGGAGCAAAACAAGTGTTCTATATCACCGATCAAGAAAATAAAATGTGGTCTCGTAGCTCTCCAAGGAAATAGGGTCATTGATATTGATGAGGAAATGAATTCAAATTATGGTATTCCCGAGAGTACTCCTTTTTCAAGGGGTCTGGGACATGAACGAAGAAGATGAAGCGGATAATGAACCCGCATAAGAAGTGATCATCAAGAAGGGATATGGGAAGATATCACTTTATAAAAGAGTCAATTCATAAGGTAATATTCATTTACTGATTTCTTTGAAGACTTTAAGGCTTTAACTATATATATTATATTCCTTCTATCTATGTTCATAGTTAATGTCACCGACTATGAATTTTGTTCTTGTTTTATTTTTGTGGCGGGATCCGATCCAAAGGGGCATGTTATATAAGAGGATGTTACGTTGTTGGGTCGGGGAATCAGATGAAGGCATGGTGAATATTATTTTGGCCGCATGTATGTTGTACTTGTAACTTATTGTATTTGTAAGTAAGTTATCTTATTGTATGAATTAATTTAGGAGTTGTAGTCATAGTAATCATTAATTAAGAGGCCAAATAGCTCATGGTGAATAATATTTGTATTCTTTTTCCAATTCAATTTATTCAAATAATTGTTCATAGCTTGTAGCTTAAAGTATCGACTTTTATGTCTTTGGATTGGGTGGTGGATTTGTGTATATATATAATCGGGAAGAAGTAAGAGCGAAAAATTTGGGAAAATTTAGGCCGGAAATAATAAGACGGTCTTAAATGTTTACTTGTTAAGACCGGATGTAATTATATGACTGGTCTTAAAGGTCAGGACTACTTTTGAGTTTTGATATTAAACCCGGTCTTAAAAGTTGGTCTTTTAAGACCGGTATATTTAGACGTCCGGTCTTAAAACAAAATCTTTAAGACCGGATGTATTTATCATCCACTCTTGAAAGTCGTCTGGTCTTAGAAGCCGCTATTTTTCAGACCGTATGTGTCTTGTCCGGTCTTATAATTCCGATCTTTTAAGAGCGGCCTATTTTTTGGACGGTCTTAAAAGTTGAGCTTTAGGACCGAACAAAAAATATTTCGGCTTTATTTAGTACAACTTTTTAAGACCGACGTTTTTTAATGTCCGGTCTTAAAAGAGTTTCTTTAAGACCGGTTCGAGTCCGGTCTTAAATAGTAGACTTTAATACCGGCTGGAACAAGACCGGTCGCATGTCCGGTCTTACGACCCTCTTTTGTCCGGTCTTAAAAGCCTTTTTGCACTAGTGTCTTGAAGTTCTTGATTGGTCTTTAGAAGAGTAGAGTTGGTCCCACAAGCCCCATAGGAGAATAAAAAAGGGGAATTTTTTTTTTAAAAAAATAATTCTTGAAAATTTGAAACTCCCAAACCAGTAATTTTCTATTAAAATAAGTTATCAATTACTAATTAAGTGTAGCCAATACCTAAACTATGGTAGGAAACAAAACTTATTTGGGATTTTGATATTTTAATGGTATTTTTCTATAATTTTTCCTAAAAATAACGTGCTTTTAAAAATATATATATATATATATATATAATGATGAGAATAGGTTAAAGTATATGTTGGGTCCTTTATGTTTACATTAGGTTTCAGTTTGGTCTCTTAAGTTTATAATGTGTATTTTAATCATTCAATTCTAACACTATTAGTTTTGACTAATAGAAAAAGTTGACTCATCAAATTTTAAGTGATCACTGGACAATTAAACATTGACAAAGAGTTATATTTTAGAAGAATTCTTGTATACTCTACAAGTGCCACCTCATCCATTCTAATCAATCAAAATGTATCATTTAAGCAAATTTTAATCCTAGTTAGTAGAAAAGGGGGGAAAAAGAGAGGGAAAACCTAGCCGCCTAATCCCAAGTTCCTCGGGCAAAAGATGGTTTAATTGTATAATCACCACCTAAGTTTAATGAGTCAATATTTTTCGTTAGATAAAACTAATGGTGTTAATATTGAACGACTAATATACTTTATAAATTTAAATGATCAAAATGAAACATGTTGTTAACATAAAAGAGCAAATGTATACTTTAGTGACGAGGTATGAATTCTTTGTATCCTTGTCAATAGTTCAACTTTCGATTTTGTTATTTATTAGGGAAAATAATTAGCAATATAGATCTTGTTAAGCTATTAATTCCAGTAATAACCATCTAATCATTGAAATTTCATTAAAGAATCAATAAGACTTTTGAAGTGAATTATTTAAAAATCACAATTCATTCTATTTGATTTGTATAATCTAATTATGAAATTATTATTTTTTTTAAAAAAGAAGAAGAAGAAGAAGAAGAAATAATGTCCATAAATTGTGAATGAGATTATTTTCCTTATTGATGTTCACATAGAATCAGTTATAAATTTCAGGTAAACTACTTGAGAAAACCAACTAACAAACTTGGAAAAGCGGTTGCCTTCTAAATTCTAATGGTGGTTCAACTCATTCTCGGGTGAGTTACTTGGTTTCATAAGTGGTTTTCTTAAAATTCTTGACTAATCTTAAGCGATTTTAATAGTTTAGTTTTTTCTTTTGCCATAGATTTTAATAGTTTAGTTGTAAGAAAAAGAAAAGTTCAAATTAAGTATCAATTTGGATTAACAAGTAGAAGCTATTTTTTTAACATGATTTACGGTATACTGAAGTAAATATGTGAGATGAATTTTGTCTTGACTTATTTAAATGTGATTCTATACGGTAACTTAATTAGGCCCTTAGTCGGTAGGTTGTGAACAAAACTACTTATTGTTCCTTTAATAAAATTTCAATAACTGAATGTTCTATTCATACTTTTTAAAAAAAAAAAATAATAATAATACTCTCTCCAGTATTAGTCATAGGGCAAAGTTTTAAAGCTTTATTCGATCCAAAATATAAGACCAAGAAATGGTATTTAATTATTTATCAGTTCGGAACCCTCCTCTTCCCACCTCTTCTCTTTTTTAACCATTACACCAATGGTTGAATGATTCAAATTTGATTCTATTATAAAATTATTATTAAAATATTAAATTATAAAAACTAAAATAATTAATTATATACAAATTGCTAAATTTGGATATGAATAATTCAAAATATAATAAACAAAATAAAAATAATATTTGGCAGAAAACTAAATCTGAACTATTCAAATGTTGATTTTATGATTAGAAGAGGAAGATGAGGGAAGAAATTGGGAATGAAAGAGGAAGGGTCTCAAAACAGGTATCTAGGTCAGTTTAATTGGATGTTCCCAAAGGGACAAAAGAAGAAGAAATAGAGTTAAAATCTTTTTTTTTTTTTTTTTTTTTTTTTTTTTTTTTTTTTCAAGTACTCAAACTACTGAATTATGTATCCATTGAAGACTATCGATTTGGATTGAATCTAATATCATCACCAATCAATCAAAAGATATTAACAACCATGGAATTCCCATAATGTAGAGAAGCATTCTGCAAAATTGTGAAAAGTTGATTTCAGTTTTACGCAGGAGGAGGAGGAGGAGGCTCTTTTACAAAAAGCTGTGGGTGAAACAAAAGTTTATGAGATGGTGGTTCCAACCCTCTTCTACGCCAATGATTTAGAAATGAAGCTTCCAATTTCCTCACCTGTCATCATAGTCACATTATCACATATCAGTATTAAAAAAATAATAAGAAAAAGCTCGATGCAATACTTCAGTTTCTGCTGTTGAGTTTTTCAACCGAGTCATAACACAAGATGTTGCTCTTCTTTTCTTTCTTCGTTTTTTTTTTTTTTTTTTTTTTTTTCCAGTTAAAGGGGTAGAAGCTAACGGGCTGAGGTTACAAGTAGGACTGAACCCCGACCTCTCACTTACAAGGGAGCATTCATACCATTAGGCTACAAGGCCATTAGCTTCTTTGTTTGTTTGTTTGTTTTTTTTTTAAATGTCCATAGCTTAGTGGTGAATAAGGAAAAAGATATTTATGTTGGGTGAATATACATTAGTCTGCACAAGAATACTACGAAATTTAAGAATCTGATAGACTTGCTTATGTTGCTCAGACCTTTAAAAGGGAACTTAGGAAGATACAAAAGAAAAGGGAAAGCTACTTTCTAATAACCAGAATGTTGACCATTCTATTTTGGAGAAAGTGCAGATTCTTTAGGATGGTTCAGACCTGCCTTTGGTCAAAAGGGTAGTTTGGGGACCACGTTAGTTGTCTTTTGACTCTTTTTAAGCCGTTGCTGTGACTAAGAGGAGGTAAGAATCGTTTTGTAATCAGAGTGTAAAAGAATCAAATCCAAAAAAACAAAAAAACAAAAAAACAAAAAGCTAGAAGGCTAATCTCCATAACTCTAGAAAGTGAAATAACAGTCATACACATGTACTTTTTCATGAAGAAATCTCATCACATTCCTCAGTCATTTTTCTAATGGGATTTTATAAGACGGCAACAACAGGACATACTTACCAAATTTCATATATAAAAGTGTAAAAGAAAGAGTAGGGTTTTGTAAGTGTTTGTTTAGGTAGTTGTAAAAAGCACTTTTGGAGCCCTAAACCATGATTTTGTCAAAAGGCAGCCAAACAACCTAAATTTTTGCAGAAGCTCTTTCCTAAGAAGCCGATTTTTTTGTTTTTATTTTTCTTTTCAAAAGCTATTCTCTAAAATCACTTTTCCATCATCCCCTGCTTTTCCATCCTTGTTCCCCAGCAAGCCCGTCAAGAAAAAGAAGAAAGAAGAAAATCTGTTGAGCTACCAAAATCATATTTTCATTATACCAGCTCAGTGGATTTATGTTCCCAGAAAAGAAATACAACATCGGGGGAGAACACTACATTTAACAATTTTATGCTTTAACCGTCTCAATTCCTTTCTATCTTAGATGACTGCAGGGTGCCTTGATCCTATTACTGTCATGAAGGTCAACTATAAACTTGAGGAATAAATAGCACCAAAATACGGATAATTGTAGAAGAAGTTCACCCATGAATCAAATGACAAAATTGGAAGGATATAGATTAGGATTTGTTTTGTGACTTTACAATTGTCATTTCACTATGCATAGACATAGCACCAGATAGGGCCAGATGAGGTCCCTCAAGCACTTGATAAATGAAATGAAACAATGCAACTGAAGAACTATAAAGCTATACTCGTACAAATAAAAAGTTTTGCATCAGAAGTAACAAAAAATGGATGCCTATTTTTTAATCACTAATTGCTAATATATGTGTATTTGAGTGAGTGTTTGTATTCATGTATAATGAAATGGGAACATGTGCATGATTATCCTACAAAAGCAAGCAAATCTAACACTGACATCGGTAAATAAAGATGAATTTGTAAATAAGAGACATACTGGAAGTTTGAATAAGATATCACATATGAAATAACATGTTTCGACAATGAAATATTAAAAAGTTCTAAACATCAGGAAGCTGAAACAAAGGAAAGACAGCATACGAGAGTATGTTGAACTTGGTTCCCATTGAGACGCATAAATACTCTTTAATGAGTTTTCCTTTGGCAAATAATTGCACATATGCATAAGTCACAGAGAGCAATAACTTGTGTTGTGGTTACTTAAGAACCATTATCGTACTTCACATACGCTCTGGAACAAGGTTTCCCTCCTAGTCTACTTTGTGCTTTATAGTTTTGATATTAGAACTTAGTTCCATTAGCTGTCCCTTGAAGGAGGCAGAATAGAATTTTGCTCAATGGTGTTCTCTCTGCTCTTTTTCCCGTTTCCTTGATTCCTATAAATCACTCCATATTGAGTTGTCTCATTTCTCTTTTATTAACAAAATTTTCTTCTTCTGAACAAAATTTAAAAGAAAATAAGAAACATGGAAAAATTACAACGCACCAAAGAAAAGCTAAATATCATAAGAAGCAAACCCGTTGAACAACAAATGGCTCCGTGTCAAGACTAAAAGGTTTGGTCAAAATAGTAAGAAACCCATTTTGATTGCCAAAAACAATGTCAATGAATGGCCAACAGTGTTGTTAAAATGTAGAGTCTACGTAAAAACGGTAAAGGTGAGTAAAAACATAAAATCGGAAAACGAAACGTAAGAGTTTACTACATACTACAAAAAAAAAAAAAAAAAAAAATCCAACATATATAAAACCAAAACACACCAATACATTAAAGTTATCACAAATTTAAGTCCAAACACTTAAGGAAATAATAAGTCATCACAAATTTAAGTCCAAACACTTAAGGAAATAATTAAGTTCATAATTTAATGTGATTTTTCATAATTAAATTAGGATTCTTAATGCATTTTCTTGGAAAGTGTAGTTATGCCCCAAAAATATTTCGAACTTTGCAGTTTAGTCCCTCCTCAGAACTTTGAATCGTGGCATTTTAGTCCCTTGGTCAAAATGCACGTTTTGACTAAGGGATTAATTAGGTCATCCTCTTTGACTTGAGAAGTTGAGACAAACCCGATCCACTCCGAGATCATAGAGCGCCGCGAGGTGAGAGGCGAGAGGGGCGACCTTCGATCCTTCCTTCCTCCACATTCCTCTAAGTCGCCGCTAGCCTCCACCCTCACCACCATTGTCGCCGACGACCCAAAACAGGGGCGAGAACCGCAAAATCTGGCAACCACTAGCGCTGCGAGTTAACACGCCGTGTCAACCGATTCTACGAGTTGAAACGGCGTTTCGACCGTTTTTAACTCAATTTCCGTTTCAACCACCTTTTCGCCACGATTTTCCGGCGGAAAACATAGAAACATACGTTTTAAGGTTTCGAAATGACATTTTAACAACACTAATGGCCAATCATCCACCTGCAACAATATCCTCATGCTGAGACATGAACCCTCAAAATATGAAATGAAACTAAGTTAAACTGAGTTCTTCTACATTATTCTTTACCATGATTAGTTTTCACGATTCACAACCAAAATGCTTTTCAATTTCATCAGCTGATCTCACTCCCATGGCACGCCACTACATACATACATCAACACAAACAATACATTATTATTAACAATCCAAATGAATATTTCACATGCCTAACGTTTAAAGATAGAAGACATGTCTCAAAACAAAAGGTTACGAATCAAAAGAAACACTTACTATGCCTTATGACTCTAATCCCAATTGCCTCCTCAGGCGCCCTAGCTTTGGAACCATCAGGGTCATACTCACGTAGTCCTAATTCATCATACACAAGTAATATAACAAAAGTACTGTGAGCAACATCCCAGTACCAAAAACTCAGAACAAATTGCTTCATGCCTAAGAAGCACAAATATAGGCACTGATACAGACAGGTAACGGCAGACACACCTCAGACAACAAAATGTATGTGTTTTAGATAAGTAATTGCTTAGAAGTACCAGCAATCCAAAATCCACAAGATGAAATATATAGTGTGTATAAATAATATAAGTTCCATGTTTATTTGACAACAAGATTCTATCTTTGAACTATAACTGCTTAACAGCTTAGGGAATACATACAGCTCCAATTCTGAACTAGCTTCAGACTAAACTTACCAGTAGAATTACCGAAGATGGCAACATCAGGACCGAACTCTAATTTACAAACTTCCAGCGCAGAAGCAAGAGGAGGCCAAGGGGTCAAACTATAAGGAGCAGTAATGTTATTATCCTTATCAAACACGACCCCTTTGAAACCCCTTCTTCGCATCTCACTCCAATCAATGCACCTCAAATCCATAACAGAGACATGGGGCAGTGCTAATTTGGGTTCTTTCACAAACATAAACGCCGAATAAATGGCCTCCAAGTTTATTCTCTGACCTAACGCCGCTTTCATTTCCGCCAACCCCATGTTCATGAAATGTACCCTCCTTTCCTCGTCGTTCTCGCACCCCTTCGGCTCGTCTTCTCGCGGAAGCTTTTGGTGTGTGGGTTCTGGGTGTTGATTATTGGTGTCTTTGCGGACAATAGAGAGAAGGAATTGAAGAAATAGAGGATGTGTCTGGCTCTGGTTGTGATTTGAATTGGAATTGACGAATCTGTGGGGATTTCGCAAAGTCAGAGTGGAGAAATCTCTGATGGGGATTTTGCTGTGAGTAGTAGAAAGTGAAAGAGTGGTGAGGTTTCTCTGGTGATGGGCATGGCAATGAAAATTCAGTGGTTTTGGAGGGACGGAACAGTAACTCGGAAGGGAAGCAGCTGCAGTAGGTAGCTGGTAGCCGCAGGCATCGTTAGTTAAATTGCAGAGCTTGGGCCATTCTTGAAATCTAACAGGACAAAAATCAAAGAAGTTATAAAAACAAATCATATATTTTTATTCATACACACACGTGTTTTTTTTTTTTTGCTCAGATACACACACGTGTTTTTAAACACTCTATGTAAGAGAGGAAGTGATGAAAGACTAAAAAGAAAATAAAAATAGATACATTATTGATGATTTTTTTAAAACAGTTTTGATATCAACTAGAGCGCAATATAGCTTATTCTAGATTGTTTTTAATCATCTTTTTTTTTTTTTTTTTTTTTTTTTTGGGTGGAAAATGATGCGTTTAAATAGACGTCGAAACTTTGAAAGGGATGGAAGTTGAACAAGATGTAATGAATGGGTACTTGGTTCTCTTCACGATCATTGGATAATGGGGAGGCACCTAGAGTCGATTAACACGGGGAAGAGAAAAGGTTTTGAAAGCTTTAATTTACGTTTATTGAGTAGAACTGTTAAGTCTGTTGGTTTTTTAAAACCATTGTAAAATAATACTTTATGATTATTAATTAATAACATGAAATATGAAGTTTTTTTTTTTTTAACTTATTTTTTTAAAAATATTTTAAAAATACAATAGTGGTGTTTAGTCGTCACCACCACTACTATCGTCCTCCTCCTCCTCTTCATCCTTTTCACTCTTATCTTCGGAGGTATAAGATAAAGGGTCTACCAGCAAGTGATATTCAACCTTATTGTAATGAAGTATGAGGTTCAACTTTATGTTTAGCCTATTGGCATATGTTGTGAGACACCTTGTGTGGCGGTTAAGGCTTAACAACAACTACATTAGAGCGTCCATTTCAGGAGGAGGCAAAAGAGGAGGAGGAGGTGGTGGCAGTGGCAGAGGAGCTCCCTAGGATATTAACATGATGGAGAGAAAGAGGAGGTCAATAAACAAAAGAAGTAGGAACAACAAGGAATATGTGAGTTTAAATAGAGGGTAACAGATGTTACAAAGGGTTATGACTTATGAAAGTCCGATGATATTACCAAGGGTTATGACCAAGGAACGGCGTAGGTACTTGGGGAAGACAGATAGTTTGAAAGTATTACATGATGGTTGTTTCTAAATATCGTTACATTTTGTCTTCGTTGATACAAGAGGTTGGAAGTTGAATTGTTTTTAAGTGTTACATGGCGGTTGTTTTGAAAGAATCGTCACTTTTGTCCATAAATAAATGATGGTTATTAACTATAACCGTTATTTTTTTATTTACGCGAATTCTGCCTCGTAATACATGACAGTGCACATAATTAATTGTTATGTTTAAACATTATATATTTGTTAGACATCTGCCTCGACATTCATGATGTTTATTAGCTGTAATCTTTATATATTATGCGTTATAAATGCTCAAATCTGAAATAGTGATAACGACAGAGCGAAATTGATACAATCGAAAACTTTCATGGGACATTGTTCTGGGGAGAGGGGAAAAAAATCCTTCTAAAGCAAAATTAAGATTTTTGAACAACCTTTGAAACAAAATGGACCTTAACCCATAACTAAATTAACTAAGAAATGTTAGTTGTGTGAATAATCAAGTATATTTATGCCCACTATTATTTTTCACAAACCAAGTTACTTTAAATGACTAACTGAGTTTTGTTATTTGTTCTTCACTGGTAATAGTAATAATATTCAATGTGTGCCCGAGTACTTGCATATAATTTTTATTTTTAATTATTTCAAATAAACACATTGGAACCATTTTGAAGACAATAATTATGTGAAAAATGAAACTAAATGGGAAATTGGACATTTTCAATGATGCAATAGGGTGGTAATAAATATTCATAGGGAAAGGTATGAACGGGGATTACCATTTTTTTTTGTAATCATCATTACTATGGTAAACCTTATTACCACACTAAAGAGCACCAAAACACTTTTAATTTAGTAATACAATCATGATTATCATTGGAGGCATGTAATGCGGTTGAACCAAACGGGCTCATAGAATTTTGTATCGTTGAATATGATAAACTATGAATTTTAATTAATTTAATTTCAATTATTTGGATTTGAAATATATTTAAATCAAATTTATCATTTTTATATTTTAACTATTTAATCATACATTTTTAATATTTATTTATTAATAAAAATAAACTGTTATGAGTTTGAGTAAACTCATAATTATGAAATTAATATTCAATAAACCATCTAACAGGATGTAAATCTTACAGATTACAACACATAGGCCTTTTCGTTTTTATTGTTACACTTGCAATATAAAAACAGACGCATAATTTTTTTATTGGGTTGTAACTGATAACTCTACCAAAGTTTAAAGTACAATCATATATCACAATGAAGGCTATCCAGCAAAGGTTTCTTGACAACATGAAACACACATAACTATTATTACAATATGTTGTCTTCTCACCACTCACTAAATTTAAGATAACAAAAGGGCATTCAATAGGTAACATCTGAATCCTTAACCATGCATAACTGCAAAAAGCTCCTTATTCCTTAAAGCAGAACTCAATATTTGAATGAGAGGAACGCTGAAAGCAGTGATAGCTATGTCGCTTGCATCCAGTAGACAAGACATATTGAAAAATAAAAAAGATTAAACATAATCAGCTCAGAACATAACATTTTAAGCAAGTAGCAGAAGATAACAGGAAAAAGAAAATGAAACCTCATTTAAATTATAATATTTGAAAAAGAAAGTCGGAGTTAATTTATTACCTTAAGGGAAATTTTTTATTAATATTCAGCTGAATCTTTTGAAATAGAGGACCAAGGTAACATAAATTTGATCTACCAAGTGATCAAACCATTGGAAAAATTTGTGTCTCCATGCTCGAAGAGGAAGAGAGAACCACAAACTCCCCAGAAGCCCACTACAAATCCAACTCCCATACCAAGATATAAAGACTTTAAAAAGTTGTCATCTTCTTTTCCTTCAGCTAGCTTTGAGTTGTCATGAGTTTCTTCTTTTTTGTTGCACTTCCTTGGAAGAGGATCTCCACAAAGTTCATGATTTCCAACAAAACTCCACGAATCAAAACTTTGAATTTGGGTTCCCAATGGAATTTGCCCAAAAAAATTGTTGTAGGAGAGGTTCAAATAAGCAAGAAAAGACAAATTAGAAATGGTGGTAGGAATTTCTCCTGAAAGTCTATTGTAGCTGAGATCAAGAGATTTCAAGTTTGTCACGTTTCCAATTTCTTTAGGAATTTTTCTAGTCAATTGGTTTCGAGACAAATTCAAGGTCTGCATTTGACTTGTTCCAAACAGTTCTTTAGGAATTTCTCCAGACAAGATATTTGCGAAAGATCAATAACGCCACTTTGAGAACGTAAAGCACGACCAAATTCGTATTCTAATTCTCTTCCTTTAGTAAATACTTCTATCTTTTCACCGGAGGAGTATGACCAAGAATTTGGAGGCATGAGGTTATATAGACAATGGGGTATGGACCCAAAAAGCTTATTTTCAGCAAGATCAAGTATTGTCAAAGAAGAAAGGTTGCACAATTGAGACGGAATATTGCCTCTAAATTGATTGTTCCTCAATTTAATAACTACCAAATTTTGAGCCACGGGATTTGGCAAACTTCCAGAAAATTCATTACCCTCTCGAACAAGGCATTGCAAATTTGTCCAGTTCAAGAGGTCGAAAGAAAATTTTCCAAAGAAATTGTTATCACTCAAATCCAATAGCTTAAGATTCAATGAGGCCATGGAGGGAGGAACCTTACCGGTTAGCTTATTACTCCGCAAGTTAACGTAATTTAGTTGTTTCCAATTTGCCCAACAGTTAGGAAGCATCCCACTTAAGTGATTGTATGATAAATCCAAGTAATACATGTTTTTCCCATTATTCCGTGGAAGACACAATAATGGGGAAATAGATCCGAAAAGAAGTTGTGAGATGCCCGAAAATCGGAGACATTTGCTGATATGTGTGGGAGGCCTCCACTGAAATTATTATACTCTAAAACTACAAATTCTGAATTTAGTGTCACATTGGATATGTCTCCACTAATGAAGTTGTTTGATAGGTCAACCCTGCTATCAATTCTTTCTACGAAGCTCCCAAATTTATCTGCATCAATGTTCGAAATCATTGATCTAGAAAGCCGCAGCTCTTCTAGGGAACTTTGTGTGTATAGCCATGCTGGAAAATTGGGACCTAAACTTGTATTTTCTGAAACAAAATTTTTGAGTTGAAATGGTGGGACTCAATTAGGATCAAAGTCTAATTTGAAACCAGTTGAACTCAAATCCAATTCTGTTAAGCTTGTGAGATTGGCAAAATTCCTTTCTGAAAGGACACCCACCCAAGAGTTGCCACCAATGCCTAAATAACTCAACTTATGGAGTTGTCCAAGGCTTTCTGGAAGGCTTCCACTGAAATAATTGTCGGACAAATCCAATAAAATTAAAGAAGAAAGGTTTCCAATAAGTGATGGAATTGATCCTTCAATTTTATTATGGAATAATGATAAATAATTTAGGTTTGGAATAATGATAAATAATTTAGACATCGTGAGGTTATATAGACAATGGGGTATGGATCCAGAAAGCTTATTTTCAGCAAGGTCAAGTATTGTCAAAGAAGAAAGATTGCACAATTGAGACGGAATATTGCCTATAAATTGATTGTTCCTCAATTTAATAACTACCAAATTTTGAGCCACGGGATTTGGCAAACTTCCGAGAAAATTCATTACCCTCTCGAACAAGGCATTGCAAATTTGTCCAGTTCAAGAGGTCGAAAGAAAATTTTCCAAAGAAATTGTTATCACTCAAATCCAATAGCTTAAGATTCAATGAGGCCATGGAGGGAGGAACCTTACCGGTTAGCTTATTACTCCGCAAGTTAAGGTAACTTAGTTGTTTCCAATTTGCCCAACAGTTAGGAAGTATCCCACTTAAATGATTGTATGATAAATCCAAGTAATACATGTTTTTCCCATTACTGTGGAAGACACAATAATGGGAAAATAGATCTGAAAAGGAGTTGTGAGATGCATAAAACCTGGAGACATTTGCTGATATGTGCGGGAGGCCTCCACTGAAATTATTATTTTCTAAATCTATATCTTCTGAGTTTAGTGTCACATTGGATATGTCTCCACTAATGAAGTTGTTTGATAGGACAACTTCGTCAATTCTTTCTATGAAGCTCCAAAATATATCTGCATCAATGTTTGAAATCATTGATCTAGAAAGCCACAAGTCTTTTAGGGAATTCTGTGTGTATAGCCATGCTGGAAAATTGGGACCTAAGCTTGTATTTGTTGAATCAAAATGTTTGAGTTGAAATGGTGGGACCCAATTAGGACCGAAGTCAAATTTGAAACTAGTTGAATCCAAATACAATTTTGTTAAGCTTGTTAGATTGGCAAAATTCCTCTCTGAAAGGACACCCGCCCAAGAGTTGCCACCAATGATCAAATCACTCAACTTATGAAGTTGTCCAAGGCTTTCTGGAAGGCTTCCACTGAAATAATTGGCGTACAAATCCAATGAAATTAAAGAAGAAAGGTTTCCAACAAGTGATGGAATTGATCCTTCAATTTTATTTTTGGATAATGATAAATAATTTAGGTTTGGAAGCTTGAACAAGGCTATTGGTAATCGACCATAGAAATGGTTGTTACGAAGGTCAATAGAAGAGATGTCTTTGGTGACAGCAAAGAATGAATTAGGAAATTTTGATCTGATATTGTTGGAAGAAAGGTCAAGAGTTTTAAGAGATGTAAAATTGACATAGTTGTAGGATGGAAAATCTCTCAACCCACATTCTGCCAAGCGCAATTCAGATAGTGAAGGCAGCATAGCCACATGCTGGAGCCATTTGGGTTCACTTCCAATATCATTGCCACTAAGATTAAGATATTTTACTGAGGAAAGTTGAGAAAGCCAACGAAGATCATTTAGTGCCATAAAATTATGTGAAAAGTCAAGGTAATGAAGAGGAGCAGAAAAATGTGCTGATGGAGTATAAGAGGTGGCGATTGATTGGTTGTTTGATATGTCTCCATGTAAAGGAAACTTAGAGACTTGGCATGGTGGAATACACACACTTGTGAAGCGATTAACGCTCAAATCCAAATAGTTGAGAGATTCAAGTTGAAGTAGAGAGAGATTAATCACACCTTGTAATCCTTGATTGGCTAGATCAAGCTTTGTAACTCTGCCAGTGATGTTGTTACAATGGACTCCCTCCCACAAACAGCAATCTTCTTGACTGGTCCATGAAGAGAGTCGGTTTGAAGAATTCAGGACTCCTAGTTTGAAGATCAAAAGTATGTTTTGATCATTCTCATCGCACAGAACCTCCTTGCCTCCTATAGTAGTGCATATGGTTTTGTTGAATGTTGTTGCAAATAGCAAGAGCAGTAAAAGGAATGAAATTTGTGAAGGGATGCTCCTCATTGTGTTTTGATTTGAGTAGAATGATATCCTCAAAGTCTATACAGAGTATATGTAACCACACGAAGTATATATAAAGTCTTCCTCCCAGTTTCCCAATAACAATATTTATATTCTTCAATTTTCATGACCAGTTGATTAATCGTTTGAAATTCGAACGTATGAAAAAGCATTTATTAGATATAGCATTTTTTTTAGTGTGTTAGAATTAGCTACGAGTCTTTAGGCCTTCACATGAGGTGCTTTTCCCTTATGTGCTAATTACAGGGACAAGCAAATTTTTTATTTATTTATTTATTTATTTTTAGATATTTTATATATTTTGATTAAATTATATGCTGCTTTCTGAAAACTTTTTTACGCTCGGTATCTCAAATTAATTAGTTTCAGTTCTACATTTAAAAATATTTGTCTTGTAACATCAGTATCCTGAAAACTAATTAATTTAGGATACTGAGTCCAAAAAAAAAAATTCTGAAAGCAATATATAATTTAATCTAAATAAATAAAATAAAATGTGCTTATCCCTATAATTAGAGGAATAAGTATGTAAGAAGCACATTAAGATAAGCATCTATCCACTGCGGTGAGGTTAGTTAACTTCTAGTACTTTCTCAGAAAACTTTAACACTAACTTGAATTTAGCTTTTGAATGCATTTTCTCAATAGTCAGGAGCTGCCATTGCTTTGCAGTGACCATTGGAAAAAGAGAAGGAAAGTAACTTTTGTATAGGCAAGATTATGTTGATGCGAAGTCCACCCAAATAAAAACAGAGTAGCTCAGGATCTGGTTTGAGCATGCTCTGTTTAATCAGTAGCTCTGTTTCTCCACAGACATTATCAACAAACAGAGATCAACTTGAGGCCTCTTAAGATTTTTTCCTTACACTTTTCACTATATTTTGTGGCTTTAACTTATTCTAGCTATGTAGTTTATGTAAGAGTATGTGGCATTGAGCATATTGGTGAATGAGAGAGACACAAGTCTTAGTTTTACTGTGGGAAAGTGGAACAGCTCTTGATATTGTTACTGTATGCTAATAAATGTGGTACTTCGATTACTGATTTCAACTAATAAATTTCTCATTATTTTTTTGCTCGAAATAAATTTCTCATTTTTATCATCCTATCTAAAAAAGAAATTAATGGGGGAATGTTAAATATGAGTGAATAACCAAGTTGAATCAATTACAAATCATTTAAGTGATATTATTTCATAAATATTATATTTATATCCAATGAATTTCACAAACCCAGTTGTCTAAAATGACTAGTTGAGTAGTTTATTAATTGTTCTTTTAGCTATACTACTCAATATGTGTTCGACTGTATGTGTTTGTTTCTTCGTTTTGATTTTTAATTTTAATTTTGATCATATCAAAATGCATATACAGATCGCAGCACCAAGAGTACTAACATATTTAATCCCGCAGAAACATTTGTATGGAAATTAATGTTGTCATTTATTCGTTCAGTACTGTAGTATATAAATGTTGAATATATTTTATTGTCATGAAGGTGTTCAAGCTTTTACATGAGATTAGGCTTCTTTGAGGAACATGAAGATGAGAGTGTGTTAGAATCGTTTAGGGATGAGGGCACATATTTAAATGCTGAGATTGTAGCCCTCGCTCTTGGGTTTAATCGACAAAAGGGTGGACACTCTTAACAAAGGAGATGGTTCGATCCTGGAGTTGGTTAAGGCATCGAAAGAGGCATCCTAGCTCCTAGATGCCTAGGTTAACGCCTTAGGGTAATATACGGTTCACCCCGCCTAACATCGGTATTACCTAGGAGGAAGGAAGATTTCGTCTTGTCTTGGATTGTGGGTGAACCCAACCTTTTTCCTAAAATTTATATATATAAAAAAATGCCGGTGTTGCAATTTTGAATACGTATAAAGATTTTTTTAAATGATAATATTTTAATCAACAAATATATTTTATAAAATTAAACTATGTTAGTATTTGACAATTTCTTATGTCAGCATTTGTTGTTAATAAAATTAATTTATTTGAGTAGAATGAACTCAATGATATGTTTTCATTTACATGATCAGCATGTACATAAGCTGTGAACATAATTTTAAATCAAGTGTTGCTCAAAGAATATTGTAAACTCAAAAGTAACCAAACATTTAAATGCCTTAAATTGAAGGCAAAAATATGCCTCAATAAAAAAATCTATAACCACTGGGTATTTTTTTTATGGTCAAGTCTTCTAATTCGTCCAATCTAAGTCTTCCCGTGTTTTCGAAATATTGGAACATTATATATTCATTTTCACAACCAAATTGTTTGAAAGTTATCAAAGGTAATTTGAGACAAAATGGATTTTTTCTTTCACGACAAAATGCAAAATAGACCATTCATCTAGAAGTTGTTTACAAATATAACTTCTAGCTTTTAAACAAGAAAAATGCCCTATAAATTATTATTTAGACCTTTTAACTTCAAACGAGAATGTTTGCAAATTATTCAAACATTAATAAAATATTTATTTATTGAAAAAAAAAAAAGTTAGTTTAATTTTTCATTTTTAGCTATGAAATAAGAAAGTTAATGTATTTTTCTTGTATCATGAGTTCAACTATATATACATGTTTTGTCTCATCCATGACGCTTGTAAAGTCTTCGTCCCAAACTACACTCAATTATTTCAGACTTTTCCACTCATTAATGGAACTCACCAAGGAGGTTCCATTCTTATTCTCTTTCAATTTTCCTTTGGTGAAAGAGATTTTGCCTATTTCGTCAAAAATATCATTTTCTTCTCAAGCAAGTTATCCCACCGCCAAGGACGGAACATAGTTATGACAAGGGGGGCCATGGCCCCCCCCCCCCCCCCCCCCAAATTGTTTAAATTTTTTTAATAGGACTTTTTATTTTTTATTTTATTTTTTTGTATAATAATACAACTTTGGTCCCTCCAACATAGTGAATATAACTTTTTGGCCCCCAACTTCTTCTTCTACTTTTTTTTTTTTGCCCCCCAACGTAGTGTAATACTCCCTCCGGTCCTAATTATAGGAACATTTTTGTAGTGTAATTCAATCTTTGTTCCATGTGGGGTCTTGTATGATTTATATTAATTTTATCATTCTTTTCTATATTTCATTCTAATTACCCGAAATTTTTAGCTTATCGTGAAATTTACTTTTATGGTGTATCTCTTACTATGCTTTTACCCATTCTATACTACACTTGTAGATGAAGTTAATTGACTTGATTTCATGAATTTTTTTTTTTTTATTCTTTTCATTTTTAATGCATTTAAAACTTTTCTTAAAAAAAAAAAGAACCCCCAAATCCCCCACCACTATTTGGCCCCCCCAAACTTTTCCTCCAAGTTCCACCCCTGCCCACCGCCAACGGCAATACCACGTTCTTGCCTAGTGGAGGCCCAGGGTTTGAACCTTATATTGACATCTAAGTGTGTGTGGTAATTCGATTAAGTTAAAAAAAAATAGAAAAAGAATATTTACTTATTTAATTCATATAATTTTACTGAGTTTCGGCCGTTTGGGTTAGCAGTGGTAAAAGTGACTTTTGTTTATGATGGATTTTTTTTTATGTGATTTATGTTTGGGATAGTGATGATAGAAGTAACTTCAAAATTTGAAGCTTGGTTAGGTGGCTTCACAAAAAAAAAAAAAAAAAAAAAAAAAAAAAAAAAAAAACAGTTTCATACTTTGAAACCCATTAAATAATGAAGTTATTCAAACACTCAATTATCAAGCTTCTATTTATCATGGACTTATAATGGATTTTTTTAGCTTTTAAAACTATGTCAAACAAGCCCAACATTTTGTCACTATAATTTGGCCCCTCATTACTCAGTCATTATGGTTTCATTAAATTGTAACTCAATCCTTATTAAAATGATTTCATATTGTCAATTTTTTTTTTTATTCTCTTTAAAAAATTCACTTTCGTTAGATGTGAGCAAAGGCCATTTCCAGAAATTATCTATATAACCTTCACTCCTTCTTCCTTCATTCTCTCTCATACAACAACTTTCGAAGCAAAATGATGGCCCCCTCCCACACATTGTTTCTCTCTCACCTATTGTATCTCCGATACTTCTCACTCTACTTCTCCACAAGCTATCTTGTCTTCTTCTCCTTCTTCAATTCACAGGTGTGGACGTTCTCGGTAGCAGCGTGAGAGAAATGGAGGAGCTAGAGGTCAGAGAAGAAAATGATTGTTATGACATATTAAAAGTGATTTTTTTTAACAGAAACTTTAAAAAAAAATTGACAACATGGAATCATCTTCATTTGATGTGGCAATAATTAGGACTGAGTCACGAGAAGTTAAATTATAACAGTGATTTATAAATTTAGTCAAACTATAAGAATTAAATAATTAATTTCTCCTTAAAAAATGCAAGAAAAAGTAGGCCATTTTTAAATTGAGATAGACCATTTTCTAATAGCCCATTTCTCATTCATTGCGGACCCAACATCAAGAATGGCCTCCCTTCCCTTTACCTTATCTGATTTTTTTTTTTTTTTTTTTTTTTTTTTTTGGGGGGGGGGGGTTCTCAAGAATGGAAGAGGATCTTCTCCTTATCTTTTTTCTCTCATAAACCCATCTAAGCCATTGATTGGAAATAGAAGAGAGATATTAAAGTAGTATTGTGATTGATTAAATGAATATAATCCAGAGATGATGAGGGACAATGAGAAAAGGATTATGAGAGAAACTCAACCTCTCAAAAATGGATATTTGTATTACCAAACAGAGACGGTACAGTCAGATATACAACAAAGAAATGAAACAGAGCATCTAAAGAAACATCTTACAAATTATATACATTCAATCATGCATTTAATTAATCAATACAAGTCAGTAGTATTTCAGCCCAAGAGACTCATCACAAGAAATTTCCAGATTTAAACTTTTCTACTCATTAAATGATGTATAAAACCCGATAACCATTGTCAAAGGAAAAACGGATACTACATAAATAGTAAGAGACAATCCGATCCTAGTTTTGTTTTCTTTCTTATGAAGTCTCTTACATGCATATATATGCCTTTTTTATCTACCCGAAACTTTTATTACAAGGCAAATATCCTGATTTCTTAATGTGAGAGACCTCGAGGATTTCATTAAAATATTAAAAGAATGGAAAAAAAAAAGGTAAAGGAGCATCTGACACTCTTATGTTATTTTTCGGTCACTTCCAACACCCTAATCTTATAATACATCTATAAATAAGATTAGGGTGCTGAATATAACTGAAAAAGAACATCAGGGCCTCAATGCTGGAAAATAACAAATGAAATATGAAAAGGGAATGATTTTCAAAATCTATACAGGGTATATATGAACTGTGAAATATGAAAAAAAAAATTGGGAATTCGAAGACAAAGAAAATATTATTTAAAAGCTTAAAATTTTTCCTTGAAAATAGACTTATCGAGGGTCCCATAGCTTTTAAAATCACCTAAATTGGACATTTGAATAATTAGTTATGAATTTTCAAAGTTTGGTGAAAATTTGGAATTTTTGAAGAAAAATCCGAAAATGGGAGTCTTAAAAGTCAAGATTGGTTGATTTGTGTTTTTGCAATCAATAAAGGACTTTTAGCCATAAAAGGGCTAGAAGGTAATTAATTCAAGCATTATTTGAATTATGGAGAATTTGCATAAGTGACGAATATTACTTAAAATTATAGGGAGTATCGTTGCCTGGAGCCTTTAAGGAAATTAGGAGTTCGTTGTTAGTCTAAAAATCTACCAAGTTCTAACTCTAATCTCATGTACTTCATATGTCTGTGTATGCTTGTTTGTACCTCGATTATAAATCCGTGTCTAGGACGGGCATTTATTGCATTCAATTGTTTTTGGGTTCAAGGCCTAGTTGTTGTTTTTCCCACTGCTGTGGATCCGAAACTTGTTGTGTGCTCTGCAGTCAACGTTGTGTGCATTACGTGACTGCGTGTTCCGGAACTTGTTGTGTGCATTATGGGACTTGCTGTGTGTTGTGCCCTACAATCAAGGTTGTGTGCATTTTATGACTGCTGTGAAGTATGCTGAATACCGTCTTGTTTGTTTTCATAATTCTGGTTGACTATCATACATTTTATACATTATACATGAGACTAATCTGTTATTCTATGATCCTTTGAGATTCCAATCCTGTCACTACTTGTGAATGGTACAGCATTTTGGAGAAGGCTCCCAGGACAAAGCGGCAAATGTGAGCAAATGGAGGTGCCGAACCAGTTCCAGGTTGTTCAAGGGATATTTATAGAAAAATGTATGTTATTATGTTTAGAATTTATACCCAAGATTTGTAATGTCGTATCAGTATACTACGCCCAAACAGTTTTGCCACTGCACTGCATCATAATGCTTTGAGATGTGATGTATTATCCGAGGGGTGTTACAAGTTCCATTCATTAATGATAAAAAAAAAAAAAAAAAAGATTGAATCTGTTATTCGAGATGAAGACGAACTAATAAGGTCTTTACAATCTTGCATAAAACGTGATAGACTGTTATTTGGGGCAAACACATGGAAACTGGTTGGAAGACTTGATTGGAAAAAAGAAAAAAAAAAAACAGAGAAGAAAATTACTTAGATTTTTTCTTCTATATGTGAGATTTAATGTGTGCCTCTTAAGTTTTTCCAAAATAAAACAAACTTTATATCGATTTTATTTTTTTAGTTATTTTTTAACCTCCCTTACAAAAAATATTAAACTATATCAATCACCTTCAACAATCAACATGTCTTTTAAGAAAAGTCATACACCCTTCCTTTCCACTTTCAAAATTAACTCCTCCCGAAAATAGAAAGAATTAAATCTTAACAAAAATTATAACAAGTCCATGAATTTTATCTGTAGTTTTTCGGGATTTTTTTTATAGATTTTGAGAATAAAGAAAACTTTTGGTTAAATATATTGAAGGAAAAAATTCACGCAAATTTATTATTGAAATTTTTGCGTTTTTAACTAATTTAACCAACTTTTCACATTGTGTGATTTAGTTATTTGAATATTATCAATAGGACTGGAGGGAGTAGTAAAAGAATAAAAAAAAAAAAAAAAAAAAAAAAACTTTGAATTATGCTCGTGTATAACTACATACCAAATATTGATCACACATTTCAATCTCTTGTGGATTTTATGGCTGGAAAGTTTAATTGGATTGTGATGATGAAGTTTCTTAAAATAGCACTGACTGAAAATTTATTCTCCGCAATAGAAAATGAAGCTTGAGAAAACCGGCCACATCTCATTGATAGAAGGATTGAAATTCAGAATAGTGGTTAGAAAGATAAGAAAGGGTGCTCCTTTGTGGGTTCCATGCATTAAGAACCAGAAATAAGATTGAATCTGTGATTTGAGATGAAAACGAACTCAGAATAGTAGTGAGAAAGATAAGAAAGGACGCTCCTTTGTGGGTTCCATTAATTAATGATCAGAAATAAATTGAATATGTTATTTGAGATGAAGACGAACTAATGAGATGTTTACAATCTTGCATATAACGTGATAGATTGTTATATGGGGCAAACACTTGGAAACTGGTTGGAAGACTGTGTGTGTGTGTGTGTGTGTGTGTATATAACAGAATTTTTTTAGATTTTTTCTTCTATATGTAACAATTAATGTAAGCCTCTTAAGTTTTTCCAAAATTAAACAAACTTTATATCAATTTTATTTTTTTAGTTATTTTCGAACCTTCCTTAGAAGTTAGAACAAAGATTAAATTCTATCAATCACCTTCAACATGTCTTTTAAGAAAAATCATACACCCCTTCTTTCCACTTTCAAAAATAACGTCTGCCGAAAATAGATAGAATTAAATCTTAACAAAAATTAGCACAAGTCCATGTATTTTATCTGTGTTTTTCGGGATTTTTTGTTATAGATTTTAAAAATAGAGAGAACTTTGGGTTAAATATATTGAAACAAAAAATTCACGCAAATTTATTATTGATTTTTTCCCCATTTTTAACTAATTTAACCAACTTTTTGAATTTTTTGATTTTGTTATTTGAATATTATAAATAGGACGGGAGGGAATAGTAAAACAATTTAAAAAAAGTTGAATTTTGAATTATGCTTGTGTAGAACTACATACCAAATATTGATTACACATTTCAATCTCCTGTGGATTTTATGGTTGGAAAGTTTGATCACATTGTGGTGATGACGTTTCTTAGAAAAAAACTGAGACTGAAAAAATTAGTCTCCGCAATAGAAAATGAAGCTTGAGAAAAATGGCCACATCTCCTACATATAACGTGATAAGAAGGGACGCTCCTTTGTGGGTTCCATTCATTAATGATCAGAAATAAGATTGAATCTGTGATTTTAGATGAAGACGAACTAATGAGATCTTCAGAATCTTGCATATAACGTGATAGATTGTAATTTGGGCCAAACACTTGGAAAATGGTTGGAAGACTTGTATGAGGGGAAAAAAACAGAGAAGAAAATTACTTAGATTTTTTCTTCTATATGTGAGAATTAAAGTAAGCCTATTAAGTTTTTCCAAAATAAAACAAACTTTATATTGATTTTATTTTATTTTTGTAGTTGTTTTTGAACCTTCCTTAAAACAAAGATTAAATTAAATCAATCACCTTCAACATGTCTTTTAAGAAAAATCATAAACCCCTCCTTTCCACTTTCAAAATTAACTTCTCCCGAAAATAGAAAGAATTAAATCTCAACAAAAATTAGAACAGGTCCATGTATTTTATCTCTTGTTTTTCAGGATATTTTTTTTAAATAGATTTTGAAAAAAAGAAGAAGAGAACTTTGGGTAAATATATTGAAGCAAAAAATTCACGCAAATTTATTATTGAAATTTTTGCGTTTTAAACTAATTTAACCAACTTTTTGGATTGTGTGATTTAATTATTTGAACACTATAAATAGGATCGGAGGGAGTAGTAAAAGAATTGAAAAAAAAAAAAAGAGAGAGTTGAATTTTGAATTATGCTTTGTGTAGAGCTGCCAAATATTGCGTACACATTTCAGTCTCTTGTGGATTTTATGGTTAGAAGGTTTGATTGGATTGTGACGATGATGCTTCTTAGAAAAGAATGAAGACTTAAAAAAGTATTATCCGCAATAGAAAATGAAGTTTGAGAAAAAATGGTAGCTTCCCTTTCATTGAAGGATTGAAATTCAGAATAGTAGTTAGGAAGATAAGAAAGGACGCTACTTTGTGGGTTTGATTCATTAATGATCGTAAATAAAATTGAATCTTCCTAACTACTATTCTGAATTTCAATCCTTCTATGAAAGAGATGTGGCCGGTTTTCTCGAGCATCATTTTGTATTGCGGAGAATAATTTTTCAGTCAGTTCTATTTTAAGACACTTCATCATCACAATCTGATCAAACTTGCCAACCATAAAATCCACATGAGATTGAAATGTGTGATCAATATTTGGTATGTAGTTACACCAGCATAATTCAAAATTCAACTTGATTTTATTCTTTTACTACTCCATCCGGTGCTATTTATACTATTCAAATAACCAAATCACAAAATTTAAAAAGTTGGTTAAATTAGTTAAAAGGGTTAAGGAGCAATTTGGTCAACGAACTATTACCTCGGTGAGCGCTTAAGACAAATAACTTTTAAGTTGATCAAAAATATCAAAATTTTTTTAAAAATGTGCAGTCAACACAAAAACCTTTTACTCCAGGAACGCCCGGAAAAAAAAATTTACTCAGGAGTGCCCACCACAAAAAAAGTTTCACTATTGCACATTTTTAAAAGTTTTGTGGTATTTTTGGTCTTCTTAAAAGTTATTTGTGCTTAAGCGCTCTTGAGATAATAGTTTATTGGCCAAATTGTTCCTTAAACCTAGTTAAAAACTCAAAAATTTGTATAATTTAATCTTTGTTTTAACGAAGGTATAAATCACTAAAAACTAAAATGAATAAAAAGCTTTTGTTATTTTAGTAAAATTTAAGAGGCATACATTAATTCTCACAAATAGAAGAAAAAATCTAAGTAATTTTCTTCTCTGCTTTTTTTTTTTTGTTTTTCATAGAAGTCTTCCAACCATTTTTTTTTCTGACTATTATTCTGAATTTCAATCCTTCTACGAAAGAGATGTGGCCAGTTTTCTTAAGCTTCATTTTCTATTGCGGAGATTAATTTTTTCAGTCTCACTTCTTTTCTAAGAAACTTCTTCAGCACAATCCGATCAAACTTTCCAAACATAAAATCCACAAGAGATTGAAATATGCCATCCAAATTTGGTATGTAGTTCTCCACAAGCATAATTCAAAATTCAATTTTCTTTTTATTCTCTTACTACTCCCTCTAGTCCTATTTATAATAGGGTTAAGGTACAAATTGGCCAACAAACTATTACTCGAGGAGCATCTAACACAAACATTAATTAAGGGTACCTTCATTATCAATCCACAATTAAAAAGTGAAAAAAAAACACAAAAAGTTAAAAAAAAAAAACACACAATGCCATTAAACTACTCTGTCACTATCTTGGTGTCTCCGTCTTCTATTGACTGTCACGGTGTCGGCGACGTCGACGTCTTCAAAGCTTCCATTATTGCTGGGTGTTTCACTCACCCTCTTGAACTCATCCAAGTCCGTATGTAGCTTCATGGTGAGAATCATGCACTGAAACCAAATCCAGCAGTCTATAGCTTTCAACTGGCACGCGCCTTGCACCCTGGTTTCGTCCCTCTAATGCCACAGGCAGTAGCTACCGCTACCACTTGCCTGCTTGTATGGGTCCCATCTTTGTTGGTGTTTGCCTTGTCCAACAAAAAGGCATAACCACTATTTTCTCTAACATCTCTCGCCACCGTCTTCCTTGCCCTAGGTCCTCATATTTTAACGTAATTGTCATAGTTTTTTTTTTAATTGTTATTTGGTACATATTTTCACTTTTTAATTATTGATTGATAATTAAGGTGCCCTCAATGTGCTCCTCGGATAATAGTTTGTTGGCCAATCTACACCTTAACCCTTTATAATATTCAAATAACAAAATCACACAATTCAAAAAGTTGGTTAAATTAGTTAAAAATGCAAAAATTTCAATAATAAATTTGCGTGAATTTTTTGCTTCAATATATTTAACCCAAAGTTTTCTTTATTTTCAAAATCTATATAAAAAAATCCCAAAAAACAATAGATAAAATATGTGGACTTGTTCTAATTTTTGTTAAGATTTAGTTCTATTTTATTTTCGGGAGAAGTTATTTTTGAAAGTGGAAAGGAGGGGTGTATGATTTTTCTTAAAAAACATGTTGAAGGTGATTGATATAATTTAATCTTTGTTTAAGCAAGGTTCGAAAATAACTAAAAAAATAAAATCGATGTAAAGTTTGTTTAATTTTGGAAAAACTTAAGAGGCTTACATTAATTCTCACATATAGAAGAAAAAATCTATTTTTTTATTTCTATAAAAAAATATTTTTTCAATAAAATGAAAAAAAAATTAATTCACAGGTGCTGATAGAAATATTTCAAGAAACCGTTTTGTTCTTAGTTAATGCATGTTTATTCTAGCTCTATAAAAGTGCTTTTACAATTTACGAAGAAGTCCACATTATATGCTTAGATTTACATGCTTATTAGGTGCTTATACCTCTAATTAGAAGTATAAGCACATTTTTTTTTAATTTTTTATATATTGTATTTATTTAAATTTAAAGTATATGCTGTTTTTTTTTTTTTTTTTTTTTTTTGCATCCAGTATTTCAAATTAATTAATTTCAGTTTTACATTTGTCTATAACACCAAAAGTATTATGAAAATTAATTAATTTGAGATTTTGGGTACAAAAAGCATATTAGAAAGCAGCATATAATTTAAATATAAATAAATACAATATATTAAAAAATTAAAAAATAAATACGCTTATACCTCTAATTAGAGGTATAAGCACCTAATAAGCATGTAAATCTAAGCATTTAATGTGGACTCTTTATGAAGTATGTATGTGAGATGAGTTTTATCCCAAAAAAAAAAAAAATTATGAAACTACGGTTTGAGGGTTTACTGAATAGTGAAAGACCTGGCTATCATCTAAGAGGGGGGTGAATTAGGTGTTTGATAAAACTTTAGTTACTTTGAAAATCTTTTCGTAACTTACTGAAAGCAGTTTGAATGACAGAAATAATTTATAAAGCAATAATCAGTCATTCAAATATATATGCTGGAAATATAAGAGATAAGGAAAGAGAATATGCAAACTGATTTATACTGGTTCGGACCAATCCTTGACCTACGTCGGTCCCAAGCTCCGCTTGAGATTTTCAATCCACTATCTTCTTTCAACTTGATTACACGTTACGTACTCAAGTAATCCTCTCACTAGGATTCACTCCCCCTTACAAACTATAATCAATACACCCACTTGATTACACACTCTGTACTCGAAGTAATCCTCTCACTAGGATTCACTCCCCTTACAAGCTGTAATCAATACAATGGGTTTCCTACTCAAGATCACTCAATCTTGAGTAATTCTCAGATAGAAGGATAGGATGATTACAATAAATCTTCTCTCTCAGAAGTAAATGAATAAACACTGAAGTACAATGCACATCATCTCACTCTCTATGATAAACTATGTAAACATTTGAAAACATAGAGTAAATAATATGAAGATCAGAGTATGAGCATTTTGAAGATATAGGCTTGTGTCTCGTACTTGTCTTCTTTTATAGGTAGTTGCAATTTATGACCGTTGAGAAACTCTTCCGATAAGAATATGACCGTTGGAAATCCCTTAGAAGTAGCCGTTAGGGTTTCGCAGCTCTTTCAATGTTTCGACACAAATCGACATTTTGAAGATTTGCATCTAATCCTTCGTTTAATCGCTTTCGAAACTTGTACACAAATGATACAAATAATGTTCGGAAGTAGTATAAGTCATTTGGGTAATCATCTGGATTTTTATCAAAAGAATCAAGATTTTCGAAAACAGTGATTTTCTGAAGCGGAGATGAAAACTCGAGTTTTCATTTGTAAACTCGAGTTTAGAGGTTGTTACTTTACTCAGATTGTTCTCTGTCTCGATCAAAACTCGAGTTTTGGTTTCACAAACTCGAGTTTGGAAGATGCTCGAAGTTTGCTACTCTCGTCGATGGAAACTTGAGATTTCAACTAACAAACTCGAGTTTGGATGAACTTCGAACTTGGTTGCTCTGTAACCCAAAAACTCGAGTTGTGTACTTACAAACTCGAGTTTTGACTTTGTTGAGCCTTCTTGAACTAACTGTCAACTTTTGAAGGTCATATCTCCCAGGTCTAAACTCCGTTTTGGTCTATTCAACTCTTTATGGAAAGCTCTATGAGTCTACTTTCATATGCCACCAATTTCAGCTCAATTGGATTTGTAGTTTGTGAGATACACACAAAACATTGAAGCTTGGTTTGCTGTGTGGCGTGGATTTTTCTGTCAACTTCCACAATTCATATCTCCTTGATATGAACTCTTTTGGGCTTGAATTTTATATCAAAATGATGCATTGGAAGTCTAGTTTCATATGCCACTGATTTCACCTCAATCCTATTTTTGGTTTGGGAGATATCATCGAATTACCAGATGTCACCCGTGCTGAACGTGAAACAGAGTGGAGCTGAAGAGCTGATGACCGCTCGAAACTCGAGTTTTCCTAGTCCAGAGATGGTAGAGATGCTGAAGACACTTGTTAACTCGAGTTTGTGATGGCTGACTCGAGTTTTGATTCCTAAACTCGAGTTTTGAGTCCTAAACTCGAGTTTTCTCATACCCAGGAGTAAATCATTGCGGGCGAAAACTCGAGTTTTGAGTTGTGAACTCGAGTTTTCTCATCCTGAAGCTGATTTTTGCTGACTTTAACTCTGAATTGAGCCATTCCAACTTCTATATGATCTTGGAGGCTTCTAGCTTCAATATAAGAACTTGAATAATTATATCTTCATTCTATTCAGCAAGATCTTCCTTCTTTCTTCTTCTCTTGATCATTCTCCATAACTCTAACTCTTTCTTTCTTCTCTTCTCTTGATCATTCTTTATGATTTGACTTCACATCTTCTTTGATTCAATTTCTTTCTCTAATTCAATACTTCTTTATTAATCTTCTTGTTGATCATTCTCCATCATTCAACTTGGACTTATCACTTTCTACAAGTTGTACCTTCTTCAATATCTCCTCTTCTTCTTGCTTATTCCCAAAATACTTTGATAGTTTCTTGCTTTCTTGACATTCTCTCCTTCTTGATTAATCTTCTTTATAATTTAACTTGAGCTAATTTACATTAGACATAGTAGTTAGTCAATGTAGGAGATAAATATATTCTGTAGACTTTTTGCTCTTAATAATGACATCTATATTAGACATCATCAAAACTAATCATATCTAACAAATAGAACTACCACAATAAATGTCTTTTACTTCCCTAATTGGTATCCTATTTTAAAAAACGGAAGAAAAAAATGGTGGCATTTTTGTAATTATATGTGAGAAAAGTTGACTTTTGGCGTCTAACTTTCGACATAGACGCCAAAAGGCACGCTCCGGCGTCTAAGTTTCAAAATTAGACGCCAAAGACTCCAAAAGTAGCCGAAATTAAAAGCACGAGTGGTAAAATGAATTGTTTGGCAGCAAAAAGCAGACTTTTGGCGTCTAAGTTCAAAATTAGACGCCAAAAGCATCACTTGTGCTCTGCCTTCACACTCTCTCTTCTTCAGCTCTAATCTCGTGCTCTAGTAATATCCTTCGTCTCCCTTGCCTTAGTTGACCTTAGTCCTCTGTCCAAATCCAAGCGCCTCTCCTCCTCTCCTCACAGACATCGATACTGTCTCCTTCTCACTCCTTACGCCTTTTTTTATTTTTTGCTCTACGTAATTGATTGATTTCTACATAAAAGGCTCTCGTCCTCCAAATCATCGTGCTTTGCTCGACCACTCTCCTCCAAATCGCCCGCTTCACCAAGCTCCTCCTCCCCGTATCGTTGAATCTCACTCAATTTGTCGTAGATATGTTGTTCTTAGATCCGGAACTTTATATTTTTAGATCTACTTTGTTAGATCCGCTTTTGCTCGCCAAATCTCACATTGATTTATTGTTGAACATGTATCTAATTGATTTAGTTTTCATCTCATCTCGGATTGGATCTAATTCAATTCTAAGTTCATCTCAACTTTGTTCATTGTATTATTTATGCATATTTAGTTCTGAGATTTTCCTTGCTTTAAGATTCTTAGAATAAGCGTATGTATTCTGTTAACCTCTTCTAATTATTCCTTGTTCTGATCTCTTGGTTAATTTCATTTGGAATAATCAACTCGCTCCTGCTCAGATGCTCCCGAACCCCTATTTGGGGTTTTTTTTTTTAAAAAAAAAACACTTATGGTGTCCTAAATATTTTTAGGACACCATAGAATACCAGTTGCAATTTTTTACGCCCCCCTGATAGACGTCCCACGGAAATAGGACGTTAAATGTCCAAAAAAATAGGATGTTGTAGCCCTAGTTTGTAGTAGTGCGGGCACTTAATCAAATAACCAACATGATGATGCTTCTTCATTTGGCATCCCAAACAGGAGTTATATTGTGGGATTACTTGTTGCCATGAGAGTGATCGAAGCTTACTATTAATATTCAAATAAGGTGTTGTTGATCTTTCCAACTTAAATTTGATGAGTCCACATTTTCTGTTGGTTACTATCAATAGCATACACTACTACAATAAATGTATTCTACTTCCCCAAAAACATCCGTAACATTCGTTTTTTTAAAAAGGGAAGTAAAAAAATAAAGGTCATGACATTTTTTGTAATTTTTTGACATATTGGGCATCCTTATTTTAAATTAGGATGCCTAAAGTAGACCATCCCTTCCCCATCGACCTCCCTTCTCTCGTAGATCTCCCTTCTTCGTCTCTGTGTCCCTTCTCCATCGACCATCCCTCTCCACCACTCCCATGGTGTAGTCTCTTTCTCATTGACTTTGGTTCCGCTACTCCTATTAGCCGCTCTCAGATTTGCGCCTTTAGGTCCTCAAATCTGTGAGCATTGACAATGCCTTCTATAGAGCATTGGTCGGCCTCCATTTTCAGTGATGTTGGACGACAACTTGAAGCCGAGCACATCTAAGGACAACGCCTTCCATTGGGCACCGATTGAAGCTTTTAGTTTTTTTTTTTTTCCAAGCTCTTTTTTTTTTTTTCAAGCTTACGTCGAGCACCGATTGAAGCTTCGGTTTTGTGTAGATATGATATTATTGATGGTCTGATTTGCCTTTTTTTTCCTTTTGACTAGGGAGTATATTGATTGTTGATGTGTTCTTGATGGTTATGGGTTTCGATTTCTCCGGTAATCTGAATCAAGAAGCTTTTGGTAATGGGAAGCAATTATGGAGTTGGGAAGGTTTTGGTAATCTGTCTTCTTATCTGGTCACCTATTCTTCTTCCATCGCCAACCTCTTGAACTTGGGGTCTAAGTTTTTTTTTTTTTTAAAAAAAAGACAATATGGCGTCCTAAAAAATTTAGGACGCCAAAAGTCTCACTCTGTAACGCCCGTCCTAACTATGCCCTTATTTATCAGAGTTATAGCGAACAGGCATCGAAATAATTTGGACGACTTAATTGGGGAATAAATCTTTCATAAAATAACTTCGTTCGAAAATACGAGGATAAATTTTTCGCAATTCGAATCAATCCCCTAGGGGTATCTTAATACAAAAATCCAAAAATAGACCAATGATAAATGATACAATACAGTCTATCTAATCCTATTTTCCCCAAAAGTCCATTTTGCTGTAACCCTTACAGCTGCTTCTTCCCTCTTGATCCCGATCCACTACCTGTCTCTTTCATGCGGTCTGGAGTTCAAATGAATGAACCCGGGGGTAGATTAATCTCATATGCAGGTATGAAATGTAAATCACAGTATAACACATGTATAAGCATAGATTAATTCATAGTAAACAAGTCGCACCGTAACCGTAGTTAATGGCTAAGGACCGCAGCCCTTATGGAACACGCAGCTCCATTCTTAGGACACGCAGCCCTATGGGACACGCAGCCCCAATCCATAGCTAGGATACACACATGCAAAATTATCTAGCAATCATGATCAGTCATACATGAGATACATACATACAAGCTAATAAGATAATAGTTACCCACCTCAAGCTTGAATCCTCAATTCGCCCAAAGGTGTTGGGATCACTAGAGGTGTCAAGGTATGCCTACAAATGTTTATCATTGTCATTAGTCACTTCTTGCATCGAAAGTAACTACCTACGCAAATTAATTTTTTTGAGGATTAAAAATGGATTATCCCCTAAAATTCCCTTAATAATAATACCTCTTTTTATTTATTTATTAATTAACACTAACATTCTTTTATTTATTATTAATAATCCTCTTTATAATTTATTCTCCTTTCCTAATAATAACAATATTATTATTATTTATTATTTTACCATTTATTGGTATTTCTCTATAATTATTTTAATCTCTCAAAGATTAACCTAACCCTTTAGATTAGGAGTTTATAACTATTAATGCCATGAAAAATATGCTTAATCATGATATATATATTTATACGTACAACACAACAATGTTTCCCTTTTGGTTTCCTTACATAGTCTTCACGTTATCTATATATATGTTGTTATAGAGACTTTTCTTATTACTTTCATGTATAATGTGATGTTTATATATGAGCAAGTGTTTTCCTTACTCCCTTATATATATGCAATGCCAATATAGCATATATATATATATATATATACATATATTATTATTTCACGGTTGGTTCTTTAATTTTTGCACACAACAAGTTCCTTTGGTCCTATGTGCTTAACGTAGCTAGTCAAACCATATGATCTAGGCTGCATGTATTAAACTATCTGATACTTAAGCAGTAGTTTATCTAAATCAAATGCCTTTAATATCAGATTTACATTGCTTTATCATCACTCTTCATCCAGATCTTGCCACGTACGTTAATATATGTGTGCAGCAAATAAAACCTCTATTCTCCACTAATGCTTTGGGTTTCCTTGATCTGGAAAGATTTTCCAGATTTAAAGAAAGCACAGCAACCATTCGAAACTCACTGTTTCCATGTCTAAATCAAAATGAAGTATCATAATAGTCACCCATTCAACCTATAACGATAATCTCATGGTTTATTAAGCAATTATTCTTCCTTTAACCCATTTTTCCAGAGCAACGATCATATATATATATATATATATATATATACTTATTTATGTATTTTAATTTGTGACAACACTACATATCAGTAAGTATGTATTTTTTTCCTAATGTTTATATGTGTAGCGATGCTTACATCCACACATATATATAAATATAGTCTCCTCTTTTTCTTAAACACCAAGGTTTTTATTTTTTACTTGTCTTCCCTTTATATGCAGCAACTACACATAGATTTATATAACCATAAGCTTTGGGTTATAAGGATTAGCAACTTACAGCAAATCTTCAAGGTTTATGGGTTCTATATATTTATAGTAGAGCCATGCTTCTGCGTGCTGGCGCACAACACAAGGCAGTTTGGCTATCTCTAAATAAAACAAAAGAAGACTCTATATTTTATGCGTATAGGTGTGCAGTGAGAATACTCTATTTCATTACTTATGTGGCATCTAGTTCAAAACTCATACCCTATGATTTATTACTCTTAGTTTGCGCTGAAAAATGACGGAAACCTGAGGAACGAGAGACGCGATAATTTACCTTGCTAGATTTCAGCTTGTACTCTCATCTTCCCCACCGACAACTATCACCTCTACCTTATCGATTTAAGACAAAGCACCTTGATGATCACGATTGAAAGCTCTCACTCTCTCTTACGCTCTCAGACTCAACTTGCAGCAGTGTGAAGGGTGGTGTAAATAAGGAGCAATGGTTGTGTATGTATATATACTGCGAGCACGGACCAGACCGAGAAGAAAATACACAGCAGATATTGGTGTTGTGCTCGAGAAGCATGGAACTGGATTAATTGCATGTGAACAGTAAGGCTGAAAGTGATATCTGAGATGCGGCGTAATCGATGCTGCTGAATCTTATTTTGATCTAACGTGTTCGGCTCGTGTGCAGTGAAGGAAGAGAAGTGATTTGCTGATGTGTTTCTCTCTTCTTCATTTTTTTCTTTTTGTTGTTGTTTTGTTTTATGTTTCGAGTGAGGCTGAGGCTACATGAATGAATAATGGTCTGAGTTTTTAATCCTGGGCTGAGAGATGATGTATGGGTTGGGTGATGATTCTTCTCTCTTTTTTTTTTCAATGTCTACGTAGTTGGGTTTTCTTTTGTTGTGTTTTATTTTATTTTATTTAATTTTTTTATAACATTTGTTGAGCTTTAACGGTTAATTAATTTGGTGAATGTGTGTGTGTGAACATGGCTACGACAAAGAGGAGAATCATATTGAAAAAAAAAGTCTGATTTAATGAGTGTCTTTAGACACAATTGGGCCGTGACCCAAATAAATACACACAAAGCAAAGCCAAGTCTTCAACTATAAATTCTGTTTATTGCATTCCACATAAGTTGCAATATTGGCCCATAAAATTACGTATGATTAAATTTTGAAAACTTGGGCATAATTTATTCCTTACATGAATTTATTCTTTTCTCAAATAACTTCTTTAGGCCCTAAAATTTTATTTCCAAAATATTTAGGCCAAAAATCAACCATTGACTTATTATCCTTAATATTTCAGAAAATATGCGTAAATTTCCAAATATCAATTTTAACATTTATCCAGGCTAAATATCTTAAGCTTTTCCTCATAATAAGCTTAAGACTTTTGGACTCTACTTGGCAAGAAGCCTACCGGCAAGAAGCCTTATTATCTTAGTTTTATTTCCAACCTTCTGGTCCAAAAATCTAGGATGTTACACACTCTATTACGCCTCCCACATAGGCGTTCCCCTAAAATGGGATGTAAAATAGGCCAAAAAATGGACATTATAGAGCTTTTTTGTAGTAGTAATAGAGTTAGGTGTCATCACAACACCAATAGAGTCGAAGCTTTTGTTTGACATTGTAATGAGTTCAAAGCATCGGTGTGTTTTCTTGAAAAAGGGGTTTTATAAGCATTAGGTTCCCCAATTCCAACAACTAACTTTTGAGGTGCAGTTCTCCAAAGGACTTATGCCAGTTACAATGGTGCTTTCATTAAGGGATGGCTAACTAAAGAAGGCTACTTGTGGAGGGTCCTGATCAGAGGGGTCAACCAATGGAAGGTTGAGTGAAGCGCATATTGAAGTGTTGTAGTGTGGAACCATCGGGACATCATCTTGGCTGGTTGACTGGAGAGGGCTACCTACGGAGGGTTATGACATAGGGGTTGACCAACAAGTGACTAAGTTAACCTCTCTTTTAGGTAATGATCCCACATCCTTCATATACACTTAACCCATGGATTAAGACTTTTATATAAAGTTTTAGGGTCATCTAGTATAATATAGTGATTAACACTAATCATCATAACTAATTCAACCTTCTAACACTTTCTATGTGGGATTTTAGTTAAAAACGCACAGAATCTTCCTACAAGTTACATTAGAGGCATCTATATGTCCCTTTTTAAACCAATATTGTAAAGGGGAACAATATTCGATCTAAAAAAGCATTTTTATAGTAATGATAGGCAAAAAAAAAAAATCTTGGAAAATCCTATCATCCAAGCTAGAGTATTATTTACGCTATTCTTTCACAAAGTTTAATTTGCATTCTTTGTTCGGGGCCAAGACAAAGTTTGCATTTTAACAAACCAAATTCCACACTCTTGTGTTAGTCAGATATAGTTTATAGCTAGGTAGTACTTTTCGAATCTCATATCTACCATTAGATTAAGAAAACAAATGTTTTAGATATAATAATGGGTTAAGGTACAAATTTACCAACGAACTATTAGTCCAAGAGCGTCCAACACAATTAACTATTAAATAGACCAAAAATACCAAAAAAAGTTTTACTCAGGAGTGTCCAGCACAACGCCGTTAGACAAAAGTTAACGTTCGTTATCTAAGGTACAAATTCGCCAACGAACTTTTACCCCAGGAGCATCTGGCACAAAATTCTAAATTTTACTAAATTAAATAAGTTTTTTCTCAATTGTCATTATTCAAAACTACTTATATAGATATCTATGGTCTATGGACAAAAATTACTTATTCTTCAATTTTGTCAAAATTATAATTTTCTAAAATAAACAAATTTTTAATTAAAAATATAATTATATGATTTAAATAAAACTCAAGGTGTTTTATAGTTTATTATATATGTTAAACAAAAAAATTATATGATTTATTTTTATTTTAGAAGAAATTTATGTGATTTAAAAAATTCATTTAATGTTAATAAAATTTTCGTAGGCCAAGTTGCTCCTTAACCCATTAAAATTACTCCTTAACCTATTATTAAATTGTCCTTCATCAAGCCTCGTAAGTTATCTTTTTTTTTTTCAATAATTCACAAATAATCAATAGATTATTTAATTAACAAATATATCATCAAGTTGCCGGATTTATATAATTAAGTATCAATATTGATATCCATAAAAAATAAATCATACACACACACACACACACACACGCACACACACACACACACATATATATATATATATATTTGTTTAACATATAAATTAAACTATAAAACACCTTGAGTTTTATTTAAATCATATAATTAAATTTTTTAATTAAAAATTTTGTTTATTTTAGCAAATTATAATTTTGACAAAATTGAAGAATGAGTAATTTTTGTCTATAGATATCTATACAAGTAATTTTGAATAATGACAATTGAGAAAAAACTTATTTAATTTAGTAAAATTTAGAATTTTGTGCCGGGCGCTCCTAGGGTAAAAGTTCGTTGGCCAATTTGCACTTTAAATAACAAACGTTAACTTTTGTCTAACAACGTTGTGCTGGACGCTCCTGAGTAAAACTTTTTTTGGTATTTTCGGTCCACTTAATAGTTAATTGTGTTGGACGCTCCTAGACCAATAATTCGTTGGTAAAATTGCACATTCACCCTATAATAATTTATGAAATTATTATGATAAACATATAATTAAATTTAGATGTTTGAAATAGGATCTAAACCTTCCTAATTGTAATACAAACAAAATAAAAACAATGATTTATAAAATATGATAACAATAATTTAATAAAGGGTTAAGGAGCAATTTGACCAACAAACTACTTCCCTCCGGGTCCTAATTATAGGACATATTTAAGCGATTTTGGGGAGATTAAGGAGAGGAGTTAAATTAGTTAATTTTACTCATTTTCCTAGAATGCCCTTCTATAAATTTAAAATGACATAAGTAAAAGTAAATTAACTACCCCTACTACATACCTCTCCAACCTAGAATTTTCCTTTCCACACACTTTCTAATTGAAATAATAGGCTTACTATGTATACATGTGTGTGTGTGTGTGTGTATTAGTGCACCTTCAAAATGACCATATGGCCTCTATTCTTGAGATATTAAGCTGTTTCAGCTCAATCATAGACCACTATTGCACCGTTTTCATACAATTTCAAGGAATTTTATTCTTTGAGTGTGTGTGCACTCATATGGCCCCGATTCTTGAGATATTAAGCCGTTTCAACTCAATCACGAGACCACTACGCACCGTTTTCATACAATTGTGTGTGTTAGGGGTTGTTCACCTCGCAAGTACATGAGTCACGCTAGTAATAGAGTGAAAAATGAAGTATCGTTTCTATAAGGATTTGTATAACAAATTGGTTAAGTAAGATATCCTTCATTCTCCAATTCATCCAACTTTTCAATTTCAAAAACTTTACTATAAACCGCATTGAAGAAGAAACGAAGTCTAGTCAAAACGACCCGAAAATCATATTCGGCGATGCCTTGAATAGCTACCAGGAGTAGTTGTTGAATCAAGACATAACAATTATGAAACTTTTGGCCTACTAATTTCAAGTCCTTCATCGATACAAGCCTCTTAAAATTTGAAGAATACCCTGAAGGAACTTTTGTGCCATGTAAACACTCACAAAAACTTTGTTTCTCATCCTTAGACAAAGTATGAGAAGCTGGGGGACAATAAGTTCTCTTCCCATATGGCCTTGGATGTAAGTCTTTGAGTATTCCCATTGCTTGCAAATCCAATCTTGCCTTTACACCATCCTTGGAACTACCTTATATGTTGAGAAGCGTGCTCACACTACTATCACATACGTTTTTCTCCACATGCATGACATCAATACGAGTGTCTCACATCAAGATTGTGCCAATATGGAAGATTGAAGAATACATATCTCTTTTTCCATATATTTGTTTCTTTTCTACTCTTTGCAATCTTACCGAAGATTACACTTATATTTTTCACCTTGTCACACACTTGCTCCCCAATCAATGTCATCGGAGCATCTTCATACTCTTGGCTACCAAAAAAGGCTTTCTTTAATCGACGATATGGGTGGCCCCGTCTAAGAAATTTCCTATGTCCAAGATAAACCGTCTTTCTTCCATGTTGAAGTTGAGGGTAGCATGTGCCTTCTTCACAAACTGGACTTTTAGGAGCGGACAATACATAAATATACGGTCCTAAAAGTCTCAGGACTTTTAAGACCGCACTTTTAACAAACATACGGTCCTAAAAGTCTAGGCAAATTTTTAGTAATTAAACAAAAACTTTTAAGACCGGATGTTGAATCACTTTTACAACCGGACTTTTAAAAATTTGTGGTTCTAAAAGTCACGAAGACTTTTAGGACCGGAAGTTGAATAAATATGCGGTCCTAAAACTCTCACCATCTTTTTAAAAGACTTTTAAGACCAGACTTTTAACAAATATATGGTCCTAAAAGTTAGCCATATTTTTTAGAATTAAACGAAGACTCTCTTTAAAAAAACATACGATCCTAAAAGTCGCGAATACTTTTCAGAGTCTCTTACTACTCATTTTCAACATCCTGTACCTCAAATTTCAAGCACTAAATAGCTTTATCCACTATCCAATACATTCGAAAACCCAAAATGGACACAAGAAAATTGTTTGGAAAAATAAACAAATTTATTATTGAATTACACATTGTGTATGTATATTTACAAATGAATAAATTGTTCGAAAAAATAAACAAATTTACGAAGATTATTGTTGCTATAGCATATATTTATAAATGAATTTAGGACATTAATTATTGTTTTGACTCTAAAAGATCATACAAATATTCACAAAACACATTGTGAATGTGCTCCACTTCATCATCAAAAAAGGGATCAGCACAGGCAAACCTCTGTAACATCAAAGACAGAAACTGAATTAACTTGCGTGCATATTTCATATGTAACATTAAGCCAGAAATTGAATTTAGCCATAATATGTAACATCAAATACATTTACCTTTGCAGTTAATTTAGTCCTTCCTAAGTTGGACCCCTTTGGTTGCCGACAAGTCTAAAAAGAACAAGAAATATATATAAGAGCATATATATATAGCTTACTGACCAAGTTTAGAAGGCAGTGTGCCAGTGTCCAAATATGTATTAACATTTGGTTTGAGCCATTTAGGATCTTGGACTTCGTACGTATGCTTCTTGTTTACCTGGATTTGAAAGGTCCTCATGGCACTATCATCAAAATCACAAATTTATCAATAATAATGTTCACTGAAAATTCACAGCAAAGATTTCAAACAAGAGAATCAAAATGACATGCTTACTCGTTGATAGTCTGCATCAACGTAGGCCCTGGATCGCTGTGAGTGGAGCATAAGAAGATAAATGTATGCACCTCCATGCATATGAGGACCAACTGCCAGTGGTGACTAAAAATTCATAGCAGTAAAGTACTCAGTGATATATGTAGCAGAATTAAGTGAATTGCAGACAAGAATTGTGATATGTATCCTTGGTAGTATGGAAACAAGTACACCTTTATTCTCACTTCACACAACCCCATTGATATGTACTGCTATCTCTCCTCCTTGGATGTTGTACTTGTATAGACTAGGCACAAGAATGTAAAATCATTGATTCTGCCCTATTGAACCAATTCTTGAGGCATGAACCTACAATAATGACATCGATCAAGGAATTAGTATATATGTATGTGTGTCTAAACGATGCATTTAAATTATGTACTCATAGAAGAAGATACTTACTTCATAAACATTTGAACAATTACATCAGTAAGCTCCTTTCCAGGAAGCAGCAGGGACGTTAAATCAACGGTGTCAACGTAAACCGGTTGAAGATGAGGGACGCCTACTACTTCATTGAAAAGCCACGATTTATCTTTAAAATATCCATTTTTTACCATATCGGATATTTTTTCCTTGGTAGTCAACTTAGCAGTAGGGGATGGAGCTTGAGGAAGGGGTGGAGCATGAGGAGGGGATGAAGCTTCAGGAGGAGTAGAAACATGTACAAGCTTCACTGGCCAAGAGATGAAGGTTCCCTTGACATCACTCACAAGCTTCGGCTCATCGGTTGGGAGAGGGAGAGGTGCATCAATGATCACATTTTCAACGACACTCGACTTCATCATCGGCCATTTGTTGGTGGTGTACAGTTGATCCCAAGTTGTATATAGTCCCTTTTGCAACTAATCATCTATGACTATCACAATCCTCCATATACAAGTCACAAGGTTGCTTTGACTGTCCACAATGTAGCTCCCTCTAATGCTCTTTTGCATAGGTGCAAGTGAATGTGTGAAGGAAACACTGGTCTCTGGACGAGAGCTCAAAAGCAGCTTCATTTGATTCATTTCCTCCTTCATATGGCTCAGTTGGGATTGAAACATTGCAGTCAATAAAGCTTCTTGAGCCACTACTTCCTCATTTAATTTGGCCACTGCTTCCTCATTTAATTTGGCCACCATTTGTTCCATCTCCTCCCGAGTAACCATACTTTATTTATGGCGTTTGGATTTACCAAAGTATTGCTTTGGGCCTACTTATCCTCCAATCCCCCTTACATGCCCCGAGTGATCCGGTTTTTCGGTCGCAACGATCAGAACATCATTTCTCCCGTCCGACACAAAAGATCCCTCTCGCTTCTTTCTTTTTAAGATCTTCCGTAAGATACAAATAACAAGAAGCTTAGTAATGGCACATGTTTAGTAACTAAAAAATAACAATAACGATACTTACAATTCTTTTAGCAACTAGACGAGTTTGTTCACTCGTATAGGCGTTGCTTGGCTTTTGCCAAATATACAACCACAACTCCTCGCGACGTATGAGAGATAGCGATCAACTATGCGAAGGATTGGCTTGGCTTCATCTTCAAATCTCTTCCGCTTGGCGCCATCAATTTTTTTCTGCCTTTTCATATCTACTATGAGAAGCCCTATGCGGGCAATCATTCTTTCTCCGTATCTCTTGTGCTTGTTCCCTTCTTTTCTGTGAATCATAATTGAAAACAACTATTAATTATGAATTCCAGCCATGTCATTAACAGAAATTAGAGAACTTCTGCTTGATATGCACGTCAAACATTAGTCAAATTCACTTCATCAAGTTTCAACATTTTATTTAAGGAAGATGTAGAATTATAGAAGAAATTGGGAGAAACAGAGGAAAGAGAGATGTAGAATTGCTGCCAACTCACTCAATTCATTCATTCATCATAACTGGTTCCTACAAATATTAGACTAATTAAACTCTTATGTATAGTTAGAGGCTTGACTCTTAAGGCCTAATAACAAACTTGCACCGAAACCATCACATACACAGTTAACATACTAACTAACTAACAACAATGTCTAACCACTACCTACTATAACAGAACTAAGACTATAATAATGGCTTGACTCTTATGCCATTATTATTTCCTTAATTACCTACTTAGTATTTTACCTTTTCACGGTTTACATATCAAACTTGCACAGACAAAGGCATGAAATGTATACTTCTATTCACACACCAAACCTTTTAACTAACAGGATTAAATGAACACAATAACTTTCACATGTCCGCACAAAGTTAATAAGCAAACAAAAGGGGAAATAAAACTAAATATAAACTCATTAGAGCTTCGGGAGTGGTCCACAACCTGAACAAATTGTTGCCAAGTTTGTTCATCAATAAATGTGTACTTGTCCCAAGGATTTTGGTCAATTTGAACCTTGGCGAAAATATAGTTGTTAGCTAGAAAGGTTTTAAACTTCCCCACCGATCGAGAACAATAAGACAATGTCTTGTCTTTCAACTTCACTGTCAGGGATAGTGTATGTAAGCCGGATAGTATCCCAAATAGGATCCTTTACTGTGCGAGGGTCCACATTTTTCCACTCGTCTGTCAAGATGCTAACCTTGCTGCTGCTAGATAGCCGACAAAACTATTATATGTGCTTTTATTAGGACCGAAAGGTTCCAAATTTTCATCAAACTGAATCTCGAGCTTTGACCCAGAAGTCTGACTTAGGGATACATCCATCATTCCTATGCCACTTCTACCACAGCATGCACGGCGGTTACGAGGCTCATTGTGAGATGAAGAGGGTTCGTTCTGACTCACACTAGTAACTGGCGTTCCAAGAACACGACTAGAATCGTTTTCACCATTCATTTTCGAGACAGGAGGAGAGGAATGCCTGAGCAAATGAGAGAGTAGATGAGAGGTAATGCAACCAGAAGGGTTTCGCAATGTGAACAGAGGTTCTTCAGCGAGAATAACAAAAGCTTTCGCATGAAGAAAACTATATTTGTTGCTTCAATTTTAAGACCGAATAAAAGAAAGGACGGTCTTAATATTTAACATTTCAGAAAGGTCATTTTAAAATCTGGTCTTAAAAGTAATTAATTATTTGTTTGATTTTCTTCAATATTGTTGTACCGGCCAAAATTTAAGTCCGGTCTTAAAATATTTAACTTTAAGACCGGACAAATTAGTACCCGGTCTTAAACGTTAACCTTTAAGATCGGTCAATATATAAATCAGGTCTTAAAATTAATTAATTTTTTATTTAATCTTTTTCTATATTTTATACTAGTTGCATTTTATGGCGGTCTTAAAAGAATAACTTTTAAGACTAGCTATTAAATATGTTTGGTCTTTAAACGTTAATACCTTTATATTTAAATTTTTCCTTATTATTTTTGGACCACGAAAATATTAGTCCGGCTATATGAGATTTCTCGATAAAGTAATTGATATTTCAATTTTTTTAATAATATTTTTAAGACCAGTTGTTCTTTTAACGGGTCGAATAATATATTTAAGACCTATGAAAAAATGATCTGGTATAAGAAGTTCTTTATATTTACAAAACTGCCACCAGTCATACCTTTAAGACCGGGCGTCGATAGTCCGGTCTAAATGAGGCGGTCTTAAAATCCTTTTTTGCGCTAGTGTTAGGCCTATTGGGCTGGGGACCCAACTTGAGAAGTTGTATAAGTTAGGCAAGAGAAAATGAACATCTTGCCACCAACGGGGGTTGACACAAGTGGTAAGCGGCTTGTGCCGCTTAAACAAGGTCTCGGTTCAAGCTTTGTGAATGCAAAAAACCCCCGGTGGGAAACTCTTCCACCATAGCTAGGTGCGCGACGCAGGTCGGATCCGGATTAGTCGAGGCGAAGCTCTGGTGAACCAGGTGGGCAACAACAAAAAATGAAAATCTTGCCTTGTTTGTGGATTTCATTTTAAATAGACCAAGGCTTTCTGGCAGAGAGATACTTTGAGTCTTAAGGTAAACTAGTCCTACACTGACTTTCCATGCACATGAAGAATTACATTTTCATAAAGTAGTAAAATTATACCCTTATAGTGATGTTGACAACACTCTAATATAAATGACTAAAATAGAAGTAAACACATCATTTGTGTTTGAGAACATCCCCACTTTTTTGTATCAAAACCACAGAACCAACCAGAATACAGAGCACCAGCAGCCAAAGTGAAATACTAGGGACATAGAATGAATATGCATATTTAATGTGAAAAACTACACTAACAAAAGATTACTTACAAAACCTGAAAGAGACTTGATAAGAAGTGATTCAAGCATAGGAAAACTATACCTTCATTTTCCTTCCACTCAAGCTCAATATATGGCAAGGCTAGAATCATCTTTGAAGATATGGCATATGATTACCACTTTAATTTATCATAAACTGCCGTATCACTGCTATTATTACCCAAGCAAATGATCATGCTGGACAAAAAGGAAAAATTAGCCTCACTTTTGCAATTTTCGTGATTACTCTTCGTCAGCTGGACCAAAAACATATTGATTGCAGTAAGCCAAGCCAGGACACTCCTCTGACATACAAATGGTTTTAGTTCTCTGAACCACCAACATACGTGCAGATATGAATCAAAATTTATTAGCTCAATAAAGCATTATATTTATGACTAAAAAAATTGAAGTATTCTTGTTACTAGAACTGAAAAATCCTAACTTGGGCTGTTGGTCATCCAATTCCTAGTTCCTGCTTCCCACGAATTTCCGCCTCCTTCTTCTCAATTACCTCTCTCAACTCTTCCAATAACCTAATTTTCTTGCTCTTTCCATCTATTTCCTTGATCTCAAGAACCTAAATTTTCTTCTCATAAGTCATTCGACTTCTTCCCGATTTCTAACTTTGCTTGCTTTAACCCTTCTACTTCCCATTCTAGATCCAACACCAGCAATTCTTTCTCTTCCAAAACGCTCCTCGATTAAGCACACTCTGTTCTAGCTCCCTTAGCTGCACACTTTGCAGATCAAAAGCCAGCATGAAGGGTGGTAGTGATATGCTAAGTAGCACCGACACTGACATGGCTTTTTCGACACGTTACCGATACGTGACGTCGACACGTTACTTCAAAAATACAAATATTTCGACACATTCCGACATGTCTTAGTATTAAATAATATTTTTAATATAAAGAGTGTATTTCACATTAACAAAATATAATAAAAGAAAAACCATTTACATAATTAAACTACATCTCTACTAATAATACACAATCATATTAAAATCCTATTAAAAATACGGAAACAGGGGAGGGGAGTCATGATTCATGAATAGCCAATACAAGAGTTGGAGCATATTATTTTCTTTCCCTGTTTAGCGTCAGGGTCCCTATTTCAGAGTAACACAAATATATTTCAGTTTCATTCTACCCAACCTATTCAAAACAACACAAAGTCGATTGTGATACCCAACCTATTCAGAGCAACACAAAGTCACTGAAATCAAAGTCGATTCAAGCTCATGAAGCAGAGAAGAAGTCTCAACTCTCAATGAAGAAGCATACAGCCATACACAATCATTGATTTGGGAAACAGGGAGAGAAATGCAGAAAAGATGGAGGAAGAAGAAATACTCAAAGAGGCGTCGCTGTCGAATCCTAGTTGCTTCGATTTGGGAGATAGGGAGAGAACCGCAGAATCACGGCGACGGAGTCGTTGATTTAGGAGAGTAAGAGACGATTTGGGAGAATGGGAGCTGCTGGTTATAGTCGATTAGGGCAAAAATCTGATCTACAAAAATGGCTTCAGAGTTTTTGATAAAATCACAAAACCGCAATTTGACCGTTGACCCCTTAATTCGCGAATTGCTTTGGAATTCGCGTGTCGAGGAAATCGCGTGTCCGATTCGTTCCTCTGCTGAAAATTGCCGTGTCGGTGCTACTTAGGTGATATGTGGGTGTTGGTGTTTAAATGGAGCGTTTTGAAAGCGTTAACGTAGTTACAAGTGTCAGTTTTCGGCATTAAAGAAAGCAATGAGCTTCTGCTCTCCAAAGCTTCCATTGTATCAGTCGAGAATAGAGGAAGTATTGGCTAAAAATCCGGCGATTAAATATATGGAAGATGCTATCAAGCCCCGTCACGAAACATTTCTCATGTTAAGCACAATTGTTTATATTTTGAAAACTATACAATTTTTCTTACATTTTTCAATAATTATTAGATGTTAGATCCACTAACTGTTATATTTGGCATGTGTAAATTAACCACTTCATCCTCTGATTCTGCTATTAGGGCTGGTCCATCTATTTTTGCTACCCCATCTTGCTAGAAATCCATATGGAAAATTAAAGTTATCCCACGTGTTCAACAATTTGTGTGGCGCATCCTCAATAATGCGGTAGCTACCAATGCCGCCTTATGTCGAAGGAGACGCTCATCTGTCAGTTTATGTCCAATCTGTGAAGAGGCTATGGAAAATATTGAGCACTTATTTTTTCAATGTCAATGGACGCGCTGTGTCTGGTTTGGCTCTAATTTGGGCGTGAGATTTGATTGCTCCAGCGTCACCAACTTTACGGGGTGGTGGTTGAGGATAAATGGTATGTCTTCTCTTGGTCCTAAAGATATCTCTTTCATTTGCTGGTTATTGTGGTATATTTGGAAGCAGAGAAATTAAAAAAGTCTTTAATTTTTTGGAACCCAATCCTAGTGCTCTTATTGAATATGCTAGTAGGAGTAATGCTAAGTATTGGAATCAGTATGAAAGCATGCGGTCTGATCTAAATGGACCTAACAACCCTGTGGCCTGCTATGACCGTTGGGCCCTACCTGATTCTGGGGTTTTAAAGGTAAATTCAAATGGTGCCTATTTCTCTGGAAATTCTTATGCTGCTATTGGTATAGCTTGTAGAGATCATTGGGGTTTTTTCCAGTGGGGGTTTGTAGACAAGGTTAAATCAATTTCAGCCTTCATGATTGAGGCCTTAGCACTAAAAGGAGCTGCTTTGTAGATTTGGGCCATGATAAAGTTGTATTTGAAACAGATTGTCTTTTCCTTATTTCCTGTATTGAAGCTAGATCCCCTGATGCTAATGATTGGAAGTGTCGAAGTATTATGCATGATATTATTAGCCTTGTTGCTAACAAGGTTGAGTTCTCCTTTTCCTATATCCCTAGATGGGGTAATAGAGTAGCTGACCATCTGGCAACAATTACTTATAAGGAGGTGTGTCGGTCGGGTAGGTTTTTCAACCAACACCTGCTTTGGATGCTCAGGAGGCTAACATTGTTGTGGAGGACTTTGTCTCTTCTAGCTCTGTGTCAGAGGTTTGCTGAAGTTATTTTGCTGCTGTTTTTGTTGCTGTTATTTCTCTTTCCAGGACTATTATTGTTTGCTATCTAGTTGTATCAGGTAGTTTTCATTATGCTCTGTTTCGGTTGTAATGGTGACTGTTAACTTGGTAATCTAAGTAGCATTTCTGAGCAAAAAAAAAAGTTCGCGCGAGTTGCACGGGCTACTGTCACTTGAATACATGGTTGGAATTTGGATCCTAGCCCTAGCGTAAGTAGCAATTTATTATCGATGACACCAAGATCCCTATTAAATATATAGATATATCCAAAAGGTCTTATAACTTGCTAATTACTCTTTTAATTATCATTAACCAGTTATGAGTTTCGCTAATATTATTTTCCTTATTTAGGACTTGGTGCCATTTTTCCTTATCTAAACAATAATAGACATATTAATTCCAACACTTACGTGAATTAATCATAATGTTTTTTTAAAAACTATAAGTGATAGTTTATGAGTGAAACCTACGACTTAGTAACAGAGTGCTAATTGGCCATCAAGCCATTGGCACTCCCCAATTAATTAAGAGGTGCTATATATAAAAAATAATGCTACAAATTTATTTTTATTGCCTTTAACAAATTGTGACCAACTTTTTAATCTACATGATTCAATTATTTAGATGTTATAAGAAGTACATGAAGGAGTATATTTGATTGAGATTCTTTTACACTCCTATATTAATCATAGTGAAATTATTTCATTAGTTTGAATGCCTTGTGTTTTTTATCTTTACCCTGAGGAATTAACAAAATTCAACGACGTCGTTTGTTCGGCTTAGCGAAACGTGCGTTTCACTAATCCGGATGGGCCAGGCACGCGTTTAGGCTGATGTAATTCTAGGCCTGGTTTTTTTTTTTTTTTTAACTTGAGTTTTTATTTCTTACTTTTCTCGGCTGACAAAATATCTGGGCCATGCAGAATAATGAGTATTGTTTTATTTATTGCGTTTGCCGAAACTTTTAACAGTGGCTTTTTGTAACATTTATGGGCTTTCTTGATTTTATTTTACTTCTGGAAAAATCAATTATAGGGCCTATTACATTTTGGATTTTTCTCGGTTTTAAAGTTTTAATGTCCAGAAATGATTTTGGGTTAAATAGAGCCTGTTTGGTATGGCGGCCACAGGAGGGAGAAAAAGCCCAACAGAAGTGAGAAAAGTCCAAGGGAGGAAAATTTGGTGTTTCGGATGACGTTGGGTTGTATGGGCTTCCAGTCAGAAAGTGACTTCTAAGGAGTAGCCAGTATTTTCAACTTCTAACGTCGACTTTTGAGGAAAAGCCGGTATTTGTAGCCAACAATGGGTGATGAATTCATTTGTATGCATTCTAATTTATATACAAATTTATCCATTAAATCTATTTAATTAAGCACTTCAGTGTTTTTAATATTTAATAATAATTTAATTTTTTTACCAAATTTCAATTTAAATTTTTATCTTCAATTATCACAATATATATACAACTAATATTAAAGTCATTTTCCATTTCAATTTGAATTTTCAAACGTTATGCCAAACAAGAGCCTATCTAGAAAAATCACTTATAATACCACTATCTCAAATACAAATCACATTTACAATCAAACGTTTTAAAAAAAGCCCAACATAAAAAGAGCCACTTTTGCCACTTATGTCCCAAACAGGCACATAAACTTTTCACTCACTATTAATTAAGGGGTTTAAACTTCTCATGTTTTATGAGAAGAAGATGATTCCTATACATACATGAAATAGTGGGACCCACATATATATAATGCTAATTTTATATGTGTGTGTGTGTGTGTGTGTGGGTCCCACCATTTTATGTGTGTGTAACATGAGAAAACACTTCTCTTACAACATGAGAAGTGTTTTCCCCATTAATTAAACTAGCTTCTGTTTTATGTATAATTTTGATCATATCACATTAAATTGTTTAAATTAATGAAAGAGGGTTGATGTTGGAATTTTTCTGATTCTGGAAAATTTACAAATTCATTTTGGCAAGTTATTTAATTGCCCAACTTCTAAGTTTGTGCTTCTAACTATTCCAATTTTGCAAAACTTAATTTAAATTGAAATATTCCCAAATCAATTATTTAAACAATTTTGGATACATAAAACAGTGGAAAGATTTTTTAATTAATTGTTTTGCCACTTCGTTGATCAAATTAATTGATTAATCCGTCCATTAAGATGTGCATATATTAGATTTATTTTGAATGCACAAGAGAGTAGGAGAATTTGTATAAGATGATTATTTAGTCACATTTTGTGGATAAAATTAATCAGTTAAATTCTCATTAAATTTTTGTACATATTTAGAATTTAAATGCACAAAGTTAATATTTATAATTAGCAAGCATCTTAGGGAGTAGCCACAACATGCTCTGTTGCATGTGTAAATAATCACTTATATGTTTTAAAATATCAATTCTATTCAATGTGTAATATTAATTTAATCAAAGTGGGAGGATCGTATTTAGTTTTTTTTTTTTTTTTTTTGAAAAGCTATTTATATTATTAGTGGAAACTGGTGTAATACATGGAAACAAACTGAAGATGGAATACAAACAAAGTCAAATGAAATACAACAAAATAAGACAAATACAAGAACGGCCAATCACCTTACATTAAAAATTTAAGCAGTGACGTGAAAGAAAGTGTTGATTGTAAAACTCACCCTAACGGGCACACCTTCTTATAAGCATTAGCTGCAATTAGAGCAGCTGTACAAACACCCCGACTTGGGGTAAAGATCAAAGAAAATCCAACCTCAGAAGGACAAAAACCCATGATATCTTGAACAACACTTCTGCTCCTCCGTTTAAACAAATATGGTGACCTCGACCACACACCAAATAACACTTCTTGAAATTTTCCCCAAGAATGCGATTCGAACCACCGGAGATAGTTGAATCTAATAACGTTCGAACAACCATCCAACCAAGAGAATTTATACTCAGATCTCACGGATCTGTTTATTTCCTGAGAAAACAAGAACACCACCACAAAACCTAACACCACAAAAAAGAAACAAAAGACAAATAGCTCTCACTGCCGCAGAACAGATCTGAAGAAGAAGAGGGAAAAACTCACCACAAGGACGAGAAAAATCCACAACCCCCAGAAATCAAAGGGAGAAGGCCACAGATCAAATATCTGGGAACCGATCTACCACTCTGACGCAGCTGTGGCATAGAATGATACTCGCCGGCAACTTGTGATGGTGCCACAAGCCGCCGGCGAGAAAGAGATGAAGGAGGGTTGTGAGGCAGAGAAGAGAGAATTCAAATTTTAAGGTTTACCCCTGTAATAGTATAAATTTAATCAGTTAAATTCTTATTAAATTTTTGTACATATTTAGAATTTAAATGCACAAAGTTAATATTTATAATTAGCATGCATCTTAGGGAGTAGCCACAACATCCTCTGTTGCATGTGTAAATAATCACTTATATGTTTTAAAATATCAATTCTATTCAATGTGTAATATTAATTTAATCAAAATGAGAGGTTTGTATTTAGTCACTTATGGATTATATTAATTGGTTATGTTCTCAATGAAACTGTGCATATACAAAATTTAAATGCACATAATTGATATTTATTGTTAACTTGTGTGCTAGAGTGGTAGCTACAGCACCCTCTTACAACATGCATAAATAATTACATATGGATTTTAGAATATCAATCTTTTAAATGTGAGTAACTATTATTTTATTCATATTAATGATTTAGTTTATTAAATATATATGGCAAGTAAAGGCTTTGTTCATGTATTATTGCAACGGCTAATTTCAACCATTTAAAACGAATTAAATTATTTATCTTTTATTCTAAAACAATCAAAACGCCCAAATCTATCTTTAAACTATTCAAGTGTCCAAATTAAATTTATGTCCCCCATTTATCAAAAGTTGTTGTTGTTGAAACAGTCGCATTTAGATTTATGGTCCAAAAGTTTATATTTTATTTTTCTCTCTTTACCAATCAATCGTCGTTAAAAAAGAAACTCACACTTAGAATATTTCTTCTTCTTTTGGATCCGATTGGGTTATAGTGAACTCATACGATTCGTGCTTGTTTTGCAAAGCAATAGGTAGTTGATTCCAGAACTTCAAGGCTCGCCATGCGTCCCAGAAGCTTAATTTGGTGCTTATGCTCTTTGATGGATGGAAGTTAGCTAGGGTCTGCTCGAACGTTGCAGCTTTAAGTGTTCAAATGTGTTTGGGTTATTAAAGTGTGGTGATGTGTTGTAAGCTGTTTGTGTGTTAGTGGGATTACTATAAATAATGTGTTTTGTTCAGATTTGTGTGAGGTATGCTTGATTTAGCTGTTTAAGCTTATAAATTTGGTGCGTTTCCTCATATTTTAGTAAATCTCTTCCTGGTGTCTCAAGTGATAAACATGAGACTTGAAAGATTTTGTTTCCGGAACCAGTCTACCATATATAAGTAGAATAATATTTTCAACCAACATACAACATTCCTAGTTAAGATAACAACATAAAACGTACAATAAACTGGGAAATTGAAGTATTCAACCCCTTTGACTTCTCCTGCAATAATTTAAAAATATTTTATTCCATGCTTCTTTCTTAATCTATGCTATAATTCTCTAAATTTTAGATTTTTTTTTTTTTTAAAAATCCAACCAATTCCTGAAGTTTGTGTCCAAGCCCGCAAATTTCCTTCTCTTTCTCCTCAACTATTGAGAACACTATTTGCAGAAGAGAGAGAGCATGAAGAGTTGTAGTGAAGTGTGGGTGTTGGCGTTGAAACGCAGCGTTTTGGAAGCGCTTTGTGGTGGTGGTGAGTGATATGATCTGAGGAAGAAATTGAAAGCGTTAATGCGTAGTTGCTGGATTGGGATTATTAGAGAGTGTCAGTTTTAGGCATTGAAGAAAAAGCAATGAGCATCTGCTCTCCAAAGCCTCCATCCAAAGCAAAAAATAAGAAAACATATAAGAATTACAGTATTACTTTTTATTTTTGAAAAATATTTACTTTTTTTTACAAAACATTTAACTGAAAATTATTTATTAAACAATTTTTTTTTTCTTATTTTTTGCATTAAAAACAATAAATTATATATTTTGAAAATAGAAAATCAAACAATGCCTTAGTTTTTGGACTCAGCAATTCTCTTGTTCAGTGTAAACACAGACACTTTGATTGCAAAGCGATGTGATGTCAACACTATGTGAAAAGTCAGAATAAAACAAAGCAGAATTTTGAATTATGTTTATGTAAATATTGAGTACACATTCACCTCTTATGGATTTCATAGCCGGAAAGTTTGATTGCATTCTTATGAAATGTCTTGGAAAAGAGCTCAGAGACTGAGAAAACCATTTTCCACATTACAGTCCATGATGGGATAACGTTTTCAATATGATATACACTAGTCTTTCTCCTTTTTCCCCCTTTGGCCCTTTTTTTTTTTTTCGGTTGCACAGATCTCTGTTTATATTCCTCCATATCTTTATCATTTTACATGGATAACTTTTAATATCACTCTCTTTCTCTCTCTCCATATATAAATATAAATATATAAATGTATAACCAATATAAATTTGTTATAAACGCGTTTTTGTAATCTCCATTTCAAATATTTTAAGGCATGTGAAGACAGAATCAGGATAGGGCGATGTTAAAATAGAAAAAAGTTTTTGGGATGCCATATGTAATTTTCGTTTAATTTTATATGCAAGCTTTGCAATTTTTGAGAGTTATATGCAATTAAAAAAAAAAAAAATTAGATGTAAACTTAATATTTACGGGTACGCATATAAGAAGTTTTGCCAAAGTTTTTATCTGCATATCTGTGTCTAAATTTTTTTTTATACAATTCAAACTTATAATGCACGAATACTTATTCCAAGATCTCAATAATATATTAATGTGTACAATTCTTTGCTAAAATAAAAAATAATAAAACTAGTTCTTTTTTATTTCAAGATTTATATGATTCTGCCCGGTTTCTCCCTTACACCATACGCTAATAATTAAGGAATGACGACAAAAGGTTCTATAATAATTTATGGGATATTTTCTTTCTTTAAAAGCTAATGAATGTATTTTTAAACAAACTCTAACTGATGATTATTCGTGTTGTGTGTGAAAAATAAATAGTGGTTACTTGATGTTTTTAACTTTTTAATTTGAAGTGTTCAAACTATTTAGTTGTGTCCGGTGTCAAAAAAAAAAAAAAAAAAAAAACTATTTAGTTTTGAAAATTGAAAAAGAAGATACAAAACGAGAATGACGTGAAAATGAACGCATTTATGATCTTTTTTGTTGGTGAAAAATACTAAAATAAATAAAATCTAAAATAATCCTACAAAAGATAATGATAATGATAAGAAAATTTAATTAATTTAAGAAACATAATAGGAATCCTTAGTCAAATAATTCTAAATATCTAAAATAATCCTAATTATGTCTTATCTTATATTGAAAAATTTCTCCCCTGTTTAAGGAATTCTCCTCCAAGGAGTTAAACTGTCGTTAATGAAAATTCAGCCACATCTTTGTCCTAATAAAAGTTCAGAAATATTTATCAAAGCAACACTTCATTGAAAATAAATTAATATAGAAAATTCACCGGTGACTTTTTTGTGAAAAGATAAACTTTTTCTGTAGATATTGATGTTGTAAGTGATGCATTATTCATTTTTTAAATTTTCAAATACTTCCTATTTGTATTTTAGTAAAAACTGAGTTAGAAAAGTGAGTTTTTATATTAGTTTAGAGTCGACTTAGAATATAATATATATTCCAAAAATTACATTAGAGGCATCTAACCTATGTTCCTTTATAAGCCAATATTTTAAAACAGAGAAAAAAAATTGATCTAAGATTGTATTTTCTGTAGTAATAAGAGGGGAAAAAATTGGAGGAATTATTTCATCACAAGGTTTAAATCTTAACAAAGTTCTATTATTACAGGCACTCTACCAAGTGCCAAATCAGAATATGATCGTACCTTATATTGAAAAGACAGCAGTAGTAAATACGGTTTGCAAAATTGGAAATATCTCTTTCAAGGAGTTACAGACTTTTAAGTGCGAATCTGTAATTTCAGAGGAATTGATCTTCTCAGCCCGAAGTTCCTCATCCAGCTTGTTGTAGTCGTTAATCTGAAGCATGATGTCTTTCTCATCTGTCATTTCCAACCTGTAAAAATTTCCTACCACTTGTAAACAATGTAAGACTTATTCCTATTTGACACACCCACTTTTATCTCATAACTCCAGCATATATGAATCAAAATTTATTAGCTCAAGAAAAAATAAAATCTAGAAAAGCATTAGTTTTCATCGACTGCTTCATGAGCTCTCTCTCTCACTGATCTGATAACATTTTTTGCTTCCTTCACTTTCTCCTGCAATTTCAAAATATTTGATTCCATGCACGCTTCTTCGTTTCTTCTCTGATTCTGTTACCGCCTCCTCCAAATTTAGCTCTTCCTTCATCCAGCCCAATTCATAGGCAACCCTTTGCAATTCCTCAAGCTTGTGTCTAAACTTATGAATATCCTTCTCTCTCTTCTTAACTAAAGACTTAGATAGCTGGAATGAATGTAACAAACTTTTAAAAAAGATTATGAGAAGCTTCTTGAAGGCCAGGTTCTGAAAATTATACTAGACAAATGAAACAGAGCAATTAACGGGAAAAGAATTCTACAAAATTCTTAGTTACAATTACATCATATAGGAACTAAGCAACTAAACATACATGAACATCTGAGATGGAGATCAAACCCACCAACATCAACAATCATACCAGAAACAGGACGCAAAGTGAACGATCATTGGCTAGAGACAATACATGAAACATGAATATTCAGCTCAGCTAGGCTCCATATATGTTTTTTAATAACCTTTTGGGTCACTGATGTCTTATAGATCCTATGAGTATCCGAGCAACTAATTAATCCGAATTGAGGCTTTGCAACTATGATGCCTACCTAGGGGTCTTTTGGAACAAGGTGGGATTTTAACTTAATTCGCTCAGTTTGTAGTATAAGTAATCCTTGGGTCTGCATAATATATGTTTTACAAATTAGAGAATGAAAAATTTTGCCAGTTTAGACTACTCACATAGAAGATCACTTCAAAAGCTCAAGGAACTGACCCAAATACTCTTATACTTGCCATAATTCACAGCCGAAAACCTAAAACCAGTAAACATGAGTTATGAGTTGGAACCAATTAAAAACATATTACGCCTCTGTATCTAAAATGTCAGGTGTAAAAATAAAAACGAAGAGGCATATAAGTGTTGAAATGTGTGGATTTGTATGGTTTGTAGGCATATTGGATATTAATTTTGATGTTGAAGATGTCAAAAGTTGAAACTTGCAACAGTCAATCGCTATAAAGCGCCACGCTAAGAGAGGATCTAACAATATCCTGTTTTGACCATTTGAGATGCTCTGTTCCATTTTGGTTACCGTTTGAAATATCAGAATCATGCCTCAGTTTGGTTGCCTAGTCAAATAATCTCAGTTATTAAATATAATCAACATTAAATATTAAATAATAAATTCAAATCTGATGCAGAGTAACATGTTTAGGATTCTAATGCCGACTTGACATCAGCTTATTTTAAGTAATGAACTCTTATTATTAAAGCTTGTTATGTTCCCGACACTATACTTTGGTGCTTGCTGTTGCTGCCCATAAGGCCTTACGGTTAAACTTAACTATACTTGGAGTTGGAATGAATTGCCTCACTTAGTAGGAAAGAAATTACTTTGCTTAAAGAAAAACGAAGGTAAATTTAATTCTTAAAACGAATTTCCTGACACTTATTTCGGTACTTTATTTTGTTATGAATATTCTAGACTGATGCTCTATTGTATATATTCTAGGGGTGAAATAACTGAAACTATCGTATCACAGTGTGATGTTGATTTAATTAATTCAAACTGCTAGATTTTAGTTTGGACAGTTTAAAATTAAAATAAAATTAAAAATTATTTTATAAAAAATTAAATGAAAAATCAAGCTAGCAGCCCTTATAGTTTTATCATATTTTGAATCAGGTCCCTATAATATTTTTTTCTTTTCATCGAATCCTTATCGTTTTATCAGTTAATGATAACATTCTTTTGTCTATGAAACCATTAATTTAAGCTGAGAGGCGATGATGTGGCACTAATTACTTGAGCAACCGTCTTCAGTCCTCCTTCCCCAGCTTCTCTCTCTATCCCTCCTCCACTCAAAGCCAACACCGTTGTTTTTCTCTCACTGTTTATGTTCATAGACGGAAAGACTGTTATCATTAAAAGATTAGGGACCTGATTCAAAATCTGATGAAACTAAAAGGACTGCCAGATTAATTCTTCCAAAATTAAATGTTCAAATTTCAATCTAATGACTAATAGTGAGGAATTAGAGGAAAACGGAAGTGGAGAGAATCCAAGTTCCTTTATTGAATGGATGATGTTTATTTAAACTTTGATCAGTTTCTTTTTCCGTAGGATATTCTTTATGGGTGAAGTATGACAGAGATTATATAGTAAATTGTATTCTGATTTATAGGAATTCCTGATTTGTAGGGATTAAGAAGAATCTTCCTTAATAATCATTATTAGTCCTTATGAGCCATTACTATTGAAGCTTTTTTATCTTGTATATATATGTAACATTTGTATATGAATAATAAGACACAACATTCATTCTTTCCATTTTACCAAGTCACATGGTACGAGCTCGAGGTTGTGTCGTCTCTGAAATATTATTTTTTCTATACACATTTTTTAGGTTTTCTCGTTCTTTCCCCGTCACCTCCATTTTTTTTTTCTCGTTTTCTTGAGAGCTACTCTCTCGATTCTACTCCAGTTTTTCCTTATTTTCTCGAGACCTATTATCTTGATTGATGTTTTTCCTTGTTTTCTCGAGACCTATTATCTCTATTGATCCTATTTTTCCTCTTTTTCTCAAGACCTATTCTCTCGCTTGCTTCAGTTTTTCCTTATTTTCTCGAGACCTATTATCTCGATTGATCCTATTTCAGTTTTTCCTTGTTTTCTCGAGACCTATTATCTCGATTGATCCTGTTTTTTTTCCTCATCGTTTTCTCGAGACCTATTATCTCAATTGATCCAGTTTTTCCCTGTTTTCTCGAGACCTATTATCTCGGTTGATCGATTTTTTTTTTTTTTTTTTTTTTTTTTTTTTTTTCGAGACCTATTCTCTCGTTTGCTCTAGTTTTTCCAATTTTTTGCTTCTGCTCAATGAAAGGCTATGGATCATTATTTTCTTGAAGATCAAGCCAAGCTTATTTGTCTTCTACCTATTCGATCTGCTGATCAACTTGCAGATATATTCACAGAGCCACTTCATCCTACTTGGTTTCATGAACTCAAGTCCAAGTGGGCATCCAAGACATCCATGCTCCGGCTTTCGCGAGGGGGGAGGTAACAGGGATTACATAGCAAATTGTATTCTGATGTATAGGAATCCCTGATTTGTAGGGATTAGGAATAATCTTCATTAATAGTCATTATGAGCCATTACTATTGAGGCTCTCTTATCTTGTGTGTATATATATATATATATATATGTAACGTTTGTATATGAATAATAAGATACAACATTCATTCTTTCCATTCTGCCAAGTCATAAAGTGTGATAAAAATTAATTATTCGCATGGGAAAAATTATTTTTATACAAAATTCTCAATAATATACTTGTTAAATATATTATCTCTCTACTTTTTTTTTTTTCCTTTTTGATACACAAGGAAGCCAAATAATAAACTAGTTCTTATCCTTAGCGAGAAGTCTCGCTAGTTTATGATCGCGGTAGATAGAACATGGACTCCTGGGCATAACCGATAGACTAGTTTTTGCCATATAGTCGAGTCGAGTTTGTTTTTGCGTCTAACTTGACTTATTTCAATTCTCCAATCCCTTTCAATCGACTATGAACTTCTGCAATGAGATCTCGATCTGCATGAGCTTCATTCCATTCGTTCTTTAACAGTTCTACGGCATCGCAGAGTCAATTTCTAAAATTGAAGAATTCTAGAGTTTGATTCAACACAAATCCAAGATCAAGAGTGATCCCGAAGTCGGAAGAGACGCGAGGAGAGAAGATGAAGTTGAGAGAGAATATGAAACTGGAAAAATTAATATTCATTCAATTCAATCAATTCTGTACAGTAAACAAATGTCCTTATATCAGATACAATGAACACATGTGGACCCTACTGGTCAGTTACAACCAAAATGATAAGGAAAAGCTTACTTAGTTACAAAGTAAAAGCTAATTCAGTTACAAACAACTAATATGATTAATAAATGAAAATATCATTTATCTACCCATTATCCTTATGTACATATTCTGTCAAAAATAGCCTTAGAACTCCCAACTCCCATGCCGGCTTCAAGCCATGTACGCATTGTAAGTTCGGATGAACCCAAGAGGGGGTGAATTGGGTGAAGTATAAAAATTTAGGAATTTTGAAAATCTTTTTGCAATTCAGTAAAATGAGTTTGTATGACAAGTAAAGAGTTATAAAACAATAGATAGTCATTCAAACATATATGCTTTGCAAATATAAGAGATAAGGGAAGAAAATATGCAACCGAGATTTATCCTGGTTCGGTCCAATCCTTGCCCTACGTCCAGGTCCTCAAGCTAACTTGAGATTTTCAATCCACTATCCTCTTGTTTAATCCGGGCACAAGAGAAGCCTTTACAAACCACAAGTTCACCCAGGCACTTGTGAAGCCAAATCTCTCACCGAGATACTCCCCCTTACACAATGTAAGGTTACAACTGTTCCCTCTCAAGATCACCCAATCTTGAGTAACTCTCGATAAACAGATGGAATGTTTGTAATAAATCTTCTCTCTCGAAGTGAATAAGATAAACATGAAGTGCATTACAAATTATCTCACTCTCTATAATAAACTATGTAAACATTGGAAAACAGAGTGTGAGTAGTATGAAAATCAGAGTATGAGCATTTTTAAGATGTAGGCTTGTGTCTCTACGTTTTTCTACTTGAATCTGTCCTCTTTTATAGGTAGAGAACACTATATGACTGTTTGTAGCCGTTGCCCATTCCAGACAAGGCTTTGGTTCAGCTTTGGTTTTCTTCTCTCTCTAGTTTTTGCTTAATCCAGTTGTGCAAGATGTTCAGAGTTGACTTCTACCAAATTGATCCGTTGGTATAGCAATTGCTGGATGTGGAAAGCAGCCTTAATCTTTTTGTAGACGTGTGTAGAAGGTTTACCCAAAAGTATACAACTTTTACGGGTTCGACTTTAAAGTGCCGACGTCACTTTTCGCTTTTGCTTTAAGCCTTCACTAAACATCTTCTAATTTATCTGAAACTCACTAACAAAGTGATTAAACATTTCTAGGAACATAGAAGAATGATAATGGAAAGCATTAAGATCAATCATGAAGGTTTTCAAAATTCGTCATATTTGAATTTCAGACTTAGCGTTCAATACTTGAGTATTGTTCATCAATACTCGAGTGTGTCACTGTGCACTTAAGTCAATACTTGAGTGTGTTCATCAATACTCGAGTATTCTTCTTCCAGAGAGAAATTATTGTGATTTGAGCTTTGATTAATGTCTTGGAATAGAGACAATACTCGAGTATGCAATCCAATACTCGAGTTTTGAACTTTTGATATGAAGATAAGTTTAAGTTCAAAATCTCAATACTTGAGTGTAGTTTTCAATACTTGAGTGTTCAAATTGTTGACAAAGTGCAAAGCTCTCTGTATGTCCAACTCGAGTGTCCAAATCAATACTCGAGTATCCATTCATTTTGAAAACTTTGTGAAAACTCAATACTTGAGTATTGGAATGAATACTTGAGTATTCAACTCATTGACAAAGGGTAAAGCTCTCTGTATGCCCAATACTCGAGTGTCCAAATCAATACTCGAGTATGTATTCATTTTGAAAACTTTGTGAAACCTCAATACTTGAGTATTGGAATGAATACTTGAGTATTCAACTCATTGGCAGATGTCAAAGCTCTCTGTAAGTCCAATACTCGAGTATTGTGACCAATACTTGAGTATTGCTTTGTGTAATGGATTTGAGCAACTCTCTATCAAGTCAACTTTCGAGGGCCATATCTCCCTAGTCTAAACTCCGTTTTGGTCCGTTCAACTCTTGTTGGAAAGCTCTATGAGTCTACTTTCATATGCTACTGATTTCAGCTCAATACGATTTGTAGATTGTGAGTTACACTCAAAATACCGAAGGTGGGTCTGGACTGTGACGTTGATTCTTGTGGCAACTTGTAAAAAATCATAGCTCCTTGATCTTGACACCTTTGGACTTGATTTATATATCAAAATGACTCTTTGGATGTCTAGTTTCAAATGCCACTAGTTTCACATCAATCCGATTCCTGGTTTGAGAGATATCATCGAATCACCAGAGGTCGCCCGTGCTGAACGTGAGACAGTGTGGAGTTGAAGTGCTAATACTTGCATACTCGAGTATTCACTTGTATACTCGAGTGTTCCTTGTCCAGAGACGCCAGAGGTGCTGAAGACACTACAAACTCGAGTTTTGAGTTGTATACTCGAGTTTTGAGTCTCAAACTCGAGTTTTGTGTTCCAAACTCGAGTTTTCTCATCCTGAAGTTGATTTTTGCTGACTTTAACTTCAAATTGACCCATTCCAACTTCCATATGACCTTGGAGACTTCTAGCATCAATCTTAGAACTTGAATAATGATATCTCCACTTCATTCAACAAGTTCTTCTTTCTTTCTTCTTCTCTTGATCATTCTCCATAATTCTAACTCTTTCTTTCTTCTCTTCTCTTGATCATTCTTTATCATTTGACTTCACATCTTCTTTCTCTAATTCAATACTTCTTTATTGATTTTCTTGTTGATCGTTCTGTCATTCAACTTGGACTTATCATTCTCTGCAAGTCCTACCTTCTTCAATATTTCCTCTTCCTCTTGACTATTCCTAAAATCCTTTGATAACTTCTTGCTTTCTTGACATTCTGATATTCCCATTATATTGCATGCAAGAACTTCTTTCTTACTTTCTTGATCAATCTCTATAATTCATCTTGGATTAATCTACATTAAATACAGTAGTTAGTCAATGTAGGAGATAACTATATTACTCAATCTTTTTGCTTTTAATAATGACATCTATATAAGACATCATCAAAAATAATCATAACTAACACGCATCCCCACAGCTCAGCCGAGAGACAGTCACCTTCCACTCCCTTAAAAATGAACCCCTTGATGAAATTACTATGTTCATCTCGAAGAACCCCTCCACTATGAACCCCATAGTCGACGTGTGAAGAAGCCCCATCTGTGTTAATTTTTATCCGTCCAGCTGGAGGGGGCTTCCAATGATTCCCACGCTCCTATAGAGGGAATGTCTCGCCTTTCCTAGTGCTGAACCGAGAGTGCGCATCCTATAGACTACACATGGTAGCACTGACGCTGGCTTGAAGGGAGGCGTTTGAGATCTTCTTTCCCTCAAACACAAGGGAGTTTCGCCTCCTCCATAGCCACCAACAAATGAGAATGAAATTTTGCTGCCATTCCTCTAATAGGGTATTCCTGCCTCCGGAAGTAACGTTCCATCAGAACCAATGGTGAAAGTTTAGAGAAATGAATTTCAGCCAAAGCCGCTGCAGGACGAGTTGACTCCAGAGATCGAGAGTCTCTGGGCAATCTCTTAAAAAATGAAGTATAGTCTCGAAATTTGCCATACATGTAAGGCACCTCGCGTCACTACTCAGCCCTCTTTTATGCCTTGAAGTGTTAGTGAGCAGACGTTTATGCAGGGCAAGCCAGTAGAAAAATTTGCACCTTTCTGGCACCTTTTATTTCCAGATTCTACCCTATATAAAGTCAGGGTGCACAACATCATCTTTTAGGGAATCATAGGCTGATTTTGACAAGTAAACTCACCATTGTTGGTCCATTTTCAGTGTGGTAGCCCGGATGCCAAGACCTCAATACCATCCTGCAAGTTGACTCCATGTTCTTTTTATTCCACTCCATAAATTTGAACCCCGTTTGTGCATATCAATCCTAGGGAGCAAATCCGTGCCACAATTATATTTATTTTGGATTACTTTCACCCACAAGTCATTTCTTCTAGTTGAGAGGCTCCAGCCAAGTTTCATGAGGAAAGCATGATTATGGAGTTTGGCGTGTCGGAGGCCCAAACCACCTCGCATCTTAGGTTTACATATAGCATCCCATGCCACTAAGGGTATTTTATGTTGTTCTTCTATCGTACCCCAAAAGAATTTCCGATTACATCTATCCAAGGACTCACAAGTGCTCATAGGGAGGGCTAAAGTCTGCATTACATACCCTAGGATGGACGTAGGTACCAATGAAATGAGAGTAGATCGGCGAGAGGATAAAGACTTTGCTTTCCACATTGATAATCTAGTTCTCACCTTATCCACCACGTATTGGTAAGATTCATTGGTTACCCTTTTGTGGTGAAGTGGAACACCTAGGTATTTTCCCAAATCACTTGTGATAGAGAAACCCAGAGAAGCGAAAAGCTCACTTTTACGGATATGGTTAACATTATTAAAGAAGAAGACTCTTGTTTTCTGATGATTAATCTTCAACCTATAACTAACACAAAAGGTCTCGATACATCTATTAATCGTAAGAACCTGATCCGTTAACACTTCCGCAAAAAGAATAACGTCATCAGCAAAAAACAAGTATGAAATGGGGGGCCGATCTGGTGAGGCGGATTGGCTCCCAACTTCCTTCCCGAATTTTGCTTGAATAAGGTGCACTAGCTTTTCCATGAAAATGACAAATGGGTAGGGTGATAAAGGATCCACTTGGCGCACGCCCTTGGACGGCTGAAATTCCTCAGCTTTATCATCGTTCCAAAGTAGTTGCATACTGGGAGTAGAAACACACTGGGAAATTTCCTTAAGAAGAGAGTTAGGTATATGTAGCTCCTACAAACGGCTTGACAAAAATTGCCAATTTACTCGATCATAGGCTTTCTCCAGATCAATTTTAATAGCCATGAACCCCTTTTTCTTTTTGATGTTCCGCATGGTGTGAATCACCTCTTGAGCCACAATTATATTATCACTGCTTTGTCTCCCCAGAACAAAGCTACACTGATTTAGTGTTATCACCTGAGGGAGAATAGGCTTTAGTCGGCAAACAATAATCTTCATGACTGCTTTATAAATAACGTTGCATAAATTGATCATTCTCAAGTCCCCCATGACTTCCGGATGATCCTTCTTTAGGATGAGTACCATTAAAGTGCCATTTATTTCTTGGATACCCTGTGCATTAGCAAATAGAAATTTCACATAGTTTACAATCGACGTACATACCATATTCCATTGATTCTGATAAAAGAGGGAATTGAAGCCATCCGGGCCCAGGAATTTCAGAGCACCCATACTAAAAATTGCCTCTTTGATTTCATTTTCTGAAATGTCTCTATCACACCAGTGTAACAGGTCCTCATTGATGTGAGGGAAAGACATCGGGCATACAATTGCTAGCCGAATCATAATATCCTCCGATAAAAGATGGGAAAAGAATGTCGTAGCCATACCTTTTATTGAGAAGTGTCATAGATCCATGTGCCCTCAGCATCCTTAATAGTCTCTATTCTTTTGGCTTTTTTTACAGTGGTTAGCACATGCATGAAAGAACCGAGCATTCCAATCTCCATAGACTGACCACTTCGCTCTAGCTTTTTGTGCCCAAAGAAGAGACTCTTGCAACAAAATATCCTCTAGATCTTTCCAAAGTGCCATGCGATTCCACCCATTGAGGCATATCAAAATCACAGGAACTTCAAAGTGTGGTAGTTGAATTCCTTTCACTATGAAGCAATGTTCCATTAAAGACTCCCCCATCAACCATGCACCTTGTATAATGAGTGCCAGCTGCTGTAGATTATCCCACAAGATTCGAAGAGTAACATAATTATGACTGGCATATATCACAAGGAGGTGCTAAGTAGTGCCTACAATGCTAATAATCTAGAAGTGCAAGAACTAATGGTTTCGTTCCAACAAAGATACTGCCACAATACTATCATCCCACTGACACCAAATTCCGCCACTATACCCCACACAATCCACAATTTCGTAACGCTCCCTTATAGCTCCCGATCATAATCGAGTTCATACACGAGAGGAGCGTATGGATCTGGTTTGGACGAATGAGTAAGCGATAAAAATGCGGAAAATATTTAAACTTGGTTTTGCAAAATAAACTTAATCCCTCCGGGATATTTAAATACAGTCATCCCGAAATTAAAGTGAACATAATAAACATTATCCCAAAATAAATATACACAAAACAAAAAGGAACTTCTCTCGAGTTCAACCTCCTTCGCCCCGCTCACAAAGACCGCCTTCCCCTTCTTCAAACTTCCATTACCTGCGGCTTTGTTCAAATCTGAGATTCACGAATGAATCTCAGAGTAACATGTTAACCTCTATGCATGGAGTATCAGTATATGTAATAAATAAACCACCATAATCAAGAATACCATAAAGCATACGAGACGAGAATAAAACAAAGTTGAAATCCCAAAGTGCTAGGAAAGCATGTGCAGAACCTACCCGGTTCAATATTCCATAGTGCTTGGAAAGACAAGCAGGACCTACCCGATCTTGTGCCTATCTCTCCGAGGCCCAACCCAGAACCTACCTGGTCTCGAGTCCCTCAGTACAAGGAAACCACAGCACAGAACCTACCCGGATCCGAATTCCTTAGCACAAATTGTAACATCCCAATTTTTGAAAGCGTTTCACGGTATCTTGATCAGAGTTGAGCATCGGAAGTAAATAGTATTGAAAAGTAACTAATAAGTAACCACTGTAATTTATGTGTTAGCTGTTAACAGCGTTACAAAAAAAATTTCCAAATGACATCATCAGTAAGTACAAAACAAAAGGGCTTCCTCCAGCCGGTTCCTATATCTGCTACTTACCCCTGTCTTCGATCCTGTTCACTCCGGATCCTGAAGCTATGGTAAGAGTTGAGGTTCAATGCCCTTTGAACCTCAGGTAACGGTTAACCTCATGTTCATGTAACAAGTATGTATGACAGTTTATTCATGATATCACAACAATATTCACATATGAAAGATAATAACCGAACACAGCCACTACATATGAACGTTATTATAGTCTACACTATTCACCAGTGCCACGATGGCCTATCGTGTTTTCAGCGCTAGGAAAACTCAATGGTATTATCAAAACCATAACCAGTGTATAGCTGAATGTATAAACATGTGAACTAAGCCCTAACTTAGTCACGGTTCATGACCCGAGACAGAGTCCCGTCCATGTCTTTATGAAAGTATCTATCACATATAAGTATACAATAAACATCGAGTTAGTGTTACAAAGACGTGTCCGTACCTTCGTTGACGATTTTGGTACGTTTGGCCTGGTCCGTGATCACACTTATCCTATAATGGTAATATCGTATTTATTAATTTACAAATAATATTCTAGGAGATATCCTAGTCACTAATGACCCTTTTGACCCTTGGTACATTTATTTTTCACTTTAGTCCTTCAAAATTCGTAGAACAACGCTGGTACCAATTTGGGCAGGATTTCGTCTAACTTTGAAAAATCATAATTAATTCTAGAAAAATCGAAACGAGGATCCGTAAAATTCTTTGGAATCCTTAGGATGTATATTTTCAATTAAAAATAATCAATTTCTCCCAGATTACACGGATCACTCCCAGGTTTAAAGTTTTGAGCCTCTGCCCAGAATTTTTCCAGAAATTCGTAGCCTAAGTTTAAGGATTTTTATCTCCCTGTAAAAAAATCATTTTTAATGTTCTTGACATATTTAAAAATCCCTATATGTCTATTTTAACCATGAATTTTATCAGAATTTTTTGACCATAGTTTCAATATGAAATTCTGGCGTTTTCATCACTGACTCCAGAAATTCGAAACCGATGAAATTTCGCTTAACTTTGTTACTTTGATGATTTTCTTCCAGAAATTTTGCCATAACTTATTCTCCATCAATTTTTCGAAATAAATACAATTTTGGCTATAAAAACATGTAAATAAAATTATCCTAGCATATTTAGGATCTAAGCTACTTCTATCTAAGAATTTAAGAACTTAAAGCTAGAGCTAGAGAACTTACCAAGAACTTTGCTCCTCCTTTCTTCAAGGATCTCACTCTTACTTTCTATCTATATTTCAGATGTTGCTTTGTGAATTGGTGAGGAATTATGAAGACCCCAACCCCCTATTTATAGTAAAAGTCCATGGCACTATTCACAACCCCTCATCTTGCATTATGGCCATTGGATCTAGGTAAATTAAAAGCACAAATCCTAGCCCTTAGAACCCTCAAATCTGACCCCCCTCTCTCTCTCCTTGATCCTCTTCCATTTTCTATCCTAAAGTACCATATCCTCTTCCAAAAACTTTTTGCAAAATATCCCATGTGTTCTAGCTTTTTCCCAAGCCAACTATTTTCTTTGTTTTTCACTAGACAAAATTCATTTGAGGATCTTGATGAAGTCTTATTAAAATTCTCTCATTGCTTTTGAACTCTTGAGATTTTTAGCTTTAATTAGAGACCATAATCTCTAATTTTCTCAATTGGACACAATCCTCAAAAGTTGAGGAAATGACTTTGATTATAGTCAATCTCAAGCTTGAATTATGCTTGTTAATAATCTCTTCTTATATTTGATTTATGATTAGTGGATCTCAAGACACAATTTATTTTGTATAGGGTTCCCTTTGATTAAGTCTTGAATTAATCCTATTGCTTAATCTAATTAATTCATGTGTAATCTTCTCATTGGATGACAACTTGACTTTCCTCTTGATTTTTCTCCCACCAATTTATCCTCTTCCATTTCACCTTTTTATCCTCTTCCATAATTTATGACAAAGCCTTCAAAGTCTTCATTTGCATTTATGTTGGTTCATGACTCACCTTTGCAAGTGGATAGTTGCTTTTTAACAATTCTTCTCTCTCTTTCCCAAGCAAAAATCGACTCTCCCCCCCCCATATGCTTCATCTTTTTGAGTTGTGTTGCTTTTAACATCCTCATGTGGGAGCTATGCCATTGGTTGTTCCCTTATGCACAAGGATTATGCTTTATTAGAACTATTTAGAGTCATTAGATTAGCTTTATGAGGTTGAATCTTGGCCCTTAGATCATAGTTGAAGTTGTTGACTTTTCAAAGCTTGATTAACACTTGATTAACGTCTTAATCATAAGCTTAATTATCTCTTGTTTGTTGCATCATTGGTTCTTAGAGTGATTTATGATTGTTGATAACCCATTTAGTGCTAATCCTAATCCCTTATTGGTTCTTGACTCTTAATTAGCCTAATACACCTCTAAGTAATGATTATTAATATTAATTGTAGAGAATTACCTAAATATTCCATTAGTGTAATTTTAATTGCTCAATAATTGTTAGTAATTGCCCCTTAATTGTTTCAAGTGTTTTGATAATTCTTTATGGCCTTTTATGATTTAAATATGAACTTGGTATTAATTATTAGAAATTTAATCTCTTAATAATTATAAAAATTGGTGTTTAAGCCCCTTTGATTAATTGTGAAGTCTTGCACAATTTATTTAATTTAGTGACGATTTAGTTGGTCTTTAATTGCCATTGATTTGTCTAAATTTATTTAGGTGTTTTCACAACACTTTCTTGCTCCTTTAAATCCTACATGAACCATAGCTTAATATGGTATTTATTATATTTTATGGTATTTTATGATGCCTAACAAGATAAATTAAATCATTGGTTATCCTATTCCTAAGGAAAAATTACCTAGAAAAATAGAATAAACACATCTCAAAATTTGAGACCACATATTCACCTATTTTAAATAGGATCTATTTATCAAAATATTGTATTTAAGACAAATAAGAAATTTTGGGTATTACACAAATATGTATGGCCAACACAACTTTGTATACAATCAAATATGTTTATAAAACACATTCCACAAATCATGGCATTTAAAACATACACAAGTACACTCACAAACATAGAAGGTTAGAGTTACTACCTGGTGTGTAGTAACCTTAATTTCGTCCAAGTAATTTTTCGGGGTGCGTGCGCTTGAGAAATTACCTATAATTTGGGATAACCAGTTATTAATTAAACCATAAATATTAAATATGATAAAAAGTCCTTATTATCATGTTTTTAACCTTATTTCATTGGGGTTAATCTAATAACCCAAACTTATCAAATTCTAGCTCTTAACCTTAACTCTTCTTAAAAATACAGCCACTTTGATCACTTTTAATTAATTTTAGAAAAATCATTTTTGAGTTATTCCAACTCTCACATGCTCTTTGACCTCTCTGATTTCAATGAAAAATATTTGCAGAGGTCCAAATATACTATAAAAATCTCAGGTTCCAATTTTGCCTATGTTGTCCAGATTGGTGTCCAAAAGTTTGACTAATCTTTGAAAATCCATGAAAAATTCGTACATAGCTCTAAAATTTCCAAATTTTATATCAAATTAAATCTTGACAAATCCTCTACCAATCTGGAAAATTTCAGGATTTATAAAAATACCAATCATTCCCAGTTTTGAAAACAATGTAGACTGTCCAGTGAGTTCTCCAAACATATCCGTTGAATTTGAAAATTAGAAGATCACTGACCAGAGCTTGATAAATTACAAATTTAAATTTTCCACACTCTTAATGAGTCCTCTGCATGCATGTAAAAGTTTACCCCATTCTAACTACTTTAACCCATTCAAAACACATGTTTAGTTCTTCTGCCCAGTTTTGGTGTGCATGACGCAGGGTCATTTTTGAGAAATTATTACTCACTACCCAGATATCAAAATAATGCAAACGACACTCTGTTTAAAGATATGGATGTCTTCTATATCCTGGAATATTTTCATAATTTTTTAAAAGACATTAATCTAGTCAAAACACGCCCAAAAGCTAGCTGGGTTCAGTTGTTCAAAACTGACAGATTTGCCTTTTCCTTCAAGCTCTTTATTTTATGTGTAAAAATACCTTTAAAAATTCACCAAAAATATTTTTTCCACACAACTTTTCATAAAGAAAACGATTATGATCCCATATTTTCCCAATTTTAACCTTTTCTTGTTGCTTACCATGAATTTCCATCTCTGGGTTTCAAACCAAACTCAGAAATTTTGAAGAAGCAATGGAGATGCTTACCACTAGGCTTGACTTTTGATTTGTGGCCTCTCTTACCACACTACCCTTGCTTAATCTTCAGCCTAGACTTGAGAAATTCACATGCATGTGAGTTTTGAACCATAAGCATTAACATGCATGTAGTAAAATCCAAAATACCATGATAAAGTTCAAGTGTTCTTACCTTGAACTTTTTGTGACCCTTCTTCTTTCTTCAAAACGAACTTGGAGATAAAAGGATAATTGATGTTGATGAAGCCGTGGAGGAGAGGTTAAAGAAAGTGGTTTAATGTTGGTGTGGGGGTTAAATCCGTGAATGGAGATTGGAGGATAAAAACTTTGAAATTGTGTTGAGAGAAAGGGAAATGCCGTGAGTATTTTGAGAGGATGAGAATGAAATTTACTCAATGTGTGTTGGCTGAATAGGCTACGGTTAAGGAGGATAAAAGGCTGAAAAATCTGAATTAGTTTGTGTTACCGTGGCCATTAACATGCACTTTGCCATATGTAATTGTGTGTGGGTGCTACGTGTGTGTCATGTGTTGGTCTTGCAAGTTGCCAGGTGTTTAGATTTTGCATGGTGTGTGTGTGTGTGTGTTATGCCACGGATAGGGAGGGAATAAGGGACAAAAATCTGATTGCAAGAATATTTGTTGCTTGTGCCGTGGAGAAATCAAAAGAAATGAAAGATTAATATTGAATGTGTATGGGTAGTGTGCTACTGCGTTAAGAGAATGAAAGAGGTAAAAATAAAAATCTGATTTGCGTGTGATTATGCATGCTTGACAAATGTTTTGTAAGTTGCAAGTAATTGTACGTTGTCTCTGAAATATGACACCATGTGTCATGGTTTTTGCATGTATGTGACAAGTGCCACACATGCAAGGTGACATGTGTTAGTTCTCAATGTGTTTTGATGATTAACAACAATTGTAAACATATGTTGAAGCTTCTGCAAAATCTGTGAAAAACCATTTATCAGTTGCTTACTCGAGTAAAGGAAAGTATACTCGAGTAAAGGACTGTTAAAGGATTGCCCAATTGAGTTTTACACGCACTTACTCGAGTAAGGAGAAAATATACTCGAGTAAAGGTCATCCAGAAAGCAAATGCGTTTTTCAAAAGGTACTTACTCGAGTAAAGGTTCACATACTCGAGTAAAGGTCAACCCGAGAGCAAATGTGTTTTTCAAATTAAGACTTACTCGAGTAAAGGTTTGCTTACTCGAGTAAAGGCCATCCAGAGAGCAATCAATCTTTTCAAGATGAATCAATACTCGGAGTATAGAAATATATACTCGAGTATTGGACTTACCGAGAGCAAATGAACTTTTGAACTTGAGTGTATACTCGAGTAAAGAATTTTCTTACTCGAGTAAAGGGTCTTACAGAAAGTTCCCAAAGTTTTATAAACTCGTGCTTACTCGAGTAAGAGTTCCCATACTCGAGTAAAGATCTCTTAAAATATTTTTCAACTTAACTCATGCTCGTGCTTACTCCAAAGTATGAATTTGTCTACTCGAGTAAAGAGCATTTTTCACTTAGAGTTTTCAAGCAAATAGTTGCTTACTCGAGTAAACCATTATCTTACTCGAGTAAAGACTTTGGTCTCAAAAGTTCAAGTCTCGATGGTTTGCTTTCGGAAGTCGCTTACTCGAGTATCCTTTTGATACTTGCAAGTAAAGACTCTTTCACACAATGACTTACTCGAGTAAAGAAGAACATACTCGAGTAAACAACGCTGAAACCAATTTTTGAATTATACGAATTTGAATATCACTCTTGTTTGATTTAATTGCTTTCATGAATCATTCACTTATGTTCCCAGATAAGTTTAACAAGTTTGTTGAGTGAATTCCAGTTAGCACAGATGAAGATTATTGAAGGTCAAAGCCATAAAGCAAAAAGTGTGCGAGTGCATTTAATGCACTTCGCAAATCAACCTTCTTTTGGTTAACCCACTTCGAGCACGCATTCTCAACGGTCAAGAATGCTTTCTTCATCAAGTAAACTCTTCTCCAACGGGAAAATCCTCGAGTTCCACCTCGATCATATTAGCACTGGATTAGTTGGAGGTTAGAGAGAAGATGACCAGACTTAATGCTAATCACCTACAACGGTTGGATTCACCATTCAACGGTCATTTAATGTTCTCTACCTATAAATAGAGTGCATTAACTTCTTCTCAAGCTGACACACTACTAAGAGCGAAAATTCATTGATTGTTATTTATTGTGTTCAGCTTTCATCTGCATTGTATCAATCTGATACTTGCACTTCAGTGTTCATTTTATCTGCTCCGAGAGAGAGTTCTATCTCGTAAATCATTTATTGATTGAGATAACCATAAGTCGGGGACTTAGTGGTTGGGTGTATTGATTACAACTTGTAAGGGGGAGTGAGTTCTAGAGAGAGAACTACTCTTGAGTACGAGTGTGTAATCAGTTTGTGAGTATAGTGGATTGAAAATCCCAAGTGTGGCTTGGGACTGGATGTAGGTCAAAGATAAGACTGAACCAGGATAATTTCTATTGTGCAAGCTTTCCTTCCCTTCCTCCTTTGTCTATCTCTCGGTTTCATTACTTCAAAACAGCATATTTCTAAAAGTTTTTAAAATACCCAATTCACCCCCTCTTGGGTATATAGCTCCATTTACATTTGGTATCGAGCAAGGTCTTCTCTTAAGAGCTTAACAACTCGAGAAGGATCATTATGGAAGGTATCTTACCCGATGGAGCTTCTATCAACAAAGCCACCCGGTTTCAATGGAGAGCATTACTCCTTCGGAAAGCAAAATTCAAAGTCTTTGTGAATGCTACGTAGTATGGGCTGTGGAGAGTATTTGAAAGAGGAAATTATGAGCCATCAACCGTTGAAGATGGAGTTAGAGTTCTTAAGCTTGAAGAAGAATATGACGAGAATGACAGAAGAAGTGTCACACTCAAACAAGAAGGCTGTCCTACTTCTTCAAAGTGCTCTTAGCCAACAAGAGTACTTTCGTATTTGCAATCTATCTTCTGCAAAACAAATGTGGGATGCTCGGAGATAGCTCATGAAGGAACATTTGGAGTAAAGCAAAACAGAGTCAATACTCTCATGACCGAATATGACCTTCTACGAATGAAGCATGGTGAATCCATTGGTGAGTTCCAGCTAAGGTTCACCCATCTCATCAATCAACTTGCTGCCTTGGGAAAATAATATGACCAACCGGTCCAAGTAAGGAAGATCTTGAATATCCTTAACAAGGAATGGGAAGCAAAGGTCACGGCTATTGAAGAGGCTCGAGGAGAGTCAATGACGTCGAGCTGCTCTATTCGGAAGTCTCTCTGAATATGAGGCTAAACTCAAGTTCAAGAAGGGACTTGATGAAGCTCATGGCAAGAACAAAGGAATTGCCCTCAAGGCTGCAAGAGAAGTTAGAGACTCAGATGGGGAAAATGAGAATGAAGATGAAGATGAAGATGAAGAAATTGGCATGCTGGTCCGAAGATTCAAGAAGTTCTACAAGAAGGACCAAGGCTTTAAGAAGTTTCACAAGGGTAGCTCCAGTTATGAGGCAAAGAAGCCAATCATCTGCTACGAATGTCAGAAGCCTGGCCACATCAAGTCTGAATGCCCTCAGCTGAACGACAAAAATAAAGAAAAGAAGAAGTTCAGCAAATACAAGAAGAAAGCTTATGTCTCCAAGATTCGGGGGTGATAGCTCATCGATGAAGATGATGAGGATGAGGAAGAGAAAGCCAATATATGCCTAGTTGCTTGAAGAAGAAGAGCAACGTGCTAAACTTGAAGAGGTTTGTCTTAGAGCATCAAGACCCAACAAGTGGTACATTGATAGTGGGTGCTCAAGACACATGACTGGAGATGAATCAAAGTTTCTCTCAATCAAATCAAAGGATGGTGGTAGAGTCACATTTGGAGGAGACCAATCGGGTAAAATTGCTGGAATTGGTGAGATAGGAAACAATGAAGGTCCTCTCATCAAAGATGTCTACCTTGTAGAAGGATTGTGTCACAACCTCCTAAGTGTGAGCCAAAGCACCGACAAGGGTAACTTAGTTATCTTTGATTCAAATGAATGTTTGATTGTTAGAAAGGATTTAGTCCCCATTGACGATTTGAAAACTAAAGCCTTATTTAGAGCACCTAGAGATGGAAATTGTTATACTCTTAACCTCTCTAGCAATGCTTCAGGTTCTGAAAACTGTTTTGTTAGTAACTTGAATGAGAGGCTGTGGCATAAACGATTAGCTCATGTTAATATGTTTCAACTTGACAAGTTGCTGAAAAAGGATTTGGTCATTGGTATTCCTAAATTGAATTTCAAAAATGATATAGTATGTGATGCTTGTCAAAAAGGAAAACAAACCAAATCTTCTTTTAAAGCAAAAAATGAGATTTCAACTAGTAGACCTCTTCAATTACTTCATATGGATCTAGTTGGACCAAACTAGAGTAAAAAGTCTTGGTGGAAATCTTTACACCTTGGTCATAGTTGATGATTACTCTAGATTTGCTTGGACGATATTTTTGTCATCTAAAGATGAAACATTTGATCAGTTTGTTACCTTTGCCAAAAAGGTCCGAACGAGAAAGGCTTTGCAATTTCAGGTATAAGGACCGATCATGGTGGCGAATTTGAAAACAACGCCTTCGGCGAGTTCTCGTGACAATGTGGGGATTGATCACAACTTCTCGCTCCAAGGACTCCTCAACAAAACGGTGTGGTTGAGAGGAAGAATAGAGTCCTCACCGAGATGGCAAGGGCAATGTTAAATGAAAACAACACTTCTCAAGTGTTTTGGGCTGATGCGATGAGTACGGCTTGCTACATCTCCAACCGAGCCTATTTGAGGAAGAAACCGAACAAGACCCCATATGAACTCTACAAGGAAAGGAAGCCAAATCTCAGCCACCTACATGTCTTTGGATGCAAGTGCTATGTGCACAACAATGGTAAAGAGAATCTTGGTAAATTCGATTCCAAAGCCGATATAGGTATCTTCATTGGTTATTCAAATAGGAGTAGAGCCTATAGAGTCTTTAATACTCGCACACGTATTGTTGAAGAGTCAATACATGTTGTTTTCGTGAATCCAAATTTGATAAAGCCTTGGACAATGAAGAAGAAAATGTTTTCAAGAATCAATTCTTTTCGAAAACTACTCCCCGCTTCTATTGAAAATCCGAAAATGTTTTTGAGGCTGATCCCCAAAACTCTATTGAAAATCCCGATCAGACTCAACCTAGAGCTTGGAAATTTATTAGAAATCATCCTTTAGACCAAGTTATAGGTGATATTAATCGGGAGTAAGAACCAGAAATAGTACTTTGAATGAAGTAACTTTTTCTCGCATTTATATCTCATATAGAACCCTCTAAGATTGATGAAGCCCTTTCGGATAATGATTGGGTGATAGCAATGCAAGAGGAGTTACATCAATTTGACAGAAATCATGTTTGGGATTTGGTACCTAGGCCCAAAGATCATCCGGTCATTGGCACCAAATGGGTATTCAAGAACAAACGTGATGAGTCGCAATCATTGTCCGCAACAAGGCAAGATTGGTTGCCAAAGGCTATAATCAAGAAGAAGGAATTGATTATGAAGAAACTTATGCTCCGTGGCAAGATTGGAAGCCATAAGAGTACTTCTAGCCTTTGCATGTGTAAAAGGTTTTAAACTATATCAAATGGATGTGAAAAGTGCTTTTCGAATGGTTTTATACAAGAGGAAGTTTATGTAGAACAACCTCCTGGTTTTGAAAATGAACATTGTCCAGATCATGTGTATCGTCTCAAGAAGGCTCTATATGGCCGAAACAAGCTCCTAGAGCTTGGTATGAGCGATTAAGCAAATTCCTTCTAGATCAAGGCTTTGTTAGAGGAAAAGCAGACACAACTCTTTTCATAAAGAGTAATAAGCTAAATGAAATTTTAATGGTTCAAATATATGTGGATGATATTATATTTGGTGCTTCTAATGATGCTTTGTGTGAAGAGTTTTCAAAGACTATGCGGGGAGAGTTTGAGATGTCCATGATGGGAGAGCTCAACTACTTTCTAGGACTGCAAATCAAGCAAAGAAAAGATGGGATATTTATTTCCCAAACCAAATATCTGAATGATTTTCTTGAAGAAATTTGGGATGGACCGAAGTGCAATGGTGCCGACACTCCTATGAGCTCAACCGCTTCACTAGATGCTGATGAGGAGGGCAAAGATTTCAACATCACAAAGTATAGAGGAATGATTGGATCACTTCTCTATCTTACAGCAAGTCGCCCGGACATCCAATTCAGTGTTAGGATGTGTGCAAGGTTCCAATCCGCTCCAAAAGAGTCCCATGCTGAACAAGTAAAGAGGATATTCGATATCTCTCGGACACAAAGACTCTTGACCGTGGTTTCCCAAAGGTCAACCGGAACACTTGGTGGCATACTCAGATTCGGATCATGCCGGCTACAAGACAAATAGAAAGAGCACAAGTGGCCAATGCGAATTCTTTGGCAACTCACTTGTCTCTTGGTTCAGCAAGAAGCAAACATCTGTGGCCGTGTCCTCTACCGAAGCTGAATATGTGGTCGCTTCAAGTTGTTGTGCTCAAGTGCTATGGTTGAAGCAACAACTTGCTGACTTGGGAGTTCACTTGAAGGAAATCCCAATTTTGTGTGACAACACAAGCACAATAAGCTTGGCCAAGAATCCGGTGCAACATACAAGGACCAAGCATATTGATGTGAGGCATCACTTCATTCGGGATCACGTCCGTAAAAGAGATGTCAAAGTGATGTTCATCCCAACTCATCTTCAACTTGCTGACATCTTCACAAAGCCTCTAGCCAAAGAACCTTTTAATTTCATAAGAAGAGAATTGGGAATGGTAAATCCCAATGAATTGTAAGCATTTCTCATCCAATTTAATGTTAGTTGTGTGTTTGATGATTAATCCTTACTAACTTAAGCATCGGAGTGTATAGAAATTGTTTTTGCAGGGTTTTTCGATGTTTCGAGGTTGCTTACTCGAGTAAAATATATTTTACTCGAGTAAACACGATGCGAAAAGCAAATTCAGAGGTTCGAAATGCTTTACTCGAGTATGGCGGGGTTACTCGAGTATTCAAGAGCGAAAGCGCATTGCCGAGAACAACGAAAGGTTTACTCGAGTATGTTGAAACTTACTCGAGTATAGACCGACATGTAAGCCAAACCCGAAGACATGGCGAAACCTACTCGAGTATGTTAGTGGCTTACTCGAGTATGGCCATCGGGCTCTTCAAAAATTCACGCGACATTTTTGAAGTCCAGTCGTTTACTTCCATCTTTACTCGAGTATGTAAATGAAAGTATTGTTTACTCGAGTAAGCAAGAACTTACTCGAGTATGGGCGTCCATCTATATATACTGAAACGACGTGTTCTTACATACTCGCATCTTTACTCCAGTAAAGCCCTAGGAGTCACGACTTTCTCTCTTCCTCTTCTTCTCGCAACCATCACAAACCCTCATAAATCCTCTTAAATCTTCACCAAACCTCGTCTAATCCTTCCCAGTCTCACTTTCGTCGAACCCTAACCGATCAAATGTCTAAAGAAGCTTCTCAATCCTCTCAACCGATGCCTCCACGAGCTCCAAGGTCCAAAATGATTCCAAGGAAGTTGAAGAGCGGCATTGATACAAGGATCCCCGGAGTGGGTGTTGTGATTGAAGATAATCCATCCTCGAACCCCAAGAGAGGGGATTCGACGTCAAAGGACCCGGTTCCTTCCTCAACCACAAAAAGAAAGCAGACGGCCGAGTCAAGCCAAGCCAAAAGACCAAGAACCGTTGTTCACGTAAAGCGCGGACCAAGAGGGCCATCCCCGCTTCGGGTCTATTTCTACGGTAGAAGTTACAGGCTCCTCCTCGACATCGCGATTGAAGAAGATGAGCACGAAGATGTTCCATCTATCATCGAAAATGCAGTTGAAGAGATTAAGCTTCACAAGGATCCGCCTCCGGTTTCAAAGTCACCTCGGTTCCTCTTCCTCCTGGCCACAATGCCATGTTCAGAGAGCAATACTCAACCCGAGGATTTTGTCCCGTTGTCTCAGTCAATCTTGAACAAGTTCACCAGGAATGCAATATTGATCTATCGCCGTGGCTCAGACCCTATGATTCCTTTATTTCCATCGAGGCAGCCTACTTTTCGGAGTTGGTGAGAATGTTCTATTTCAACATGAAGGCTGATCATATTTTAGACTCAGAGGACAGAGCAATTGAAGAAAGGCTCACCACATCTGTGCGGGGAGTCACTTTCACCATCTCTGCTGCAATCCTCAACCGGATACTGAAGGTTGTTGATCCCCCAGAGGCTTCTACACCCCGATATGGCAATGAAGAAGTGTATAGGACACTTTTGCTCACTCAAGACGTACTCGATAATCGAGAGCTCATCTATCCTTCAAACCGTCTCGACATGCCTAACTTGCACCGTGTACTTTGGTTTGTGTATACACGGAATTTTGTCCAGAAGGGAGGTAGTTATTCTCACTTCACGAAGAAGGATTACCGCTTTTTCACTGCCTTTGTCAAGCAACATCCCTTCAATATTGGGCAGTGGGTCTTCAAGGAAATGAGCAACTTCAAGTTCACCTCCCGAAAAGGATCGTATATGCCCTTCGCCTCTTTGGTATCTCTGATCTTATTTTACCATAAGATATGGTATGTGGGCCCTCCTGCGTCAATGAAGTTTATCCCCTCCTTTGGCCAGACTCAATTCAAGTTTATGCAGATAAACCTTGAACCAGAAGGATCCGGTCAGTCAAGGGCCCCTCAGAGATCTCAGACCCGTGCATCTCAATCAGTTGCGCACGAGGCTCGATCCGCTCCTCCTCCTCCACCGGATTTTGAGGCTAGAGTTAAAGCCATTGTGGACACTTCCATTGCTTCTCACTTTGTCGAATGCAATTTGAATTTGGCAAGCTAGGAGCTGATCTCAAGCTTGGTCTAAATGAGGTGATTCTTTGGTCGAATGAGGTTATTACCAAGTTGGACAAACTCAAGAATGACACCGAAAAGAGGCGGGATGAGATTTTTGATCGGTGCATCGACTTGGACTCTCGGATTGGTTCTATCATGGATATTGCTTCGAAGCCGGGACAAGGTCACCAAATTGATCCAAGCACTTTGATCTTGGTTCTTCATCCTCGCCACATTTGGGTTCACAACCGGTCCATCCTCATCCTCTCCCCGTACCCGAGACCCGGCCACCGAGAGATTCACATGTCCCCACCTTCATCACCTCCCTTCTCATTTCCCAGTCCACCTCACACCACTTCCCCCAGCCTCCGCTTCCACTCCTACCCCCGTCATTCCATCTTCTCCTATCACTCCCACCAGAGATCCTACCCGACATTTCCATCTCCATCTACTCCATCTACTGAGAAATTCCCCACACCTTCTCCTTATGCAGCTCACCAGGACCCTACCTTTGATCCATTCACTGCCATGGTCCTCTGGACCCCTCCTATTGTTATCCTTGATCCCGAGTATGCTGATGATGACAAAGGGGAGAAGAAGAGAAAGATGTATAGGATCTAGAGGTCTAGGTTGTAGTGTCTAACATGCATTACATCTTGTTGATTCTGCATTTTGTTTGTTTGTTTCATTTTGTTTGTTTGTTTCATTCTCTGATATCAGTGTTATCAGTGTATTTGTCATTTCTGATATCAGTAAAATATTGTATGAAGCTTGCTTAATGATTATATTCTCAGTTGATTATGTGTTCAATTACATATTTGCTGCCATTCTCTGAGTATTACTGATTAACATGCACATTCAAATGGTTTTTGAACACTTTGCACTAATATTTGAAAAACTTCAACTCAAAGGAACTTCATCTTTCAAATTATCTAAAAAGATCATTTACAAGTGTTGTCATCATCAAAAAGGGGAGAATGTTAGTTCTCAATGTGTTTTGATGATTAACAACAATTGTAAACATATGTTGAAGCTTCGCAAAATCTGTGAAAAACCATTTATCGGTTGCTTACTCGAGTAAAGGAAAGTATACTCGAGTAAAGGACTGTTAAAGGATTGCCCAATTGAGTTTTACACGCACTTACTCGAGTAAGGAGAGAAAATATACTCGAGTAAAGGTCATCCAGAAAGCAAATGCGTTTTTCAAAAGGTACTTACTCGAGTAAAGGTTCACATACTCGAGTAAAGGTCAACCCGAGAGCAAATGTGTTTTTCAAATTAAGACTTACTCGAGTAAAGGTTTGCTTACTCGAGTAAAGGCCATCCAGAGAGCAATCAATCTTTTCAAGATGAATCAACTCGGAGTATAGAAATATATACTCGAGTATTGGACTTACCGAGAGCAAATGAACTTTTGAACTTGAGTGTATACTCGAGTAAAGAATTTTCTTACTCGAGTAAAGGGCCTTACAGAAAGTTCCCAAAGTTTTATAAACTCGTGCTTACTCGAGTAAGAGTTCCCATACTCGAGTAAAGATCTCTTAAAATATTTTTCAACTTAACTCATGCTCGTGCTTACTCCAAGTATGAATTTGTCTACTCGAGTAAAGAGCATTTTTCACTTAGAGTTTTCAAGCAAATAGTTGCTTACTCGAGTAAACCATTATCTTACTCGAGTAAAGACTTTGGTCTCAAAAGTTCAAGTCTCGATGGTTTGCTTCGGAAGTCGCTTACTCGAGTATCCTTTTGATATCGCAAGTAAAGACTCTTTCACACAGTGACTTACTCGAGTAACGAAGAACATACTCGAGTAAACAACGCTGAAACCAATTTTTGAATTATACGAATTTGAATATCACTCTTGTTTGATTTAATTGCTTTCATGAATCATTCACTTATGTTCCCGAGATAAGTTTAACAAGTTTGTTGAGTGAATTCCAGTTAGCACAGATGAAGATTATTGAAGGTCAAAGCCATAAAGCAAAAAGTGTGCAGTGCATTTAATGCACTTCTGCAAATCAACCTTCTTTTGGTTAACCCACCTGAGCACGCATTCTCAACGGTCAAGAATGCTTTCTTCATCAAGTAAACTCTTCTCCAACGGGAAAATCCTCGAGTTCCACCTCGATCATATTAGCACTGGATTAGTTGGAGGTTAGAGAGAGAAGATGACCAGACTTAATGCTAATCACCTACAACGGTTGGATTCACCATTCAACGGTCATTTAATGTTCTCTACCTATAAATAGAGTGCATTAACTTCTTCTCAAGCTGACACACTACTAAGAGCGAAAATTCATTGATTGTTATTTATTGTGTTCAGCTTTCATCCGCATTGTATCAATCGATACTTGCACTTCAGTTGTTCATTTTATCCGCTTCCGAGAGAGAGTTCTATCTCGTAAATCATTTATTGATTGAGATAACCATAAGTCGGGGGACTTAGTGGTTGGGTGTATTGATTACAACTTGTAAGGGGGAGTGAGTTCTAGAGAGAGAACTACTCTTGAGTACGAGTGTGTAATCGGTTTGTGAGTATAGTGGATTGAAAATCCCAAGTGTGGCTTGGGACTGGATGTAGGTCAAAGATAAGACTCGAACCAGGATAATTTCTATTGTGCAAGCTTTCCTTCCCTTCCTCCTCTGTCTATCTCTGGTTTCATTACTTCAAAACAGAGCATATTTCTAAAAGTTTTTAAAATACCCAATTCACCCCCCTCTTGGGTATATAGCTCCATTTACAACATGTGTGTGTTGTCTTGGTTTACGTGCTTGGGTTCCAATGTAATTGTCTCGGTTTGCGTGTTTGGTTCTCGGTGTCGTTGTCTCGGTGTGTTTGGGTTCTACTGTTGTCTTGGTTTGCGTGTTTGGTTTTTCGGTGTTGTTGTCTCGGTTTGTGTGATTGGGTATTGTTGTTGGTTTTGTTGCACGTTTTTCGAGGAGGCACTGTTTAGGTTGTTTTTCATCGTTTGTTGTCTATTCCTCCCAAGTAATCAATATTCAGTAATAATTCATAAACACGGTGGATATTCAACCTTGGCAAATATTATTGAATACTCTCAATCTTACAGGTCTTTGGTAAAGCAAAAGCCGGTACATTATAATTTCCATATTCAAAAACCCCATTTGTTGGGCCCTTGTGGAAGCCATTTGCGAGTACATTGTGTTTCCAAAAGAGCAATGAAATTCAGTTGGCAATGATTTTTTAGGTCACATACTAGGGCAAGGAAGCCGCGCGTTCGGTGCCACGTGAATTCCATATCATGTAATTCATTGGGAAAAAAGAGGTTTTTAATGGGGTGTGGCGACCTCCCCCTTTGAAAAATCATCCTGTTCGAACATGAGTTCATTCATATTATCTTGTTGTGTGGAGCTATCGGGTTGTCCTTATGTAAATGTCTTCAAGCCGGCCATACCTAAAACCGAGGGCCCAAAGGAATCCACGTGAAAAGCTTCCACTATGTTGTCGTTAGTCATGGTGACATGGGGAACCTCCATTACCTACGCATTGAACAGGGGTCCACATTCGGGAAGGCACTAAAAGAATTACCCGTGTCTCTTTCTCATGCAGCCCACGTGCGTAGCCCCATGGGAGAGACACGTGCCGCGTCTTGACCTCCTTACCCTTCAATTTCCCTTTGCTCACACTTTTCCTTTTAGCTCCCACCTGTACCCATTCTGACTTGTATGGGCCCTTCTCCTTCTTCAAATCCCCATTAATAGCAATATTCTGCTGCTTTGTTTCCTTCTGCATAACCAATCTACGAGATTCACTAATATCCCCTGACTTATTGTAACATCCCAAATTTTAGGATTTGGAATTTGAATATTATAAGGGAAATTGAGTTGTGAAACTTTCCCTAAAATAATCGTGAAGTTAATTATTGGAATTTAAGGCATATTTTCTTATAAAATAAGGACAAACAATTAAATAATAATTTTTGGCATAAATATTTTAGAGATAATATTTTAAGGCTTAAAGAAATTTAATTGAGAAAGAAAAATCCTTAAATGAAATTAAGGATTAAATTTTAATATATTTGCAAGAGATAATTTTGGAACACACACTCTATTATTATTTAATTGATGAACCAATGACACAATAAGACAAAGCCCATTATCATCTTATCCTGTTCAGTTGCAACACAGTCTAAACATAGCCCATGATCCCTTTAACACTTAATAACCATTTGATCCAATAAAGATAAAACCCATACTCCAACAATAACAATTTCAGCCCAATATAATACCAATGATAGTGGCCCCACAAGAACCCAGAGATACATGCAATAACCTCACTTCACTCATTTATTTCCTGATAGCTTATATACAGATGACACACACACTTAATTTCTATTCAAACACACACGCAAGGATGAGGCTCTTTTACATCGATGCCAAGATACATTAATGATTTTCATGGATGCAAGGTTTCGATAGTTTGAGGGCGCAATTCATACCCAGTAAGGGCTGGATACCATACATGCAAGAGGCATAGCTCCAGGGACGGGGTCTTTGACTAAGTCCTTGACGGTGGTGGTCCGTTACATAAAAAGGGTGCAATGAATATCAAGGGGACAATAATTAGCATTTTTGAGGAAGCTAGATAAATTGATACTTGGATAATTTTGAGTGACAAGTTGGAATCAGGGTAGTAATTTTAGTAATAGAATTGTCTGCTCAAAATTTAGAAGTCCAATCAGAGTATAGGTTCTAACAATATGTTAGAATACCTGCTTGAGTTTGAATTGGTTAAATAAACTTGAAGCTTTAAAACAGTAGGTAGAGCAGAAGAGTATCCTTCTCCTAGGATATAAACAATTCTCTTCAATTGATTGTGATACTGGTACTGGCCACACATCAACATCTTGCTAAATTATATTACTTGAGGTACCTTTTATTCTAATCTTAGATGAGGGACCCACATCGAGGAATGACAATACTGACATAATTTAGTCCCTTAACAAAGTGCAAACTTCTCGAAAAGTTGTGCTGTTTGGACATTATATCAAAATCATGTCAAAGAGGGATTTCTGTGACTTGGTCGAGAACACTTTGCAGAAGGACTCTGACTTCAAAAGGAAAGTGGCCATCATTCAAGAATTGTGTTCTATAACAAGTTAGGTGCTTCATTACTACGAAGGAGATTTTCTTGAGGAACGTCCCTGGCTCGTTGGATTTTGTAGGTCTACTCAATCTTTCTTCCCGACAAAAGCAAGAAGTCCATAAATTAAAGTATATACTCCAAAAAAAATTATGATAAATAAGTGTTTTTTATCTTTACCCAAGATTAAAGCCTTTGGCAGAAAATTGTGCCGAGAATTCTGCTATATCTAATTTCATAATGGAAGAGAAAATAAGAGGGTTCAGGCTCTAGAAGTTGGGGGCTTTGAAGATAGCTAAGATGGCACAGAATGTAGAATCTGTCATTAATCCTAGGGCTTTTATTGTTAAGTCAAGATATGATCCCCATATCCTATCAAGACTTTGAGGTTAAGTGTGCTTAGGCAAGAGAAATCTCGGGATGGTTGACCTCTGGGAAGTATTATAGGAATTTAAGATTCCCTTAGTTTAAATGTAACATCCCAATTTTTGAAAAGCTTTTTCAAAATAGTTTGATCAGAATAGAGCATCAGAAGTATTTAAATTGAAGAGTAACTGATAAACATCCATGGTAATGTATAGGTTTGCTTTTACAGCGATACAAAATTTTGAATGAACTACAATGTTAAGTACATATCAAAAGAACTTTCTTCCACCAATCCTTATGGTTGCTGCTTACCCTTGTCGTCGGCCCGTTTACAGGACCACGAAGCTATAGTAAGAGCTGAGGTTCAATGCACATTGAACCTCAGGTAACGGTTAACCTCATGCTTATGTAACAGTTATGTATGACAGATATTCATGACATTACAGCAAAAATCACAAATGAAAGATAATAACAGAACACAGCCACTGCATATGAATGTTATTCTAGTTTGCACTATTCACCAGTGCCACGATGTACGGTCGTGTCCTTAGCGCTAGGAAAACTCAACGGCGTTATCAAAACCATAACCCGTGTATAGCTGAATGTATATGAAAACTTTAAGATAGAGTCTTAATCTATGAATACATCTATCACATATAAGTATACAATAAGCATCAGAGTTAGTGTTACAGTACGCGTCCGTACCTGAGTTAGTGGTAGCGGTACGTGCGTCGGTCGATATGCGTTCTTGGATAGCCTATAATAGTAATGTTGCTTTATTAATCTATAAATAATATCCTAAGAGATATTTTGGCCACTAATGACTATTTTATCCCTGGTACATTTATTATACACTTTATTCCCTCAAAATTTGTAGAAAACGCTGTTACACATTTGGGCAGATTTTTGTCTAACTTTGAAAAATCATAATTAATTCTAGAAACATTGAAATGAGGATCTGTAAAATTCCCCAGACTCCTTAGGATGTCTATTTTTGAGAAAAAATATTATATTTTACCCAGAATTTAAGAAAAGCTCCCAGTTTACAGGTTTTCATACGCTGCCCAGAAATTTACCTAGAAAACATAGTCTTTCTTCAAAAAAATTTATCTCTTTGTACAACATTCAAAATGACAAACTCTGGTATATTTGGAAATCTATATATGTCTACTTTAACCATGAAAAATTTCAGAATTAATTAACATCATCTTCATCATGAAATCGCCTACCGACAAAATTTCGCTAAAACTTTGTTACGTCGGCGTTTTTCTTTCGAAATTTTGCTCTAACCCTTCCTTCATCAATTTTTTGAATTAAATCTATTTTTAACCATAAAAACATGAAAATAAAACTACTCTAGCATTTTTAAGATTAAAACACAACTATCTATGAATTCAAAACTCAAAACTCAAGAACTTGCTTACCAATGCTTCAACTCCTTCAAAGAAGCTCCCACTCTCTTCCACTCCTCTCTAAATTCAGATTGCTTGGTTTGTTTTGGTGTGAAAAACAATGAAGGCCAAGGTGCCTATTTATAGGAATTTACTATGGCAATTGTGGTAAATTTTCCTAACCTACTTCATCTTAATTCTTGGCCATTGGATCAAAGTAAAATTTGAAACTCTCATCCTCCCCTTTAAACACTCCAAACCGTGCTCCCCACCCCTCACACTCTCTCTCATTTAGTTTTTCCTTGGTCACCAAGTTTTATAAGCTTCCAACTTAGTCACCAAGTCTTGCTTTCTTGACTTTATTTCCAACATGTGTTTTGAACATTACTTCCTCCCCAAGTCCACTAAGCATACGCCCCCCCTTTCATATTTTCTTTTTGTTTATTTTGTGTTTTATTTTAATTGGTTGGATAATGTTTTAGAGCTACACTATTGGCCCTTTAATTATTAATTAATGTAAAACACCCCAATTGATGGTTTTATACATGCTACTTAGTTAATTAAGACCTTTAATATTATTGCCTTAATTTATTGTAACTTAATCATCCACTAATTGTTTGTAATGTTCCATAATCGATTTAAGCATTTTCACACCCCTTTATGGTTTATTTTTGATGATATAAGAAACTAAAATGTGAACTTTTTAATTCATGTAAATTTAATTGTCCATTAATTGTTGGGAATTCTCTCTAATTGTTTTAGGTATCTTTATGACATTTTATGATATTTTATAACCCCTACTTGAATTTAGAGAGTTGGATTTGCCTTATTAAATCCTAAAGAAAATTTGCCCAAGAAATAAAATAAATACACTACAAAATTAGAGACAACATATTCTCCTATTTTCAATAGGTCCTATTTGCCAAAATATCATATCTAGGAGAAATACAAATTTCGGGGTATTATATTAAAGCCTTAGTACTTTGAGGTATGACATATGGTGATCCATAGAGATGCTGCGAGGATGTTAGGTTGAATAAGGAAATGATTGAGACTAGGCTTGAATCTAATCTAAGTTGAAATGGTGCCTAGGTCAAAATGTAAATGAGGTTGCACTAAGGTTCCAATACATGAGAATAGGAATCATGTGAATATTGATTGATGATTAGATGGAAATGTAATTAAGGTTGTACTAAGGTTTTGGTACTCAGAAGTAGGAACCCTGTAAGTGTTGATTGATGTGGTGCTATGAGCAATGCTTTGGGTATGATTGAGGGTTGTCGATTAGATGAAAGAATAAGGTTAAAATAGGCCCTTGTGATATTGAGGGCTGAAAGGGAATTAGAACCTCGTGTATTGTGTTTTGGGTTATGAGAATGACATTTGAATGTTTTGAGGTTTAGATTAGGAATGGAAATTATGATCCTAGTTTGTATATTGGGTATTATTGAGGCAATATGATTTCTTGGCCCAAACAATGTTTTGGATTGTGAATCTAATAATTATTGTTGTTTGGGGTTATTTGAGGATAGTGTCGAATGTTGTAAGCTATAAATCATTATGAATGGAGCGTGTTTATTGGCTATGGTCGAGGTTTCGGTATTTGGATAATGAACCTAAGAATCAAATTTGATAATAAAAGATTCTTTAGGTAGTTGATTGATCGAATAAATTAAGGCACTAGAGTGTAGTACCCATGTGTATGAGGTATTTGGAGGTTACTAGCTAATAGGGGATGATTTTAATCTCATGATTTTCCCCTTAGAAAGAATGAGTAATAGTTTCTTCCTTGGAGGAGTCAAGGAGCAGCTAGGACCTCGGTAACCACAGGTTATAGTTTCATGATTGGGACTAATAACCATAGATATGATAGTGGTTAATAGACCCCGAGATGTGGGTTCAATACCCAATATGGAAAAATTGGATCTGAGACTATACCTGGAGCTGGATTATTATTGGAAGTTCATATCAAGTGATCCCAAATGAAATTGTGTGATTAAATGTATTGCCATGGGGTGCTCCAGCGTCATATGTGTGTTATCATTGAGTGAAATTGTGAGATGAATATACTGTGGGCAATGAGACTTACTAAATTGGTATGACTTCAGGTCATTAAATTTGATTTGAGTTCAATAAGAGGCCCTAAATCCTATGTGATTGATGTGTTCATAGGCTGGTAAAAGCCCACAATTACTAGACTAAGAATACCAGGCGACGGTGTCGGGAAAGTTGCAAGCCGAGAGTTACATGCATTATTTCTGGAATGACCGAACAAATGGAATGGAATGGACTAAGTGTCTTATGGATGGCTCGAATAGCCAAGGATAAAGTCTAAGATGTAATTGGAGTTGATGACCTTCTATGTCAGTTGTTTGGTTCCTGGTATATTTGAAAATTGAATTTTGAGGTTGCCAATGCACCTACTATATTATGAATTTTTGAAATTGAATTGTGAATCATGTTTGTGGTGGAAGCAGTACGAAACTGGAAGAGGCTAGAAACTTTTGTAGAAATACTCAGTTTGTTGGATCTTGCCAGATATATTTAAAAATGTTTGAAATCGCTAGCCAGTTATAGAGCTCATTTAAATTGAAAATTTGTTTGATGGGATATGAGAGGTTGACACTCACACCAATGGTGAATATTCCCAATCTGAGTAGTTCCACCTTGAAGGGGTGCATATTTCGCTGTGTTAGGCCTGCACTAGTCGTGATTACGAACTAGTCAGATAGGAAAACGGTGCACAGTGGTGGCCGTGACTACGATCGGCTTGATCGGGAAAGCAGTGGAGAGCCTTTATTAGATATGCCGGGGTGGACACTAGGTCCCTTATGTGGGGATGGAAATTCTCCCACATCTACCGATAAGGCGCATTGTCACTTTGATGGTTTGTATTAAAGGATTGGGATATGTCTTGGTAAGGCAGGGTGAAGTGGTGGTGTGTGTCTCTTAGTTGTTGAATTTTGTGAAATGAATTATGTCATTGTGTGTTCAACCGGCAGAAAATGTGTTTCCTAAATTTGGGCCGGTAAAGAATGTATTTTCTTGAAATTGAGTGGGCAAAGTGATTATAATTTATTGAAAATGTGAAAAAAATTGTTTCGTGCAATTATAAAAATGTATTGCGACCACAGAAATTTTAAATATTTGAAAATTTGAAGTTGAATATGAGATAACCTAGAGGAATAAAAAGCAATGGCGTCATTGCCATTTGCTAATGTAGTGAAATGAAAAATGGTTCGGTTGGTAATTGTGTTGAAACAGGAATAGAAACAGTTAGAATGGTCTAGAGATCCGAACCGAGTAGGTTAAATGAGAATTGCCAGCGTGCTAAGCAAGAGAAAAGTGGTCTAAGAGCTTAAGTTGAGGAAACTTAGACACGGAATAGACGAGCGAGGCTTGAGGCGTAAGATCCGGTGTGCAAATTTGCACGGGATGGTGTCCTTAGGTCATAACACCGTGATGCTTAGCACTTTGTGTGGAATGTTTGGCATAGTGACTTTAGACGGGTATATTTAGAGTACATCTTGAAGCTGGCAAAACATTTGATCTATACTAGGTAATAGATAAGATACCTAATCTTGAGAGTAATTCCCTAGGTGGTAGGGCTAGAAATCCAGCGTTGTGGTAATAGAATGTGTCAGAAAGCTAATATGTGATAAGCGGAGAGGCAAAATGAGGTAGGCAAGTAAGGCTTGTGTAACCAATCACTATGATAACGGATCAATAGATTCTGTAGATTTGATAACTAAACCTGGGTACAAAATTGCTAAGAATGTGGTATGTTGAGTTGTGTGCTAGGCAAACATGCATAAGATAGGAATAGACTGGATATTTAAGATAATTCCCCAAAGTTATAGGTTCAAATTTCGAGGACAAAATTTAAATTACGGGGCAAGAAATATAACATCCCAAATTATAGGATTTGTAATTTGAATATTATAAGGAAATTGAATAGTGAAACTTTCGCTAAAATAATCGTGAAGTTAATTATTGGAATTTAAGGCATATTTTCTCATAAAATAAGGACAAACAATTAGGGAATAATTTTTGGCATAAATATTTGTTTGAGATAATATTTTAAGGCTTAAAGAAATTTAATTGAGAAAGAAAAATCTTTAAATGAAATTAAGGAATAAATTTTAATATATTTGCAAGAGATAATTTTGGAACACACACTCTCTTATTATTTAATTGATGAACCAATGACACAATAAGACAAAGCCCATTATCATCTTATCCTATTCAATTGCAACACAGTCTAAACGTAGCCCATGATCCCTTTAACACTTAATAACCATTTGATCCAACAAAGATAAAACCCATACTCCAACGATAATAATTTCAGCCCAATATAATACCAATTATAGTGGCCCCACAATAGAACCCAAAGAGATACATGTCTACCACGCAATAACCTCACTTCACTCATTTATTTCCTGACAGCTTATGTACACATGACACAAACACTCAATTTCTATTCAAAAACACACACGCACATTCCTTTTTCTTTGGCTTCTATGTACACACACCCCTCCGCCCTTGATCCGTTCCATCTAATTTCTCTCATATCCTCATCTCAGTCCAACAAGCATCGATTGGGTAGTGCAAGAGATATTAATATATCTATATATATATAGCAGAAGCAGTAACATGATATCAAAACGAAACAAAACAAAAAAATATCAGCGGCGTGAAAGACTAGTCACCAAAAACGCAACAGTAAATCATACGCCATACACCAAATCTCACTTTCGGCTTATCACTGCACACGCACACGCAAAACCAGTAAGCCATACTCCTCGAGACGTACGTTATTAACCCATGGTCCATCACCCATCTCTTTAAACCAATGTTTTCTTCATCTTGTACTGGACCGTGGTTGCTTATTTAAAATTCATTCTTGTTTTTCATTCACTCACTTCCTCTAGCCAAGGGGAACTGAGAGTGCGACGAGAGAGTTTGACGGTTAGAGAAATAGAGAGAGAGAGAGAGAGAGATGCAAACTGAGATTGTATTGTTCATCGTCCTCTGCATTTAACACTGAAAATAGGGGTGGTGTGCTATGATAGCAATCATCACATATGAACCAGGAAGCTAATCTAGGTAAGTCTTCGAGTTTAGCTTCTTCTAGTTTCCATGATTTCCAACGTGAGTGTTGAAGATAAAGCCGTTGGGAATATAGTCATGAATCCACGAGAGTTCTCTGCTCTCTAAGCATTAAAACAGGGTATTGACAATATATATATACATAGCTCTTAATATATATATATATATATAGTTTTTTTTTTCGGTTAGAAGACAATAAGCATGGAACCTATTGAGAACTTACTAACATAAAAATATATATATATATATATATATGTCGCTACAAAAGAAAGAGAGAGGAACCTATAATCATATATATACATATGCACACGCAGATCCTTTGTGTGTGAAAAAAGAAGAAGAAGGAAGATTCATATATGTGTGTATATATAAACCAAGGGTATACAAATATATAGATATCAAAAGCTTTATGGTTGCATGTATATAGAAAAGGGACGTAGGCTTATATATATTATCACTTGCGCATCGTTGTACAGGGAGTGAATGAAAAGAAAAGGGGTCTTACAAATATATGTGCAAGTCATGTACGTGGAATGTAGGAAAGGGAGAATCAATGTGTCAAGTGTGTGTGTATATGTATAAGTCATATTTTTAATTGGTGTTAATATTTAACTCAAAATTTATGAAGCATATTTTATATAGTGGTGGTATTATTAACTCCTAACTTAAAGTGTTAGGATAGCTTCTGAGAGTTTAAAATAATTATAGATAAATAATAATAATTAGTAAAATAATAATAATAAATAAATAGTAATAACTAATAGTATTACTATTAAAAAATTGGGAATAAATAATAAATAAAAAGGAGAATTAATAGTTACAATGGTCTCTTTGTTTTTTTTTTTTTTTCAGTCTTGCCATAATGTGCCCACTTCAAACATTCCAAATTTATTATTATTAAAATTTGTATATTTTTAATTTCATGAAATTATAAGTTACAATTTTAATTATGTAGAGTTTTAGAAGAGTTATTAATGGTTAGTAAATTGGTTGTGGTAGATTGATTTTTGGCGTGTGTTGAGCCCTTAGATTAGGAGCAGTGTGGTAATAGTTAGTTTCGGTGAGAGGTAACCACTTTCCACTTGTTATGTGTATTAGTATGCTGTTTGTGAGTATTTTGTGAAATGATTATGAATATTTTAATAAAAATTTCCTTGCGGAACCTTATGATTTGAATTGTGAATATATACATATATTTATTTATATATGTATAAGAATAGAGAATTGAGATATATGACATATATTTGAGAATGATTTTAATTACATGATATGAACGGCAAATCTTGAAAAAAATTTGTTGAACTATTTGTTGTGATAATTATGGTAAGGGTTGACTTGGGAAGATGGAGTAATTTATTCCACCACGTGGTGAGGCCTCCATTGGTGCATGATGGTTGGCTTTCTATTGTCCCACCTGTTCAATGAGGGACTGACTCACTAGTTTAATGAGGGCTTACAACACTCCACTAGTTCAATGAGGGGAAAAGACCAATGGTTTGGGACATGTGCTATGAGGATTTTGGCTGGTCCTTATCACATGACCAGTGAGCTTTTCAGTAACCAGTAACATGGATGTAACTTAGCCCATGGGTCTAGTTGGAGGAAATAAGGCGGTTCGGTTGGATTGATGGGAGGCATCTTGGGAATTGTGTTAATGAAAATTGTAATACATAATTCTGATACAGAATTCATGACATGAAATTTGTGATGTGTAATTATTGAATTATATTTTTAATATTTTGTTATATAAATTGTTCCACTTGGCACCTCACTAGCACATATTAGTATTCGTAATAAGTTGGATTGATGATTACCACATTATATTTTTCAAGTGGTAGTTCCCGTCCGGGTCCATCAGGGAAGACCTCGGAAGCTTAGGCTACTTCTTCTAACAGTAGTGCTTCCATCTTTTAGTATATGTTGGATGATTGTATATTGCCATGTTAGGGCTCATTTTGCGTACTTTGATTTATTTTGTATATTTTGGTAATTGATGAAGTATTACTTAGTGGTTGATCAACCCTTAATTAGTCATTATGTTAAGTAAATTTTGAGGACGTTACACTTATGTTGGTCAACTGCTGATTTTAAGACTACCTTGACATCTTGCTTCATTCCCGTTGTTAATGTGGACCCACTGAAATTCCGCTGTAACACCTTGAGTTTCCCAAAAGGCCATGAGCCAGAGATCTCGTCACCGATGATAATGGTGGCACCGCTGGACTCGCAACCTTCTTCATGCTATCGTCGCCGATAACTTGATTTTACCTCCTCGGTGTCTTTGTGATTCATCCTCTCGCACTTCATCGTCTCCGAACCGATGGGCATAACTCTTTCTGGTGTCTATATTTCCCACATGTGAAGCAGACTTGGTGCAAACCTTCATAAATAATTGGTCTCTCTGATAAGTATATATTTTATAATTAAATAGGTATATGTTTTATGGTATAATGGGTTGGATTTATTAATATTTTATACCTATTTAATTATCTTTTATATATTTATCTATCTTTTAAGTAAATATAGGATAAAAAAATATTATAACGAGAAAATCTATTGATATCCTATTTTATTTTGTAGGAGATATTATGCGATCTAAGTGAGGAGAAAATATAAGAAAGACAAGCAACAAATTAAATGAAAAGGATATAATATAATGTATTATTATTATATTATAATATAATATGTTATATTATATATAATTGGCCAATGAAGAGAACAAATCGTGCAGCAAGGATATTAATTGAGGAGGGGAATCAAATAAACAATAAAAAAGGACGCAGACCCCACGCCAATCAAAACAAACAAATCTCATGACATCCTATCAATATATTTCAGTTGGGATTTGGATAAAGCAGGAACGCATCACAGGGCCAAGAAAAGAATAAAAGACGCAGAGATGCAAAACAATTCACTACAATTCGGACGCAAGCCGAGACGCACACTGAGGGGTGAGGGGAGTAGCAGCACTTTGGTGATCTTCATCATCTCCATGGAAGGACGAGAGGATTTGTGGAAGCGACGGAGAAGCTTTCTTTCCTAGCTCTTTTTATTCTTTAAACTTGAAGTCTTATCTTTTTGTTATGAATTTGATTTTAACCATGTGTGGCTAATTTTCTTTGCAACCTAGAGTAGCTATGAACTTATTTGTGGATTATATTTTATTTTCATTGGTTAATTAAAATTAATATTAATTTTGGTTATTTAATCTTGTTTAGATTTATCTATTTAGTGATTGGCCATCATTGAATATGAATTATAGAATTAGGATTTACCTTGACGAAGAGAATTTTAATTAAGCTCTTAGATTAAGTAATATGAGATTAGATTACGATTTAATTTGCGGTTAGGATAGACCTATACCTAATGGCCCCATATAATTGTTGAAGATTGTGTCCGAGTTATGTTGCCTCTTCCGATAATTATGTCAGACATAACAAATTATACTTAAGAGAGGACCGAAGGCACTTACTGCTATTTATACTTGAGATTAACAAAATCGATATTAAGGCTAATTAAATTAATGAAAACAAGGTTTATGAAGCTAAAAAGGGATTAGTGATTCTAGGCTGCTCGTTCGATTAGTTGTGGTAGTTTTTATTATTTTAATTTCAATTTTGATTTCTTTTATTAATTAAATTCAATCTGATTTGCTCAACTTAAACGAAATTGTGAGATTAATGCTTAACTGAAGTTGTGGGTACTAAGTCCTCGTGGGAACGATATCTTATTTACTGTTTATTACTTGATACGTCCCCTACACTTGCGGAGTTTTTTAGGCTATAACATTTTGCCCTATCACTCTCCTCCCTATAGACTGTGTAAGAAGGCAGGAAAGGCTGCTTTAGATCAAGCTCTACACAGATACGTGCGAACCCTCCTTTTTCATAGATAGAAGTTGACCGATCCACTTTAATCATTCTTCCAACCATGCTACCAATCCTTCGCAGCGATTCAACATTGTAGAACTCAAAAGGGACATCCGGTTGGTGAATCCATGCCGTGATATGACATTGGAGATCGGCCTTCCATGGGTTGAAGTTTGGATGCCACCTCTGCACAATCAAATAATGATCTTCTATCATCCAAGGTCCCTCTTGAAAAGCATAGTCTCTATCTTCCTTATTAGAGAAAGATATGATGTAATAACCATTGCTCAGTGGAATGAGTTTCAGAGGGTCCTTCAGTCGCCACATACGGTTTATACGATCTCGGATTAGATAGGTTGGAAAACTTGCCCCTAGAACTTTGATAATGAGGGAGTTCATCCATGGTAGGCACCAAGTTGTATATTCATCCGTAGTAAACTTCAGTACTCTAGAACTTCCTTTCAGGCGTCTCATTTCTTGATTGTCATCCTCATCTGCCTCATCCCCAGAACCACTAGCATCCTTCTCATTCATGCGATGGAAATATGTCTTCCACCTCTACACAATGTCATCTTCTTCAGAGTGCTTCACCACAAAACGAGCACATCTAGGAGACAAGATTTTGTCTCGTATGACAATTGGGTTGCGAAGTCCTCAAATTAGCATTTGGAACTTTAGGTGTTTCATCACCCACCCTCTTCTTGTTGGCCATACTCCCGAAAACAAACCCTGAACCACCCTTCTCTTTCATGCTTCCCCCATCCCCATTCCCATCACCGTCACCTTCTCCCAGCCTCTCCTTTCCCCCACTCCTAGTCCACCGTTTACGCTCGCTCACTCGCATTCTCTATTCGTACCTATCTTGCATAGGTCTTTTTTAATAAGGACAATTTTAGGAGATTATCTCTCTACTTTATTAATTTGTACTTTTACAATTTACTTTACTTTATTCATAAGGAAACAATTTGTACCAATAGTTCAATATAAAGCTAGTCCGATGAGTAAAACCCGCTAAATTCTTTTGGGTCTTAAATTTGAGTCTCATAATGGATACTTGTGCTATGAGAAGCAATTATGACTGCTTGATTTGGCTGTTTAGACAAATTTGGTATGTTAGATTTTTTTAAGGTGTGGTTTCGTGTTTTAGTTAATCTCCCTGTTATATTGTTGTTTCTTTGTGAAAATATGTTTGAACGATATGAATTTTGTTTGAAGTATTGTAACGCCCCTAATTCCTACTCTATTATGATGTCTAATTATATTCCTAGGTCTCTTATTAATCGAACCAACATGTAATTATTAGAGTGAAGACATTAACAGATCAGAGCGAGTTAAAACACAGAGCATGTATAACATTTGGACGAATGAGTGATTGATAACATATGCCCAAACATATGCTGGTTAATTTAAATTCCTAGAGGAATATATGCGTGACACAATTTAGAATTCGGTAATAGTCAAGGTTAATCCCGTTAAAAGATTTTAGTTATACAATTATCTCAAATTGTCAGTTGAATAGTTAGCAAATATCCAAATCCAAAATAATATATGATCTATTTAAATAAACCCTCTCTTTCAGGGTCAACTTCGTCTACTCCAGCTGTATCGCCTTACTCCTCGATCGAACATCTTCCGAATCTTTTGGCATTATTGAGATTTAGCGATCAGATGAATCCTAGGATAACGGTTAATTTCACATTTAAAGTGTAAATTATACATGACAGATATTTCATATATTGCAGAATAAAAGAAAGCATTTAGTAAACACACCGTTACTCAACTACATAGCATACAACACATGCATCGTTAGCGACATAGATTCGAGCATACAACACGTGTATTTTGGTCATACAACACAAGTGCTACATGTCCCAAACACAAATCCTCAGTGTTAGGAAAATAAGTATGCAAAAGCATTATCATTTTAAAATAATAATACACAAACAAGCTGAATAAAACACATAGATTCGAGCATACAAACCCGGCCAAGAATCCACAATATATGAACATACATGGCATATACAAAACACAAGGAATTGGAGATTAAATTATCAACTTTAACTTCACGAATAAATATAATCACTGGTGTGAGAAACTCGAATTTCTTCAATGTCCTAAAGTATGACCATTGTAACTATTAATTCTCCTTCCTATTTATTATTTATTAATAATTCCCTTTTCTATTTATTATTTATTCCCTTTTTATTTATTACTATTATTATTATTTTACTATTTATTATTATTTATTTATTATTACTCTACTATTAGTTTAAACTCCCAGAGGTTATTCCAATATTAAGCATGACATTAACGCTTTAAATTAGGAGTTTAATAAATACTAACACCACGTAAAATATAATTCATATATATATATATATATATATAAATAGCAATTTTGAGTATAATAAGTATTAATACTACGTAAAATATGCTTCTTCATATATATATATATATATATATATATAAATAGCAATTTTGAGTTTAATAAGTACTAACACCATATAAGTTATATATATGTGTGTGTGTATTGTATATAAAAAAAAAAAAAAATCACTTATAAAAATATGCACATGCACCGTGTGAGGAAATTAAAACTATAAAAATTAATCTCGGTAAAGGGCTAAAAGTTGATATTTTTATTCTCTTGTGCATTAATATCAAGATTGAGATTTTTGCATGACCAAAATACACGTAAAACTAAATAATAATAGGGGGAAATGTGTCAAAGCATATGTGTTCGTTTTTTTAAATCTCAGAACAAAGTTAGGAAAAGAAAAACATATAGACGTGGACTTTTAAGTAAGATTTATTATCTAGAAACTAAGTTTTACCTCTTCCTTTGAGTGGTGAAATGATGATGATCATTTCGTGGTTTTGTATTTCAGATTCTAATTTTGTATATTTACATCCACATATCTGATATTCACGTACATTCACGTACATGTTTTTGTAATTAAATTAGATTGGCCAAATATCACAAGCATGGTCAAATCATGCAGAAATAATTCATTATAGTGAAGTTCAATCTTCTTGAGCAAAAAAAAAAAAAAAAAAAAAAGTTCAATCTACAATTTATTTATTTATTTGATGTTGCAGCAGATGGTTCATTATATTGATGAGAAATAATACATTCCAGTCGTTAGTACTCTTCGTCCTTAAATATATTTTTATATATAAGATCACTTTTTCCTATCATTTTATTTCCATTTACAGCTACATGCATATATATATATATATATATATATATATATATTAGACAGCTAACTTTTCCTCTTTTATTTTCTCAAATCAGATATATACACACACACACACACACCCCTACATGACAGTAAAAGTTTCTATTATTTTCCCAATGGTTATGTGCAGTGACATACCTACAGAACAGCCAGCTTCCTTTTTGCTTTCATGATGTGTACACACACACACCATCAACCTCTTTTATTTCCTAAGGTTTTCGCGTGGCTGTTTTGAATTCTCCAACGTGAGAAGTATGCTAAAGCTTCCTCTGTTTTCAGTTCCTAAAAACTCAGATCCATATATATGTAGGACCTAAACCATGTAAACAAGGTTGAAAGCTTACCTTACTCAAACTTGCTCGCAACTATTCAAGCCTTATTCCTTCACCTTCTTTTCCTCTCAGTTTCACGCTTCTATTACACTCTCAGACTTAGCTATGTTGTTCTTTTTTTTTTTTTTTTTTTTTTTTTGTTTTGTTTTGTTAAGGCAACGTGACTAAATGGAAGTCAAGGAGCATGTATATATAAGGGATCAAGGGTCCGGTCTGAGGAGGAAGACGTACAAAGGGAGTAAGAAGTATGGTGTGATCTTTGTTGGTCTCGAAAAGCATGGGGTCCTGAATTCGCTGACGTGGGAGGCGTGGGTTGGATATTTGCGGTTAATTCCTCCTCTGTGGTTTCGTGTTGCAGCTGAATATGAATTAGAGAAATAGGCACATAGATGGTCTGGCCGAAATGATATATGGGCTGTGGTTATATGGACCATGTAGAATGAATGAGAATGAATAGATGGGCTGTGTGCGTGTTTCGATGAGAGCAAGAGAAGATCCAAAATGATTATATATATATCTTATATAGGTATGTGGTCTGAATGTGTTCCAAGTGAGAGCAAGAGAGGATCCAAAGTATATAACAATGAGAGAGGTATGTTTATTGTGGGAGTACTAAAAAAAAAAAAAAAAATTCAAAATCTCACTTGATCCTCTATAATACTCTTATTTACAATTAGGTCCTTCACTTCTTTAATTTCAGATATTGAATAAGTATTAAAAATTAATCCTAAGTTCCATATAAGGATTTTTCTCTCATTTAACTTCTTTCGCCATAAAATATTGATTTTATAATTTTTAGGCCAAAAATTATCCTTTACAAGTGTTCCTTGAATTTATTCTTTTCTTGAAAATTTCAAGGAAAAATAGGCCTTGTATTTCCAATAATTAATATTATAATTATTCAAGCCAAATTCCATAATTAACTTTTCATACAATATTCCTAATTTTTAAATCCTAAAATTTGAGATGTTACAAGTATGCTTTTCTTATTTATGATGTTCATTATACATAGAATGTGGCATACGTAATGAGTCTTTTTAAAATGAAGGTTAATTGCTAGTTCTAAATTCACTTTGATTACGCATCAAGACTATATATTGTACATAGAAGTTGGCATGTGATGAATTCCCAAAACTTATATCATTTTTCAGTCATTATACATCTAATCTGCTTTTCAGTTATATCTTTGAAACAAGTTGTAGCTTGTTAAACTGAATTTTTTTTTTTTCTAGATACAAATATCCAAACATAAATAACATTATAACTAGCTGACTTTTACATAACTATAATTTGCAAATTGTAGAATATGCAAATTTCAATTTCTTAACCCTTAATCCAAACAAACTCAGTTTTGCACACTTTTTTTTTAATACAAAGTTTTGCACACTTAAGTTATGCATATTTAACGTGAAAAAAAAAAAAAGAACCTAAACTCATATAAGATGACTTTAGAATTGGAAGAAATTGATAAGAGTTGATACAAGGATTTGGGTTTGTTTGAGATCATGTTTGGAGGCCCAGACATTCATTCCAACAGTCAAAAGCCACTTTTTGACATTTTATGGTGTTTAGATCAAGTTCCCCCCCCCCCAATTGGCCTTTTAAAGAAAAAGATTATTTAAGCCATAAGCTAAAATTTCATGTTTTTAGCTTTTTTACCATGGAAAGATGAATAAATTTTTTACCATGGAGAGAGAATAAATTAAATACTTCATGAAGAAAAGATATTGAGTCCCACCTTTTTTTATTAAAATAACATTTTGGTCTTTATTACAAGTTCATTTATAGATGAAAATTTTGGTCCTAATTATATAAGTCTTTTGAAAGGTTAATAATGATTAATAATGACTATTTTCAATTTTATCCTTGTATATGAAAGTATCTAAAGAAAAAATAAATAATAAAATTTAAGAAAAATTGGGGAAAAAATTACTCATTAGAAATTTAATTGGCATAAGTAACCTAATAAGTGTGTGTTTGTAAGTTAAAGAATGAGAGTACTCAAATTAAAGTAATTCTTACCAATTAAATTTGTAAAGAGAGACTTTTTTTTTTTTTTTTTTTTTTTTTTTTTCAATTTTCCATAAAATTTAAGTAATTTTGTATTTTAAATTTTTTTCTGATTATACATTAACTATTTTTTAATTCAATTCATATCTTTTTCAGTTATTTTATATCTAAACTTACTTTTGCATTAATTATCCAAAAAGTTTCAATTTATCAAACTATTTTTTCAAAATCCAATCCAAATATAAATCACATTACTCAATCTGGCTAATAATTCACCATATCTTACATTTACAAAAGTCATATTGAAAAAAAATGCTTCCGCCACTGCCACTCTAAACTCACGCTGCACGGTTATACCTTCCTTTTCCTTCTAGCTAGGCAAGCTCAATATATGACAGGGCAAGAGCTATCTTAAAACATATGGCATATGAGTATATAACTACCAGTTTCATCTTAAATTTCCAATATTATTGAGGACAATTATGGGTCGTCATACTAGCTAAATAAAGTAACAAACAATAGTCTCACTTTTGTAAGTGTCATGATTAAATCTGAACATAGAAAGCAAATCGCACTTTTTGTCAGCTCGACAAAAATCCCGATAAATCTGGACATGTTTGATATGAATCAAAATTTATTGACTCAATAATATAATATAACAAAGCCAGCAAAGCACTAGCGTTTGGAATAAAAGCATCGGCTTTACGACTAATTACAAAATTGAAGATAACTAATTCGTGCACCTTCAAAATGACCATATTGCCCCTTATATGACTAGGCCGAATTCCATATAGACCAAGGCATTGTAGAGATATTGAGCCGTTTTAGCTCAAGCATGGACCACAACTGCACCGTTTCATACGATTGCAAAGACTTGACAATTAACTATAATGACTTGGTCGGTATTTATTCCACAAGCAAAGACTTGGAAAAAAATAAAAAAGCTAAGAAAGACTTGACACTAGGATAATGACTTTGTCGGTTTTCATTTCAAAAGCAAGGACTTGGGGGAAGAAGTTTGGAAAAACTTGACAAGGATCGATGATATGAACCTGATATAATTTTGTTGACTCCGATTCAACTATGGTTATGATCACAAAAAGCTAGTTGGGCTTTGATACCAAAGACGCGGAAGCTTACCACTGAGCTAGAAGCTTAAGCTGGTAGCTAGGGCTCATTAACTAATCCTTAGCACTTCACCACCGGGCAGGGGCGACGTGGGTTAAGGACACACCCACAGTGGGACCCCCGAAGGGACCGTATCTCAGGGATTAAATAAATCCCACTTCCAACCCCATCCGGGAATCGAACCCCCAACCGCATGGCTCTGATACCAAAGACGCGGAAGCTTACCACTGAGCTAAAAGCTTAAGCTGGTAGTTAGGGCTCACTGTAATACCCCAAAATTCATGTCTCTTAAATATTATAGTTTGGCCAAATAATACCTATTTAAAATAGGAAAGTATGTTGTCTCTAATTTTAGTAGTTTATTTGTTTATTTTCCTTGGAATTTAAAGAGGTAAAGATCCAATTTTATTTTAGGGATCATAAATTGCCCTATAATTATTGAATTAATACATGGTGCATAAATGGCCATGAAAAGCTAAAAAGTTGTGAGGAAATAATTAAACTAATTAGAGAAAATTGCCAACAATTAGTGGATAGTTCAATCTATGTTAATTGAATTATTTTCATAAACATTCACAATTAGTTTAATAAAGCATAATCCATGTGAAATTTAATCCACCAATAAGAAGAGTTGTGAGTGTGTCTAGTATTCAAGAGAGAGAAGAGAGAGAGAGAAAAAGAAAATTAAAGTAAATTGGATAATGGTTTGAAATCCAGTAAATATCTGATGTACACAAGTAAAAAACTCAAAACAACAAATAAAGTGAGAATTTATACAAATTCAAATAGTTGTGAAGAAGTAGGAACCCTGGAGAAAATATAAGGACTTATCTTGAACCCACGTAATTTAACCTCGAAAGTAAGCCTAGTAAAGGTTATTTTTGCAAACGTTGAAGAATAAGCTTAGTACAACCAGGGGAATCTAATTAGACCATAAATCTGGATATCCAACTACTAATCAAAAAACATACTCAGAATTTAAAAGTATTAGTGATTGATCAGGCAACCAAAAATAGATTTCATTAAAGTAAAATATACTATAATAGAGCACATGTGGGATTTAATTTTGGAAATTAAGATAATTAGCTAAATCCAATGTAATTGTTTCTAACCAATGGAAGGCATTTGCTCACAAATTGTCTCTTCATAGAAGCACAAATTAATATTAGCCATTGATAAGAAAAGTTGATCCAAGGGATAAAATTCATGAGCTTTTGCTATAAATAGAGGCCTTGCCTCTCCTCATTCTTCACACCAAATCAACCACCAAGTGGTGATTTCTAAGAAGGAGGAAGGAGTTCAAGAGCTTCAAGAGGTAAGCTTGTCTTTAGTTTTTAGTTTCTAGTCTTTAGTTTTTAGAATTCTTAGATAGAAGTAGTGTAGATCTTAAATATTCTAGAATAAATTTTATTTACATGTTTTTATGGTCAAAATTGGCTTAGTTTCGAAACAATGATGAGAGAGGTTATATAGCAAAATTTTTGGAAGGAAATCATCAAAGTAACGAAGTTCTGGCGAAATTTCATCGGTTTTGAAAATTCTGGAATTAGTGATGAACATGCCAAAATTTCATATTGAAAATACAGTCACAAAATTCTGGAAAACTTCATGGATAAATTAGACATATAGAGCTTTTTAAATATGTCAATAAAATGATAAAATGATTTCTGTACAGTGAGATAAAAATTCTCAAAGTTAAGCTACGTTTTTCTGGAAAAATTCTGGGCAGTGGTTGAAGATCATTAAACTGGGAATGAATCAAGAATTCTGGGTGAAAACCAATATTTTTTCTCAAAAATAGACATCCTAAGGATTCCAAAGAATTTTATGGATCCTCGTTTCAATTTTTCTAGAATTAATTATGATTTTTCAAAGTTAGATAAAAATCTGTCCAGAATTCTGAACCAGCGTTTTTTGAAGAATTAAATGTGATAAGTTGAGAGATAATCCTACCAAGGGTAAAAAAGTCATTAGTGACTAGGATATCTGCTAGGAAGTTATTGGGAATTAATAAATATGACATTACCGTTATAGGTTGAACACGATCACAGTCCAAACGTCAACGTACCGACATCACGACTAAGGTACGGACGCGTCATCGTAACACTAACTCGATGCTCATTGTATACTTATATGTGATAGATACTTCCATAAAGACATGGACGGGACTGTCTCGGGTCATGCACCGTGACTAAGTTTATGGGGCTTAGATCACTACCTATACATTCAGCTTTATATATGGGTTATAGTCTTGATAATGCCGTAAGATTGTTTTCCTAGCGCTGAGGACACGAGCAGCTGCCGTGGCACTGGTTAGTGCAAACGTGGGTGATTGTGCATGTGCTGTGTGCTATGTACTGTTGATATGTTAATCTTGCATCTGCTGTGTGCTTATGTATTGATTACTGCTGTAATGTCATGAATATCTGTCATCCATATACCGTATTACGAGCATGAGGTTAATGTTACCGAGGTTCAATGGGCATTGAACCTCGGCTCTTAACATAGCGTTGGTCGGGAGGACCGGGGATCAAGGAGAAAGGCAAGCGGCACGCATAGGGACTCAGCTGAAGACTTTCTTCTTTTGTTATTCACTTTTGAAAACACTCGGTATAACGTACCGCTACTGTAATCAGCCAGACTTACGGCATTTTAAATATAAATATCAATTACTCAATCGCTCCGATGTGTAAGTGGAGCTATAAACCCAAGAGGGGGGTGAATTGGGTATTTTAAAACTTTTCAGTAAATGCTCTGTTTTGAAGCTATAAAAACAGAGGTAAACATAGTGAGGGAAGAAGAAGCTGGACACAAAGATTTATACTGGTTCGGTCCAACTCTTTGACCTACATCCAGTCCCCAGAAACACTCTGGGATTTTCCACTATCACTCAATTGCAATTACACACTCTGTACTCAGGTTTATCCTCTCCCTATGACTCACTCCCCCTTACAAGCTGTAATTTCTTTCAACAGATACACACTCTGTAAACGAAGGATGTTCCTCAACCTAGGACACACTCCCCCTTACAAGCTGTACTCTGTATACAATTAGATACACCCTCTGTAAACGAAGGATGTTCCTCAACCTAGGACACATTCCCCCTTACAAGTTGTACTCTGATTTTCTCAATCTCCAAGTCCACTGACTTGAGATTCTTACAATGAATGATATACAAGGAAATAAACTCTCTCTAAGAGTAGATAATGATACTCACTTGAAGCTCAATGTATCACAAGATACTACACGAGATAAAAGCGAAGAAATAAATATGAGACTTGAATGATTTTCATCTTGAGCGAGGTGTGTCTGTTGGAAAGACTTGAATGCAACCCTATTTATACTCAGAGATCATTAAATGACCGTTGCTTTCCAAATAGATCCGTTGGAGAAGTTCTCCCAGTGTTAGGAGGTGGCTTAGGCACTTTCTCTCTCTAATATTCTCTTAAACCAGCTGGCCAAGAAATCTGTGTTGACCTTCTGCAAATCAATCCCTTGGAGATGCAGTTGCTTGTTGTAGAAAACATTCTTAAATTCTTTACAGACGTGTGCAGGTGGATTAGCCAAAGTTGTGCAACTTTCTGATCAGTGCATTTAATGTTCTCAACCACTTTTTGCTTTTTGCTTTATCACTTCAAAATCATTCTCTAAACCATCTGAAATTCACTAATAAAGTCATTAAACATAGCTAAGAATAGTAGAGAATAATCCTGGAAAGTATTAAATCAATCATGAAGGTTTTGCAAAATCGTCGAATTTGAATTTCAGATTCAGCGATGCAAACTTGAGGTTTGTTTTTCCAAACTCGAGTTTGCTCAAGTATTGAATATGAATCTTTGCCTCTGTATGGACCAAACTCGAGGTTTGTATATTTAGGCTCGAGTTTGCTGAACATTAAAAATGAAGTTTCGCCTCTGTCTGGACCAAACCTGAGGTTTGCGTAGAGAACCTGAGGTTTGTAAAATTTGTTCAGGACCAAACCTGAGGTTTGCATATTTAGGCTCGAGTTTAGACTTCTATCAAGCAAACCATCGGGTTTTCAAATTAAAACACATTTTGAGCAAAGCGCAAACTCGAGTCTATAAGTTAGTGAACTCGAGTTTGACACTATTCATGTCAAAAAATCAGTTTTAGCTCTCAAAACACAAACCGGAGGTTTCCAGTGCAAACCTGAGGTTTCCAGTGCAAACTCTAGAGTTTTCTCGAGTTAAAATCATTTTGCTCTCTGTAAGACATGAACTCGAGTTCATAAACTTAAACTCGAGTTTGATCAACTTAGAAAACTTTTGGCCTGACGCAAACCGGAGATTCATGGAAGCAAACCTGAGGTTCATGGAAGCAGTCTCAAGTTTATGAAAATCTCATTTGAAAAATTCTTCCCGCCGAGAGGCAAACTCGAGTTTGTCTCCACAAACTCGAGTTTACATATTTGTAAACTCTTTGAAACTTTTCTCTGGAGGTGCGAACCTGAGGTTTAAGAACAAACCTGAGGTTTAAGAAATTGTACTCTCAAGTTTAAAATGCAAACTTGTGAGTTTTGCCTCTGTCAGTAGCAAACTCGAGTTTTCCAAATCTAGGCTCGAGTTTGGCGCTGACAGAATGTTTTTGGTTGAAAAACAACAAGTTTAAATAATCATTTAGCTTATCCAAAAACATCCATACATTGTTTACAATTGTCAGTTATCATCAAAACACATATAGAACTAACACGATGTTCTACTCTGATGAAAAAAAAATATTCCGCTTTTGAAAATGGGATGTTACACTCACCAACTAATCCTTGTCGGTTTTATAATTATTATTTTGTGTGGTGAAATTGTTTGTTTTCATTTCACAAGCAGGGACTTGAGGGGCAAACTTTAGATAGACTTGACGAGGATCGATATGATGTGACTTGGTATTTATTTCACTAGCAAAGACAAGAGGCCAAAAAAACACGGTCGAAAGACTTCACAGCTACGATGACTTGGTTAATTATTTAACTTATTTCCGTTCTTATAAAAGGGAGAAAAGCCATTGAAGCATTTCTTATGTCAGGCACAATTGTTTATATTTTGAAAAACCATACAAGTTCCGTTATTAGCTCCACAAAATCTTTTTTTTTTTTTTTTTTGTGTGGGTGAGTGTGCGAGAATTAACTAACTCAAGTTAGAGTTAGTTATTATATGGGCTCTTGTCACTTAAGTAAATGATTAGAGTTTGAATCCTGACGCTTTTGTAAGGACAAATTTATTTTTTTAAACACTATAATGGATTAGTGCATTGGTTATAACAAATATATTGGGACCATGTTTCTCCTAATGAAGTCCTTGAAGTCTCTCTTCGAGGAAATTTGTTAAAAAGTGCATATGAAAACCCACCAAAAAAAAAAAAAAAACACACACACACACACACACTTGATCGAGGATATATCTCTCCTATTTTTATTCAACACTACAATGTCAGATCATCCCAATCAGGCTATCTTTCTTAAAGGTATTAATAAGCTCATTTCACTAAGACCAAAATGCCTATCGATACCTCCTATTATATATTAGTATGCTTTCAGCCTTCCAAGGTCCGTTCCAATCCTGTATTGCGAACAAATATATTTTGTGTATTTAAATTAATACGGTGTTTTGATTTGTAGTGGGGATGAACAAAGCTTGAACATTAGAGGCAAATTGTGGGGAAGGTTGATTTAGTGGTTTCATGAAAGAATGGAAGATGCTCTGCGGGTTCCATTCATTAATGAGCTGAAACAGACTACATATTGAGTGTGATTTGGGGGGAAGACTTTACAAACGTGATAGACGGGTTATGGTGTTTCATTATATATAATATAACCAACTATTAATCCCTCATGCCCATTAATAAAATTAGTCTTTTTGGCTTATCAGCTTTGGTTTATGTAATTGTATGTAGAGAATGAAGGTTTGACAAAGTTGGCAAACAAGGGGAACAACTAAGCATGTCAAGTATGGTCTAAAGTTTTGATAGAACGATTTAGTTGGATTTTATATTTGTTCTTCTTCTCTTATTAAGCCTGAAGCGATATTGTCAGTGAGAAATTAAAAATTTAGGCAGCCCATCAAATTTGTACATTATTAATAATTCTCCTGGGTTGGATTACATGTGGTTTATATATAAATGATGATCTATTTAATTATGGATTGATGCTTTTTTTTTTTTTTTTTTTATAAATTAATCTTTTCAATGATGTATATGGATATATTTTGTATATTTTAATTGAATTTTATTATTTTAATTGTAACACCCCATTTTTCAAAAGCGGAATATTTTTTTTTTCATCAGAGTAGAGCATCGGAGCAAGTAAAAGAGTGGGTAACTGATATATCATTAAGCGTGGCGTATACGTGCGTTTATAATGTACGGTACAATTATCCGAGTAATGTCATAATGTTACAAGTCTAAAAATAGGAATCTTGATCGGGTCTCTACGCGTCTTTGTTTACTCTGCTTACTCTTGTCTTCGGTCCTCGGTTCCCGGACCACGAAGCTATGGTAAGAGCTGAGGTCCAATGCCCATCGAACCTCAGGTAACGGTTAACCTCATGCTCATGTAAAACAATATATGTATGACAGATATTCATGACATTACAGCATTAATCAACACATAAGCACACAGCAGATGTAAGATTAATATATCAACAGTACACATCACATGTAAAGTTATCTATGTCTACACCTCACTGTGCCACGATGGCCTATCATGTCCTTAGCGCTAGGAAAACTGTAACGGTATTATCAAAACCATAACCCGTGTATAAAGCTGAATGTATAAGTAGTGATCTAAGCCCCATAAACTTAGTCACGGTGCATGACCCAAGACCGAGTCTTGTTCATGACTCTATGAAATCATTTATCACATATAAGCATACTAATGAGCATTAGAGTCAATGTTACAGTACGCGTTCGTACCTTAGTCCGTTTGGATGGCGGTACGCTTGCTGGTCGGTACGTCTCCCGATTTTTCCCAGATATCCTATAATAGTATTATCGCATTATTACCTCATAAATAATATCTTAGGATATATTTTAGCCACTACCGACCTTTTTACCCCTGGTGGATTTATTATTCCAATTATATACCATAATTTTTGTACAAAACGCTGTTCCAGCATTTCTGGGCAGATTTTTTGATAACTTTGAAAATATATAACTAAATCCAATAAAATCGAAATGAGGTTCCGTAAAATTTTTTGGAAACCTTAGCATGTCTAGTTTTGAGGAAAAATAATTATTTCCACCTAGAATTTGTTATTCATTCCCAGTTTAATGATCTTCAACCTCTACCCAGAATTTTTCCAGAAAACGTAGCCTTATTTCCAGAATTTTTATCTCCTTGCAAAAAAATTCAAAATGACACATATTATACATATTTAGAAAGGCTGGATGTCTACTTTACTCATGAATTATTTCAGAATTTTTGAATATAAATTTACTCACAAAATAATGCCCTCTAACTGACTGACTCCCATAGCCCAGTAAAACCCAACAATTCTCTATCTTACTCTAACTTGTTTTATTAATCCTAAAAGTTACTTTCCAACATGTTCCCACCTTGTCAGGCATCTTTTGATGCAATAAGGCCTGAAAACAATTATGAGAAATTACTTTACCTATTTCCTAGATTAAACTAATATTTATACTAAGAACTATAGAACTAAAGACTAAAAACTAAAGACAAGCTTACCTCTTGAAGCCTCTTGCTTCTCCTTCCTCCTTCTTAGAAATCACCACTTGGTGGTTGATTTGGTGTGAAGAATTGTGAAGGGCAAGACCCCTATTTATAGTAAAAGTCCAAGAATTGCATCCCTTGGATCATCTTTTCTTATCAATGGCTCATGATAATTTGTGCTTCCATGAAGGCACAAAATGTGAGCAAAGGATTCTCATTGGTCCATACTAATTACATAGGATTAAGCCTTTATTTTTATTTCCTTAATTTAATTCAACATGTGCTCTAAAATATTATATTATAATCTCTCTCTCCCTCTTTCTCTCTCCCATGTGCAATCTAACACTTCTTTCCTCTCCCATTGGTCCATTTTCTTTTTCACAAGTATTAAGCTTATTTCTTTGATTTCCCATTGGCTAATTCAATTTCACAAGGATTAAGGTTAATTACAAAATTAATTAGGACCATTGGATTCCATTTTTGTTTGTTCAAGTTTAATCCTTACCATTAACCTATGGTTTAAGTCTCCTATTGGTCCATTTAATTTCATGAGGATTAAGATCATTTTCTTGATTTATCATTGGCTAATCAATTTACAAAAGGATTTAGCTTATTTATAGGATTAATTAACCCTTAATTGCATTTGCTGACTTTTCAAAGCTTGATTAAAGTTTAATTAACATCTTAATCAAGTGCTTTCTTAGACAAGATTAATTCTTCATTAATTAGCCTTTTGATTAATTATGAAGATTTACAATTATTTAATTAGTGAAGACTTAATTTGCTTATTAATCCTTAATAATTTCCCTTAATTTATTTAAGTGTTTCACAACATTATATTGCTTCTTTTAAGAACCATGGATTAATATGATGATTATTTTGTATTTTATGATCCTTAGATGTGGTCTTAAATTTAATCTTTGGTTTATTAAATTCTAAGGAAAATTGTCTAAAATCTATTAATAATCTGCAAAATTTAGAGACAACATATTCTCCTTTATTTAACATGCATAATTTATCAAAATATAGCATTCACTATAAATAGAGATTTTTAGGGTTTTACGGTTATTAGGTGTAATTGTCAAAGTATGATAGGTTCTTAAATTAATTATGATCATTAATAATTCACTTTATGCTAATATTGAACCCTTATTGGTTCTTGATCTTTCATTAAATTAATATATCCCTAATTGATGACTTTTAATATGCTTTTTATTTAATTTTGAAAATTAATACAATTAATTATTGTAAATTTAACTGTCCTTTAATTGTTGATAATTCCCTTTAATTGATTTAGGTATTTTATAACATTTTATGGCTCTTTATGATTAAATATAAACAATGTTGTAATATGACAATTTTAGGGTATTTTATGATCCCTAAATGAAGATTAGAAAATTTGGGTCTTTGGTTATTTAATTCTAAGAGAAAATTCCCTAAATTAAATTGAATAAGTTACTAAATTTTGAGACCACATATTCACCTATTTTTAATAGTCATTGCCTATCAAAATATAGTGGTTAATCTAAATAGGAATTTTAGGGTATTACATTTCTCCCCCCGTTAAATAAAATTTCATCCTCGAAAGTTGCTCTATACTAACGAGACTTTGAACCATAAATTCTAGAAATTTACTCTATCAAAATGCTTCTATGGCTAAGCCGCTTCTCTTGGTGATCAAGAAGTTGCTCCGGCTTAATTACGAAGATATTGACATGTCGTACTTCGACATCCTCATATAAAAAATGTCTCTGTGGCGCTTATATACTGTGGCAACTTAAGATACCTCACACTTAATGACATGATCGCGGTCTGATTGGTATAATTGAGAAACATGGAAAACTTTATGGAGATTAATCAGGTTTGGGGGTAAGGCTATCTGGTAAGCGACTGGTTCACGTTTAGCTAAAATTTCGAATGGTCCTATGCGTACTAAATTTTCGCCTCTGAAGCGTTCTACTGACACCGGTTACTGGGGCTATCTTTAGAAACATATGATCGTCGACTTCGAACTCTAGAGGTCTTCTCCCTTTTGTTAGCGTAGCTCTTTTGTCTGCTTTGTGTTGCTAGGAGTCGTCTTTTGAACAAAGCGATTTGTTTGGAGGTATGATCAATCAGATATGGTCCAAGCAGCTTCCGCTCAAATAAGTCTGTCTAGCATAAGGGTGACTGACACTTTTCACCTCGAATTTGGATCGTATAAACTCGAAAAACTCTAGACGTAGTCTATTCCCGTACTATGCATGCTTACTTAGCACGCACTCGGATATTCAAATAATAATCTCAATTATTTTGTACCCAGGTTTAGTAATTGAACATAGGACCTACTCATCCATCCTCACCGTGCTTGGTTACGTAGGCCTTACTGCCTGACCCATTCAGCCTCTTGGCTTAACACATATTGGCCTTCCGGCTCAATCCATTACCACAGCACTAGGGATTTTAGCCTTAAATACCTAGGAGATTATCCTCAGGCTTTAGGCGTTTCAACTACTACCTGGTACAATAAATGTTTTGCCATACTCAAGACGTACTGTAGACATACTAGTCTAAAGTCCCTATGACAATTCGTATTTCACACAGTGCTAAGTAACACTGTTTTAAGGCCTAAGGATACTGTCTCGTGCACATTTGCACACCTAGATCTCGAGCATCTGCTCGTCTATCTTATGTGAGCTTTTCCTATCCAAGCTCTCAGACTATTTTAGAAGCTCAATTATTCCTTAGGTCTCTAAGGTTTTTACTAGTTTTCACACAAGAATAAGAATTATTGATTGTATTAGCAAATCTTTTCTTAGCCAAAGTAAACACTACGCCAAACTTTTAACATAAGATGAGGAGTTAAATTCTCAACATTTTTATCAGGAGTGAGGAAAAGTCAATGTACTATTCTCAAAGTAACCAAAAAATAGTTTCAACAAAATCCAAAACAACTTTTCAGTACCATTTAGTTTCTATGAAATTCACATGATACTATAAATTTTATGTCCAATACTCACTACAAGGCACAATAGATGTAAGTGTTATAAGAAGGCAAAATTCAATCTTCAACTACTACCATAACAAACAAATTCCAAAGCATATTTTATATATCTGGACTCTATTGGTGTGAGCAGATATTTAGCTCAAAAGTATTCGTATTGTGGTGCACTAAAGTATGGTTTCAAAAGTATCAAAACACTAACTTTTAACTTAAATGGATGATCAAGATTTACTAAAGTGCACACTCAAAATTTCATATTTATAACTTCATTTCTTTGGGTTAAAATCCAGGAAGCCAATCCTCATGGTTTCTGTTTTTTACAAGCGCAACAGATAAATTCAAAATTGCCGAGTCAAATAGTTCATGTTAACTTGAAGGTGTTCATCACAATTTCAATATGAAACAAGGATATATAATGCAAAGTTATTTCACTATGAAAAAGTGACATGACATCTTAATTTCAATGAACTAAAAGTACAATGTATTTCAAAATAGGGTTCCAATGCAATGCATGCCTTAAAATTCAACTATGTGTTATTTCAATAGTTAAGACCAATTTATCCATCAGGTTTCGTTTACTTTTAACATGCACCATTTGAAGTTTAATCTTGTTTTAACACGCCAATTATTATCAATTAACCTTACAACACCAGAGATAAAACAAAATCAATGGATGATCAGGTAATTTTGGAAAAATAATATTATCAATATCCTTTGGTCCAAATTTCATTAAGTGTGATAGCAAAATTTCAAAGAGTGACAATTCACAGACTGAAACGGGACTTAAAATAGTATACTTCAAGTTTCTTTCATAAATTAAATCTGTTAAAAAATTTCCGGTATAATGAAGTAAAATTCCCAAACTCATATTTTCCAACATAACTAAATGAGGCAAGTAATATAACAAGGACGCATAAGTCATGGCATCCTTTAGATATGTAAACTCTTTTCTAGAATAGGTTAACACGAAACACTTAGATTTTCAACTAACTATTTAAGTGTTACTTCCAACATACGATTAATTCCTACCAATATCCTATGTAAGTGTCACCATTTAGAGGTCTTATAGCTAGCTGGTTGGAACTAAAATAATTTTATGCACAAGATTTAATGAAGTACTACAATAATGCACATTTAACAATATTTAACCTTTTAACATATTCAAGAAGAATCACTTTTAAAAACATAGTTTCATACTAACGTAGTTTAAAATTCAAGTGAAACACTCAAGTTAGATTCCCCAAGTGAACAGATAACTGGACACAATGTTGCCTACAAGTTAGATTTGAATGGGAATTTTCAGAATAAAAGTAAGTGCTTCAACACATGTATAGAGAAATTTTGGATAATACTAGAAGCAATAACCCATACGAATTTAAAGTCTCAACAACCAGCTCAAAGCATAAATACCCAACACAATCTCATATTACTTAAATCATGTTTAGCAGCAAGCATTTGATCACTTTTAAAAGAAACAGAACGAAGGAAGTTTTTCTCTTTTGACTTAATTTACCCCTTGTAGTAATATGAATTTCAAAGACCAAGGGAAACTCAATAGTAAGCACTTCCCACTCTTGATAGAGCAAAAGAAATCCTATTAACTTTATAAAACAATAGTAATCCAGCAAAAATGTCTAAGGTCGACAATTTTGTTAATACTAAGCAGAATGTGGTAGAACAAATAAACTAAGGGATGATTGCACTGCAATTTAGTTTTAGAGCAGGAAAAATAAACAAATATTTTCATTCAAAAGTGAAACAACCTTTGAAAACTAGCGAATTGGTAGCAATCTAACAAGATGCATAGCATAAGAATAAACTATAATTATTATTATTCTTCTTATTATTATTATTTTCTCCGTCATTTAAAACCAACTTAGAAGAACATATAATGAAGAGATGATTATTAAAAAGATTTTCAATGTCAAATTGGACAATATCAGATAAAGATCTACTTATATCCTTCATTTTTTAACTTTTCTCTAATAATGATGGTTTCAATCAAGAAATACCAACCAAACATGCCACAATCTAGAAACTTTTTCATGCTTTGAGTGAAGATTGAGAAATGAAATGTACTATTTACAATTATGACCAACAAATGGTCTAAATGGTAGAAGAGAGTTCATACAAGGCATTGCTTGATTTATCATAAATTTCAACGATACATAATGATGTTAAAACTCTATTGAATAAGTCATATATTTTCATAACCACATAAAGAAAGGGATTTGCTGAGACATATCTAAAACCTTTAGAAACGTGATCAATCATATTAGGAAGATCAAAAATCATATTCCACATAAACCTCACTTCCCTTCTTATGTGTTTCCTAAAAGAATATTTCTCTTTCAAGTTTTATTTTAAATTTCCAGTATGGATACCTATTTCGATGTTATAAAAGAAAACTACTTCACAGACTGGTTTCCTCACACATACTTAGGCATTAGTTTACTAGTACTTCTTCTTCCTTGAGTCAATACTCCATAAAGAGTCTTAGCTAATCTGCTCATCACAAAATCTATTCAAATATCTTTACTAACTAAGAAGACAAACTAGCAAAGAGGAGTAGAGCAAAAGTTGGGCCACCTATAAGGCCTTCAGTGATGCCTTGATTATGATTATGCCCGAGTTCATAATAATAATCGAGACCCCAAAGAAGAACATTGCTCCGGGTACTGGAAGTACGTTCCTATGCTAGTCTCACTATGTCAATCTATCATCAAATACTCTATTCGCAGAATGCTTATCAACCTCTTGTTTGTATCTAGGACATGTCGCAGGAAATTTTGGATTCGAACAAAAAGTTTACTCTCAGAGTCACCTCGGTAGCTTAACAACTCACAGTTGTTGTCATTGGATGAATGATCCAATCCTATAGGTTTCTCCAGCTCAGATACTAGCCACCGATTCGAGGTAGTACACAGAATCAGGGTTGTGTACAGGTTCAAGGTTGTATACCGACTTAAGCGGGTATACGTTCGAAGGTTCATGGTCACAAATGAGTGTAGGGGTTTTTCCCCAAGTTAGGGTGATGCACCGACTCAAAGTGGTACACTAGTTCAGGATGGTATGCCGAGTTAGGATAGTATACTGGTCTAGGGTTCACTGGTTTCTGTGCTGTACATCTTACTTATTTATAGTAGTTTATGTCTAGAGATCTGTCTTCATCCATCACTACAACATCACACCAAGGTTATATCAGTACTCATTTTCAAAATAAGTTATAAGTTTAAAGGCTTTAGAACCTAACTCTGTTAATCAAACAATTTGGCCAGGCCGGTGTCTAGTGGGAGTCTCACTGAGTTCACGGTAACTGATTGACTGAACCACATAGACGAATCCTTTCTAGACACCAAACGGTTTGAAATAACTTCGTTAAATCCATGCCAGAATGATTTGCTCTGATACCAAAATGTAACACCCCTTTTTCAAAAGTGGAATAATTTTTTTTTCATCAGAGTAGAGCATCGGAGCAAGTAAAAGAGTGAGTAACTGATATATCATTAACTGTGGCGTATCCGTCTGTTAATAATGTACAGTACAATTATCCGAGTAATGTCATAATGTTACAAGTCTAAAAATAGGAATCTTGATCAGTCTCTACGCGTCTTTGTTTACTCGCTTAATCTTGTCTTCGGTCCTCGATTCCGGACCACGAAGCTTTGGTAAGAGCTGAGGTCCAATGCCCATCGGACCTCAGGTAACGGTTAACCTCATGCTCATGTAAAACAATATATGTATGACAGATATTCATGACATTACAGCATTAATCAACACATAAGCACACAATAGATGTAAGATTAATACATCAATAGTACACATCACATGTAAAGTTATCTATGTCTGCACCTCACTGTGCCACGATGGCCTATCATGTCCTCAGCACTAGGAAAAATGTAACGGTATTATCAAAACCATAACCCATGTATAAAGCTGAATGTATAAGTAGTGATCTAAGCCCCATAAACTTAGTCACGGTGCATGACCCAAGACTGAGTCTTGTCCATGACTCTATGAAATCATCTATCACATATAAGCATACAATGAGCATCAGAGTCAGTGTTACAGTACGCGTCCGTACCTTAGTCTGTTTGGATGGCGTTAAAGCCTCCCTTGTGTACAATGATCCCACGTTTTCCTGGTTGTCTACCTCATAGACAGCCAGGGCAAACCCATCGATCCAATATCAAACGTACTAGCCCACCTGGCTAGACATCTGTGTTTTACACCAGAACATTGACACCGACGGGGAACGTTAAATTTCGATCCTCGTGACCGACGATGGCTAACACTAGACGCAGAAGTTGGATCCCTCAGCCTGGAAATCCTGCTCAAGCGGAGGTGAGTCAACAACAACAAAATCAAAACCCACCACAGCCTGAACATAACATAGAGCGTGACGCTGTGAACGAGGGGAATGACGTATCTGACATGGCATCCTCCCCACCAATAGCGGCTAATCCTCAGGGTGTAGTGGCATAGGAGTTCTCCTAGCAGGACCTCTTTCAAGAGATTCCAGTCCAAAATCCAGACGTCCTTCTCTACGAAACTCGATGAACTCAATGTTAAGACGGATGGAAAACATGGAGAAACACAACAGTCTCCAACACCAAGCGGATCTCAGAATAATACAGCAAATAATGCTAGATGCTAGTAACTCACCACGAAGCGAGCAGCTGAGATCCACGCAACGTAATGCGGGCACAACCACTCAGGAGATGAGTTCAAGACGAGAGTGGGCCCAGGATCCTGTTTCGAAATTGAAAAAATCGTGCACTGAAAGGATCCCAGACGATGAAGACTGAGATACCGAGATGATAGCTTGACCGATGAGCTCTCCAAAAGAATATAAGATAAAGTACACGATAGGACACAACAGTAGTCCTTTCTTTGATGAAATCATGAGTGCGTCATATCTAGAAGATTTTGATTTGGCCGACTTGCGAAAGTACAATGGAACTCAAGACCCAAGTCCCATCTCGATTCATTCGAGCTCCTTATGTTTGTGACAAATTTTGGCCCTTGGCTTTTTGCCGCAACACTGACTGGAGCTGCCCAAAAATGGCTCCATACTCTATCAGCTAATTCAATCCAGAACTTTGAAGATCTCGGATGTAAGTTCGAGTTGAACTTTGCCACTGGTAAGAAGCAGCCGAAGTCACAATTCGCTCTCAGTAAGATTAAGCAGCAACATGGTGACACACTCCAAAAGTACTTGGACATATTGAAGGAGGTAGCTTTGCAAATATGATCACTCCCAGAAAGCGTACATGTGCATTGTCTTATCGATGGCCTAGACCCATCATCTCGGTTGGCGAAATCAATCTTCAAGAATCGGGTTGACACCCTCACCGAGTTCAACACTCGGTCAAAACAATACTTGGAGGTGGAGCAAATGGAAATAGCCAATGCGATTGGAAATGACAGGAGAAGGAATTCTCCCGCGAGAGACAAGGGGTGTTCTGATAATCGAAAAGAGAATTCCTCCAGAAGAAATTCATATACTAGACCTCAGGGTGATAGGTTTGAAGGGAAAACGAAGTATGAGAAATACACCCCTTTAAATGTTTCACAGTCCTAAGTCTAGAGGGAGGTAGCGCTCATCGAGATGAAAAAATTCAAAAGACCTCGGCCACCTCGAAATTGAGCTAATACAAACCAATCTAAGTTTTGCGTGTTTCATGATGGACCAGAACATACCACGGATCAATGCTATGAACTCCACGACGCCATCGAGAAATTCATCCGGGATGGCAAGCTACGTCAATATGTGATTAAAACTTAGGGGTGAAAAGGCAGCAAGCAAAAACAAGGAGACCGTAGTACGAGCTCAACCCTAGAAAACAAGAAAGATGACAAGCGACGGAAACCGGCTAGTGATGATGTCGAATTTCTAGAAGTCGAGTTCAATTGCAATGGGATCAGTGGAGCCATGGGTGGAGGCGGAGGCACAATAAGCTAGCATAGGAAGTATTTGAGAGAAATCCTCTCTATAAGGGACCTCCCAAAATTTAAAGAAGATCTCAGCAAGCTAGCGCCTCCCCCATTACTTTTCACAAATGAAGATTTGAAGGACGTGGTTCCAGGCCATCAGGATGGTTTGGTAGTCACGGGAACTCTGGTAAATTGCTGGGTTAAAAGGATTTTCATGGATACAGGGAGCTTGGCAGACATCATTAGCTAGGATGCCTTCAAAAGGATGAAGCTGGATCAAGAAGACTTTTTTTTTTTTTTTGCCCAGAGGATCAAGAAGAATTGAAACCATGCAAAATGACCCTCATAGGGTTTAACGGAGAGCATTCTTGTAATAACCCAGATATTTAAGAATTTAAAAATAACAATAATAAATTAAATTATAATATTATAAGCTAATTATATTTTACCATTTACTGTAGTTAAGAGTCAACGTAAAGCTTGTAGTTTGATGGTATTGGGATTACAAAAAGTCCTTTGGATCATAAGGCAAGGGGTGTGATTTTATGTTTGTCTCAGTTCAGATGAAATTACCAAAACACCCTTATATGTGTTATAAAAAAATGAATGAGAACATTTTTCTTTAGCGCGCAATTTAACAGAGACAGAGAGAAGCTTCATGAGTTTTTCTAGAAACCAAAAACCACAGCCTTCGAGCAACTCTGTTCTTTCATCCTTCTGGTCCGTTTGCCTCCACCGTAACTCGTCTATTCACCACCGTCCTTCTCCTCCAGTCGAAATTTTGTTGTTGTTACTCTTTCTCGATTATGTTCTGCTTGGTTCTGTACTTCTGTTTGTGGCGATTTGGCGAGAGACGGAATAAAGCCCCAAACCCCAACCACAACTATTAGTTCTCTGTGTGTTTTGATGATAACTGACAATTGTAAATGAAATGTGAAGTTTTTCTTTGGTAAGTTGAAAAACTTATTGTTAAAGGAAAACTCTAGTTTTGGTTTCAAAACTCGAGTTTTGACCTTACAGAGAGTAGCTCAATTTTACTAAACTAAGCAAAACCGCCGGTTTTCAAAGAAAACTCCATTTTTCACCATACAGAGACTCCTCAATATTTTCTGGAAAAGACAAAACTCCAGTTTTCATTTGGAAACTCGAGTTTTGGTCATACAGAGAGTCACCAACATTTTCAGCTCATGAAAACTGCAGTTTTGATATGGAAACTCCAGTTTTTAGTTTGCCATGAGTTTTCTAAGTTTTGTGAAAACTCAAGTTTTGGTTTGGAAACTCGAGTTTCGACTTGGCAGAGAGCTTTCATATTTTACTCAGTTTTTGAAACCGCCAGTTTTCATGGAAAACTCCAGTTTTGACTTGGCATGGATTTCTCAAGGTTTTCATACTTAAATGAAAACTCGAGTCTTGATTTGGAAACTCGAGTTTTGGCCAAACAGAGAGTAGTGCTATTTTTCAATGTTTTAAAACTTCCAATTTTGATGTTTTGGACTAAAATCGATTTAACATGTCAAAAGTCCAAAACTCGAGTTTGGAAATAGAAACTCGAGTTTTGAGTTCTCTTCAAAACTATGGTCCAGAGTTCAAATCGCGACGTTCCTCTCTGGAAGAAGGAAACTCTAGTTTAGTTATGGAAACTCGAGTTTTGATATTAGTGCACGATGACAAACTCAGTTTTGATGAACAAACTCGAGTTTGTGTCGCAGAGTTTGAAATTCAAATCTGACGAATTTGTAAAACCTTCTTGTTTGATCTTAATACTTCCTATCCTCATTCATTAATGTTCCTAGCTATGTTTAACCACTTTGTTAGTGAGTTTCAGATGTTTTAAAGGATATTAAATGAAGATTTGAACTAAAGCAAAAAGTGATGTTAGCACATTAAATGCAAAGTCCAGAAAACTTGCATCCTTTTGGACAATCATTCTACACATGTTGCAAAGGGATTAATGTTTCCTTTCCACATCCAGTAGCTGCTCTTCCAACGGATTAAAAGTCAAGAAGTCAAGAATAAACATCTGTGCAACTGGATTAAGCACATAGTAGTAAGAGAAGAAGACTTAAGCTCACCCTAATCTGTGCTGGATTAATGCTCTCTTTGTATAAACAGAGTTGCATTCATTTCTTCTCAACAACCAATCTGCTGAAAATGAATTGCATTCAAGTTTACCAACTACTCTTTCAGTTTTCACTTGTAAAGTATCTTTTGATACATTAATCTTCAGTGTTTATTTCTATCTATGCTATGAGAGAGTTCATTGATTGTAAATCATTTATTGTGAGTATCTCAAGTCTGGGGACTTGGAGATTGGGATATTGATTGCAACTTGTAAGGGGGAGTAAGTTCTAGTAAGAGAATTACTCGAGTTACAGAGTGTGTAATCAATTGAGACAGTGAAAATCCCAGAGAGTCTGAGGACTGGATGGAGGTCAAAGTTTGGACCGAACCAGTATAAATCCTTGTGTCTTGCTCTTCTTCCTTAAACTCTATTTAGCTCTGTTTTAGCATTCAAAAATAGAGCAGTTCGAAAAGATTTTAAAATCCCCAATTCACCCCTCTCTTGGTGATTAAGCTCCACTTTCAACAACTACTCCTACGCCCTTTATCGCCTGTGTAGCTGTCATTGATTTATGTGCGTTGCAATCCTCTTGATTCTTCACTCTTGAATGGTCCCCGCGTCTCTGCTTTGTGCCAAGGTGAATAATTTAGAAGTGCACCTATTCAATCTCTCATTATTCCATAAACTCTTATGTGAGTGGTAAGCTTGGAGTTCTTTCTTTTATTATGGTATTGCTGTAGGATTTTTGTATCAGATGAAGAGATTAGATTTGCATATTGTTTCATTTTTATAATAGACCAAATCTTGTTAAGAAATTGGTATTGGTTGGCCTTGTAATTTGAAGGTTAACAAACTTGATGTGTGGAGGGTATATTTTGAAGCATTTTTGTCCAACATTCATTCACACTATTTCATCTGATCAATCATCTAAGACAAGGAAATGGGAAACAAATAAGGATTTCATGTTCTCTAGCTACTTTCCTTAGAAAATTTGTATTCATTGTTACAACTTTACCTATGTTTACTACTGTCATAATTGAAAGTGTGCTGTCAAAATTGTCTTGGGACTGTCGTTGAGGGAACCAATATTTTGCTGTTGTTATTAAAGTGTTGTTTCCGTTGCACTTGTGTAGCTATTGAATCTGATTGTAAATTGAAAAAGTTCAGGTTTGAATTTGAGTTATTAGGAAAAATTGGTTATGTTTCAAATTGCAACATGTGAATAGTTCTTAAAAAAAACAAAAAAAAATCCAGAAATATGTGTTTTCGTGTACATCCTACATTTGGTCCTTTTTGTTAGAGAATTTATATTTGTGTTTGTAGAAAGTTGTGGAGTAGAAAGCTTGTTCTATTAATTATAAGTTATATGAATGATACAGGTGATTAATTAAAGGTGTAAAGAAGTGAATTTGGTTGGATTAAGATTATTTAAATTATTAATTGTAGCTTAGAGAGTCAACGATGGTATTTGCATATTAATCATACTATGAGAAACAACTATCATTACTTATAGTATAACGAAGTTGGCAATAAAACAAATAAATTAATCTAAAAGTAACTGAGTTATAATTTAGGGGCCAAACTTGCTTGTTCTCATGTTAGAGAAATACCTAGGAGGTATTTGATTGTGCTTATTCAAGCGTTGGAAATTATTGATGAATAAATTAAAGAACATAAGGTAGGTGGATGGATGGTCTATAAATTCTGTAAACGGATTATGATTTTATTTGAAACTAAATTGAAAGGTTGATGAAGTAAATGATGATAGAATGATGAATCTTATTGAATAAGATATTGTATGTTGAAAGCATATGTAAGTTATAATTGAAGTAATAATATTTTGTGTTATGGATATTAGGAGGATTAGGAGTGATTAAGTCAGGAGTTGATAAATAGGAGAAATGACATTATGGAGCACAACAGGTGCGTGAATAGCATCCCGTTATCATTTTTATAAATGATATTTTACTTGCTATAATTTTATTAAATTATCAGCTTTCTTAAGTACTAGTTTCTTCAAGACAGATTTGTTGAAATTATATCAATTGCTTATTGTTATTTATGTGTTTAAGTGAGGTTAATGGTTTATAACATTTTACCATTTATGAATTTTTATGCAATGAATTGTAAGAAAAATTATGTGATATTTTTTTGTAAACTTTTAGATTGAGATGGTCTTATATTCAAAATGCCCTTATGCAAATTACTATTATATGGAAAGACTTTTAATTGATAGAATTGGAAAGAAATGTTTTGAGACTTTTGTAAACTCTCATGCTAGGGTCTTTTGTTACAAAATATTCTTTTTGAGTGCTTATCATTAGAGGAAAATCTATTTGTTTGCTATTGATAAATTAGCCCCAAGCATGCTTGTAAATATTTTTGATAGGACCGAATACATAACGCTGGTTACTAACAGCAGTACTGTTAGTCCTTGGTGCACCATGGTTAACCTCGAGCTCGCTTGATAATCGTGGGATTTGTTCTCACGCTTGTTATACGTAGGTTTTGTACCTGCAATCGTTTCGTAGCCTCATGTTGCACTTGCTTGGTTTCTTACCCTCGTGGACTATGTGTCCACGCTTGTTTTCATGGCCTCTATGCCACACTTGGTTATTTTCCCTCATGGACTGTGTGTCCACACTTGTTATTCCGTTCTGTTGAGGTCCTACGGAAAGATGAGGTTTGAGAATTATGGTTTTAATAGATTATTTTAAATCAAAGGTTTTACTACGTACTTGGAATTATTTCATTAACGATATTTTATATGGTTTCACTTATGTTTGTCGTACTATTACAATTCAAAGTTAAATCTGTTTAAATTACATTCATTGATATTTCATTCGATTTTATCAATGGGACGTTATTCACCGAAAATTTTTGTCCTCAGATGGCATTGCTAACCTTACACCTTCAGTTGAACGGTGAAGATTGTCATCGCTGACCAAGCTTGTAGATATATTTTGGAACAACTGCTAGTGAATGTAAAGCTAAGTTTTCATTTATGTATCAACATCTGTAGTTTAGATGCTCCACATAGTCTATAGGCAGGGTCCATGTCTTCCCTTGTAACATAGAATATATGTATATATGTATATGAGTATTTAATATCCATTTATAAGTTTAAGCCTTAAGGAATGTGAGTTCGCTCATATTCCAAGATGATCACCCCTTAGTTTTCAGGGCGTGGCATTTTGGTATCAGAACCTAGGTTTCCTATAGTTATGTGGAGCAAGGGTTTTTCATTGGGGTCTCAAGTATCATTATGAACCTAGGCATAATTATAATTGAGGCATCATTGAAAGCCTTATAGGAGGTCTATTGTGTCTTTCTTTTACTTGTCAGATATGTTTCTTGCATATAGAACCTATTAAATGAATCAAATATTTATTATGTTGTTTATATGGTCCATATGTATCTAAGATATCGAGTGTGAAGTAGAAGGATTATAGTGAAAGGGATTCTGATATCGTGATGTTATGCCTAATTTCTTTAAATCTTACATGATCTTGCATATTATAAATTATGCTGACCGTAATGATTTCTATATTTACTTTTGATAGAAATAATAACATTAAGGTCTGAAGTGTTTAGTAGGAGCCAAATAGAGATAAGATGTCATTAAGAATCTTATAGGAAGTGCATGTTCTTCACCCTTAATAGTTGTTGTTTGGTCCTTTATTTACGTTTTGTTTTGACGTCTTTGAGAGTGGTCAGAAGCTAGTTTGATGTGATTGTTTGCTGCATCTTAAGCTTTTGGCTATGAGAACTTGTGAATTTGAGATCTAAATTAATTTGGATTTTGATTACACCTGCTAAGTTCTCACTATTACAAACTTTACACTGTTGTGAACATTAAATTGTGATTTTCTTGGCATAGTATTTAATCTGAATTATACTAAACCTTTGTGTATTCATTGAATTATTGCTACTTTTCTAGACCTTGATCAATTATTGAACCAGGCTCTTGATTGTGGCATTTGGAATAAATTTGATGTCAATCGTGTTGGAATTGGTTGCATTATTTTTATTTGTGTTTGTGTTGTCAAATATTTAATCAAAGGTCAATTTTATTTGTGCATTTTTAATTAGTTTTATTGCAGCAGCTGATTATTTCCAAGGATGTGCATTCATTCTCGATTAATTTCATCAACTCAAGATTTCATACTTATTGTAATTGTTGAATTTGGCTCTGGAATTTTGCTTAGAGTTAAATCTTGTTGTACACTCTATCTGCATTCTGCTGCACTGTTTTGAGCCATAGTTAACTAATGGGATATTGTCATAATATATTGGTGCATTGCTTAGTCTAAATTCTTGTGGCCCCGGTTGATAGAATTTCTGAAAAAGAACCGAGATGTATTTTCATGGACATCGTTCGAGATACCTGGGATTGACCCCAATTTCTGTTGTCACAAGTTGGCTATCCGACCGGGATCAGTACCAGTGGCACAGAAGAAAAGGAATATTGGGGTAGGCAGGTTGAAAGCCCTTGAGAAGCATGTCAAAGAGTTAGTCGATGCCGGGTTCATCCGGGAAATACAGTATACCACCTGGCTCTCTAATGTAGTTATGGTCTTAAAACCAAATAGGAAATGCAGGGTATGTACAGACTACACCAGCCTGAATAAAGCGTGCTCGAAAGATTCATATCCTAGGCCTAATATTGATCAGCTCATAAACAATTCTTCTGGTTTCCAACTATTATCCTTTATGGATGCTGACTCCGGATATAATCAAATAGCGATGCACCCGGAGGATCAAGAGAAGACAGCCTTCATCACTGAAAAGGCTAACTATTGCTACAACGTGATGCCTTTTGGATTAAAGAACGTCGGGGCCACATACCAGAGAATGATGAATAAAGTCTTCGAGGACCAGCTCGGCTAACACGTAGAGGTGTATATCAACGACATGATCGTCAAGTTAAGAAGGTACCGAATTCGACTGAACCCGAAAAATCATATCTGAGGTCTAGAGCAAACTTTTGACAAGTTAAGAAAGTACCGAATTTGACTGAACCCAGCCAAATGTGCATTCGGAGTCCTAGCCGGGAAATTCCTGTGTTTCCTATACATGCAAGCCCCGAGAAACAAGAAAGAAGTCTAGTAGTTGACTGGAAGGTTGACCGCGTTGACTAGATTTTTATCGAGATCGGCAGAGAATGCGCTTCCTTTCTTCAAGTTGCTAAAGAAGGAAGCACAAGGAGGTTGGAATTTGGATTGTGAAGTAGCATTTGAGAAAATCAAACACTGTCTGACGACCCCGCCAGTCCTATCCAAGCCCGATCCAGGTGAGTCTTTGTTCTTATACTTGTTAGTAGGAGAAGATGTGGTAAGTGCGGTCCTGGTCAGAGAAACAAATAATGGCTAGGCACCGATCTACTTTGTGAGCAAAGCATTACAAGGCTTGGAGCTAAGATACCAAAATTTGGAAAAAGTAGCATTTGCCTTACTTATGGCAGCAAGGAGGCTTCGGCCTTACTTCCAAGGATATCAAAAGTTGTTCGAACCATACAACCAATCCGTCAAGTGCTGCATAAGCTAGACTTGGCTAGAAGAATGACATGTTGGCCATAAAGTTGTTCGAATTCGACATCACCTATGAAGCTCGACATGCCATCAAGTTACAAGCATTGGTAGATTTCGTAAGGGAACTAACCTCGACAGATAAAGGGGGCACTGATAACGACAAAACATGGAAGGTCTATGTCAATGGTTCATCAAACGCTAAGGAAGTGGAGTCAGAATCAAAGTCGAGAACCCGGAGGGGATTGCAATCGAGCATTCTCTGCAGCTCATTTTCCCAACATCAAATAATCAAGCCGAGTGTAAAGCGCTCTTAGCCGGACTACTACAGGCAAGAGAACACGGAGCCCAGTGGGTAAAGGTCTTCACTAACTCTCAGCTCATAGCAGAACAGATCGAGGGCATTTATGAAACAAAATGCCCACTGCTAGCCAAATATTTGAACAAGGTAAAGGAGGTAATCTCTAGTTTCCAAGAAGCGATTGTCACTCACATCCCAAGGGGAGAAAATATCAGAGTCGACATTCTGCTCAAGCTTGGGAGTATAAAGGGCCCGGGTAACGATAGAACCGTGGTCCAACAGAATCTAGCGGAGCCGAGCTACGTTATGACCATATTAGCAGCAATAGACTAGAGAAAACCGATTGAAGACTACCTGGAAAGAGGAACCCTCCCCATTGATTCTACCGAAGCAAAGAAGTTGATCTAAAATGCTGCCATGTACACAATGGTCGACGATCAGCGATATCGAAAAGGCTTGCATTCGCCAATGATGAGGTGCTTGAATTTGGCCGAGGCTAAGTATGTGTTGACGGAGATACATGAAGGAATCAACGGTTAGCACATGGGGGGCGAAAGCTCTGGCCAGGGAAGCTCTACGCGCTAGCTATTATTGGCCGACCATGATGGCAGACTCCAAGGAGACGGTGAAGAGATGTGATAGCTGCCAGAAACACGCCAAGATCATTTGGCTCCCGCCTGTAGGATTGAAAAGCATCTTGGCTCCTTGGCCCTTTTGTAAATGGGGGATGGATCTTCTAGGACCATTCAAAGCAGCTCTTGGACAATTAGGATAGCTTGTGGTTGCGGTTGATTATTTTACAAAGTGGATAGAAGCTAAGCCCTTAACGACAATCACCTTTGCGTATATACAATGATTTTTTTGCCACAACATTATTTCCTACTTCGGGATCCCAGCCGAGGTCATCATGGATAACGGGACCCATTTCATTGATAAAGGATTCCAGGACATGATGTCAGACCTCAGCATTAAGCAGCATTTTGCCTTTATCTAACATCCCCAATTTAATGGCCAATCTGGAGCGGCCAATAAAATAATTGTCGATGGTCTAAGAAAGCGGATGGAAGGTGTGGAATCCAGCTGGGTCAAACAACTTTATAGTGTGCTATGAGGTTATAGGACCAGTGTTCAAACTTCAACCCAAGAGACCCCTTTCGGGTTGACATATGGATGTGAGGCGATGATTCCGGTTGAGATAGGTCAGCCGTCATGGAGGAGGTTGAATATGCTATAGCAAGGTAAAGAGATGAATAACGAGACGCTGATGACGGAGTTAGATTTCATTGACGAGGTCGGACTCACGCACACTGTCGAGATATGGCCACCAAGCAGCTCGCAGCCAAGTACAATTGGAAGGTCAGGCCCCGGTCTTTTGATAAAGGTGACCTAGTACTTAGAAGAGCCGACGTCAGAAACAAAAAACGCCAGGGATGGCAAGCTAGCTGCAAATTGGGAAGGCCCTTACCAGGTTAGGGAGAAGCTCGACAAAGGAGCTTACACCCTGGAAACCCTCGCAAGGAAGCCAATTAAAAGAACATGGAATGCCGATAAGCTGAGAGTATACTATAGCTAGACCTAGCTTCCATGCACACAATGTAGTGGATAGGCTGTGTCCAAGTTAGTTTATTTTGATTTCAGTATTTTGATTTCAATTTTCTGATTCTACTTACACAATTTCTTTCTTGAAAGTTGTTAGCTCTTCAGAGCAAGTTATTTCTCAAATTAATAAAGAATTCCTCAGTGGAGATTCAAAGTCTAAACTATCTAATGTCATGCCTATTTTGTACAAAGGAATGGACAAAGACTCAAGTCATTGAACCCAGGAATATCCTAAGCGCTGTTAAAAGACTAACACTGGGGCTAACGAGCCTGGGTTCTTAATTATCCAAGGAGGTCGTTACAAGCCCTTGCAAATTTTTGACGCATCAAAAATCGCTCCTAGATAAGAAGGCAAATTGTCATTCAGACCTTGATCAGGTCAAAATGATTAAGCGTCCCGTTTCTATACCACGGTTGAAGATGTGACAATGTGCCCTTATCCTGGATTAAATCCCGAACAATGGATCCGAACACAATAGTACTTTATTTCAAAACCCCAACTCACATACCCGATTTTCGATGTCGAAAGAATAAGACGAGCAAATTCTGCATAACTAAGACCTCAGCCCGATCATAGAATTACCAACACAGCTTAGGATTCACAAAAGTAAATTCGTCATTGCGATGAATAAAGGACACAAAAGTAAGTCTAACTTAATTAGAGAGTAAGTGAAATTAACAATGATGATTAGTTTGTCCAAAGGCAACAATTGCAAGCAAAAGAAATTCGGTACAGTACACCGGCATAAAAACAACCAGATCAACCTCCGATACTCACCTAGGAGGGGCAGCGTCTTCAGGAAGAACTCCCTCCCCTTCGGGCGGGACAGCGGTAGAAGCTTCTTTGTCGACCTGTCCCCCATGGACTGCGGTACAATCCTCTTTGCCACCTTGGTTTTCATCCACAAAGGATATTGAGTCATTCCCAGGTGACGAAGGTGGCGGGACCAGTATGCCATCCTCAATAGAAGCTCGGTGATCATACCTAGTAATGTTTATAGTCACCTCGGGGTTCAGATGACAGATTTGCGCAAGTGCCATTTTGAAGCAACCCGCGGTGGCCTCTTTCATTGTTTCCACGCACTCAACGTGGGTTTTCCTCTCAGCTGTAAAGGCGGCCTTTGTTGTATCTAGCTCAGCGACTAGCTCGTTACGTTGGATCTGTAGGGCCTTCACGTTGTCTATGCTCTTAGAATGAGCCGCCTGCATACTGGTAAGGTCCGTGCTCATCTTCTCCAGAGCATCCTTTGTTGTCAGAAGCTCCTCAGTCACTTTCCCAGTGGCGGTTTTGGATACACTGAGCTCTTCATCAACCCTCTTCTTCCCTTCCATGGCTTCGTCCTTCTCTGATTTCATACACTGCATTTCAACCGTGGCCCCAACATATTTATTTTTCAAATGAAGCACCGCCTGTGACAACTTGACAAACTTCAACACATGATCTTGCACGTCATAAACTAATTGTTCATCGACGTCAGATAGGGGGATGGCATCCATAAAGCGACGTCGAGGGAGAAACACGACGTGAGTTCCTCTGTCACCCCCTTTTCCCATGCAAGCCCACGGGGGATCTTGGGAGCAGGAGGCGGAGTAGTAGGAATCTTTGTGGGAGAAGGAGGAGCTAGTGGATCCGAAGGGGAAAACTCCTTCCCTTTCAAACCCAAGTCAGATAGACGGGAAATATGGCCAGTAGGAGGAGAGGAAGAAATTTTGTGTTGGGTTGAGGCTTTCGTTTTCTTGGCTGCTGTTGTCTTAGATGCCACTCCGGCCTTTCCCTTCCCAGACTCGAGGGCGGCACGTTTCCTAGTTTCTTTCTTACTCGGAGTACCAGCATCCGGGTTCACGTAGGACAGGTAACACGACAACTCCTCCATATTTTGAGCTACAAAACAAATAACGAAAATCAGAAATAATGCTGGATATAACTTGGAGAAAAAGTACAAATATGGGTCTATGGCAAGCAACAAAAGAAGTCACACACGCCGGTAACTCAAGCTCGGCACGAGCCCGATTAACAAAGAAGGTCGTGCTTTTACAGTTGTGCTTGTTGGCATAAGACACCAACCGGTCTACAGATTTAACCTTTTTGACTGGTAGATCGTTGGATTCAATATGATAAGAAGTGGAGGTTAATTTATGATGGTTAATGGTCCAGTACATAGGGAACCTCCATTTCACGTCTTTAAACTTAGCCCCCTTAAGAAACCAAGGCTATTCCCCAAGCTTGGCCACTACTTTGAAGAAGCTATTCTTGAAGTGTTTAAAAGACATGGAATAGGTGGTAAAATGTTTCCTATCGGGAGCACCCCGGATGGAAGTCATCCCTTTCAGCAAGGAGTAAAAGAAGTGAAGAAATAGAAGAAAAGGGTAGCAGTGCAAGGTATGGGCTTTGTAAAGGAAGCACACAAACACTCGAAGGCTATCAGGAAAGCCCACCCGTTAGGGTGAAGTTGAGAGGGGCCAAATAGAGGTGGTTCAAAATAGAAATTTGGAACTCGGTAAACGGGAAGCGAATACCAAGTTGGGACATGTAGTCCATATAGAAGAAGAAGAAGAAGTTGGTGCGTCCTTCCTCCCAAGTAGAGCAAATTGGCTCATTGTCGTAGGGAAGACTCATGAGGCATCTGTCTAATTCCTCCAAACCCAATTTGCCTATGTCGGTAGTGGTCATCAATGAATGGGTCTTTAATACTTCGTGCATCAAACAGGGGTATTTGTTGGTCAAAACCTTTGGAGGACTAGAAGAGTCCGACTCCCCAACATCAGATTGGGTACTATGTGGTGAAGATAATGACTCCATTTACCTATAACAAAAACAGAAAAGGCTAAAATCAGCAAAGTGGGGTATACCTAACATATAAAAGCTACTGTGTTAAGAGGGAAAACTGGTTGGGACAGGAGGACGTTGACTCCCAACAGCGGGGATAGGGTTAGAGGAAGACCTATGACGATAGGAACCTAGGATGACGTTGACCAGGGAATCTTGTCCACTCACGATGTAATGGGAGCTTGAGGCAATGCAGTCCCAGCATGGGCCGATGTATTCATCTGGATGGGTATCCGGCCTCACGTGTGGGGGACCCTCATAAAAGTTGATGGGTAGTGTCGGGATTGCATGGATTCACCCCGGCTCCCGGTGCGAGGCAAAATATTGGCAAAACTCTCATTTTGAGACCTAACAAGGGCAGGTCAAGATTCCTCAATACTCCATCTACTAGACCCACCCAGAGGAAAGTGGCCAGCCTTTGCTCTTCAGAAAGAGGAGAACCAAACAACCAAAAACTAGTTCTAGGATAAAGTGCGCGAAGTGACTCCTCCTCTTCGGGAGTAACGTTCTGACTCGAAGAGGGCAAATGGTTAATCCTATCCATCACCACCAGAAATTGAAACTTAAAGAGGCACAAAAGGCTTGATAAAGAGGGGAACCGAAATGAAACTAGATGACGAATACTCCCGCACACAAGGATATGCAACCATATAAAAGTGACAAGAACTCAAAGGTTACCCAAAAATTCCTACTCAAACTTATCCAGAAAACCCCAGCAACAAGCTTCTGTGCGATACAGGGATGAAAAAATGAGAACCAAAAATCACAAAACCGACACACCTCAAAATGAAAGTAGAGAAATAATGAGAGGTAATAGATATACCTAATTGAAAGAGAGTTGGAGAAGTACGAAGCAGCAAGGCCCGAGTGATGCTGAGAGGTGATCATTACAAGAAAACCAGGGTTTTCTGAGGAGAAAAGAGAATGCGAAGAACGAATGATGAGTGAGAAATGGAAGGAAATATGAATAATACACGGTATGAGACCAAAACATCAAGGTAAAAGAGTCTATTCGCCCAAAAAGTAGGGGTGACGTGCGCGACGCGATGGGGCATTAAATGCACGCAGAAGTGGCAAGCAGCTGGGCATGGCGGTTGAAACCCTTCAAGAATGCAGGGTAGCCAGGTGTTAATGGGCAATGATGGCGAATGCAAAAGGATCCCGACCCCGAAGTCTAGTGGATTCCTCAACATTACTTCGGATCTTTGAGACGTTACCTTGGATCTTTGAGCAAATGGCTTTGGTGCCCGGGATCAACGTAACCCAACTTGACGAGGGAAAGGAACACGGCAACCCTGGCCGGGATAATTTGTCTGGGGGCAAAATACTTCCTGGCAGCTCAAAAGCTTGAACTACTGGGCTAGCGGGCAACTGCTACGGACCTATATCAGGCCTAATAGTAGGATGGCCCAACAATGAATATATTGCACATCAGGATCTATCTACAATGCAGAGAAATCCTAACTTACCCATAATCAAGGAAGATCTTAAGATATGATATAACAGTTATGATACTCGAGCCATACGTCACATGGGGCCCATGAAACTCAACCTAAGGTACATTATATAAATACAGAGGTCAAACCCTAAGGTACACACATTCTAAACCCTGAACTATTTACATACTGTCATCACTGTGCATATACATCACCCCTTAGGCGAAAGCCTTCCTTGTGTACAGTGATCCCATGTTCTCCTAGTTGTCTACCTCATAGACACTTAGGGTGAACCCATCGATCCAATATCAAACGTACTAGCCCACCTGGCTAGACATCTGTGTTCTACACCAGAACAGTATCCAATTATTATTCAAATGTGTTGTCGTCATTGATGACTTCCCATTTTTAATAGATTTGAAATGTATTTGATATATCTGGAAAGTTATCAGTGCTAAATTAGAAGGATTTCTTTTGAGATTGTATGAGATATAAATTGGGTGCATCTTTTGTGGGATTTCAATTAAAATAGATTTTTTAAAAAATAAAGTTAGGAAAGGAAAAAATAATAATAGAAATTTTTCTTTTAAAAAAGATTGTTAGCTTATAATGATAATAATAATAATAATAATAATAATTATTATTATTATTATTATATTTCCTTTTCTTCAGAGGACAACATCCAGCATTTTTGTGGCGGAAGCAATTGATAATTTAGATTTAATTTGAGACCTAAGGATCTATAGGGAGCACGATAAAAAGGAAAGCAGAAGCTGCAACAATTATATATGAAGATCATCGTCTTTCTCAATTAAAAAAGAGGGGTGGCAACCTGTTCATTATGGTGTTAAATCACAAGAAAAGAGAGAGAAATGAGTTCGAGTTTCATTCTTTTTCTTCTTGACGGAGGATGAGAGGATTGTGGAAAAGAGAAGGGATCAAAGTAATTGTTATGTCTTATATCGGTTAGGGAGGGGAACGAGACACCTCATAAGGGTCTGAGTACCTACAATTCTTGATGCATTTTAAAGCCATGAGGGGGTGACCCAGTCCTAAAGCGGAAAATATTGAAAGTGTGGCACTAAGATATTACAAATGGTATAAGAGCCAAGTTTAGGTGAATGTGAGTTGATGTGCCAATGATACCAATGAGGATATTGGGCCCAAAGGTGAGTGGAGTGTTATATCCCACATCGGTCGCGGAAGGGAATGAAAGATCTCTTATAAGGGTTTGGATACCTCCCCTTCTCAATGTGTTTCAAACCCATAAGGGGGTGATTGGGCCCCGATGCAGACAATATCAAGAGGAGTTGGGATGTTACTCTATCCTCTTGGACATAGGAGCAAATGGATCTTGGAGATGAGACAATACCAAGAATGAGGCATTGGGATGTTACTATGTCTTCTTAGACAGAGAATCAACTAGATGGCTTTAAATCAATGCTCTGTCCCTTTTCATTGAGATTTTGGATTATGAATTTGTTGTTGTCTTCTATAGTTATGTTTAGTTAGTTTGTTGTGCAACCTAAAGAAGCTATGAACTTATGGATGGATTAGACTTTGTTTTAATTGTTTAGTTATAATTAATGTAACACCCCAAATTCCATACTTTGTACTATGTCAGTTGACACATAGTTTTAGGAAAATCAACAGAGTTTGAGGTGCTACACGTCAGAGTAATGCGGAACGGAGAGCATGCACTAACGTTGGACAATGAGTAACTAATGTAAAATGCCCAGGCATAAGCTGGTATATTAAGAATCCCGAAGGAGTATTCATGTAATACAATAATACAGAACTTGTATAATTACAATTCTTACATAGTAACTATACAATCTTAAACCAAGCCTTAACTAGACTTGTGGCTTAGAACCCAACTCAGTTAATCAAACATATTGGTCAGGTCGGTGTCTAGTGGAAATCTCCCCGTCTTTCACCTGTTTTGACATTTCTACCCTTGGTGGATTAATTATTCCATTTTTACTCTTACATTATCTTAAAAACGCAATGCTGGATTTTCTGGGCAGATTTTTCAGCAACTTTGAAAAATCATAACTAATTCTACAAAAATCGAAATGAGGTTTTGTAATATTCCTCATGACCTTTGACATGTCTATTTTCAAGGAAAAACATTTCCAAAAGCTATAACATCAAGAATTATTCTCAGGTTTTGCGTTTTCAAACACTGTTCAGATTTAAATCCATTAAATAAGGCTTATGTTCAAAAATTCATATCTCCTTATCCAGAGATCAAAATGGTACGTATTTTATATATTTAGAAAGCACTACATGTCTAATTTATTCATGTAAAATATCATGATCTAATGACTTCATATGATACATAAAATAATAGCTTCAACGTAGCTGACTCTAGAAAGCTTCAGACCGAAAATTTACCGATGTTTGCTACTTTGATCTTGACTTCCAAAAATTATCTTCCACCATATTCTCCATCAAATTTTCATTTAAAACCCATTTTCAATTTCAAAAACATTAAAACTAAATCACCTTTGAAGATTCAAAATTAAAACATAACTTTACCATAAACTAAAAGACCAAAGCTAAAGAACTTACCTTGAACTTTCCTTCTAGCTTCTCCACACTCACTCTCACTTACTATATTCAGCTATTGGAACTTATTTTGGTGTGAAGAATGAAGAGGCAATCCCTCCTATTTATAGGCATAGTTCAAGACTTGTGGGCTCCACATGTGCAATTACCAAATACAAATAAATACCATATTGAGCTATGGTTCATGTGGAATTTAAAAGAGCAAGAAAGTATTATAAAAATATCTAAATAAATTTAGTGAAATCAATGATAATTAAATCAACTAAGTCTTCATGAAAGTAAATAAATTTCACAAGGCTTCATAATTAATCAAAGGACCTTAAACACCAATTATTATAATTTATTAATAGACTAAATTTTCTAGTACCCTATATTTAATACCTAACTCATATTTAAATCATAAAAGGCCATGAAGAATTATCAAAACACTTGAAACAATTAAGGGGCAATTACTAACAATTAATGGGCAATTAAAATCACACTAATGGAATATTTAGGTAATTCTCTACAATTAATAATAATAGTCATTGATTAGAGGTGTATTAGGCTAATTAAAAATCAAGAACCAATAAGGGATTGCGATTAGCACTAATGAATTGTTAACAATCATAAATCACTCCATGAACCAATAATGCAACAATCAAGAGATAATGAAACTTATTATTAAGATGTTAATCAAATGTTAATCAAGAGTTGAAAAGTCAACAATTTCAACTATGATCTAAAGGCCAAGAATTAATCTCATAAAGCTTATCCAAAGGCCCTAATTAATTCTAATAAAGCCTAATCCATGTGAATAAGAGGACAACCAATGGAATAGCCCCCACATGCAATTTATTGGATCAACAAAATACAAATAAAATAAAATAAAAGGAGGGGGCACGGTTTTGAGAAGGGAAAAAGGGAGAAGAGAGTTGTCCAATAAATTAAAATACCCACTTGCATATGAGTCATGAGCAAAACATTAATTCCAGGAAGACTTTGAAGGCTTTGTCATAAATTATGGAAGAGGATAAAAAGGTGAAATGGAAGAGGATAAATTGGTGGGAGAAAAATCAAGAAAGAAAGTCAAATTGATATCCAATGAGAAAATTACACATAAGATAATTGGATTAATCAATAGGATTAAATCAAGACTTAATCAAAGGGAAATCTATACAAAATAAATTGTATCTTGAGATCCATTGATCAAAAATCAAATGTAAGAAGTGATTATTAACAAGAAAAATTCAAGCTTGAGATTGACCATAATCAAAGTCATTTCCTCAACTTTTGAGGATTGTGTCCAATTGAGAAAATGAGAGATTATGGTCTCTAATTAAAGCTAAAAATCTCAAGAGTTCAAAACCAAAAAAGAAAATTTGAATCAAACTTCATTAAGATCCCCAAATGAATTTTTATCTAGTGAAAAACAAAGAATAGAAGAAGGAGATAGTTGGCTTAGGAAAAAGCTAGAACACAAAGGATATTTTGCATCTTGGAAGAGGATGAGGTACTTTGGCTAGAATTCATCATGAAAATGGAAGAGGATGGAGGAGAGAGAGGGGGAGGGGGGACGAATTTGAGGTGGAGGGCAAGGATGAAGGCTTAAAAACTATCCTAAATCCAAGGGTCAAGGATGAATGGAAGTTGTTAGATAGTTAACCCCAAAATTTGCTATAAATAGGGACCTTTGCTCTTCATAAATCCTCACCAATTCACAAAGCAACAACATCTGAAATTGAGAGAGAAAGTGAGAGTGAGATCCTTGAAGAAAGGAGGAGCAAAGTTCTTGGTAAGTTCTCTAGCTCTAGCTTCAAGTTCTTTAAGTTCTAGTTCTTAAATTCTTAGATAGAAGTAGCTTAGATCTTAAATATGCTAGGATAATTTTATTTACATGTTTTTGTAGTAAAAATTATCTTTATTTCGAAAAAATGATGAGGGAGTTCATATAGCAAAATTTTTGGAAGAAAATCATCAAAGTAACGAAATTCGGCGAAATTTCATCGGTTTCGGAATTTCTGGAGTCAGTGGTGAAAACGCCAGAATTTCATATTGAGAATATAGTCCTAAAATTCTGGAAAAATTCATGGTTAAAATAGACATATAGGGATTTTTAAATATTCCAAGAACATGTTCAAATTATTTCTTTACAGTGAGATAAAAATCCTCAAATTAAGGCTATGAATTTCTGGAAAAATTCTGGGCAGAGGCTCCAAACTTAAAACCTGGGAGTGATTCGTGAAATCTGGGCAAAGGTGATTATTTTTACTTCAAAACATACATCCTAAGGATTCCAAGGAATTTTACGGATCCTCATTTTGATTTTTCTAGAATTAATTATGATTTTCAAAGTTAGACGAAATGCTGCCCAGATTTGTACCAGCGTTGTTCTACGAATTTTGGGGGAATAAAGTGAAAAATAAATGTTTCAAGGGCAAAATAGTCATTAGTGGCCAAAATATCTCTTAGGATATTATTTTAGAATTAATAAATGTGAAATTACCATTATAGGATATACGTGATCACAATCCGACCGACGTACATACAGCAATCACCGACGAAGGTACGGACGCGTACTGTAACACTAACTCTGATGTTTATTGTATACCTATATGTGTGATAGTTGTATTCCTAGACTGAAACTCTGTTTTTAAAAGTATTGATCATACATATATAGCTATACACGGGTTATGGTTCTGATAATACCGTTGAGTTTTCCTAGCGCTGAGGACACGGGTGTACACCGTGGCACTGGTGAATAGTGCAGACCATAATAATGTTCATATGCGGGGTACGTGTTCGTTATTATCTTTCATATGTGAATATTGCTATGATATTATGAATAAACTGTCATACATACTTATTACATGAACATGAGGCTAACGTTACACGAGGTTCAATGGGTATTGAACCTCGGCTCTTACCATAGCTTCGGGATCCGGAGTAAATAGGACCTAGGAGACAAGAGTAAGAAGCGAGATATAGGAGCCTATTTGGAGGAAGCCCTTTTATTTTGTACTTAATAATGACATTCGATTTTTTTGTAAACGTTGTTAAAAGCTAACACATACGGTGGATGTTATCGGTATCTTTTGTCTTAATACTATTTACTTCCGATGCTCTACTCTGATCAAATATTTCAAAAAAAAAAAACGCTTCCGAAAATTGGGATGTTACAATTAGCTTCCTTATTCTCTCCAAAAAAAATCAACTAGGTCTTATAATTAGGACCATAGGGAGTACTAATTAATCCACTAATTAACAAGGACTTCATTCCTCGGCGTGTTATATAGGCAAAGACTATCCTTTTGGATTTGGGGCAAAGACGCGGGAAACGAGGTCGGAAGGCCTTTTGTGAAATGGTCAAGAAAAGAAATTGAAAAAAAAAATCAATTAAATCCCACTGAAATAAGCAAAGTTGAAATTAGGTCATGCCTCCCTTCAATTTTCCCTTTTTAACTACGAATGGGCATTCTAGTGTTTTAATACCATTTATAAATCTTTAATTAGGCATCTTATTCATGGGAAAAAAAATAAGCATCTTATTCTGGATTTTTATAAAACTTCAGAATGTAGGATTGAATTTTTCACTTTTGTATTCTGGATTTAGTTGGAATTTTTAAAAAATTAAATACATTTTCTTAATTTAAATAAGGAGGTTGTAATACCCTAAAATTCATATTTATCATAAATATTATATTTGGATAAATAGTGCCTATTAAAAAAAGGTAAATATGTGGTCTCAAAATTGAGTAACATATCTATGTTAATTTAGGGAATTAACCACAATTAGGAGGCAATTAAATTTGCACTAATTAAAATAATGGTATAATACCCCAAAATTCATATGTCTCTTGAATATTATAATTTGACCAAATAATACCTATTTAAAATAGGAAATTATGTTGTCTCTAATTTTAGTAATTTATTTGTTTATTTTCCTTGGAATTTAAAGAGGCAAAAATCCAATTTTATTTTAGGGATCATAAATTGCCCTATAATTATTGAATTAATACATGGTGCATAAATGGCCATGAAAAGCTAAAAAGTTGTGAGGAAATAATTAAACCAATTAGAGAAAATTGCCAACAATTAGTGGATCATTCAAATCTATGTTAATTGAATTATTTTCATAAACATTCACAATTAATTTAGTGGCATATGTTAAAGGCATAATTAAGGATGTGTTACCTTAATTAAGAAACAAGGGCTAGTGAAGGGCTAGGATTAGCATAGAAGTGGTTTCTAATTAATCTTAGAACCAATCATATTTTGACAATTACACTAAACTACTTTATTAGGGATGCTAATTAAGATTAGATATGGATGGCTAAGATTAAATAAAGCCAAATCCAAAGGCTTTAATTAAACCTCATAAAGCCAAATCCTTGTGAAATTGAATTGACCAATGATAAATCAAGAAAATATTCTTAATCCTCATGAAATTGATTGAACCAATGAAAGATTAGCATAAATAGAAGGTCAAGATTAGATTTAATAAAGCTAAAATTTAATGGTCTAAATTAACTACATAAAGCTTAATCCATGAGAAAAGGTTTTGACCAATGAGAGAGAAAGAGAGAAAAACATTAAAGCAAATTTGATAAAGTTTGAAATCCTAGAGTAAATTGGATAATGGTTTGAAATCCAAGTAAATATCGATGTACACGGTAAAAACTCAAAACAACAAATAAAGTGAGAATTTATACAAATTTAAATAGTTGTGAAGAAGTAGGAACCCCGGAGAAAATATAAGGACTTATCTTGAACCCACATAATTTAACCTCGAAAGTAATCCTAGTAAAGGCTATTTTTGCAAACGTTGAAGAATAAGCTTAGTACAACCAAGGGAATCTCATTAGACCATAGATCTGGATATCCAACTACTAATCAAAAAGCATACTCGGAATTTAAAAGTATTAGTAATTGATCAGGCAACCAAAAATAAATTTCGTTAAAGTAAAACCGAAGACTCAGTTGGAAGAAACTTATTCATTAAGTATGGGTCCAATGGTTAAGATTAAAACTTCTTAACTAAGCTTAAATCCTCTGGTGGAAATTGAGGAAGAGGAAGTTCAAAATAATTGCAAGAATGCCATGACATTTCACTATAAATAGAGGGCTTCCCTCTTCATTCTCTTCACACCAAAAACCATTCTAAGCAAGAGTGGAGTGAAGCAAGAAGGAGGAGGGAGTAGTAAGAGTCTTCAAGAGGTAAGCTTGTTTTTATTTTCTTGTCTTTAGTTTTATAGTTCTTAGTTGTTCTTAGTAGTTTTTAGTATAAAGGTTAGTTTGATCTTTAAATCTTCCAAGAAGTTTTGATTTCTTGTTTTTATGATTAAAAATGTCTTTTTAAAAAATATGGTGGAAAATATTGTGGAGCAAAATTCTTGGAAGTTGAAGATCAAAGTAGTGAAGTTCTAGCAAAATTTTCGGTAAAATTTCTGGGCAAACAACAAAAGAAATGATAATATTTTATGTTGAAAATGAAGCCCAAAAATCACGAAACTTTCCAGAAATAAATTAGACATGTAGGGCTTTCCGAATATATATAATATGTAGTGTTTTGATTCTTGTAAAAAGACATACAATTGGTTGAAGTTAGGCCAGTTTTATGGACGAAATTCTGGGCAACGTTGTGAAAAATGAAAACTGTGAATTGTTCATAAATTATGGGTATATAAAAGTATTTTTTATTGAAAATATACATCCTAAGGATTCTGAGAAATTTTACGGATCCTCGTTTCGATTTTTCTAGTATTAATTATGATTTTTCAAAGTTGATGCAAAATCTGGCCAGAAAATCCAGCACTTCGTTTTTAATAAAGTGTAATGGCAAAATGGTAATAACAAATCCACCGAGGGTAGAAAGGTAAATTAAGCCTTTAGGATATTATTCTAAGCAATATGATATTTATCAAATATCATATAATAATCCGACAATAATGTATAGGATATCCGGGAAGTCCGGAGCCGGGTTCAAAGGTCGGACTAGATAGCCATTACACGATGAAAGACACGTTCGCGTATAGTAACTTTAACTCTCACATGTCTTTTATGGCTTTGATATGATTGGTTGATTCATGATTGATTGTTTTCCAAACTGTGAATATCTGTCATATATATTGTTTATACTTTTCATATGAGGTTAACTGTTACCTGAGATTCAATTCGTTTAAATCTCAGCCTTGACTAAAGGTTCAGGAAAGGAACCAGGGTCGGAGAAGGCATCGGTAAAGGGAGCCGAAAAAAGGCACCAAAGGATGAAGCCGAAGAGAGGCACCGATGGATGGAGTCGTGAGGAGGCACCGACCGAGACGAAAGTTAGAAAAAGTTTAACAGAGCATACCTTCTGGCATGAATCTAATAAGGTTACTTCAAACCATTTGGTGTCTAGAAAGGGTTCGTCTATGTGGTTCAGTCAGTGAGTCGCCGTGAATTCGGGGAGACTTCCACTAGACACCGGCCTGACCAAATTGTTTGATTAACTGAGTTAGGTTCATTGCCCCAAGTCTACCTAAGGCTTGGTTTAAGAGTGTATAGTTACTATTGAAGAGTTGTAATTATACAAGTTCTGTAATATTGTATCACATGAATATTCCTTCGAGATTATTTTTATATATTAGTTTATGTTGGGACATCATCATATGTCTAGGCATTTTATATCAGATACTCATTGTCCAATTGTTGTACACACTCTCCGTTTCCGCAATACTCTGAGTGGTAGCACCTCAAACTCTGCTGATTTTTATAAAAAAAAGTGTCAACCAACACATTTTGAAGTATGAAATTTGGGGTGTTACAGTGGTTAGAAATGATATATATATATATATATATATAATCCAAAGGAATATAGTTTTGAAAGTTGTTAAGTTTTGCGAAAAAGAACCAAACGAGTATAAATGCGTTTTCCAGCTTTGGTTGATGAGATTTAAGCAGACTACAATTGAATGTGATTTGGGGCAAAGACGTGATAAAGAAGGTCGGAAGACCTGGAGAAAAGGTTGGAAAATTTTCGAGAAAATGTCAAGAAAAAAACAATAAATAGAGAATAAACTATACAAATATTAATTGTATTTTGAGGAAATTACACATATATTTTCTTCGACCTTTGAGAATAAATGTAAATTCTCTTATATTTTGCTAAAATAATTTTACAAACACTCATTTTATTTTTAAGTGCTTTTATAAACCTTCCTTAAAACAAAGGTTCAATTTATAGAGCAATAATTTTCATTAAAAAAAATTTTAGGAACAATTTTACGTATACTTTTAAAAACAGCGCAATTTTAACAAAATTAAAAACAATCATGTAATTCAGCCTATAGAAATAAATTGTAAAACATCAACTTCACCCGCAAACTATGAAGCACGGACACTCCTATTTTTAAAAAATATGCGTGTCGGACACTCCGACACCGTTCGACACTCAGAACCGTCCGACACTCCTCGACACTCCTATTTTTTAAAAATATGCATGGTTTTGAATATTACTAAATTGATGATGAATTTTCCTTTTGTATTTTTTTCAAAAAAGGAAGCACGGCTTTTATGATGAGGCCAAATCTACGATGAGCTAAAGCTGGAAGCCAAGATTTTATGAAATATTGAACTTGAATGTAAATTATAATATATATGTATATATATACATATATATATTTAATATCAAAACGTGTTCTAATGTGTCGAAATTTAGATTTTTTAGGATTAACGTGTCGAGTGTCGAGGGTTATCGGTGTCGGTGCAACATAGCCCGCAAATATAAATATTGCTATTTGCCAGAGATCAAATATGTAACAAGCCTTCACTTAAAGAAACCGTTTTGATTGTGATGATGCTTCGTTTAACATCACAAATGTGTCTTATATTGTGGGTGTTTCTATGTTCAGTGAGATTGAACACAATCAGTTGCTGCCATGAGAGTGATCGAAGTTTACTGTTAATGTTCAAACAAGGCGTTGTTGATCCTTCCAACCGCCTCTCCTCTTGGTCTCCTCATCAACACGATTGCTGCGATTGGAATGGAGTTTGGTGTGATGAAAACACCAGCAGAGTCGTAGATCTAGATCTGTCCAGCAATAATCATTCAAAATCCTTGAGAGGTGAAATCAACTTATCTTCTTTACTTGCTCTTCAATTTCTGGGATCTTTGTCTTTGGAGTCCAATGACTTTGAACGAATAGGCATGCCGTCTACCAATAATACTCATTTGTTCACAAATTCTTCTAAGCTTTCTTCACTGAGTCTATCAGACAATATTGATCTTCACATTGGTAATCTTCATTATTGGCTCTCTCTACTTCCTTCCCTGTCATATCTCAATCTCAGTGGCATTCATCTTCCCAGTGAAACCAATTTGGGTCAATCATTGGCTTTGCTTCCTCTGACGACATTAGATTTGTATGATTGTAATTTGACCACCAGTTCTATTATGTCTCTCGAATATGCCAATTTTAGCTCACTTTTATCTCTTAATCTTGGTCTGAATGATTTAAGATATGGATTGCCTGATTGGCTGTTCAATCTTAGCAAAGAACTCTCCGACCTTAGTCTCAGTCGGTGCAATCTGAGAGGTCAAATTCCTGATTTTTCAGGCTGCAGATATTTGTTGCACTTAGATCTTTCTAACAACAAATTCAGAGGATCAATACCTCTTTGGCTTGGCCAGCTTAATAGCTTTCACGAACTTGATTTATCTAATAACTTGTTTAACGGCTCCATTCCATCCAATCTCGCAAATGCATCATCTTTAACATCTTTAAATATTAGCTTCAATGACTTGAGTGGTACACTCCCAGAAGACCTTGTCCAAAACGTATTTCTTGGTCTTTTGGATTTGTCTCACAACTCAATTAGTGGAGACATATCGAACTTGTTGCTATCAAATGAAATTATATTTTTGTCATTTAACAAATTTAGAGGACAGCTTCCTCGAGTATCACGTTACGTAAAAGCTTTGGATTTAGCTTACAATTCATTCTCAGGGCCTTTATCTTCTTTATTGTGTACTTTCTCTGACCCTTATAATTACCAGTCTGGTTTGGAGTATTTGGAGCTGTCAAAGAATAATCTCACCCAAGGACTTCCAGATTGTTGGAACAATTGGACATATTTATCTTACATATACTTGGGGAATAATCAGCTAGTTGGTCAAGTTCCATCAACCATGGGTTCATCCTTGAATAATCTGAAGGCGCTAGATCTACATAATAATGGCTTTTTTGGCGACATACCTTGGACTTTCCATAATTGCACATCTTTGGTGCTGCTCAATTTAGCAGGAAACAACTTCTCTGGAAGGATACAAACATGGATGCCCCAAAGTGTAATAGTTTTCAAATTGCGATCCAACCAATTTATGGGTAGCATTCCACCACAATTATGTAGTCTCTCTAATTTGACTGTATTGGACCTGGCGAATAACAAATTTTCAGGATCAATCCCTCATTGTCTACACAACACACCAACCAGTTTGGATTTGAAATTTCTTGAAAATATTTTATCCCCAGGACTACATTCAATGGCATCTTCAGATCAATACATGAAAGTTGATTTGCACCCAAAGGGTCAACCATTAGAGTATGATAAAAATCTAAAGTTGGTGCGAAGTATTGATCTATCAAATAACAAACTGTCAGGAGAAATTCCTGTACAATTGTTCAATCTCACTAAGTTGCAATTCTTGAATTTGTCTTACAATAATTTGATAGGAAAGATATCAGAGCAGATCGGAGAAATGAAAAATCTAGAATCTCTTGATTTTTCCCATAACAATCTTCATGGGAATATTCCTCAGAGCATGTCTGATCTATTTTTTCTATGTGTGTTGGATCTTTCATACAATCATTTCAGTGGACAAATTCCATTGGGGACACAGCTTCAGAGTTTTGATGCACGGAGTTACACGGGAAATCCTGAGCTTTGTGGACTGCCTCTTCAAAAGCATTGCACATTACAAGAAAAACCAGACAATACAAAGCAAGTTGAAGGAAATGGCGATGATGTTTTTTTGAAGTCAATGTATCTTGGTATGGGAGTTGGTTTTGCTGTGGGATTCTGGGTAGTTTGTGGTTCCTTGTTCCTAAACAGAAAATGGAGGCACGCTTATTTTCGATTTTTTGATCGTCTGGTTGATATAATTTATGTTGCTATTGTCATAAAGATTCGTAGATTCTGCTGAATGGGAATACGAGACAGCACCAGGTCAGTTATGAAGTGTTTTTTTTTCCTTACTTAGATTCAAAGTTTTCTTCAGTAATCTTTTTTATTTCTTAGCTTATTCATTAGTGCTGTAATGATTTCCTTTTCCTTACGTTGCCCAACAAATCAAATGCATGATACAAGTTAATTTAACTGTTTTAATCGAATAAAAATTTATTTCTTTTCTGTTTAAAATTTAAAGACCCTGTCCAAATTAAATTTAATTTATGCTCCTTATACATCTCTTAAGTTGTTGTTTCATCAAACACTAGCATTCAGATTTATGATCCAAATTTTATATTTTTTATAGTTAGTTATCATTCAAAAAGGATGACAAAACTTACTCTTACATAAGAATATTTGTAGTTTTCTAATTTTTTTCAATAAAAAAATTAAAATTATGTACTTTGTTTTTATGTAGTGATTGAATTAGCAGTTAACTGGTACTCATGTTTGTTTTTCATGGTAATAGGTAGTCGATTGAAGGACTTTCTAGATTCACATCTGTCCTCAAAAGTCAAAACTTCGCTACCTATGCTCTTTGATGGATCGAAGTTAAGGTGAAGATCTAGTGTGGTAAAAGCGCGCACTTCTCTTTAAAGTGCTTTTGTGTGTGTTTTGTAAGCTGTTTGTATGTCACTGTGATTACTATAATGTGTTTTCTTGAGATTTTGTGAGGTTTGCTTGATTTGGCTGTTTAATTATATGAATCTGGTGTATGTATCCAATTATTATTTAGACGTGTTGTCCTCATATTTTAGTTCATCTCCCAATTGTTTCTGAATCATATGGTTTGAAAGATTTTTATTTTGAGGTTCTAAAATTAACTTTATCCATACATGAACTAGAGATTTTATATTGCAGTTAAAAAAAATGTCGGTGTAATTTGTATATCTGGCTCAATAACATCGTATTTGATTCCCCAACATTGTCAACAAAATGTAAATAAAAAATTGATAATTTTAAAAATAAAATAAAATATATACTATACCCATGTCTTTAATTTAAGAGATAGTTGAAAATTGGATTTGGTCCTAAATATAAGACCTTAATCCACTTTGTTTCCCGAATTTATAATTTTTTTCTTCCTAAAATATCCTTATTGATTGCACACATTAAAGGGTGAGAGTCATAAATAAATATGATATTTTAGGAAAACCAACCTATATTTGTTACAAATAGCTTAATTTTCTTAAATTAGTCAACTAACACTTATATTAAACACTAAAAGTACATAGTGTTAGTTAATGCATTTTTGAAAATAAGTTAAGAAAATTCGTATGCTTGATATTGATGATGCGTTAAACTAGAAAGAAAAACTGATAATCACCCCCCCCCCCCCCCCCAACTAAATGGTAATGGTCTTTTTATGGAAATGGAAATGATTTTATATAAGCCTTATAAAGATTCAAAATGGGCTACTACTACATAAGGCAACCCTAGAATCATCTTTGAAGATATGACAAGCTCAATATATGGCGTTTATGCTCTTTCATTGATGGAAGCTTAGATAAGTATTCAAGTGTTTCGGCATGTACACGCTTGGTGATGCTTTGTAATCTGCTTGTCTATCTTCGTGCTTACTACTGTCCAGATGGGGACGTATTTGATGTGTCAGATTTTTTGAGTTCAAACGGCAAGCATATTGCCTGAGTTGCGGATTGAACCCTAAATCTAGTGTCACTAATGGTATATCTTGTACCACTAGACCTAAAAGTGTTTGGTTGTGTCAGATTTTTCTAAGATGTGGTTAATTCATGTGTTAGGATTAACTTATTATTTTAAACAATTTTGTATTGTACGAGATAAATGTATGAGAGGAGTTTTATCTTATAAAGTGTTGTTTAAGATGTATTGAATAATTAGAAATTGAATATACAGTAAATAGAATAGCATAACAAGAATCTATATTATTGAAATAGCATATACAAAAAGCATACAACAAGTCTGTATAATATAAAAAATCTATAAACGAACTCAAAAGACTGCCGAATATGATAATAAACAATGTAGAAATCTGGGCCCAACGTACGTTGTTTCCTTAAGACAATATTGCTCCCTCAATACAGATGCCGAAGGTTTTTAAGCAATTGCCTCCTAGGATAGAGTGGATTATTCGTCTCCAGAAAGATGACTTTGTCAATCTGAAGCCCAAGTGAATCCAACGAGTCTGCTTTCAGAACACACAGAATGTTTTGTATACGCTGTATGCAGAAAGAGTGTATGTAGAAAAAATCGGATGCTGACTCTGTGACTAGGTCACCATATTTATAGACAACGAAAAAACTTGATCAGATGGACTCATATGTTGTAGCGAATTGGCGCGTTGTGCAAACAGATGCACCAGAACGGAACGAATAGAAGCGACCTGTGTCTATTGCCGGCAAATTGGTGCGTCGCATGAACGAATGCGCCAGAACAGAGCACGTGCGACCGACCGAATTGAACCGAACCGAGCCAGCTGGACGGACAAAAATGGGTTGGCCCAAGGGCCCATCAGACTTATAAACTAGAAAACGATATGCACAACTATTATGTGCATAGGCAATAAATACATAGTCTACTTGTCTTAGGTCCGATTCTTAACCTTTTAGATTTGGGAATCTCAACCTTTGCCAAGCACCCCCACACTTTAAGATATTTCAAGGAAGGTGTCTTTCCTTTCCATATTTCATATGGTATGCTTTGTATCGTTTTATGAGGCACTCTATTAATTAGAAAGTTAGCCGTTAGTACAACTTCCCCCCACAAATTTTGTGGTAAACCGGATGTAAGTGGAGCTAAATCATCAAGAGAGGGGTGAATTGGGGATTTTAAAAATCCTTTCTAAGTACTTTGTTTTTGAACACTAAAACAAAGCTAAACACAGTATAGGGAAGAAGAGCAAGACACACGAAATTTATATTGGTTTGGTCCAACCCTTGACCTATATCCAGTCCCCAGACACTCTAGGATTTCACTATATCAATTGATTACACACTCTGTAACTCACGGGTAATTCTCTCACTAGAACTTACTCCCCCTTACAAGTTGCAATCAATAACCCAATCTCCAAGTCCCCAGACTTGAGATACTCACAATAAATGAACTCTCTCTAAGAGTGGATAAATATAAACACTGAAGATCAATGTATCAAAAGATACTTTACAAGTGAAAACTAAAAGAGTAGTTGGTAAACTTGAATGCAATTCGTTTTCAGCAGCTTAGTTGTTGAGAAGAATTGAATGCAGCTCTATTTATATTAAGAGAGCATTGAATGACCGTTGAAATCCCTAATGTAACCGTTGGAGACATTCAGGAAGGATTAGGAAGAGCTTAGGTCTTCTTCTTTCTCTACTCTTTGCTTAATCCAGTTGCACAGAAGTTCATGGTGGACTTCTTGAATATTAATCTCTTGGAAGAACATCTACTGGATGTGGAAAGGAAACATTAATCCCTTTGCAACGTGTGTAGAATGATTGTCTAAAAGGATGCAAGTTTTCTAGACTTTGCATTTAATGTGCTGACGTCACTTTTTCTTTTGCTTTTAACCTTCATTTAATATCCTCTAAATCATCTGAAACTCACTAACAAAGTGGTTAAACATAGCTTGGAATATTAGGGGATGATGATAGGAATTATTAAGATCAAACAAGAAGGTTTCACAAATTCGTCAGATTTGAAGTTCAAACTTTGCGACACAAACTCGAGTTTGTTCACCAAAACTAGAGTTTGTCTTTCGTGCACTTATAGCAAAACTCGAGTTTCCAAATCATAACTCGAGTTTCCTTCATCTAGAGAGGAATGTCGCGATTTGAGCTTTGGAATGTATTTTTGAACGAAACTCAAAACTCGAGTTTCCATTTCCAAACTTGAGTTTTGGACTCTTGACATGTTTAATCAATTTTAGTCCAAAACGTCAAAACTGGAGTTTTTATCTTAAACTGGAGTTTTCAAAACATTGAAAAAGAGCAAAGCTCTCGGCTTGGCCAAAACTCAAGTTTTCATTTAAGTATGAAAACTCTGAGAAATTTATGCCAAGTCAAAACTGGAGTTTTCCACGAAAACTAGAGTTTTCAAAAACTGTGTAAAACATGGAAACTCTCTGCCAAGTGTAAACTCGAGTTTCCAAACCAAAACTCGAGTTTTCTCTAAACTTTGGAAAGCTTAGAAAATTCATGCGAAACTGAAAACTGGAGTTTCCATATCAAAACTACAGTTTCCATAAGCTCAAAATGTTGGAGACTATCTATATGACCAAAACTCGAGTTTCTAAATGGAAACTGGAGTTTTGTCTTCTTCAGAAAATATTGATGAGTCTCTGTGTGGTGAAAACTGAAGTTTTCTCTGAAAAATGGAGTTTGTGTAAATGTGAAAAACTTGGAGTGCTCTCGTAAGACCAAAACTCGAGTTTCTAAATGAAAACGGAGTTTTGCTTAGTTCATTAAAATTGAGCTACTCTCTGTCAAATCAAAACTCAAGTTTTGAAACCAAAACTCGAGTTTGCCTTTGATGATAAGTTTGTCAACTTACTAAAGACAAACTTCACATTGCATTCACAATTGTCAGTTATCATCAAAACACATAGAGAACTAACACCGGATACAATTAACAATGCATTCATCATCTCTTTAAATGTTTGGGATTAAGTTATCAATTACTAATTAAGTGTAGCCAATACCTAAACTATGGTAGGAAACAAAACTTATTTGGGATTTTGATATTTTAATGGTATTTTTCTATAATTTTTCCTAAAAATAACGTGCTTTTTAAAAAAAAATATATATAATGATGAGAATAGGTTAAAGTATATGTTGGGTCCTTTATGTTTACATTAGGTTTCAGTTTGGTCTCTTAAGTTTATAATGTGTATTTTAATCATTCAATTCTAACACTATTAGTTTTGACTAATAGAAAAAGTTGACTCATCAAATTTTAAGTGATCACTGGACAATTAAACATTGACAAAGAGTTATATTTTAGAAGAATTCTTGTATACTCTACAAGTGCCACCTCATCCATTCTAATCAATCAAAATGTATCATTTAAGCAAATTTTAATCCTAGTTAGTAGAAAAAGGGGGGAAAAAGAGAGGAAAAACCTAGCCGCCTAATCCCAAGTTCCCTCAGGGCAAAAGATGGTTTAATTGTATAATCACCACCTAAGTTTAATGAGTCAATATTTTTCGTTAGATAAAACTAATGGTGTTAATATTGAACGACTAATATACTTTATAAATTTAAATGATCAAAATGAAACATGTTGTTAACATAAAAGAGCAAATGTATACTTTAGTGACGAGGTATGAATTCTTTGTATCCTTGTCAATAGTTCAACTTTCGATTTTGTTATTTATTAGGGAAAATAATTAGCAATATAGATCTTGTTAAGCTATTAATTCCAGTAATAACCATCTAATCATTGAAATTTCATTAAAGAATCAATAAGACTTTTGAAGTGAATTATTTAAAATTCACAATTCATTCTATTTGATTTGTATAATCTAATTATGAAATTATTATTTTTTTTAAAAAAAAAAAAGAAGAAGAAGAAGAAGAAATAATGTCCATAAATTGTGAATGAGATTATTTTCCTTATTGATGTTCACATAGAATCAGTTATAAATTTCAGGTAAACTACTTGAGAAAACCAACTAACAAACTTGGAAAAGCGGTTGCCTTCTAAATTCTAATGGTGGTTCAACTCATTCTCGGGTGAGTTACTTGGTTTCATAAGTGGTTTTCTTAAAATTCTTGACTAATCTTAAGCGATTTTAATAGTTTAGTTTTTTCTTTTGCCATAGATTTTAATAGTTTAGTTGTAAGAAAAAGAAAAGTTCAAATTAAGTATCAATTTGGATTAACAGTAGAAGCTATTTTTTTAACATGATTTACGGTATACGAAGTAAATATGTGAGATGAATTTTGTCTTGACTTATTTAAATGTGATTCTATACGGTAACTTAATTAGGCCCTTAGTCGGTAGGTTGTGAACAAAACTACTTATTGTTCCTTTAATAAAATTTCAATAACTGAATGTTCTATTCATACTTTTTTAAAAAAATAATAATAATAATACTCTCTCCAGTATTAGTCATAGGGCAAAGTTTTAAAGCTTTATTCGATCCAAAATATAAGGCCAAGAAATGGTATTTAATTATTTATCAGTTCGGAACCCTCCTCTTCCCACCTCTTCTCTTTTTTAACCATTACACCAATGGTTGAATGATTCAAATTTGATTCTATTATAAAATTATTATTAAAATATTAAATTATAAAAACTAAAATAATTAATTATATACAAATTGCTAAATTTGGATATGAATAATTCAAAATATAATAAACAAAATAAAAATAATATTTGGCAGAAAACTAAATCTGAACTATTCAAATGTTGATTTTATGATTAGAAGAGGAAGATGAGGGAAGAAATGGGAATGAAAGAGGAAGGGTCTCAAATCAGGTATCTAGGTCAGTTTAATTAGATGTTCCCAAAGGGACAAAAGAAGAAGAAATAGAGTTAAAATCTTTTTTTTTTTTTTTTTTTTTTTCAAGTACTCAAACTACTGAATTATGTATCCATTGAAGACTATCGATTTGGATTGAATCTAATATCATCACCAATCAATCAAAAGATATTAACAACCATGGAATTCCCATAATGTAGAGAAGCATTCTGCAAAATTGTGAAAAGTTGATTTCAGTTTTACGCAGGAGGAGGAGGCTCTTTTACAAAAAGCTGTGGGTGAAACAAAAGTTTATGAGATGGTGGTTCCAACCCTCTTCTACGCCAATGATTTAGAAATGAAGCTTCCAATTTCCTCACCTGTCATCATAGTCACATTATCACATATCAGTATTAAAAAAATAATAAGAAAAAGCTCGATGCAATACTTCAGTTTCTGCTGTTGAGTTTTTCAACCGAGTCATAACACAAGATGTTGCTCTTCTTTTCTTTCTTTTTTTTTTTTTTTTTTTTTTTTTTTTTTTTTTTTTTTTTTTTTTGTCCAGTTAAAGGGGTAGAAGCTAACGGGCTGAGGTTACAAGTAGGACTGAACCCCAACCTCTCACTTATAAGGGAGCATCCATACCATTAGGCTACAAGGCCATTAGCTTCTTTGTTTGTTTTTTTTTTTTTTTTTTTTAAATGTCCATAGCTTAGTGGTGAATAAGGAAAAAGATATTTATGTTGGGTGAATATACATTAGTCTGCACAAGAATACTACGAAATTTAAGAATCTGATAGACTTGCTTATGTTGCTCAGACCTTTAAAAGGGAACTTAGGAAGATACAAAAGAAAAGGGAAAGCTACTTTCTAATAACCAGAATGTTGACCATACTATTTTGGAGAAAGTGCAGATTCTTTAGGATGGTTCAGACCTGCCTTTGGTCAAAAGGGTAGTTTGGGGACCACGTTAGTTGTCTTTTGACTCTTTTTAAGCCGTTGCTGTGACTAAGAGGAGGTAAGAATCGTTTTGTAATCAGAGTGTAAAAGAATCAAATCCAAAAAAACAAACAAACAAACAAAAAGCTAGAAGGCTAATCTCCATAACTCTAGAAAGTGAAATAACAGTCATACACATGTACTTTTTCATGAAGAAATCTCATCACATTCCTCAGTCATTTTTCTAATGGGATTTTATAAGACGGCAACAACAGGACATACTTACCAAATTTCATATATAAAAGTGTAAAAGAAAGAGTAGGGTTTTGTAAGTGTTTGTTTAGGTAGTTGTAAAAAGCACTTTTGGAGCCCTAAACCATGATTTTGTCAAAAGGCAGCCAAACAACCTAAATTTTTGCAGAAGCTCTTTCCTAAGAAGCCGATTTTTTTGTTTTTATTTTTCTTTTCAAAAGCTATTCTCTAAAATCACTTTTCCATCATCCCCTGCTTTTCCATCCTTGTTCCCCAGCAAGCCCGTCAAGAAAAAGAAGAAAGAAGAAAATCTGTTGAGCTACCAAAATCATATTTTCATTATACCAGCTCAGTGGATTTATGTTCCCAGAAAAGAAATACAACATCGGGGGAGAACACTACATTTAACAATTTTATGCTTTAACCGTCTCAATTCCTTTCTATCTTAGATGACTGCAGGGTGCCTTGATCCTATTACTGTCATGAAGGTCAACTATAAACTTGAGGAATAAATAGCACCAAAATACGGATAATTGTAGAAGAAGTTCACCCATGAATCAAATGACAAAATTGGAAGGATATAGATTAGGATTTGTTTTGTGACTTTACAATTGTCATTTCACTATGCATAGACATAGCACCAGATAGGGCCAGATGAGGTCCCTCAAGCACTTGATAAATGAAATGAAACAATGCAACTGAAGAACTATAAAGCTATACTCGTACAAATAAAAAGTTTTGCATCAGAAGTAACAAAAAATGGATGCCTATTTTTTAATCACTAATTGGTAATATATGTGTATTTGAGTGAGTGTTTGTATTCATGTATAATGAAATGGGAACATGTGCATGATTATCCTACAAAAGCAAGCAAATCTAACACTGACATCGGTAAATAAAGATGAATTTGTAAATAAGAGACATACTGGAAGTTTGAATAAGATATCACATATGAAATAACATGTTTCGACAATGAAATATTAAAAAGTTCTAAACATCAGGAAGCTGAAACAAAGGAAAGACAGCATACGAGAGTATGTTGAACTTGGTTCCCATTGAGACGCATAAATACTCTTTAATGAGTTTTCCTTTGGCAAATAATTGCACATATGCATAAGTCACAGAGAGCAATAACTTGTGTTGTGGTTACTTAAGAACCATTATCGTACTTCACATACGCTCTGGAACAAGGTTTCCCTCCTAGTCTACTTTGTGCTTTATAGTTTTGATATTAGAACTTAGTTCCATTAGCTGTCCCTTGAAGGAGGCAGAATAGAATTTTGCTCAATGGTGTTCTCTCTGCTCTTTTTCCCGTTTCCTTGATTCCTATAAATCACTCCATATTGAGTTGTCTCATTTCTCTTTTATTAACAAAATTTTCTTCTTCTGAACAAAAGTTAAAAGAAAATAAGAAACATGGAAAAATTACAACGCACCAAAGAAAAGCTAAATATCATAAGAAGCAAACCTGTTGAACAACAAATGGCTCCGTGTCAAGACTAAAAGGTTTGGTCAAAATAGTAAGAAACCCATTTTGATTGCCAAAAACAATGTCAATGAATGGCCAACAGTGTTGTTAAAATGTAGAGTCTACGTAAAAACGGTAAAGGTGAGTAAAAACATAAAATCGGAAAACGAAACGTAAGAGTTTACTACATACTAAAAAAAAAAAAAAAAAAAAAAAAAAAAAAAAAAAAATATAAAAAAAAACACACCAAACATATATAAAATTTAAAAACACCAATAAATTAAAGTTATCACAAATTTAAGTCCAAACACTTAAGGAAATAATTAAGTTCATAATTTAATGTGATTTTTCATAATTAAATTAGGATTCTTAATGCATTTTCTTGGAAAGTGTAGTTATGCCCCAAAAATATTTCGAACTTTGCAGTTTAGTCCCTCCTCAGAACTTTGAATCGTGGCATTTTAGTCCCTTGGTCAAAATGCACGTTTTGACTAAGGGATTAATTAGGTCATCCTCTTTGACTTGAGAAGTTGAGACAAACCCGATCCACTCCGAGATCATAGAGCGCCGCGAGGTGAGAGGCGAGAGGGGCGACCTTCGATCCTTCCTTCCTCCACATTCCTCTAAGTCGCCGCTAGCCTCCACCCTCACCACCATTGTCGCCGACGACCTGAAACAGAGGGGCGAGAACTGCAAAATCTGGCAACCACTAGCGCTGCGAGTTAACACGCCGTGTCAACCGATTCTACTGAGTTGAAACGGCGTTTCGACCGTTTTAACTCAATTTCCGTTTCAACCACCGTTCTGCCACGATTTTCCGGCGGAAAACATAGAAACATACGTTTTAAGGTTTCGAAATGACATTTTAACAACACTAATGGCCAATCATCCACCCGCAACAATATCCTCATGCTTTGAGACATGAACCCTCAAAATATGAAATGAAACTAAGTTAAACCGAGTTCTTCTAAATTATTCTTTACCATGATTAGTTTTCACGATTCACAACCAAAATGCTTTTCAATTTCATCGCTGATCTCACTCCCATGGCACGCCACTACATACATACATCAACACAAACAATACATTATTATTAACAATCCAAATGAATATTTCACATGCCTAACGTTTAAAGATAGAAGACATGTCTCAAAACAAAAGGTTACGAATCAAAAGAAACACTTACTATGCCTTATGACTCTAATCCCAATTGCCTCCTCAGGCGCCCTAGCTTTGGAACCATCAGGGTCATACTCACGTAGTCCTAATTCATCATACACAAGTAATATAACAAAAGTACTGTGAGCAACATCCCAGTACCAAAAACTCAGAACAAATTGCTTCATGCCTAAGAAGCACAAATATAGGCACTGATACAGACAGGTAACGGCAGACACACCTCAGACAACAAAATGTATGTGTTTTAGATAAGTAATTGCTTAGAAGTACCAGCAATCCAAAATCCACAAGATGAAATATATAGTGTGTATAAATAATATAAGTTCCATGTTTATTTGACAACAAGATTCTATCTTTGAACTATAACTGCTTAACAGCTTAGGGAATACATACAGCTCCAATTCTGAACTAGCTTCAGACTAAACTTACCAGTAGAATTACCGAAGATGGCAACATCAGGACCGAACTCTAATTTACAAACTTCCAGCGCAGAAGCAAGAGGAGGCCAAGGGGTCAAACTATAAGGAGCAGTAATGTTATTATCCTTATCAAACACGACCCCTTTGAAACCCCTTCTTCGCATCTCACTCCAATCAATGCACCTCAAATCCATAACAGAGACATGGGGCAGTGCTAATTTGGGTTCTTTCACAAACATAAACGCCGAATAAATGGCCTCCAAGTTTATTCTCTGACCTAACGCCGCTTTCATTTCCGCCAACCCCATGTTCATGAAATGTACCCTCCTTTCCTCGTCGTTCTCGCACCCCTTCGGCTCGTCTTCTCGCAGAAGCTTTTGGTGTGTGGGTTCTGGGTGTTGATTATTGGTGTCTTTGTGGACAATAGAGAGAAGGAATTGAAGCAATAGAGGATGTGTCTGGCTCTGGCTGTGATTTGAATTGGAATTGACGAAACTGTGGGGATTTCGCAAAGTCAGAATGGAGAAATCTCTGATGGGGATTTTGCTGTGAGTAGTAGAAAGTGAAAGAGTGGTGAGATTTCTCTGGTGAGGGGCATGGCAATGAAAATTCAGTGGTTTTGGAGGGACGGAACAGTAACTCGGAAGGGAAGCAGCTGCAGTAGGTAGCTGGTAGCCGCAGGCATCGTTAGTTAAATTGCAGAGCTTGGGCCATTCTTGAAATCTAACAGGACAAAAATCAAAGAAGTTATAAAAACAAATCATATATTTTTATTCATACACACACGTGTTTTTAAACACTCTATGTAAGAGAGGAAGTGATGAAAGACTAAAAAGAAAATAAAAATAGATACATTATTGATGATTTTTTTAAAACAGTTTTGATATCAACTAGAGCGCAATATAGCTTATTCTAGATTGTTTTTAATCATCTTTTTTTTTTTTTTTTGGTGGAAAATGATGCGTTTAAATAGACGTCTGAAACTTTGAAAGGGATGGAAGTTGAACAAGATGTAATGAATGGGTACTTGGTTCTCTTCACGATCATTGGATAATGGGGAGGCACCTAGAGTCGATTAACACAGGGAAGAGAAAAGGTTTTGAAAGCTTTAATTTACGTTTATTGAGTAGAACTGTTAAGTCTGTTGGTTTTTTAAAACCATTGTAAAATAATACTTTATGATTATTAATTAATAACATGAAATATGAAGTTTTTTTTTTTTAACTTATTTTTTTAAAAAATATTTTAAAAATACAATAGTGTTTTTATTCTTCACCACCATTATTGCCGTCCTCCTCCTCCTCTTCATCCTTTTCACTCTTATCTTCGGAGGTATAAGATAAAGGGTCTACCAGCAAGTGATATTCAACCTTATTGTAATGAAGTATGAGGTTCAACTTTATGTTTAGCCTATTGGCATATGTTGTGAGACACCTTGTGTGGCGGTTAAGGCTTAACAACAGCTACATTAGAGCATCCATTTCAGGAGGAGGCAAAAGAGGAGGAGGAGGTGGTGGCAGTGGCAGAGGAGCTCCCTAGGATATTAACATGATGGAGAGAAAGAGGAGGTCAATAAACAAAAGAAGTAGGAACAACAAGGAATATGTGAGTTTAAATAGAGGGTAACAGATGTTACAAAGGGTTATGACTTATGAAAGTCCGATGATATTACCAAGGGTTATGACCAAGGAACTGGCCGGTACTTGGGGAAGACAGATAGTTTGAAAGTATTACATGATGGTTGTTTCTAAATATCGTTACATTTTGTCTTCGTTGATACAAGAGGTTGGAAGTTGAATTGTTTTTAAGTGTTACATGGCGGTTGTTTTGAAAGAATCGTCACTTTTGTCCATAAATAAATGATGGTTATTAACTATAACCGTTATTTTTTTATTTACGCTGTAATTTCGCCTCGTAATACATGACAGTGCACATAATTAATTGTTATGTTTAAACATTATATATTTGTTAGACATCTGCCTCGACATTCATGATGTTTATTAGCTGTAATCTTTATATATTATGCGTTATAAATGCTCAAATCTGAAATAGTGATAACAGCCAGAGCGAAATTGATACAATCTGAAAACTTTCATGGGACATTGTTCTGGGGAGAGGGGAAAAAAAATCCTTCTAAAGCAAAATTAAGATTTTTGAACAACCTTTGAAACAAAATGGACCTTAACCCATAACTAAATTAACTAAGAAATGTTAGTTGTGTGAATAATCAAGTATATTTATGCCCACTATTATTTTTCACAAACCAAGTTACTTTAAATGACTAACTGAGTTTTGTTATTTGTTCTTCACTGGTAATAGTAATAATATTCAATGTGTGCCCGAGTACTTGCATATAATTTTTATTTTTAATTATTTCAAATAAACACATTGGAACCATTTTGAAGACAATAATTATGTGAAAAATGAAACTAAATGGGAAATTGGACATTTTCAATGATGCAATAGGGTGGTAATAAATATTCATAGGGAAAGGTATGAACGGGGATTACCATTTTTTTTTGTAATCATCATTACTATGGTAAACCTTATTACCACACTAAAGAGCACCAAAACACTTTTATTTTAGTAATACAATCATGATTATCATTGGAGGCATGTAATGCAGTTGAACCAAACGGGCTCATAGAATTTTGTATCGTTGAATATGATAAACTATGAATTTTAATTAATTTAATTTCAATTATTTGGATTTGAAATATATTTAAATCAAACTTTATCATTTTTATATTTTAACTATCTAATCATACATTTTTAATATTTATTTATTAATAAAAATAAACTGTTATGAGTTTGAGTAAACTCATAATTATGAAATTAATATTCAATAAACCATCTAACAGGATGTAAATCTTACAGATTACAACACATAGGCCTTTTCGTTTTTATTGTTACACTTGCAATATAAAAACAGACGCATAATTTTTTTATTGGGTTGTAACTGATAACTCTACCAAAGTTTAAAGTACAATCATATATCACAATGAAGGCTATCCAGCAAAGGTTTCTTGACAACATGAAACACACATAACTATTATTACAATATGTTGTCTTCTCACCACTCACTAAATTTAAGATAACAAAAGGGCATTCAATAGGTAACATCTGAATCCTTAACCATGCATAACTGCAAAAAGCTCCTTATTCCTTAAAGCAGAACTCAATATTTGAATGAGAGGAACGCTGAAAGCAGTGATAGCTATGTCGCTTGCATCCAGTAGACAAGACATATTGAAAAATAAAAAAGATTAAACATAATCAGCTCAGAACATAACATTTTAAGCAAGTAGCAGAAGATAACAGGAAAAAGAAAATGAAACCTCATTTAAATTATAATATTTGAAAAAGAAAGTCGGAGTTAATTTATTACCTTAAGGGAAATTTTTTATTAATATTCAGCTGAATCTTTTGAAATAGAGGACCAAGGTAACATAAATTTGATCTACCAAGTGATCAAACCATTGGAAAAATTTGTGTCTCCATGCTCTGAAGAGGAAGAGAGAACCACAAACTCCCCAGAAGCCCACTACAAATCCAACTCCCATACCAAGATATAAAGACTTTAAAAAGTTGTCATCTTCTTTTCCTTCAGCTAGCTTTGAGTTGTCATGAGTTTCTTCTTTTTTGTTGCACTTCCTTGGAAGAGGATCTCCACAAAGTTCATGATTTCCAACAAAACTCCACGAATCAAAACTTTGAATTTGGGTTCCCAATGGAATTTGCCCAAAAAAATTGTTGTAGGAGAGGTTCAAATAAGCAAGAAAAGACAAATTAGAAATGGTGGTAGGAATTTCTCCTGAAAGTCTATTGTAGCTGAGATCAAGAGATTTCAAGTTTGTCACGTTTCCAATTTCTTTAGGAATTTTTCTAGTCAATTGGTTTCGAGACAAATTCAAGGTCTGCATTTGACTTGTTCCAAACAGTTCTTTAGGAATTTCTCCAGACAAGATATTTGCAGAAAGATCAATAACGCCACTTTGAGAACGTAAAGCACGACCAAATTCGTATTCTAATTCTCTTCCTTTAGTAAATACTTCTATCTTTTCACCGGAGGAGTATGACCAAGAATTTGGAGGCATGAGGTTATATAGACAATGGGGTATGGACCCAAAAAGCTTATTTTCAGCAAGATCAAGTATTGTCAAAGAAGAAAGGTTGCACAATTGAGACGGAATATTGCCTCTAAATTGATTGTTCCTCAATTTAATAACTACCAAATTTTGAGCCACGGGATTTGGCAAACTTCCGAAAATTCATTACCCTCTCGAACAAGGCATTGCAAATTTGTCCAGTTCAAGAGGTCGAAAGAAAATTTTCCAAAGAAATTGTTATCACTCAAATCCAATAGCTTAAGATTCAATGAGGCCATGGAGGGAGGAACCTTACCGGTTAGCTTATTACTCCGCAAGTTAACGTAATTTAGTTGTTTCCAATTTGCCCAACAGTTAGGAAGCATCCCACTTAAATGATTGTATGATAAATCCAAGTAATACATGTTTTTCCCATTATTCTGTGGAAGACACAATAATGGGGAAATAGATCCTGAAAAGAAGTTGTGAGATGCCCGAAAATCGGAGACATTTGCTGATATGTGTGGGAGGCCTCCACTGAAATTATTATACTCTAAAACTACAAATTCTGAATTTAGTGTCACATTGGATATGTCTCCACTAATGAAGTTGTTTGATAGGTCAACCCCGCTATCGTTCTTTCTACGAAGCTCCCAAATTTATCTCGCATCAATGTTCGAAATCATTGATCTAGAAAGCCGACTCTTCTAGGGAACTTTGTGTGTATAGCCATGCTGGAAAATTGGGACCTAAACTTGTATTTTCTGAAACAAAATTTTTGAGTTGAAATGGTGGGACTCAATTAGGATCAAAGTCTAATTTGAAACCAGTTGAACTCAAATCCAATTGTTAAGCTTGTGAGATTGGCAAAATTCCTTTACGAAAGGACACCCACCCAAGAGTTGCCACCAATGCCTAAATAACTCAACTTATGGAGTTGTCCAAGGCTTTCTCGGAAGGCTTCCACTGAAATAATTGTCGGACAAATCCAATAAAATTAAAGAAGAAAGGTTTCCAATAAGTGATGGAATTGATCCTTCAATTTTATTATGGAATAATGATAAATAATTTAGGTTTGGAATAATGATAAATAATTTAGACATCGTGAGGTTATATAGACAATGGGGTATGGATCCGAAAGCTTATTTTCAGCAAGGTCAAGTATTGTCAAAGAAGAAAGATTGCACAATTGAGATGGAATATTGCCTATAAATTGATTGTTCCTCAATTTAATAACTACCAAATTTTGAGCCACGGGATTTGGCAAACTTCCAGAAAATTCATTACCCTCTCGAACAAGGCATTGCAAATTTGTCCAGTTCAAGAGGTCGAAAGAAAATTTTCCAAAGAAATTGTTATCACTCAAATCCAATAGCTTAAGATTCAATGAGGCCATGGAGGAGGAACCTTACCGGTTAGCTTATTACTCCGCAAGTTAAGGTAACTTAGTTGTTTCCAATTTGCCCAACAGTTAGGAAGTATCCCACTTAAATGATTGTATGATAAATCCAAGTAATACATGTTTTTCCCATTACTCTGTGGAAGACACAATAATGGGAAAATAGATCCTGAAAAGGAGTTGTGAGATGCATAAAACCTGGAGACATTTGCTGATATGTGCGGGAGGCCTCCACTGAAATTATTATTTTCTAAATCTATATCTTCTGAGTTTAGTGTCACATTGGATATGTCTCCACTAATGAAGTTGTTTGATAGGACAACTTCGTCAATTCTTTCTATGAAGCTCCAAAATATATCTGCATCAATGTTTGAAATCATTGATCTAGAAAGCCACAAGTCTTTTAGGGAATTCTGTGTGTATAGCCATGCTGGAAAATTGGGACCTAAGCTTGTATTTGTTGAATCAAAATGTTTGAGTTGAAATGGTGGGACCCAATTAGGACCGAAGTCAAATTTGAAACTAGTTGAATCCAAATACAATTTTGTTAAGCTTGTTAGATTGGCAAAATTCCTCTCTGAAAGGACACCCGCCCAAGAGTTGCCACCAATGATCAAATCACTCAACTTATGAAGTTGTCCAAGGCTTTCTGGAAGGCTTCCACTGAAATAATTGGCGTACAAATCCAATGAAATTAAAGAAGAAAGGTTTCCAACAAGTGATGGAATTGATCCTTCAATTTTATTTTTGGATAATGATAAATAATTTAGGTTTGGAAGCTTGAACAAGGCTATTGGTAATCGACCATAGAAATGGTTGTTACGAAGGTCAATAGAAGAGATGTCTTTGGTGACAGCAAAGAATGAATTAGGAAATTTTGATCTGATATTGTTGGAAGAAAGGTCAAGAGTTTTAAGAGATGTAAAATTGACATAGTTGTAGGATGGAAAATCTCTCAACCCACATTCTGCCAAGCGCAATTCAGATAGTGAAGGCAGCATAGCCACATGCTGGAGCCATTTGGGTTCACTTCCAATATCATTGCCACTAAGATTAAGATATTTTACTGAGGAAAGTTGAGAAAGCCAACGAAGATCATTTAGTGCCATAAAATTATGTGAAAAGTCAAGGTAATGAAGAGGAGCAGAAAAATGTGCTGATGGAGTATAAGAGGTGGCGATTGATTGGTTGTTTGATATGTCTCCATGTAAAGGAAACTTAGAGACTTGGCATGGTGGAATACACACACTTGTGAAGCGATTAACGCTCAAATCCAAATAGTTGAGAGATTCAAGTTGAAGTAGAGAGAGATTAATCACACCTTGTAATCCTTGATTGGCTAGATCAAGCTTTGTAACTCTGCCAGTGATGTTGTTACAATGGACTCCCTCCCACAAACAGCAATCTTCTTGACTGGTCCATGAAGAGAGTCGGTTTGAAGAATTCAGGACTCCTAGTTTGAAGATCAAAAGTATGTTTTGATCATTCTCATCGCACAGAACCTCCTTGCCTCCTATAGTAGTGCATATGGTTTTGTTGAATGTTGTTGCAAATAGCAAGAGCAGTAAAAGGAATGAAATTTGTGAAGGGATGCTCCTCATTGTGTTTTGATTTGAGTAGAATGATATCCTCAAAGTCTATACAGAGTATATGTAACCACACGAAGTATATATAAAGTCTTCCTCCCAGTTTACCAATAACAATATTTATATTCTTCAATTTTCATGACCAGTTGATTAATCGTTTGAAATTCGAACGTATGAAAAAGCATTTATTAGATATAGCATTTTTTTTAGTGTGTTAGAATTAGCTACGAGTCTTTAGGCCTTCACATGAGGTGCTTTTCCCTTATGTGCTAATTACGGGACAAGCAAATTTTTTATTTATTTATTTATTTATTTTTAGATATTTTATATATTTTGATTAAATTATTTGCTGCTTTCTGAAAACTTTTTTACGCTCGGTATCTCAAATTAATTAGTTTCAGTTCTACATTTAAAAATATTTGTCTTGTAACATCGGTATCACGAAAACTAATTAATTTAGGATGCGAGTCCAAAAAAAAAAATTCTGAAAGCAATATATAATTTAATCTAAATAAATAAAATAAAATGTGCTTATCCCTATAATTAGAGGAATAAGTATGTAAGAAGCACATTAAGATAAGCATCTATCCACTGCGGTGAGGTTAGTTAACTTCTAGTACTTTCTCAGAAAACTTTAACACTAACTTGAATTTAGCTTTTGAATGCATTTTCTCAATAGTCAGGAGCTGCCATTGCTTTGCAGTGACCATTGGAAAAAGAGAAGGAAAGTAACTTTTGTATAGGCAAGATTATGTTGATGCGAAGTCCACCCAAATAAAAACAGAGTAGCTCAGGATCTGGTTTGAGCATGCTCTGTTTAATCAGTAGCTCTGTTTCTCCACAGACATTATCAACAAACAGAGATCAACTTGAGGCCTCTTAAGATTTTTTTCCTTACACTTTTCACTATATTTTGTGGCTTTAACTTATTCTAGCTATGTAGTTTATGTAAGAGTATGTGGCATTGAGCATATTGGTGAATGAGAGAGACACAAGTCTTAGTTTTACTGTGGGAAAGTGGAACAGCTCTTGATATTGTTACTGTATGCTAATAAATGTGGTACTTCGATTACTGATTTCAACTAATAAATTTCTCATTATTTTTTTGCTCGAAATAAATTTCTCATTTTTATCATCCTATCTAAAAAAGAAATTAATGGGGGAATGTTAAATATGAGTGAATAACCAAGTTGAATCAATTACAAATCATTTAAGTGATATTATTTCATAAATATTATATTTATATCCAATGAATTTCACAAACCCAGTTGTCTAAAATGACTAGTTGAGTAGTTTATTAATTGTTCTTTTAGCTATACTACTCAATATGTGTTCGACTGTATGTGTTTGTTTCTTCGTTTTGATTTTTAATTTTAATTTTGATCATATCAAAATGCATATACAGATCGCAGCACCAAGAGTACTAACATATTTAATCCCGCAGAAACATTTGTATGGAAATTAATGTTGTCATTTATTCGTTCAGTACTGTAGTATATAAATGTTGAATATATTTTATTGTCATGAAGGTGTTCAAGCTTTTACATGAGATTAGGCTTCTTTGAGGAACATGAAGATGAGAGTGTGTTAGAATCGTTTAGGGATGAGGGCACATATTTAAATGCTGAGATTGTAGCCCTCGTTCTTGGGTTTAACTGACAAAAGGGTCGGACACTCTTAACAAAGGGAGATGGTTCGATCCTGGAGTTGGTTAAGGCACTGAAAGAGGCATCCTAGCTCCTAGATGCCTAGGTTAACGCCTTAGGGTAATATACGGTTCACCCTGCCTAACATCGGTATTACCTAGGAGGAAGGAAGATTTCGTCTTGTCCTTGGATTGTGGGTGAACCCAACCTTTTTCCTAAAATTTATATATATAAAAAAATGCCGGTGTTGCAATTTTGAATACGTATAAAGATTTTTTTAAATGATAATATTTTAATCAACAAATATATTTTATAAAATTAAACTATGTTAGTATTTGACAATTTCTTATGTCAGCATTTGTTGTTAATAAAATTAATTTATTTGAGTAGAATGAACTCAATGATATGTTTTCATTTACATGATCAGCATGTACATAAGCTGTGAACATAATTTTAAATCAAGTGTTGCTCAAAGAATATTGTAAACTCAAAAGTAACCAAACATTTAAATGCCTTAAATTGAAGGCAAAAATATGCCTCAATAAAAAAATCTATAACCACTGGGTATTTTTTTTATGGTCAAGTCTTCTAATTCGTCCAATCTAAGTCTTCCCGTGTTTTCGAAATATTGGAACATTATATATTCATTTTCACAACCAAATTGTTTGAAAGTTATCAAAGGTAATTTGAGACAAAATGGATTTTTTCTTTCACGACAAAATGCAAAATAGACCATTCATCTAGAAGTTGTTTACAAATATAACTTCTAGCTTTTAAACAAGAAAAATGCCCTATAAATTATTATTTAGACCTTTTAACTTCAAACGAGAATGTTTGCAAATTATTCAAACATTAATAAAATATTTATTTATTGAAATAAAAAAAGTTAGTTTAATTTTTCATTTTTAGCTACGAACTAAGAAAATTAATGTATTTTTCTTGTATCATGAGTTCAACTATATATACATGTTTTGTCTCATCCATGACGCTTGTAAAGTCTTCGTCCCAAACTACACTCAATTATTTCAGACTTTTCCACTCATTAATGGAACTCACCAAGGAGGTTCCATTCTTATTCTCTTTCAATTTTCCTTTGGTGAAAGAGATTTTGCCTATTTCGTCAAAAATATCATTTTCTTCTCAAGCAAGTTATCCCACCGCCAAGGACGGAACATAGTTATGACAAGGGGGGCCATGGCCCCCCCCCCCCCCAAAAATTGTTTAAATTTTTTTAATAGGATTTTTTTTTTTTTTTTGTATAATAATACAACTTTGGTCCCTCCAACATAGTGAATATAACTTTTTGGCCCCCAACTTCTTCTTCTACTTTTTTTTTTGCCCCCCAACGTAGTGTAATACTCCCTCCGGTCCTAATTATAGGAACATTTTTGTAGTGTAATTCAATCTTTGTTCCATGTGGGGTCTTGTATGATTTATATTAATTTTATCATTCTTTTCTATATTTCATTCTAATTACCTGAAATTTTTAGCTTATCAGTGAAATTTACTTTTATGGTGTATCTCTTACTATGCTTTTACCCATTCTATACTACACTTGTAGATGAAGTTAATTGACTTGATTTCATGAATTTTTTTTTATTCTTTTCATTTTTAATGCATTTAAAACTTTTCTTAAAAAAAAAAAAAGAACCCCCAAATCCCCCACCACTATTTGGCCCCCCCAAACTTTTCCTCCAAGTTCCACCCCGCCCACCGCCAACGGCAATACCACGTTCTTGCCTAGTGGAGGCCCAGGGTTTGAACCTTATATTGACATCTAAGTGTGTGTGGTAATTCGATTAAGTTAAAAAAAAAAAATAGAAAAAGAATATTTACTTATTTAATTCATATAATTTTACTGAGTTTCGGCCGTTTGGGTTAGCAGTGGTAAAAGTGACTTTTGTTTATGATGGATTTTTTTTTATGTGATTTGTATTTGGGATAGTGGTAATAGAAGTAACTTCAAAATTTGAAGCTTGGTTAGGTGGCTTCAAAAAAAAAAAAAAAAAAAAAAAAAAAAAAAAAAAAAAAAAAAAAAAAAAAAAAAAAAAAACAGTTTCATACTTTGAAACCCATTAAATAATGAAGTTATTCAAACACTCAATTATCAAGCTTCTATTTATCATGGACTTATAATGGATTTTTTAGCTTTTAAAACTATGTCAAACAAGCCCAACATTTTGTCACTATAATTTGGCCCCTCATTACTCAGTCATTATGGTTTCATTAAATTGTAACTCAATCCTTATTAAAATGATTTCATATTGTCAATTTTCTTTTTATTCTCTTTAAAAAATTCACTTTCGTTAGATGTGAGCAAAGGCCATTTCCAGAAATTATCTATATAACCTTCACTCCTTCCTTCATTCTCTCTCATACAACAACTTTCGAAGCAAAATGATGGCCCCCTCCCACACATTGTTTCTCTCTCACCTATTGTATCTCCGATACTTCTCACTCTACTTCTCCACAAGCTATCTTGTCTTCTTCTCCTTCTTCAATTCACAGGTGTGGACGTTCTCGGTAGCAGCGTGAGAGAAATGGAGGAGCTAGAGGTTAGAGAAGAAAATGATTGTTATGACATATTAAAAGTGATTTTTTTTAACAGAAACTTTAAAAAAAAATTGACAACATGGAATCATCTTCATTTGATGTGGCAATAATTAGGACTGAGTCACGAGAAGTTAAATTATAACAGTGATTTATAAATTTAGTCAAACTATAAGAATTAAATAATTAATTTCTCCTTAAAAAATGCAAGAAAAAGTAGGCCATTTTTAAATTGAGATAGACCATTTTCTAATAGCCCATTTCTCATTCATTGCGGACCCAACATCAAGAATGGCCTCCCTTCCCTTTACCTTATCTGATTTTTTTTTTTTTTTTTTTTTTGGGGGGGGGGGGGGTCTCAAGAATGGAAGAGGATCTTCTCCTTATCTTTTGTCTCTCATAAACCCATCTAAGCCATTGATTGGAAATAGAAGAGAGATATTAAAGTAGTATTGTGATTGATTAAATGAATATAATCCAGAGATGATGAGGGACAATGAGAAAAGGATTATGAGAGAAACTCAACCTCTCAAAAATGGATATTTGTATTACCAAACAGAGACGGTACAGTCAGATATACAACAAAGAAATGAAACAGAGCATCTAAAGAAACATCTTACAAATTATATACATTCAATCATGCATTTAATTAATCAATACAAGTCAGTAGTATTTCAGCCCAAGAGACTCATCACAAGAAATTTCCAGATTTAAACTTTTCTACTCATTAAATGATGTATAAAACCCGATAACCATTGTCAAAGGAAAAACGGATACTACATAAATAGTAAGAGACAATCCGATCCTAGTTTTGTTTTCTTTCTTATGAAGTCTCTTACATGCATATATATGCCTTTTTTATCTACCCGAAACTTTTATTACAAGGCAAATATCCTGATTTCTTAATGTGAGAGACCTCGAGGATTTCATTAAAATATTAAAAGAATGGAAAAAAAAAAAAAGGTAAAGGAGCATCTGACACTCTTATGTTATTTTTCGGTCACTTCCAACACCCTAATCTTATAATACATCTATAAATAAGATTAGGGTGCTGAATATAACTGAAAAAGAACATCAGGGCCTCAATGCTGGAAAATAACAAATGAAATATGAAAAGGGAATGATTTTCAAAATCTATACAGGGTATATATGAACTGTGAAATATGAAAAAAAAAATTGGAAATTCGAAGACAAAGAAAATATTATTTAAAAGCTTAAAATTTTTCCTTGAAAATAGACTTATCGAGGGTCCCATAGCTTTTAAAATCACCTAAATTGGACATTTGAATAATTAGTTATGAATTTTCAAAGTTTGGTGAAAATTTGGAATTTTTGAAGAAAAATCCGAAAATGGGAGTCTTAAAAGTCAAGATTGGTTGATTTGTGTTTTTGCAATCAATAAAGGACTTTTAGCCATAAAAGGGCTAGAAGGTAATTAATTCAAGCATTATTTGAATTATGGAGAATTTGCATAAGCGACGAACATTACTTAAAATTATAGGGAGTATCGTTGCCTGGAGCCTTTAAGGAAATTAGGAGTTCGTTGTTAGTCTAAAAATCTACCAAGTTCTAACTCTAATCTCATGTACTTCATATGTCTGTGTATGCTTGTTTGTACCCTGATTATAAATCCGTGTCTAGGACAGGCATTTATTGCATTCAATTGTTTTTGGGTTCAAGGCCTAGTTGTTGTTTTTCCCACTGCTGTGGATCCGAAACTTGTTGTGTGCTCTGACTGCGTGTTCCGGAACTTGTTGTGTGCATTATGAGACTTGCTGTGTGTTGTGCCCTACAGTCAAGGTTGTGTGCATTTTATGACTGCCTGTGAAGTATGCTGAATACCGTCTTGTTTGTTTTCATAATTCTGGTTGACTATCATACATTTTATACATTATACATGAGACTAATCTGTTATTCTATGATCCTTTGAGATTCCAATCCCTGTCACTACTTGTGAATGGTACAGCATTTTGGAGAAGGCTCCCAGGACAAAGCGGCAAATGTGAGCAAATGGAGGTGCCGAACCAGTTCCAGGTTGTTCAAGGGATATTTATAGAAAAATGTATGTTATTATGTTTAGAATTTATACCCAAGATTTGTAATGTCGTATCGGTATACTACGCCCAAACAAGTTTTGCCACCGCACCTTTGCATCATAATGCTTTGAGATGTGATGTATTATCCGAGGGGGTGTTACAAGTTCCATTCATTAATGATAAAAAAAAAAAAAAAAAAAGATTGAATCTGTTATTCGAGATGAAGACGAACTAATAAGGTCTTTACAATCTTGCATAAAACGTGATAGACTGTTATTTGGGGCAAACACATGGAAACTGGTTGGAAGACTTGATTGGAAAAAAAAAAAAAAAACAGAGAAGAAAATTACTTAGATTTTTTCTTCTATATGTGAGATTTAATGTGTGCCTCTTAAGTTTTTCCAAAATAAAACAAACTTTATATCGATTTTATTTTTTTAGTTATTTTTTAACCTCCCTTACAAAAAATATTAAATTATATCAATCACCTTCAACAATCAACATGTCTTTTAAGAAAAGTCATACACCCTTCCTTTCCACTTTCAAAATTAACTCCTCCCGAAAATAGAAAGAATTAAATCTTAACAAAAATTATAACAAGTCCATGAATTTTATCTGTAGTTTTTCGGGATTTTTTTTATAGATTTTGAGAATAAAGAAAACTTTTGGTTAAATATATTGAAGGAAAAAATGTTAGAAATATAGGCGATCTTATCATGCTTGAACAACTAAATAGCATAAGATCAATGCGGAAAAATGAAGTAGAGATCACAAAAACCTCCCGCCATTGATTTGTCTCCGAAGCAAGCGGGGACGAACTCCGAATCTCCAAACGAGAACGAATCCAAGCCGGCCAAGCGTGAACGAACTCCGAGTCTGTCCTTCCGATCCTTCTCTCTCGAATCTGCGAGATGGTGTGCTTTCCTCAAGGTCGAGCAGGTTCGGGGGACCAGTAATTACACCGTACGTTTCCCCTCCGGCCATCACGAGTTTAAAAAAGGAAACACATTCAATACGCAATAAGTGCGTATTAATTGGGCCGTTACGGTATTAATGGCGCATTCAATACGCACTTATTGCGTATTAATTGGGCCGTTACAGTATTAATGGCGCATTCAATACGCACTTATTGCGTATTAATTGGGCCGTTACAGTATTAATGGACGGTTACAAAACCAGCAATAATGTGGGCCATAAATAGAAATAACGGAATATTAATTGCTAGATTAAATATTCCAACATTCTCCCACTTGGCCCACATACTTCAGTATATACCTTTGAAAAACAAAATGCATGGATCATAGCGATAGGTCCTCTTAAAGTGAGTAGTATCTTCCATGTATCACAGTGCATCGTGTTTCCCAAGCCCAAGTAACTTAATGAATAAACCCTACGTTTATTCTTGGTCCAAACTTAATGATATTTCTCAAATTAAACAAACAATTGAATGTGTACACAAACTGAAATGAGAAATATCACAAATAGAGTTTCATAAATAACATCGTTCTTACAACGAAAATCACATAAGGGAACCAAGTCCCATTCTTTCTGCATGATCATAAAATTTCAATGTAGGCATGCCTTTAGTTAAAGGATCAGCAATGATCAATTCGGTGCTCATGTGTTCAACAACCACTTTGTTTAATTTTTAACACGCATTTTTATGGCTAACACTCAATGTCGATATACTTAATTCGACTACCACCTTTATTGTTCTTAGCCATAAAAACCACTGAATTGTCACAATATAATCTTAATAGCCTAGAAATTGGATCCATAATTTTAAGCCAAGAAATGAAACTATTCATTTGTACACCATGTGAGGTAGCCTCAAAACAAGATACAAACTCAACTTACATAGTGGAAGTTGCAATTAAAGATTGCTTTTTACTACTCTATGATACAGCTTTATCGGCTAGCATGAATATATATCCTGAAGTGGATTTCCTTAAGTCCATGCAGCCAGCATAATCTGAATCATAGTAACCAATCACTTCCAAATTGTCGATTCATTTGTACTTAAGCATGTACTCTTTAGTTCCTTTAAAGGTATCTCAATACTTTCTTTATAGCTCTCCGAGTGGTTTATACCGGATTACTCGATATTTCCTTAGCATTCCAATAGCAAATGCAATGTCAGGTCTTGTGTAGACCCGAGTATACATAAGGCTTCTTACTATTAAAGCACAAGGAATGTTTTTCATTTGTTCCTACTCAAAGTCATTCTTTGGGCATTGGTTCAAATTGAACCTATCACCTTTCACAATAGGAGCTATACTTGGTGAACAATTCCTCATCGAAATCTTTCCAAAGCTTTGTTGATATAGGTCTCTTGAGACAAACCTAGAATACTTGATTAATTACAACCGCACATTTAATTACAATTGATATCTTTAAAACCCTTTGTGGGATGTATTTTGTTCGCTAGAACAAAATAGAGTGTATGTGTCTAGTGAGGTTGTTTTGGCTACTCCTCGATTCTACATACTTATCACAAAGACATCACACCACTGTGTTTACGAATTGTACATATGACATTAATTTTGATATGGTATAACCTTATATGACTAAATATGCATACAGCATGTGCATACGGATATTGTAGCTATTCCTTAAGCAAAATATGTATGCTAATCACTAATATCAAATATGTACAATCTAAATACCATACGCACAATGTTAATAGAAATCTGAATTGAATTAATTTAATCAACTAAATCATTAATGTGAATAAAAATATTTACTCACCTTTATTAATAATGTGCACTTAAAATTTTATATATGCACAGCTTCATGGAGGACTTAATCAATTAATTTAATCAACATAAGTGACTAAATACAATCCTCCCACTTTGATTAAATTAATATCACCAAAAATCTTGTCAATTTAGATTCCAAAATATGCACAAATCTTTAATGAGAATTTAGTCAATTAATTTAATCAACATAAGTGACTAAATAATCATCTTAGACAAATTCTCCCACTATTTTGTGCATTCAAAATAAATCTAATATATGCACATCTAAATGGAGTGATTAATTGATTAATTTAATCAAAATAAATGACTAAATAATCAAATTAAAAGAAAAATCCTCCCATTGTTTTATGTATCCAAATATTGTTTAAAGAATTAATTTTGGCATAATTCAACCCAAATTTGGCTTCAACAATTTGAAAAAGATATATAATTGTCTAAAGTTAATTTTTCTAGATATTTAGACAATTAAATAACTCAAGAATAATAGTAATGATTTTTCAAAATTTTCCAAAATGTGAGAGTTGCCAAAATTAACTTTTCTCAATTTAAACAATTCAACTTGATGTAAGAAAATAAATTTCACATAAAACAGGTTGCCAAGAAAATAAACTGGCCCTGGTGATTAAAAATGCAATAGGATCCATAAAGAAATTTTCTAGAAGCACAATAAAAGATTTAAAGGCCCAGAATAAATGTTCAACACATTCGAACAATTGGCCCAATGGTCCAAGGTATCCAATTAAGATTTTCTGAATAATATTGCAATAAACCATAAGCAATATCAACATAAAGTTGGATATTCATGTTGGCATATTATTTAACTCAATATTGCATGTATAGTTAAATAATAATTAATGCATGCAAACAACAGAATATTTATTTTAGATAATAATCACATGAATCCCAATCTTAAAGGAAATTTAAGATTTATATTTAAATCCCAAAAGGTCACTATATTTAAATATAAAATCTTTCAAAATGACAAAAATGTCATCTCAATTGGGTGGTTCAGAAAGCCCCCTCAAGACTCTGGACCAAAGAAATGTGGGTTCTAATCCCACTTGCAACACTTAAGAAATTTTTATTTTCGCTGGGAAATATAATATTTAAATGCTTTAATTCACGCAAATTTATTATTGAAATTTTTGCGTTTTTAACTAATTTAACCAACTTTTCACATTGTGTGATTTAGTTATTTGAATATTATCAATAGGACTGGAGGGAGTAGTAAAAGAATAACCAAAAAAAAAAAAAAAAAAAACTTTGAATTATGCTCGTGTATAACTACATACCAAATATTGATCACACATTTCAATCTCTTGTGGATTTTATGGCTGGAAAGTTTAATTGGATTGTGATGATGAAGTTTCTTAAAATAGCACTGACTGAAAATTTATTCTCCGCAATAGAAAATGAAGCTTGAGAAAACCGGCCACATCTCATTGATAGAAGGATTGAAATTCAGAATAGTGGTTAGAAAGATAAGAAAGGGTGCTCCTTTGTGGGTTCCATGCATTAAGAACCAGAAATAAGATTGAATCTGTGATTTGAGATGAAAACGAACTCAGAATAGTAGTGAGAAAGATAAGAAAGGACGCTCCTTTGTGGGTTCCATTAATTAATGATCAGAAATAAATTGAATATGTTATTTGAGATGAAGACGAACTAATGAGATGTTTACAATCTTGCATATAACGTGATAGATTGTTATATGGGGCAAACACTTGGAAACTGGTTGGAAGACTTGTGTGTGTGTGTGTGTGTGTATAACAGAATTTTTTTAGATTTTTTCTTCTATATGTAACAATTAATGTAAGCCTCTTAAGTTTTTCCAAAATTAAACAAACTTTATATCAATTTTATTTTTTTAGTTATTTTCGAACCTTCCTTAGAAGTTAGAACAAAGATTAAATTCTATCAATCACCTTCAACATGTCTTTTAAGAAAAATCATACACCCCTTCTTTCCACTTTCAAAAATAACGTCTGCCGAAAATAGATAGAATTAAATCTTAACAAAAATTAGCACAAGTCCATGTATTTTATCTGTGTTTTTCGGGATTTTTTGTTATAGATTTTAAAAATAGAGAGAACTTTGGGTTAAATATATTGAAACAAAAAATTCACGCAAATTTATTATTGATTTTTTCCCCATTTTTAACTAATTTAACCAACTTTTTGAATTTTTTGATTTTGTTATTTGAATATTATAAATAGGACGGGAGGGAATAGTAAAACAATTTAAAAAAAAGTTGAATTTTGAATTATGCTTGTGTAGAACTACATACCAAATATTGATTACACATTTCAATCTCCTGTGGATTTTATGGTTGGAAAGTTTGATCACATTGTGGTGATGACGTTTCTTAGAAAAAAACTGAGACTGAAAAAATTAGTCTCCGCAATAGAAAATGAAGCTTGAGAAAAATGGCCACATCTCCTACATATAACGTGATAAGAAGGGACGCTCCTTTGTGGGTTCCATTCATTAATGATCAGAAATAAGATTGAATCTGTGATTTTAGATGAAGACGAACTAATGAGATCTTCAGAATCTTGCATATAACGTGATAGATTGTAATTTGGGCCAAACACTTGGAAAATGGTTGGAAGACTTGTATGAGGGGAAAAAAACAGAGAAGAAAATTACTTAGATTTTTTCTTCTATATGTGAGAATTAAAGTAAGCCTATTAAGTTTTTCCAAAATAAAACAAACTTTATATTGATTTTATTTTATTTTTGTAGTTGTTTTTGAACCTTCCTTAAAACAAAGATTAAATTAAATCAATCACCTTCAACATGTCTTTTAAGAAAAATCATAAACCCCTCCTTTCCACTTTCAAAATTAACTTCTCCCGAAAATAGAAAGAATTAAATCTCAACAAAAATTAGAACAGGTCCATGTATTTTATCTCTTGTTTTTCAGGATATTTTTTTTTTAAATAGATTTTGAAAAAAAAGAAGAAGAGAACTTTGGGTAAATATATTGAAGCAAAAAATTCACGCAAATTTATTATTGAAATTTTTGCGTTTTAAACTAATTTAACCAACTTTTTGGATTGTGTGATTTAATTATTTGAACACTATAAATAGGATCGGAGGGAGTAGTAAAAGAATTGAAAAAAAAAAAAAGAGAGTTGAATTTTGAATTATGCTTTGTGTAGAGCTGCCAAATATTGCGTACACATTTCAGTCTCTTGTGGATTTTATGGTTAGAAGGTTTGATTGGATTGTGACGATGATGCTTCTTAGAAAAGAATGAAGACTTAAAAAAGTATTATCCGCAATAGAAAATGAAGTTTGAGAAAAAATGGTACCTTCCCTTTCATTGAAGGATTGAAATTCAGAATAGTAGTTAGGAAGATAAGAAAGGACGCTACTTTGTGGGTTTGATTCATTAATGATCGTAAATAAAATTGAATCTTCCTAACTACTATTCTGAATTTCAATCCTTCTATGAAAGAGATGTGGCCGGTTTTCTCGAGCATCATTTTGTATTGCGGAGAATAATTTTTCAGTCAGTTCTATTTTAAGACACTTCATCATCACAATCTGATCAAACTTGCCAACCATAAAATCCACATGAGATTGAAATGTGTGATCAATATTTGGTATGTAGTTACACCAGCATAATTCAAAATTCAACTTGATTTTATTCTTTTACTACTCCCTCCGGTGCTATTTATACTATTCAAATAACCAAATCACAAAATTTAAAAAGTTGGTTAAATTAGTTAAAAGGGTTAAGGAGCAATTTGGTCAACGAACTATTACCTCAGGAGCGCTTAGCACAAATAACTTTTAAGTTGATCAAAAATATCAAAATTTTTTTAAAAATGTGCAGTCAACACAAAAACCTTTTACTCCAGGAACGCCCAGGAAAAAAAAAATTTACTCTAGGAGTGCCCACCACAAAAAAAGTTTCACTATTGCACATTTTTAAAAGTTTTGTGGTATTTTTGGTCTTCTTAAAAGTTATTTGTGCTAGGCGCTCTTGAGATAATAGTTTATTGGCCAAATTGTTCCTTAAACCTAGTTAAAAACTCAAAAATTTGTATAATTTAATCTTTGTTTTAACGAAGGTATAAATCACTAAAAACTAAAATGAATAAAAAGCTTTTGTTATTTTAGTAAAATTTAAGAGGCATACATTAATTCTCACAAATAGAAGAAAAAATCTAAGTAATTTTCTTCTCTGCTTTTTGTTTTTGTTTTTTTCATAGAAGTCTTCCAACCATTTTTTTTTCTGACTACTATTCTGAATTTCAATCTTTTTACGAAAGAGATGTGGCCAGTTTTCTTAAGCTTCATTTTCTATTGCGGAGATTAATTTTTTCAGTCTCACTTCTTTTCTAAGAAACTTCTTCAGCACAATCCGATCAAACTTTCCAAACATAAAATCCACAAGAGATTGAAATATGCCATCCAAATTTGGTATGTAGTTCTCCACAAGCATAATTCAAAATTCAATTTTCTTTTTATTCTCTTACTACTCCCTCTAGTCCTATTTATAATAGAGTTAAGGTACAAATTGGCCAACAAACTATTACTCGAGGAGCATCTAACACAAACATTAATTAAGGGTACCTTCATTATCAATCCACAATTAAAAAGTGAAAAAAAAAACACAAAAAGTTATTAAAAAAAAAAACACACAATGCCATTAAACTACTCTGTCACTATCTTGGTGTCTCCGTCTTCTATTGGTGTCACGGTGTCGGCGACGTCGACGTCTTCAAAGCTTCCATTATTCTTTGGGTGTTTCACTCACCCTCTTGAACTCATCCAAGTCCGTATGTAGCTTCGGGGTGAGAATCATGCACCGAAACCAAATCCAGTGAGTCTATAGCTTTCAAGCGGCACGCGCCTTGCACCCTGGTTTCGTCCCTCTAATGCCACAGGCAGTAGCTACCGCTACCACTTGCCTGCTTGTATGGGTCCCATCTTTGTTGGTGTTTGCCTTGTCCAACAAAAAGGCATAACCACTATTTTCTCTAACATCTCTGCCACCGTCTTCTGCCAGTGCCTCATATTTTAACGTAATTGTCATAGTTTTTTTTTTAATTGTTATTTGGTACATATTTTCACTTTTTAATTCTTGATTGATAATTAAGGTGCCCTCAATGTGCTCCTCGGATAATAGTTTGTTGGCCAATCTACACCTTAACCCTTTATAATATTCAAATAACAAAATCACACAATTCAAAAAGTTGGTTAAATTAGTTAAAAATGCAAAAATTTCAATAATAAATTTGCGTGAATTTTTTGCTTCAATATATTTAACCCAAAGTTTTCTTTATTTTCAAAATCTATATAAAAAAATCCCAAAAAACAATAGATAAAATATGTGGACTTGTTCTAATTTTTGTTAAGATTTAGTTCTATTTTATTTTCGGGAGAAGTTATTTTTGAAAGTGGAAAGGAGGGGTGTATGATTTTTCTTAAAAAACATGTTGAAGGTGATTGATATAATTTAATCTTTGTTTAAGCAAGGTTCGAAAATAACTAAAAAAATAGAATCGATGTAAAGTTTGTTTAATTTTGGAAAAACTTAAGAGGCTTACATTAATTCTCACATATAGAAGAAAAAATCTATTTTTTTATTTCTATAAAAAAAAATATTTTCAATAAAATGAAAAAAAAATTAATTCACAGGTGCTGATAGAAATATTTCAAGAAACCGTTTTGTTCTAGTTAATGCATGTTTATTCTAGCTCTATAAAAGTGCTTTTACAATTTACGAAGAAGTCCACATTATATGCTTAGATTTACATGCTTATTAGGTGCTTATACCTCTAATTAGAAGTATAAGCACATTTTTTTTTAATTTTTTATATATTGTATTTATTTAAATTTAAAGTATATGCTGTTTTCTGAGTTTTTTTTTTTTTTTTTGCATCCAGTATTTCAAATTAATTAATTTCAGTTTTACATTTGTCTATAACACCAAGTATTATGAAAATTAATTAATTTGAGATTTTGGGTACAAAAAGCATATTAGAAAGCAAAGCATATAATTTAAATATAAATAAATACAATATATTAAAAAATTAAAAAATAAATACGCTTATACCTCTAATTAGAGGTATAAGCACCTAATAAGCATGTAAATCTAAGCATTTAATGTGGACTCTTTATGAAGTATGTATGTGAGATGAGTTTTATCCCAAAAAAAAAAAAAAAAAAATTATGAAACTACGGTTTGAGGGTTTTTGCGAATAGTGAAAGACCCGGCTATCATCTAAGAGGGGGTGAATTAGGTGTTTGATAAAACTTTAGTTACTTTGAAAATCTTTTCGTAACTTATCGAAAGCGTTTTGAATAGAAATAATTTATAAAGCAATAATCGTCATTCAAATATATATCTTTGGAAATATAAGAGATAAGGAAAGAGAATATGCAAACTGATTTATACTGGTTCGGACCAATCCTTGACCTACGTCCAGTCCCCAAGCTCCGATTGAGATTTTCAATCCACTATCTTCTTTCAACTTGATTACACGTTCGTACTCGAAGTAATCCTCTCACTAGGATTCACTCCCCTTACAAACTATAATCAATACACCCACTTGATTACACACTCGTACTCAAGTAATCCTCTCACTAGGATTCACTCCCTTACAATTGTAATCAATACAATGGGTTTCCTACTCAAGATCACTCAATCTTGAGTAATTCTCGAATAGAAGGATAGGATGATTACAATAAATCTTCTCTCTCGAAGTAAATGAATAAACACTGAAGTACAATGCACATCATCTCACTCTCTATGATAAACTATGTAAACATTTGAAAACATAGAGTAAATAATATGAAGATCAGAGTATGAGCATTTTGAAGATATAGGCTTGTGTCTCTGTACTTCTGTCTTCTTTTATAGGTAGTTGCAATTTATGACCGTTGAGAAACTCTTCCAGATAAGAATATGACCGTTGGAAATCCCTTAGAAGTAGCCGTTAGGGTTTCTGCAGCTCTTTCAATGTTTCTGACACAAATCTGACATTTTGAAGATTTGCATCTAATCCTTCGTTTAATCGCCTGAAACTTGTACACAAATGATACAAATAATGTTCGGAAGTAGTATAAGTCATTTGGGTAATCATCTGGATTTTTATCAAAAGAATCAAGATTTTCGAAAACAGTGATTTTAAAGCGGAGATGAAAACTCGAGTTTTCATTTGTAAACTCGAGTTTAGAGGTTGTTACTTTACTCAGATTGTTCTCTGTCGATCAAAACTCGAGTTTTGGTTTCACAAACTCGAGTTTGGAAGATGCTCTGAAGTTTGCTACTCTCTGTCTGATGGAAACTTGAGATTTCAACTAACAAACTCGAGTTTGGATGAACTTGAACTTGGTTGCTCTCTGTAACCCAAAAACTCGAGTTGTGTACTTACAAACTCGAGTTTTGACTTTGTTGAGCCTTCTTGAACTAACTGTCAACTTTCGAAGGTCATATCTCCCAGGTTTGAACTCCGTTTTGGTCTATTCAACTCTTTATGGAAAGCTCTATGAGTCTACTTTCATATGCCACCAATTTCAGCTCAATTGGATTTGTAGTTTGTGAGATACACACAAAACATTGAAGCTTGGTTTGCTGTGTGGCGTGGATTTTTCTGTCAACTTCCACAATTCATATCTCCTTGATATGAACTCTTTTGGGCTTGAATTTTATATCAAAATGATGCATTGGAAGTCTAGTTTCATATGCCACTGATTTCACCTCAATCCTATTTTTGGTTTGGGAGATATCATCGAATTACCAGATGTCACCCGTGCTGAACATGAAACGAGTGGAGTCTGAAGAGCGATGACCGCTCGAAACTCGAGTTTTCCTAGTCCGGAGATGGTAGAGATGCTGAAGACACTTGTTAACTCGAGTTTGTGATGGCTGACTCGAGTTTTGATTCCTAAACTCGAGTTTTGAGTCCTAAACTCGAGTTTTCTCATACCAGAGGAGTAAATCATTGCAGCGAAGCAGAAAACTCGAGTTTTGAGTTGTGAACTCGAGTTTTCTCATCCGAAGCTGATTTTTGCTGACTTTAACTCGAATTGAGCCATTCCAACTTCTATATGATCTTGGAGGCTTCTAGCTTCAATATAAGAACTTGAATAATTATATCTTCATTCTATTCAAGCAAGATCTTCCTTCTTTCTTCTTCTCTTGATCATTCTCCATAACTCTAACTCTTTCTTTCTTCTCTTCTCTTGATCATTCTTTATGATTTGACTTCACATCTTCTTTGATTCAATTTCTTTCTCTAATTCAATACTTCTTTATTAATCTTCTTGTTGATCATTCTCCATCATTCAACTTGGACTTATCACTTTCTACAAGTTGTACCTTCTTCAATATCTCCTCTTCTTCTTGCTTATTCCCAAAATACTTTGATAGTTTCTTGCTTTCTTGACATTCTCTCCTTCTTGATTAATCTTCTTTATAATTTAACTTGAGCTAATTTACATTAGACATAGTAGTTAGTCAATGTAGGAGATAAATATATTTCGTAGACTTTTTGCTCTTAATAATGACATCTATATTAGACATCATCAAAACTAATCATATCTAACAAATAGCACTACCACAATAAATGTCTTTTACTTCCCTAATTGGTATCCTATTTTAAAAACGGAAGAAAAAAATGGTGGCATTTTTGTAATTATATGTGAGAAAAGTTGACTTTTGGCGTCTAACTTCTGACATAGACGCCAAAAGGCACGCTCTCTGGCGTCTAAGTTTCAAAATTAGACGCCAAAGACGCCAAAAGTAGCCGAAATTAAAAGCACGAGTGGTAAAATGAATTGTTTGGCAGCAAAAAGCAGTACTTTTGGCGTCTAAGTTCAAAATTAGACGCCAAAAGCATCACTTGTGCTCTGCCTTCACACTCTCTCTTCTTCAGCTCTAATCTCGTGCTCTAGTAATATCCTTCGTCTCCCTTGCCTCGTTGACCTTAGTCCTGTCCAAATCCAAGCGCCTCTCCTCCTCTCCTCACACGACACCGATCTTGTCTCCTTCTCACTCCTTACGCCTTTTTTTATTTTTTGCTCTACGTAATTGATTGATTTCTACATAAAAGGCTCTCGTCCTCCAAATCGTCGTGCTTTGCCTGACCACTCTCCTCCAAATCGCCTGCTTCACCAAGCTCCTCCTCCTGTATCGTTGAATCTCACTCAATTTGTCGTAGATATGTTGTTCTTAGATCTGGAACTTTATATTTTTAGATCTACTTTGTTAGATCTGCTTTGCTCTGCCAAATCTCACAGCTGATTTATTGTTGAACATGTATCTAATTGATTTAGTTTTCATCTCATCTGGATTGGATCTAATTCGATTCTAAGTTCATCTCAACTTTGTTCATTGTATTATTTATGCATATTTAGTTCTGAGATTTTCCTTGCTTTAAGATTCTTAGAATAAGCGTATGTATTTACGTTAACCTCTTCTAATTATTCCTTGTTCGATCTCTTGGTTAATTTCATTTGGAATAATCAACTCGCTCCTTTCGGATGCTCCCGAACCCCTATTTGGGGTTTTTTTTTTTTAAAAAAAAAAAACACTTATGGTGTCCTAAATATTTTTAGGACACCATAGAATACCAGTTGCAATTTTTTACACCCCCCTGATAGACGTCCCACGGAAATAGGACGTTAAATGTCCAAAAAAATAGGATGTTGTAGCCCTAGTTTGTAGTAGTGCAGGCACTTAATCAAATAACCAACATGATGATGCTTCTTCATTTGGCATCCCAAACGGGAGTTATATTGTGGGATTACTTGTTGCCATGAGAGTGATCGAAGCTTACTATTAATATTCAAATAAGGTGTTGTTGATCTTTCCAACTTAAATTTGATGAGTCCACATTTTCTGTTGGTTACTATCAATAGCATACACTACTACAATAAATGTATTCTACTTCCCCCAAAAACATCCGTAACATTCGTTTTTTTAAAAAGGGAAGTAAAAAAATAAAGGTCATGACATTTTTTGTAATTTTTTGACATATTGGGCATCCTTATTTTAAATTAGGATGCCTAAAGTAGACCATCCCTTCCCCATCGACCTCCCTTCTCCGTAGATCTCCCTTCTTCGTCTGTGTCCCTTCTCCATCGACCATCCCTCTCCACCACTCCCATGGTGTAGTCTCTTTCTCATTGACTTTGGTTCCGCTACTCCTATTAGCCGCTCTCAGATTTGCGCCTTTAGGTCCTCAAATCTGTGAGCATTGACAATGCCTTCTATAGAGCATTGGCTGCAGCCTCCATTTTCAGTGATGTTGGACGACAACTTGAAGCCAGAGCACATCTAAGGACAACGCCTTCCATTGGGCACCGATTGAAGCTTTTAGTTTTTTTTTTCCAAGCTCTTTTTTTTCAAGCTTACGTCGAGCACCGATTGAAGCTTCTGGTTTTGTGTAGATATGATATTATTGATGGTCTGATTTGCCTTTTTTTTCCTTTTGACTAGGGAGTATATTGATTGTTGATGTGTTCTTGATGGTTATGGGTTTCGATTTCTCCGTGTCTGAATCAAGAAGCTTTTGGTAATGGGAAGCAATTATGGAGTTGGGAAGGTTTTGGTAATCTGTCTTCTTATCTGGTCACCTATTCTTCTTCCATCGCCAACCTCTTGAACTTGGGGTCTAAGTTTTTTTTTTTTTTTTTTTTTTTTTTTTTTTTAAAAAAAAGACAATATGGCGTCCTAAAATATTTAGGACGCCTAAAAAAGTCTCACTCGTAACGCCCGTCCTAACTATGCCCTTATTTATCGAGTTATAGCGAACGTGCATCGAAATAATTTGGACGACTTAATTGGGGAATAAATCTTTCATAAAATAACTTCGTTCGAAAATACGAGGATAAATTTTTCGCAATTCGAATGAATCCCCTAGGGGCATCTTAATACAAAAATCCAAAAATAGACCAATGATAAATGATACAATACAGTCTATCTAATCCTATTTTCCCCAAAAGTCCATTTTGCCGTAACCCCCTTTGCTTCTTCCCTCTTGATCCCGATCCACTACTGTCTCTTTTCATCATGCGGAGTTCAAATGAATGAACCCCAGGGGTAACAGTTAATCTCATATGCAGGTATGAAATGTAAATCACAGTATAACACATGTATAAGCATAGATTAATTCACAGTAAACAAGTCACACCGTAACCGTAGTTAATGGCTAAGGACCGCATGACCCTTATGGAACACGCTGACTCCATTCTTAGGACACGCAGCCCTATGGGACACGCAGCCCCAATCCATAGCTAGGATACACACATGCAAAATTATCTAGCAATCATGATCAGTCATACATGAGATACATACATACAAGCTAATAAGATAACAGTTACCCACCTCAAGCTTGAATCCTCAATTCGTCCAAAGGTGTTGGGATCAGTAGAGGTGTCAAGGTATGCCTACAAATGTTTATCATTGTCATTAGTCACTTCTTGCATCGGAAAGTAACTACCTACGCAAATTAATTTTTTTGAGGATTAAAAATGGATTATCCCCTAAAATTCCCTTAATAATAATACCTCTTTTTATTTATTTATTAATTAACACTAACATTCTTTTATTTATTATTAATAATCCTCTTTATAATTTATTCTCCTTTCCTAATAATAACAATATTATTATTATTTATTATTTTACCATTTATTGGTATTTCTCTATAATTATTTTAATCTCTCAAAGATTAACCTAACCCTTTAGATTAGGAGTTTATAACTATTAATGCCATGAAAAATATGCTTAATCATGATATATATATTTATACGTACAACACAACAATGTTTCCCTTTTGGTTTCCTTACATAGTCTTCACGTTATCTATATATATGTTGTTATAGAGACTTTTCTTATTACTTTCATGTATAATGTGATGTTTATATATGAGCAAGTGTTTTCCTTACTCCCTTATATATATGCAATGCCAATATAGCATATATATATATATACATATATTATTATTTCAAGGTTGGTTCTTTAATTTTTGCACACAACAAGTTCCTTTGGTCCTATGTGCTTAACGTAGCTAGTCAAACCATATGATCTAGGCTGCATGTATTAAACTATCTGATACTTAAGCAGTAGTTTATCTAAATCAAATGCCTTTAATATCAGATTTACATTGCTTTATCATCACTCTTCATCCAGATCTTGCCACGTACGTTAATATATGTGTGCAGCAAATAAAACCTCTATTCTCCACTAATGCTTTGGGTTTCCTTGATCTGGAAAGATTTTCCAGATTTAAAGAAAGCACAGCAACCATTCGAAACTCATTGTTTCCATGTCTAAATCAAAATGAAGTATCATAATAGTCACCCATTCAACCTATAACGATAATCTCATGGTTTATTAAGCAATTATTCTTCCTTTAACCCATTTTTCCAGAGCAACGATCATATATATATATATATATATACCTACTTATTTATGTATTTTAATTTGTGACAACACTACATATCAGTAAGTATGTATTTTTTTCCTAATGTTTATATGTGTAGCGATGCTTACACCCACACATATATATAAATATAGTCTCCTCTTTTTCTTAAACACCAAGGTTTTTATTTTTTACTTGTCTTCCCTTTATATGCAGCAACTACACATAGATTTATATAACCATAAGCTTTGGGTTATAAGGATTAGCAACTTACAGCAAATCTTCAAGGTTTATGGGTTCTATATATTTATAGTAGAGCCATGCTTCTGCGTGCTGGCGCACAACACAAGGCAGTTTGGCTATCTCTAAATAAAACAAAAGAAGACTCTATATTTTATGCGTATAGGTGTGCAGTGAGAATACTCTATTTCATTACTTATGTGGCATCTAGTTCAAAACTCATACCCTATGATTTATTACTCTTAGTTTGCGCTGAAAAATGACGGAAACCTGAGGAACGAGAGACGCGATAATTTACCTTGCTAGATTTCAGCTTGTACTCTCATCTTCCCCACCGACAACTATCACCTCTACCTTATCGATTTAAGACAAAGCACCTTGATGATCACGATTGAAAGCTCTCACTCTCTCTTACGCTCTCAGACTCAACTTGCAGCAGTGTGAAGGGTGGTGTAAATAAGGAGCAATGGTTGTGTATGTATATATACTGCGAGCACGGACCAGACCGATAAGAAAATACACAGCAGATATTGGTGTTGTGCTCGAGAAGCATGGAACTGGATTAATTGCATGTGAACAGTAAGGCTGAAAGTGATATCTGAGATGCGGCATAGTCGATGCTGCTGAATCTTATTTTGATCTAACGTGTTCGGCTCGTGTGCAGTGAAGGAAGAGAAGTGATTTGCTGATGTGTTTCTCTCTTCTTCATTTTTTTTCTTTTTGTTGTTGTTTTGTTTTATGTTTCGAGTGAGGCTGAGGCTACATGAATGAATAATGGTCTGAGTTTTTAATCCTGGGCTGAGAGATGATGTATGGGTTGGGTGATGATTCTTCTCTCTTTTTTTTTTTCAATGTCTACGTAGTTGGGTTTTCTTTTGTTGTGTTTTATTTTATTTTATTTAATTTTTTTATAACATTTGTTGAGCTTTAACGGTTAATTAATTTGGTGAATGTGTGTGTGAACATGGCTACGACAAAGAGGAGAATCATATTGAAAAAAAAAAAGTCTGATTTAATGAGTGTCTTTAGACACAATTGGGCCGTGACCCAAATAAATACACACAAAGCAAAGCCAAGTCTTCAACTATAAATTCTGTTTATTGCATTCCACATAAGTTGCAATATTGGCCCATAAAATTACGTATGATTAAATTTTGAAAACTTGGGCATAATTTATTCCTTACATGAATTTATTCTTTTCTCAAATAACTTCTTTAGGCCCTAAAATTTTATTTCCAAAATATTTAGGCCAAAAATCAACCATTGACTTATTATCCTTAATATTTCAGAAAATATGCGTAAATTTCCAAATATCAATTTTAACATTTATCCAGGCTAAATATCTTAAGCTTTTCCTCATAATAAGTTTAAGACTTTTGGACTCTACTGGCAAGAAGCCTTATTATCTTAGTTTTATTTCCAACCTTCTGGTCCAAAAATCTAGGATGTTACACACTCTATTACGCCTCCCACATAGGCGTTCCCCTAAAATGGGATGTAAAATAGGCCAAAAAATGGACATTATAGAGCTTTTTTGTAGTAGTAATAGAGTTAGGTGTCATCACAACACCAATAGAGTCGAAGCTTTTGTTTGACATTGTAATGAGTTCAGCATCAGGTGTGTTTTCTTGAAAAAGGGGTTTTATAAGCATTAGGTTCCCCAATTCCAACAACTAACTTTTGAGGTGCAGTTCTCCAAAGGACTTATGCCAGTTACAATGGTGCTTTCATTAAGGGATGGCTAACTAAAGAAGGCTACTTGTGGAGGGTCCTGATCAGAGGGGTCAACCAATGGAAAGTTGAGTGAAGCGCATATTGAAGTGTTGTAGTGTGGAACCATCGGGACATCATCTTGGCTGGTTGATTGGAGAGGGCTACCTACGGAGGGTTATGACATAGGGGTTGACCAACAAGTGACTAAGTTAACCTCTCTTTTAGGTAATGATCCCACATCCTTCATATACACTTAACCCATGGATTAAGACTTTTATATAAAGTTTTAGGGTCATCTAGTATAATATAGTGATTAACACTAATCATCATAACTAATTCAACCTTCTAACACTTTCTATGTGGGATTTTAGTTAAAAACGCACAGAATCTTCCTACAAGTTACATTAGAGGCATCTATATGTCCCTTTTTAAACCAATATTGTAAAGGGGAACAATATTCGATCTAAAAAAGCATTTTTATAGTAATGATAGGCAAAAAAACAAAATCTTGGAAAATCCTATCATCCAAGCTAGAGTATTATTTACGCTATTCTTTCACAAAGTTTAATTTGCATTCTTTGTTCGGGGCCAAGACAAAGTTTGCATTTTAACAAACCGAATTCCACACTCTTGTGTTAGTCAGATATAGTTTATAGCTAGGTAGTACTTTTCGAATCTCATATCTACCATTAGATTAAGAAAACAAATGTTTTAGATATAATAATGGGTTAAGGTACAAATTTACCAACGAACTATTGGTCGAGGAGCGTCCAACACAATTAACTATTAAATAGACCAAAAATACCAAAAAAGTTTTACTCGGGAGTGTCCAAAGACAACGCCGTTAGACAAAAGTTAACGTTCGTTATCTAAGGTACAAATTGCCAACGAACTTTTACCCCAGGAGCATCGGCACAAAATTCTAAATTTTACTAAATTAAATAAGTTTTTTCTCAATTGTCATTATTCAAAACTACTTATATAGATATCTATGGTCTATGGACAAAAATTACTTATTCTTCAATTTTGTCAAAATTATAATTTTCTAAAATAAACAAATTTTTAATTAAAAATATAATTATATGATTTAAATAAAACTCAAGGTGTTTTATAGTTTATTATATATGTTAAACAAAAAAATTATATGATTTATTTTTATTTTAGAAGAAATTTATGTGATTTAAAAAATTCATTTAATGTTAATAAAATTTTCGTAGGCCAAGTTGCTCCTTAACCCATTAAAATTACTCCTTAACCTATTATTAAATTGTCCTTCATCAAGCCTCGTAAGTTATCTTTTTTTTTCAATAATTCACAAATAATCAATAGATTATTTAATTAACAAATATATCATCAAGTTGCGGATTTATATAATTAAGTATCAATATTGATATCCATAAAAAATAAATCATACACACACACACACACGCACACGCACACACACACACACATATATATATATATATATATGTTTAACATATAAATTAAACTATAAAACACCTTGAGTTTTATTTAAATCATATAATTAAATTTTTTAATTAAAAATTTTGTTTATTTTAGCAAATTATAATTTTGACAAAATTGAAGAATGAGTAATTTTTGTCCATAGATATCTATACAAGTAATTTTGAATAATGACAATTGAGAAAAAACTTATTTAATTTAGTAAAATTTAGAATTTTGTGCCGGCGCTCCTAGGTAAAAGTTCGTTGGCCAATTTGCACTTTAAATAACAAACGTTAACTTTTGTCTAACAACGTTGTCTTTGGACGCTCCTGAGTAAAACTTTTTTTGGTATTTTCGGTCCACTTAATAGTTAATTGTGTTAGACGCTCCTAGACCAATAATTCGTTGGTAAAATTGCACATTCACCCTATAATAATTTATGAAATTATTATGATAAACATATAATTAAATTTAGATGTTTGAAATAGGATCTAAACCTTCCTAATTGTAATACAAACAAAATAAAAACAATGATTTATAAAATATGATAACAATAATTTAATAAAGGGTTAAGGAGCAATTTGACCAACAAACTACTTCCTCTGGTCCTAATTATAGGACATATTTAACTGATTTTGGGGAGATTAAGGAGAGGAGTTAAATTAGTTAATTTTACTCATTTTCCTAGAATGCCCTTCTATAAATTTAAAATGACATAAGTAAAAGTAAATTAACTACCCCTACTACATACCTCTCCAACCTAGAATTTTCCTTTCCACACACTTTCTAATTGAAATAATAGGCTTACTATGTATACATGTGTGTGTGTGTGTGTGTGTGTGTGTGTGTATTAGTGCACCTTCAAAATGACCATATGGCCTCTATTCTTGAGATATTGTCGTTTTAGCTCAATCATAGACCACTATTGCACCGTTTTCATACAATTTCAAGGAATTTTATTCTTTGAGTGTGTGTGCACTCATATGGCCCCGATTCTTGAGATATTAAGCCGTTTCAACTCAATCACAGACCACTACTGCACCGTTTTCATACAATTGTGTGTGTTAGGGGTTGTTCACCTCGCAAGTACATGAGTCACGCTAGTAATAGAGTGAAAAATGAAGTATCGTTTCTATAAGGATTTGTATAACAAATTGGTTAAGTAAGATATCCTTCATTCTCCAATTCATCCAACTTTTCAATTTCAAAAACTTTACTATAAACCGCATTGAAGAAGAAACGAAGTCTAGTCAAAACGACCCGAAAATCATATTCGGCGATGCCTTGAATAGCTACCAGGATTAGTTGTTGAATCAATACATAACAATTATGAAACTTTTGGCCTACTAATTTCAAGTCCTTCATCGATACAAGCCTCTTAAAATTTGAAGAATACCCTGAAGGAACTTTTGTGCCATGTAAACACTCACAAAAACTTTGTTTCTCATCCTTAGACAAAGTATAAGAAGCTGGGGGACAATAAGTTCTCTTCCCGTATGGCCTTGGATGTAACTCTTTGAGTATTCCCATTGCTTGCAAATCCAATCTTGCCTTTACACCATCCTTGGAACTACCTTATATGTTGAGAAGCGTGCTCACACTACTATCACATACGTTTTTCTCCACATGCATGACATCAATACAGTGTCTCACATCAAGATTGCGCCAATATGGAAGATTGAAGAATACATATCTCTTTTTCCATATATTTGTTTCTTTTCTACTCTTTGCAATCTTACCGAAGATTACACTTATATTTTTCACCTTTTCACACACTTGCTCCCCAATCAATGTCATCGGAGCATCTTCATACTCTTGGCTACCAAAAAAGGCTTTCTTTAATCGACGATATGGGTGGCCCCGTCTAAGAAATCTCCTATGTCCAAGATAAACCGTCTTTCTTCCATGTTGAAGTTGAGGTAGCATGTGCCTTCTTCACAAACTGGACTTTTAGGAGCGGACAATACATAAATATACGGTCCTAAAAGTCTCAGGACTTTTAAGACCGCACTTTTAACAAACATACGGTCCTAAAAGTCTAGGCAAATTTTTTAGTAATTAAACAAAAACTTTTAAGACCGGATGTTGAATCACTTTTACAACCGGACTTTTAAAAATTTGTGGTTCTAAAAGTCACGAAGACTTTTAGGACCGGAAGTTGAATAAATATGCGGTCCTAAAACTCTCACCATCTTTTTTAAAAGACTTTTAAGACCAGACTTTTAACAAATATATGGTCCTAAAAGTTAGCCATATTTTTAGAATTAAACGAAGACTCTCTTTAAAAAAACATACGATCCTAAAAGTCACGAATACTTTTCGAGAGTCTCTTACTACTCATTTTCAACATCCTGTACCTCAAATTTCAAGCACTAAATAGCTTTATCCACTATCCAATACATTCGAAAACCCAAAATGGACACAAGAAAATTGTTCGGAAAAATAAACAAATTTATTATTGAATTACACATTGTGTATGTATATTTACAAATGAATAAATTGTTCGAAAAAATAAACAAATTTACAGAAGCTTATTGTTGCTATAGCATATATTTATAAATGAATTTAGGACATTAATTATTGTTTTGACTCTAAAAGATCATACAAATATTCACAAAACACATTGCGTATGTGCTCCACTTCATCATCAAAAAAGGGATCAGCACAGGCAAACCTCTTTAACATCAAAGACAGAAACTGAATTAACTTGCGTGCATATTTCATATGTAACATTAAGCCGTAAATTGAATTTAGCCATAATATGTAACATCAAATACATTTACCTTTGCAGTTAATTTAGTCCTTCCTAAGTTGGACCCCTTTGGTTGCCGATAAGTCTAAAAAGAACAAGAAATATATATAAGAGCATATATATATAGCTTACTGACCAAGTTCACAAGGCAGTATGCCAGTGTCCAAATATATACTAACCTTTGCTTTGAGCCATTTAGGATCTTGGACTTCGTACGTATGCTTTTTGTTTAGCTGGATTTGGAAGGTCCTCATGGCACTATCATCAAAATCACAAATTTATCAATAATAATGTTTACTAAAAATTCACAAACAAAGATTTCAAACAAGAGAATCAAAATGACATGCTTACTCGTTGATAGTCTGCATCAATGTAGGCCCTGGATCGCTGTGAGTGGAGCATAAGAAGATAAATGTATGCACCTCCATGCATATGAGGACCAACTGCCAGCGGTGACTAAAAATTCATAGCAGTAAAGTACTCAGTGATATATGTAGCAGAATTAAGTGAATTGCAGAAAAGAATTGTGATATGTATCCTTGGTAGTATGGAAACAAGTACACCTTTATTCTCACTTCACACAACCCCATTGATATGTACTGCTATCTCTCCTCCTTGGATGTTGTACTTGTATAGACTAGGCACAAGAATGTAAAATCATTGATTCTGCCCTATTGAACCAATTCTTGAGGCATGAACCTACAATAATGACATCGATCAAGGAATTAGTATATATGTATGTGTGTCTAAACGATGCATTTAAATTATGTACTCATAGAAGAAGATACTTACTTCATAAACATTTGAACAATTACATCGCAAGCTCCTTTCCGGGAAAGCGACGGGGACGTTAAATCAACGGTGTCAACGTAAACCGGTTGAAGATGAGGGACGCCTACTACTTCATTGAAAAGCCACGATTTATCTTTAAAATATCCATTTTTTACCATATCGGATATTTTTTCCTTGGTAGTCAACTTAGCAGTAGGGGATGGAGCTTGAGGAAGGGGTGGAGCATGAGGAGGGGATGAAGCTTCAGGAGGAGTAGAAACATGTACAAGCTTCACTGGCCAAGAGATGAAGGTTCCCTTGACATCACTCACAAGCTTCAGCTCATCAATTGGGAGAGGGAGAGGTGCATCAATGATCACATTTTCAACTGACACTCTGACTTCATCATCAGCCATTTGTTGGTGGTGTATAGTTGATCCCAAGTTGTATATAGTCCCTTTTGCAACTAATCGTCTATGACTATCACAATCCTCCATATACAAGTCACAAGGTTGTCTTGACGTCCACAATGTAGCTCCCTCTAATGCTCTTTTGCATAGGTGCAAGTGAATGTGTGAAGGAAACACTCGGTCTCGGACGAGAGCTCAAAAGCAGCTTCATTTGATTCATTTCCTCCTTCATATGGCTCGGTTGGGATTGAAACATTGCAGTCAATAAAGCTTCTTGAGCCACTACTTCCTCATTTAATTTGGCCACTGCTTCCTCATTTAATTTGGCCTCCATTTGTTCCATCTCCTCCCGAGTAACCATACTTTATTTATGGCGTTTGGATTTACCAAAGTATTGCTTTGGGCCTACTTATCCTCCAATCCCCCTTACATGCCCCGAGTGATCCGGTTTTTCGGTCGCAACGATCAGAACATCATTTCTCCCGTCCGACACAAAAGATCCCTCTGCTTCTTTCTTTTTAAGATCTTCCTGTAAGATACAAATAACAAGAAGCTTAGTAATGGCACATGTTTAGTAACTAAAAAATAACAATAACGATACTTACAATTCTTTTAGCAACTAGACGAGTTTGTTCACTCGTATAGGCGTTGCTTGGCTTTTGCCAAATATACAACCACAACTCCTCGCGACGTATGAGAGATAGCTGATCAACTATGCAGAAGGATTGGCTTCAGCTTCATCTTCAAATCTCTTCCGCTTGGCCGCCATCAATTTTTTTCTGCCTTTTCATATCTACTATGAGAAGCCCTATGCGGGCAATCATTCTTTCTCCGTATCTCTTGTGCTTGTTCCCTTCTTTTCGTGAATCGAATTGAAAACAACTATTAATTATGAATTCCAGCCATGTCATTAACAAAAATTAGAGAACTTCGCTTGATATGCACGTCAAACATTAGTCAAATTCACTTCATCAAGTTTCAACATTTTATTTAAGGAAGATGTAGAATTATAGAAGAAATTGGGAGAAACAGAGGAAAGAGAGATGTAGAATTGTCGCCAACTCACTCAATTCATTCATTCATCATAACTGGTTCCTACAAATATTAGACTAATTAAACTCTTATGTATAGTTAGAGGCTTGACTCTTAAGGCCTAATAACAGCTTGCACCGAAACCATCACATACACAGTTAACATACTAACTAACTAACAACAATGTCTAACCACTACCTACTATAACAGAACTAAGACTAAAATAATGGCTTGACTCTTATGTCATTATTATTTCCCTAATTACCTACTTAGTATTTTACCTTTTCACAGTTTACATATCAAACTTGCATAGACAAAGGCAGGAAATGTATACTTCTATTCACACACCAAACCATTTAACTAACAGGATTAAATGAACACAATAACTTTCACATGTCCGCACAGGTTAATAAGCAAACAAAAGGGGAAATAAAACTAAATATAAACTCATTAGAGCTTCAGGAGTGGTCCACAGCTGAACAAATTGTTGCCAAGTTTGTTCATCAATAAATGTGTACTTGTCCCAAGGATTTTGGTCAAGCTGAACCTTGGCGAAAATATAGTTGTTAGCTAGAAAGGTTTTAAACTTTCCCCACCGATCAGAACAATAAGACAATGTCTTGTCTTTCAACTTCTGACTGTCAGGGATAGTGTATGTAAGCCGGATAGTATCCCAAATAGGATCCTTTACTGTGCGAGGGTCCACATTTTTCCACTCGTCTGTCAAGATGCTAACCTTTTCTGCTAGATAGCCGACAAAACTATTATATGTGCTTTTATTAGGACCGAAAGGTTCCAAATTTTCATCAAACTGAATCTCGAGCTTTGACCCAGAAGTCTGACTTAGGGATACATCCATCATTCCTATGCCACTTCTACCACAGCATGCACGGCGGTTACGAGGCTCATTGTGAGATGAAGAGGGTTCGTTCTGACTCACACCAGTAACTGGCATTCCAAGAACACGACTAGAATCGTTTTCACCATTCATTTTCGAGACAGGAGGAGAGGAATGCCTGAGCAAATGAGAGAGTAACAAAGGCTAATGGTACGCGGGCGAGGATGAGAGGTAATGCAGCCAGAAGGGTTTCGCAATGTGAACAGAGGTTCTTCAGCGAGAATAACAAAAGCTTTCGCATGAAGAAAACTATATTTGTTGCTTCAATTTTAAGACCGAATAAAAGAAAGGACGGTCTTAATATTTAACATTTCGTAAAGGTCATTTTAAAATCTGGTCTTAAAAGTAATTAATTATTTGTTTGATTTTCTTCAATATTGTTGTACCGGCCAAAATTTAAGTCCGGTCTTAAAATATTTAACTTTAAGACCAGGACAAATTAGTACCGGTCTTAAACGTTAACCTTTAAGATCGGTCAATATATAAATCAGTCTTAAAATTAATTAATTTTTTATTTAATCTTTTTCTATATTTTATACTAGTTGCATTTTATGGCCGGTCTTAAAAGAATAACTTTTAAGACTAGCTATTAAATATGTTTGGTCTTTAAACGTTAATACCTTTATATTTAAATTTTTCCTTATTATTTTTGGACCACAGAAAATATTAGTCCGGCTATATGAGATTTCTCGATAAAGTAATTGATATTTCAATTTTTTTAATAATATTTTTAAGACCAGTTGTTCTTTTAACGGGTCTGAATAATATATTTAAGACCTATGAAAAAATGATCTGGTATAAGAAGTTCTTTATATTTACAAAGCGCACGGTCATACCTTTAAGACCGGGCGTCGATAGTCCTGGCCTAAATGAGGCCGGTCTTAAAATCCTTTTTTGCGCTAGTGTTAGGCCTATTGGGTCTGGGGACCCAACTTGAGAAGTTGTATAAGTTAGGCAAGAGAAAATGAACATCTTGCCACCAACGGGGGTTGACACAAGTGGTAAGCGGCTTGTGCCGCTTAAACAAGGTCTCGGTTCAAGCTTTGTGAATGCAAAAAACCCCCGCTGGGAAACTCTTCCACCATAGCTAGGTGCGCGACGCAGGTCGGATCCGGATTAGTCGAGGCGAAGCTCTGGTGAACCAGGTGGGCAACAACAAAAAATGAACATCTTGCCCTTGTTTGTGGATTTCATTTTAAATAGACCAAGGCTTTCTGGCAGAGAGATACTTTGAGTCTTAAGGTAAACTAGTCCTACACTGACTTTCCATGCACATGAAGAATTACATTTTCATAAAGTAGTAAAATTATACCCTTATAGTGATGTTGACAACACTCTAATATAAATGACTAAAATAGAAGTAAACACATCATTTGTGTTTGAGAACATCCCCACTTTTTGTATCAAAACCACAAGACCAACCGAATACGAGCACCAAAGCAGCCAAAGTGAAATACTAGGGACATAGAATGAATATGCATATTTAATGTGAAAAACTACACTAACAAAAGATTACTTACAAAACCGAAAGAGACTTGATAAGAAGTGATTCAAGCATAGGAAAACTATACCTTCATTTTCCTTCCACTCAAGCTCAATATATGGCAAGGCTAGAATCATCTTTGAAGATATGGCATATGATTACCACTTTAATTTATCATAAACTGCCAGTACACGCTATTATTACCCAAGCAAATGATCATGCTTTGGACAAAAAGGAAAAATTAGCCTCACTTTTGCAATTTTCGTGATTACTCTTCGTAATTTTGGACCAAAAACATATTGATTGCAGTAAGCCAAGCCAGGACACTCCTCTGACATACAAATGGTTTTAGTTCTCTGAACCACCAACATACGTGCAGATATGAATCAAAATTTATTAGCTCAATAAAGCATTATATTTATGACTAAAAAAATTGAAGTATTCTTGTTACTAGAACTGAAAAATCCTAACTTGGGTGTTGGTCATCCAATTCCTAGTTCCCGCTTCCCACGAATTTCCGCCTCCTTCTTCTCAATTACCTCTCTCAACTCTTCCAATAACCTAATTTTCTTGCTCTTTCCATCTATTTCCTTGATCTCAAGAACCTAAATTTTCTTCTCATAAGTCATTCGACTTCTTCCCGATTTCTAACTTTGCTTGCTTTAACCCTTCTACTTCCCACTCTAGATCCAACACCAAGAATTCTTTCTCTTCCAAAACGCTCCTCGATTAAGCACACTCTGTTCTAGCTCCCTTAGCTGCACACTTTGCAGATCAAAAGCCAGCATGAAGGGTGGTAGTGATATGCTAAGTAGCACCGACACTGACATGGCTTTTTCGACACGTTACCGATACGTGACGTCGACACGTTACTTCAAAAATACAAATATTTCGACACATTCGACATGTCTTAGTATTAAATAATATTTTTAATATAAAGAGTGTATTTCACATTAACAAAATATAATAAAAAGAAAAACCATTTACATAATTAAACTACATCTCTACTAATAATACACAATCATATTAAAATCCTATTAAAAATACTAAAACGGGGAGGGAGTCATGATTCATGAATAGCCAATACAAGAGTTGGAGCATATTATTTTCTTTCCCTGTTTAGCGTCAGGGTCCCTATTTCAGAGTAACACAAATATATTTCAGTTTCATTCTACCCAACCTATTCAAAACAACACAAAGTCGATTGTGATACCCAACCTATTCGAGCAACACAAAGTCACCGAAATCAAAGTCGATTCAAGCTCATGAAGCGCAGAAGAAGTCTCAACTCTCAATGAAGAAGCATATGACCCATACACAATCATTGATTTGGGAAACGGGGAGAGAAATGCGTAAAAGATGGAGGAAGAAGAAATACTCAAAGAGGCGTCGTTTGTCGAATCTAGTTGCTTCGATTTGGGAGATAGGGAGAGAACCGCAGAATCACGGCGACGACGTCGTTGATTTAGGAGAGTAAGAGACGATTTGGGAGAATGGGAGCTGCTGGTTATAGTCGATTAGGGCAAAAATCTGATCTACAAAAATGGCTTCAGTTTTTGATAAAATCACAAAACTGCAATTTGACCGTTGACCCCTTAATTCGCGAATTGCACTGGAATTCGCGTGTCAGAGGAAATCGCGTGTCCGATTCGTTCCTCTGCTGAAAATTGCCGTGTCGGTGCTACTTAGGTGATATGTGGGTGTTGGTGTTTAAATGGAGCGTTTTGAAAGCGTTAACGTAGTTACAAGTGTCGTTTCGGCATTAAAGAAAGCAATGAGCTTCTGCTCTCCAAAGCTTCCATTGTATCAGTCGAGAATAGAGGAAGTATTGGCTAAAAATCCGGCGATTAAATATATGGAAGATGCTATCAAGCCCTGTCACGAAACATTTCTCATGTTAAGCACAATTGTTTATATTTTGAAAACTATACAATTTTTCTTACATTTTTCAATAATTATTAGATGTTAGATCCACTAACCGTTATATTTGGCATGTGTAAATTAACCACTTCATCCTCTCGATTCTCGCTATTAGGGCCGGTCCATCTATTTTTGCTACCCCATCTTGCTAGAAATCCATATGGAAAATTAAAGTTATCCCACGTGTTCAACAATTTGTGTGGCGCATCCTCAATAATGCGGTAGCTACCAATGCCGCCTTATGTCGAAGGAGACGCATCTCGTCGGGCTTTATGTCCAATGCGTGAAGAGGCTATGGAAAATATTGAGCACTTATTTTTTCAATGTCAATGGATGCGCGTGTCGGGGTTTGGCTCTAATTTGGGGGTGAGATTTGATTGCTCCAGCGTCACCAACTTTACGGTGTGGTGGTTGAAGATAAATGGTATGTCTTCTCTTGGTCCTAAAGATATCTCTTTCATTTGCCGGTTATTGTGGTACATTTGGAAGCAGAGAAATGAAAGTCTTTAATTTTTTGGATCCCAATCCTAGTGCTGTTATTGAATATGCTAGTAGGAGTAATGCTAAGTATTGGAATCGTATGAAAGCATGCGGTCGATCTAAATGGACCTAACAACCCCGTGGGCCGCTATGACCGATTTGGGCCCTACCTGATTCTGGGGTTTTAAAGGTAAATTCAAATGGTGCCTATTTCTCTGGAAATTCTTATGCTGCTATTGGTATAGCTTGTAGAGATCATTGGGGTTTTTTCCAGTGGGGGTTTGTAGACAAGGTTAAATCAATTTCAGCCTTCATGATTGAGGCCTTAGCACTAAAAGGAGCTCTGCTGTAGATTTGGGCCATGATAAAGTTGTATTTGAAACAGATTGTCTTTTCCTTATTTCCTGTATTGAAGCTAGATCCCCTGATGCTAATGATTGGAAGTGTCGAAGTATTATGCATGATATTATTAGCCTTGTTGCTAACAAGGTTGAGTTCTCCTTTTCCTATATCCCTAGATGGGGTAATAGAGTAGCTGACCATCTGGCAACAATTACTTATAAGGAGGTGTGTCCGGTCGGGTAGGTTTTTCAACCAACACCTGCTTTGGATGCTCAGGAGGCTAACATTGTTGTGGAGGACTTTGTCTCTTCTAGCTCTGTGTCAGAGGTTTGCTGAAGTTATTTTGCTGCTGTTTTTGTTGCTGTTATTTCTCTTTCCAGGACTATTATTGTTTGCTATCTAGTTGTATCAGGTAGTTTTCATTATGCTCTGTTTCGGTTGTAATGGTGACTGTTAACTTGGTAATCTAAGTAGCATTTCTGAGCAAAAAAAAAAAGTTCGCGCGAGTTGCACGGGCTACTGTCACTTGAATACATGGTTGGAATTTGGATCCTAGCCCTAGCGTAAGTAGCAATTTATTATCGATGACACCAAGATCCCTATTAAATATATAGATATATCCAAAAGGTCTTATAACTTGCTAATTACTCTTTTAATTATCATTAACCAGTTATGAGTTTCGCTAATATTATTTTCCTTATTTAGGACTTGGTGCCATTTTTCCTTATCTAAACAATAATAGACATATTAATTCCAACACTTACGTGAATTAATCATAATTTTTTTTTAAAAACTATAAGTGATAGTTTATGAGTGAAACCTACGACTTAGTAACAGAGTGCTAATTGGCCATCAAGCCATTGGCACTCCCCAATTAATTAAGAGGTGCTATATATAAAAAATAATGCTACAAATTTATTTTTATTGCCTTTAACAAATTGTGACCAACTTTTTAATCTACATGATTCAATTATTTAGATGTTATAAGAAGTACATGAAGGAGTATATTTGATTGAGATTCTTTTACACTCCTATATTAATCATAGTGAAATTATTTCATTAGTTTGAATGCCTTGTGTTTTTTATCTTTACCCTGAGGAATTAACAAAATTCAACGACGTCGTTTGTTCGGCTTAGCGAAACGTGCGTTTCACTAATCCGGATGGGCCAGGCACGCGTTTAGGCTGATGTAATTCTAGGCCTGGTTTTTTTTTTTTTTTTTTTTAACTTGAGTTTTTATTTCTTACTTTTCTCGGCTGACAAAATATCTGGGCCATGCAGAATAATGAGTATTGTTTTATTTATTGCGTTTGCCGAAACTTTTAACAGTGGCTTTTTGTAACATTTATGGGCTTTCTTGATTTTATTTTACTTCTGGAAAAATCAATTATAGGGCCTATTACATTTTGGATTTTTCTCGGTTTTAAAGTTTTAATGTCCAGAAATGATTTTGGGTTAAATAGAGCCTGTTTGGTATGGCGGCCACAGGAGGGAGAAAAAGCCCAACAGAAGTGAGAAAAGTCCAAGGGAGGAAAATTTGGTGTTTCGGATGACGTTGGGTTGTATGGGCTTCCAGTCAGAAAGTGACTTCTAAGGAGTAGCCAGTATTTTCAACTTCTAACGTCGACTTTTGAGGAAAAGCCGGTATTTGTAGCCAACAATGGGTGATGAATTCATTTGTATGCATTCTAATTTATATACAAATTTATCCATTAAATCTATTTAATTAAGCACTTCAGTGTTTTTAATATTTAATAATAATTTAATTTTTTTTTACCAAATTTCAATTTAAATTTTTATCTTCAATTATCACAATATATATACAACTAATATTCTGAAGTCATTTTCCATTTCAACTGAATTTTCAAACGTTATGCCAAACAAGAGCCTATCTAGAAAAATCACTTATAATACCACTATCTCAAATACAAATCACATTTACAATCAAACGTTTTAAAAAAAGCCCAACATAAAAAGAGCCACTTTTGCCACTTATGTCCCAAACAGGCACATAAACTTTTCACTCACTATTAATTAAGGGGTTTAAACTTCTCATGTTTTATGAGAAGAAGATGATTCCTATACATACATGAAATAGTGGGACCCACATATATATAATGCTAATTTTATATGTGTGTGTGTGTGTGTGTGTGGGTCCCACCATTTTATGTGTGTGTAACATGAGAAAACACTTCTCTTACAACATGAGAAGTGTTTTCCCCATTAATTAAACTAACTCGTTTTATGTATAATTTTGATCATATCACATTAAATTGTTTAAATTAATGAAAGAGGGTTGATGTTGGAATTTTTCTGATTCTGGAAAATTTACAAATTCATTTTGGCAAGTTATTTAATTGCCCAACTTCTAAGTTTGTGCTTCTAACTATTCCAATTTTGCAAAACTTAATTTAAATTGAAATATTCCCAAATCAATTATTTAAACAATTTTGTATACATAAAGTGGAAAGATTTTTTAATTAATTGTTTTGCCACTTCGTTGATCAAATTAATTGATTAATCCGTCCATTAAGATGTGCATATATTAGATTTATTTTGAATGCACAAGAGAGTAGGAGAATTTGTATAAGATGATTATTTAGTCACATTTTGTGGATAAAATTAATCAGTTAAATTCTCATTAAATTTTTGTACATATTTAGAATTTAAATGCACAAAGTTAATATTTATAATTAGCAAGCATCTTAGGGAGTAGCCACAACATGCTCTGTTGCATGTGTAAATAATCACTTATATGTTTTAAAATATCAATTCTATTCAATGTGTAATATTAATTTAATCAAAGTGGGAGGATCGTATTTAGTTTTTTTTTTTTTTTTTTTTTTTTGAAAAGCTATTTATATTATTAGTGGAAACCGGTGTGTAATACATGGAAACAACCGAAGATGGAATACAAACAAAGTCAAATGAAATACAACAAAATAAGACAAATACAAGAACGGCCAATCACCTTACATTAAAAATTTAAGCAGTGTGACGTGAAAGAAAGTGTTGATTGTAAAACTCACCTAACGGGCACACCTTCTTATAAGCATTACCGCAATTAGAGCATTTGTACAAACACCCGACTTGGGGTAAAGATCAAAGAAAATCCAACCTCAGAAGGACAAAAACCCATGATATCTTGAACAACACTTCTGCTCCTCCGTTTAAACAAATATGGTGACCTCGACCACACACCAAATAACACTTCTTGAAATTTTCCCCCAAGAATGCAGATTCGAACCACCAGGAGATAGTTGAATCTAATAACGTTCGAACAACCATCCAACCAAGAGAATTTATACTCAGATCTCACGGATCTGTTTATTTCCTGAGAAAACAAGAACACCACCACAAAACCTAACACCACAAAAAAGAAACAAAAGACAAATAGCTCTCGCCAAGCGAACGATCCGAAGAAGAAGAGGGAAAAACTCACCACAAGGACGAGAAAAATCCACAACCCCGAAATCAAAGGGAGAAGGCCCAGATCAAATATCGGGAACCGATCTACCACTCGACGCTTTGTGGCATAGAATGATACTCGCCGGCAACTTGTGATGGTGCCACAAGCGCCGGCGAGAAAGAGATGAAGGAGGGTTGTGAGGCGTAGAAGAGAGAATTCAAATTTTAAGGTTTACCCCTCGTAATAGTATAAATTTAATCGGTTAAATTCTTATTAAATTTTTGTACATATTTAGAATTTAAATGCACAAAGTTAATATTTATAATTAGCATGCATCTTAGGGAGTAGCCACAACATCCTCTGTTGCATGTGTAAATAATCACTTATATGTTTTAAAATATCAATTCTATTCAATGTGTAATATTAATTTAATCAAAATGAGAGGTTTGTATTTAGTCACTTATGGATTATATTAATTGGTTATGTTCTCAATGAAACTGTGCATATACAAAATTTAAATGCACATAATTGATATTTATTGTTAACTTGTGTGCTAGAGTGGTAGCTACAAAGCACCCTCTTACAACATGCATAAATAATTACATATGGATTTTAGAATATCAATCTTTTAAATGTGAGTAACTATTATTTTATTCATATTAATGATTTAGTTTATTAAATATATATGGCAAGTAAAGGCTTTGTTCATGTATTATTGCAACGGCTAATTTCAACCATTTAAAATGAATTAAATTATTTATCTTTTATTCTAAAACAATCAAAACGCCCAAATCTATCTTTAAACTATTCAAGTGTCCAAATTAAATTTATGTCCCCCATTTATCAAAAGTTGTTGTTGTTGAAACAGTCGCATTTAGATTTATGGTCCAAAAGTTTATATTTTATTTTCTCTCTTTACCAATCAATCGTCGTTAAAAAAGAAACTCACACTTAGAATATTTCTTCTTCTTTTGGATCCGATTGGGTTATAGTGAACTCATACGATTCGTGCTTGTTTTGCAAAGCAATAGGTAGTTGATTCCAGAACTTCAAGGCTCGCCATGCGTCCCAGAAGCTTAATTTGGTGCTTATGCTCTTTGATGGATGGAAGTTAGCTAGGGTCTGCTCGAACGTTGCAGCTTTAAGTGTTCAAATGTGTTTGGGTTATTAAAGTGTGGTGATGTGTTGTAAGCTGTTTGTGTGTTAGTGGGATTACTATAAATAATGTGTTTTGTTCAGATTTGTGTGAGGTATGCTTGATTTAGCTGTTTAAGCTTATAAATTTGGTGCGTTTCCTCATATTTTAGTAAATCTCTTCCTGGTGTCTCAAGTGATAAACATGAGACTTGAAAGATTTTGTTTCCGGAACCAGTCTACCATATATAAGTAGAATAATATTTTCAACCAACATACAACATTCCTAGTTAAGATAACAACATAAAACGTACAATAAACTGGGAAATTGAAGTATTCAACCCCTTTGACTTCTCCTGCAATAATTTAAAAATATTTTATTCCATGCTTCTTTCTTAATCTATGCTATAATTCTCTAAATTTTAGATTTTTTTTTTTTAAAAATCCAACCAATTCCTGAAGTTTGTGTCCAAGCCCGCAAATTTCCTTCTCTTTCTCCTCAACTATTGAGAACACTATTTGCAGAAAGAGAGAGCATGAAGAGTTGTAGTGAAGTGTGGGTGTTGGCGTTGAAACGCAGCGTTTTGGAAGCGCTTTGTGGTGGTGGTGAGTGATATGATCTGAGGAAGAAATTGAAAGCGTTAATGCGTAGTTGCTGGATTGGGATTATTAGAGAGTGTCAGTTTTAGGCATTGAAGAAAAGCAATGAGCATCTGCTCTCCAAAGCCTCCATCCAAAGCAAAAAATAAGAAAACATATAAGAATTACAGTATTACTTTTTATTTTTTGAAAAATATTTACTTTTTTTTACAAAACATTTAACTGAAAATTATTTATTAAACAATTTTTTTTCTTATTTTTTGCATTAAAAACAATAAATTATATATTTTGAAAATAGAAAATCAAACAATGCCTTAGTTTTTGGACTCAGCAATTCTCTTGTTCAGTGTAAACACAGACACTTTGATTGCAAAGCGATGTGATGTCAACACTATGTGAAAAGTCAGAATAAAACAAAGCAGAATTTTGAATTATGTTTATGTAAATATTGAGTACACATTCACCTCTTATGGATTTCATAGCCGGAAAGTTTGATTGCATTCTTATGAAATGTCTTGGAAAAGAGCTCAGAGACTGAGAAAACCATTTTCCACATTACAGTCCATGATGGGATAACGTTTTCAATATGATATACACTAGTCTTTCTCCTTTTTTCCCCCCTTTGGCCCTTTATTTTTTTTTTCGGTTGCACAGATCTCTGTTTATATTCCTCCATATCTTTATCATTTTACATGGATAACTTTTAATATCACTCTCTTTCTCTCTCTCCATATATAAATATAAATATATAAATGTATAACCAATATAAATTTGTTATAAACGCGTTTTTGTAATCTCCATTTCAAATATTTTAAGGCATGTGAAGACAGAATCAGGATAGGGCGATGTTAAAATAGAAAAAAGTTTTTGGGATGCCATATGTAATTTTCGTTTAATTTTATATGCAAGCTTTGCAATTTTTGAGAGTTATATGCAATTAAAAAAAAAAAAAAATTAGATGTAAACTTAATATTTACGGGTACGCATATAAGAAGTTTTGCCAAAGTTTTTATCTGCATATCTGTGTCTAAATTTTTTTTTATACAATTCAAACTTATAATGCACGAATACTTATTCCAAGATCTCAATAATATATTAATGTGTACAATTCTTTGCTAAAATAAAAAATAATAAAACTAGTTCTTTTTTATTTCAAGATTTATATGATTCTGCCCGGTTTCTCCCTTACACCATACGCTAATAATTAAGGAATGACGACAAAAGGTTCTATGATAATTTATGGGATATTTTCTTTCTTTAAAAGCTAATGAATGTATTTTTAAACAAACTCTAACTGATGATTATTCGTGTTGTGTGTGAAAAATAAATAGTGGTTACTTGATGTTTTTAACTTTTTAATTTGAAGTGTTCAAACTATTTAGTTGTGTCCGGTGTCAAAAAAAAAAAAAAAAAAAAAACTATTTAGTTTTGAAAATTGAAAAAGAAGATACAAAACGAGAATGACGTGAAAATGAACGCATTTATGATCTTTTTTGTTGGTGAAAAATACTAAAATAAATAAAATCTAAAATAATCCTACAAAAGATAATGATAATGATAAGAAAATTTAATTAATTTAAGAAACATAATAGGAATCCTTAGTCAAATAATTCTAAATATCTAAAATAATCCTAATTATGTCTTATCTTATATTGAAAAATTTCTCCCCTGTTTAAGGAATTCTCCTCCAAGGAGTTAAACTGTCGTTAATGAAAATTCAGCCACATCTTTGTCCTAATAAAAGTTCAGAAATATTTATCAAAGCAACACTTCATTGAAAATAAATTAATATAGAAAATTCACCGGTGACTTTTTTGTGAAAAGATAAACTTTTTCTGTAGATATTGATGTTGTAAGTGATGCATTATTCATTTTTTAAATTTTCAAATACTTCCTATTTGTATTTTAGTAAAAACTGAGTTAGAAAAGTGAGTTTTTATATTAGTTTAGAGTCGACTTAGAATATAATATATATTCCAAAAATTACATTAGAGGCATCTAACCTATGTTCCTTTATAAGCCAATATTTTAAAACAGAGAAAAAAAAATTGATCTAAGATTGTATTTTCTGTAGTAATAAGAGGGAAAAAATTGGAGGAATTATTTCATCACAAGGTTTAAATCTTAACAAAGTTCTATTATTACAGGCACTCTACCAAGTGCCAAATCAGAATATGATCGTACCTTATATTGAAAAGACAGCAGTAGTAAATACGGTTTGCAAAATTGGAAATATCTCTTTCAAGGAGTTACAGACTTTTAAGTGCGAATCTGTAATTTCAGAGGAATTGATCTTCTCAGCCCGAAGTTCCTCATCCAGCTTGTTGTAGTCGTTAATCTGAAGCATGATGTCTTTCTCATCTGTCATTTCCAACCTGTAAAAATTTCCTACCACTTGTAAACAATGTAAGACTTATTCCTATTTGACACACCCACTTTTTTATCTCATAACTCCAGCATATATGAATCAAAATTTATTAGCTCAAGAAAAAATAAAATCTAGAAAAGCATTAGTTTTCATCGACTGCTTCATGAGCTCTCTCTCTCACTGATCTGATAACATTTTTTTGCTTCCTTCACTTTCTCCTGCAATTTCAAAATATTTGATTCCATGCACGCTTCTTCGTTTCTTCTCTGATTCTGTTACCGCCTCCTCCAAATTTAGCTCTTCCTTCATCCAGCCCAATTCATAGGCAACCCTTTGCAATTCCTCAAGCTTGTGTCTAAACTTATGAATATCCTTCTCTCTCTTCTTAACTAAAGACTTAGATAGCTGGAATGAATGTAACAAACTTTTAAAAAAGATTATGAGAAGCTTCTTGAAGGCCAGGTTCTGAAAATTATACTAGACAAATGAAACAGAGCAATTAACGGGAAAAGAATTCTACAAAATTCTTAGTTACAATTACATCATATAGGAACTAAGCAACTAAACATACATGAACATCTGAGATGGAGATCAAACCCACCAACATCAACAATCATACCAGAAACAGGACGCAAAGTGAACGATCATTGGCTAGAGACAATACATGAAACATGAATATTCAGCTCAGCTAGGCTCCATATATGTTTTTTAATAACCTTTTGGGTCACTGATGTCTTATAGATCCTATGAGTATCCGAGCAACTAATTAATCCGAATTGAGGCTTTGCAACTATGATGCCTACCTAGGGGTCTTTTGGAACAAGGTGGGATTTTAACTTAATTCGCTCAGTTTGTAGTATAAGTAATCCTTGGGTCTGCATAATATATGTTTTACAAATTAGAGAATGAAAAATTTTGCCAGTTTAGACTACTCACATAGAAGATCACTTCAAAAGCTCAAGGAACTGACCCAAATACTCTTATACTTGCCATAATTCACAGCCGAAAACCTAAAACCAGTAAACATGAGTTATGAGTTGGAACCAATTAAAAACATATTACGCCTCTGTATCTAAAATGTCAGGTGTAAAAATAAAAACGAAGAGGCATATAAGTGTTGAAATGTGTGGATTTGTATGGTTTGTAGGCATATTGGATATTAATTTTGATGTTGAAGATGTCAAAAGTTGAAACTTGCAACAGTCAATCGCTATAAAGCGCCACGCTAAGAGAGGATCTAACAATATCCTGTTTTGACCATTTGAGATGCTCTGTTCCATTTTGGTTACCGTTTGAAATATCAGAATCATGCCTCAGTTTGGTTGCCTAGTCAAATAATCTCAGTTATTAAATATAATCAACATTAAATATTAAATAATAAATTCAAATCTGATGCAGAGTAACATGTTTAGGATTCTAATGCCGACTTGACATCAGCTTATTTTAAGTAATGAACTCTTATTATTAAAGCTTGTTATGTTCCCGACACTATACTTTGGTGCTTGCTGTTGCTGCCCATAAGGCCTTACGGTTAAACTTAACTATACTTGGAGTTGGAATGAATTGCCTCACTTAGTAGGAAAGAAATTACTTTGCTTAAAGAAAAACGAAGGTAAATTTAATTCTTAAAACGAATTTCCTGACACTTATTTCGGTACTTTATTTTGTTATGAATATTCTAGACTGATGCTCTATTGTATATATTCTAGGGGTGAAATAACTGAAACTATCGTATCACAGTGTGATGTTGATTTAATTAATTCAAACTGCTAGATTTTAGTTTGGACAGTTTAAAATTAAAATAAAATTAAAAATTATTTTATAAAAAATTAAATGAAAAATCAAGCTAGCAGCCCTTATAGTTTTATCATATTTTGAATCAGGTCCCTATAATATTTTTTTCTTTTCATCGAATCCTTATCGTTTTATCAGTTAATGATAACATTCTTTTGTCTATGAAACCATTAATTTAAGCTGAGAGGCGATGATGTGGCACTAATTACTTGAGCAACCGTCTTCAGTCCTCCTTCCCAGCTTCTCTCTCTATCCCTCCTCCACTCAAAGCCAACACCGTTGTTTTTTCTCTCACTGTTTATGTTCATAGACGGAAAGACTGTTATCATTAAAAGATTAGGGACCTGATTCAAAATCTGATGAAACTAAAAGGACTGCCAGATTAATTCTTCCAAAATTAAATGTTCAAATTTCAATCTAATGACTAATAGTGAGGAATTAGAGGAAAACGGAAGTGGAGAGAATCCAAGTTCCTTTATTGAATGGATGATGTTTATTTAAACTTTGATCAGTTTCTTTTTCCGTAGGATATTCTTTATGGGTGAAGTATGACGAGAGATTATATAGTAAATTGTATTCGATTTATAGGAATTCGATTTGTAGGGATTAAGAAGAATCTTCCTTAATAATCATTATTAGTCCTTATGAGCCATTACTATTGAAGCTTTTTTATCTTGTATATATATGTAACATTTGTATATGAATAATAAGACACAACATTCATTCTTTCCATTTTACCAAGTCACATGGTACCAGAGCTCAGGTTGTGTCGTCTCTGAAATATTATTTTTTCTATACACATTTTTTAGGTTTTCTCGTTCTTTCCCCGTCACCTCCATTTTTTTTTTTCTCGTTTTCTTGAGAGCTACTCTCTCGATTCTACTCCAGTTTTTCCTTATTTTCTCGAGACCTATTATCTTGATTGATGTTTTTCCTTGTTTTCTCGAGACCTATTATCTCTATTGATCCTATTTTTCCTCTTTTTCTCAAGACCTATTCTCTCGCTTGCTTGAGTTTTTCCTTATTTTCTCGAGACCTATTCTCTCGATTATTTCAGTTTTTCCTTGTTTTCTCGAGACCTATTATCTCGATTGATCCTGTTTTTTTCCTCGTTTTCTCGAGACCTATTATCTTGATTGATCCAGTTTTTCCTCGTTTTCTCGAGACCTATTATCTCGGTTGATCCTTTTTTTTTTTTTTTTCGAGACCTATTCTCTCGTTTGCTCTAGTTTTTCCAATTTTTTGCTTCGCTCAATGAAAGGCTATGGATCATTATTTTCTTGAAGATCAAGCCAAGCTTATTTGTCTTCTACCTATTCGATCTCGCGATCAACTTGCGAGATATATTCACGAGAGCCACTTCATCCTACTTGGTTTCATGAACTCAAGTCCAATTTGGGCATCCAAGACATCCATGCTCCGCCTTAGGGGGGAGGTAACTTGGGGATTACATAGCAAATTGTATTCGATGTATAGGAATCCACGATTTGTAGGGATTAGGAATAATCTTCATTAATAGTCATTATGAGCCATTACTATTGAGGCTCTCTTATCTTGTATATATATATATGTAACGTTTGTATATGAATAATAAGATACAACATTCATTCTTTCCATTACGCAAGTCATAAAGTGTGATAAAAATTAATTATTCGCATGGGAAAAATTATTTTTATACAAAATTCTCAATAATATACTTGTTAAATATATTATCTCTCTACTTTTTTTTTTCCTTTTTGATACACAAGGAAGCCAAATAATAAACTAGTTCTTATCCTTAGCGAGAAGTCTCGCTAGTTTATGATTAGCAGCCGATAGAACATGGACTCCTGGCATAACTGATAGACTAGTTTTTGCCATATAGTCAGTAGCCGAGTTTGCCCAGCGTCTAACTTGACTTATTTCAATTCTCCAATCCCTTTCAATCAGACTATGAACTTCTGAAATGAGATCTCGATCTGCATGAGCTTCATTCCATTCGTTCTTTAACAGTTCTACGGCATCAGCAGAGTCAATTTCTAAAATTGAAGAATTCTAGAGTTTGATTCAACACAAATCCAAGATCAAAGAGTGATCCCGAAGTCGGAAGAGACGCGAGGAGAGAAGATGAAGTTGAGAGAGAATATGAAACTGGAAAAATTAATATTCATTCAATTCAATCAATTTCCCGTACGTAAACAAATGTCCTTATATCAGATACAATGAACACATGTGGACCCTACTGGTCAGTTACAACCAAAATGATAAGGAAAAGCTTACTTAGTTACAAAGTAAAAGCTAATTCAGTTACAAACAACTAATATGATTAATAAATGAAAATATCATTTATCTACCCATTATCCTTATGTACATATTCTGTCAAAAATAGCCTTCCGAACTCCCAACTCCCATGCCAGCTTCAAGCCATGTACGCATTGTAAGTTCTGGCTGAACCCAAGAGGGGGTGAATTGGGTGAAGTATAAAAATTTAGGAATTTTGAAAATCTTTTTGCAATTCAGTAAAATGAGTTTGTATGACAGTAAAGAGTTATAAAACAATAGATAGTCATTCAAACATATATGCTGCAAATATAAGAGATAAGGGAAGAAAATATGCAAACTGAGATTTATCCTGGTTCGGTCCAATCCTTGGCCTACGTCCAGTCCTCAAGCTCCACTTGAGATTTTCAATCCACTATCCTCTTGTTTAATCCGGGCACAAGAGAAGCCTTTACAAACCACAAGTTCACCCAGGCACTTGTGAAGCCAAATCTCTCACCGAGATACTCCCCTTACACAATGTAAGGTTACAACCGTTTCCCTCTCAAGATCACCCAATCTTGAGTAACTCTCGATAAACGAGATGAAATGTTTGTAATAAATCTTCTCTCTCGAAGTGAATAAGATAAACACTTGAAGTGCATTACAAATTATCTCACTCTCTATAATAAACTATGTAAACATTGGAAAACGAGTGTGAGTAGTATGAAAATCGAGTATGAGCATTTTTAAGATGTAGGCTTGTGTCTCTACGTTTTTCTACTTGAATCGTCCTCTTTTATAGGTAGAGAACACTATATGACTGTTTGTAGCCGTTGCCCATTCGAGACAAGGCTTTGGTTCAGCTTTGGTTTTCTTCTCTCTCTAGTTTTTGCTTAATCCAAATTTTGTGCAAGATGTTCGAGTTGACTTCTACCAAATTGATCCGTTGGTATAGCGTTCTTGGATGTGGAAAGCAGCCTTAATCTTTTTGTAGACGTGTGTAGAAGGTTTACCCAAAAGTATACAACTTTTCGGGTTCGACTTTAAAGTGCCGACGTCACTTTTCGCTTTGCTTTAAGCCTTCACTAAACATCTTCTAATTTATCGAAACTCACTAACAAAGTGATTAAACATTTCTAGGAACATAGAAGAATGATAATGGAAAGCATTAAGATCAATCATGAAGGTTTTCAAAATTCGTCATATTTGAATTTCGACTTAGCGTTCAATACTTGAGTATTGTTCATCAATACTCGAGTGTGTCACTGTGCACTTAAGTCAATACTTGAGTGTGTTCATCAATACTCGAGTATTCTTCTTCCAGAGAGAAATTATTGTGATTTGAGCTTTGATTAATGTCTTGGAATAGAGACAATACTCGAGTATGCAATCCAATACTCGAGTTTTGAACTTTTGATATGAAGATAAGTTTAAGTTCAAAATCTCAATACTTGAGTGTAGTTTTCAATACTTGAGTGTTCAAATTGTTGACAAAGTGCAAAGCTCTCTGTATGTCCAACTCGAGTGTCCAAATCAATACTCGAGTATCCATTCATTTTGAAAACTTTGTGAAAACTCAATACTTGAGTATTGGAATGAATACTTGAGTATTCAACTCATTGACAAAGGGTAAAGCTCTCTGTATGCCCAATACTCGAGTGTCCAAATCAATACTCGAGTATGTATTCATTTTGAAAACTTTGTGAAACCTCAATACTTGAGTATTGGAATGAATACTTGAGTATTCAACTCATTGGCAGATGTCAAAGCTCTCGTAAGTCCAATACTCGAGTATTGTGACCAATACTTGAGTATTGCTTTGTGTAATGGATTTGAGCAACTCTCTATCAAGTCAACTTTCGAGGGCCATATCTCCCTAGTCTAAACTCCGTTTTGGTCCGTTCAACTCTTGTTGGAAAGCTCTATGAGTCTACTTTCATATGCTACTGATTTCAGCTCAATACGATTTGTAGATTGTGAGTTACACTCAAAATACCGAAGGTGGGTCTGGACTGTGACGTTGATTCTTGTGGCAACTTGTAAAAAATCATAGCTCCTTGATCTTGACACCTTTGGACTTGATTTATATATCAAAATGACTCTTTGGATGTCTAGTTTCAAATGCCACTAGTTTCACATCAATCCGATTCCTGGTTTGAGAGATATCATCGAATCACCGAGGTCGCCCGTGCTGAACGTGAGACAGTGTGGAGTTGAAGTGCTAATACTTGCATACTCGAGTATTCACTTGTATACTCGAGTGTTCCTTGTCCGAGACGACGCAGAGGTGCTGAAGACACTACAAACTCGAGTTTTGAGTTGTATACTCGAGTTTTGAGTCTCAAACTCGAGTTTTGTGTTCCAAACTCGAGTTTTCTCATCCCGAAGTTGATTTTTGCTGACTTTAACTTCAAATTGACCCATTCCAACTTCCATATGACCTTGGAGACTTCTAGCATCAATCTTAGAACTTGAATAATGATATCTCCACTTCATTCAACAAGTTCTTCTTTCTTTCTTCTTCTCTTGATCATTCTCCATAATTCTAACTCTTTCTTTCTTCTCTTCTCTTGATCATTCTTTATCATTTGACTTCACATCTTCTTTCTCTAATTCAATACTTCTTTATTGATTTTCTTGTTGATCGTTCTCTGTCATTCAACTTGGACTTATCATTCTCTGCAAGTCCTACCTTCTTCAATATTTCCTCTTCCTCTTGACTATTCCTAAAATCCTTTGATAACTTCTTGCTTTCTTGACATTCTGATATTCCCATTATATTGCATGCAAGAACTTCTTTCTTACTTTCTTGATCAATCTCTATAATTCATCTTGGATTAATCTACATTAAATACAGTAGTTAGTCAATGTAGGAGATAACTATATTACTCAATCTTTTTGCTTTTAATAATGACATCTATATAAGACATCATCAAAACTAATCATAACTAACACGCATCCCCCATGGCTCACTCGAGAGACAGTCACCTTCCACTCCCTTAAAAATGAACCCCTTGATGAAATTACTATGTTCATCTCGAAGAACCCCTCCACTGTGAACCCCATAGTCGACGTGTGAAGAAGCCCCATCCGTGTTAATTTTTATCCATCCAGCTGGAGGGGGCTTCCAATGATTCCCACGCTCCTATAGAGGGAATGTCTCGCCTTTCCTAGTGCTGAACCGAGAGTGCGCATCCTATAGACTACACATGGTAGCACTGATGCTGGCTTGAAGGGAGGCGTTTGAGATCTTCTTTCCCTCAAACACAAGGGAGTTTCGCCTCCTCCATAGCCACCAACAAATGAGAATGAAATTTTGCTGCCATTCCTCTAATAGGGTATTCCCGCCTCCGAAGTAACGTTCCATCGAACCAATGGTGAAAGTTTAGAGAAATGAATTTCAGCCAAAGCCATTGCAGACGAGTTGACTCCGGAGATCGAGAGTCTCTGGGCAATCTCTTAAAAAATGAAGTATAGTCTCGAAATCTGCCATACATGTAAGGCACCTCGCGTCACTACTTAGCCCTCTTTTATGCCTTGAAGTGTTAGTGAGCAGACGTTTATGCAGGGCAAGCCAGTAGAAAAATTTGCACCTTTCTGGCACCTTTTATTTCCAGATTCTACCCTATATAAAGTCAGGGTGCACAACATCATCTTTTAGGGAATCATAGGCTGATTTGACAGTAAACTCACCATTGTTGGTCCATTTTCAGTGTGGTAGCCCAGATGCCAAGACCTCAATACCATCCTGCAGTTGACTTCATGTTCTTTTTATTCCACTCCATAAATTTGAACCCCGTTTGTGCATATCAATCCTAGGGAGCAAATCCGTGCCACAATTATATTTATTTTGGATTACTTTCACCCACAAGTCATTTCTTCTAGTTGAGAGGCTCCGGCCAAGTTTCATGAGGAAAGCATGATTATGGAGTTTGGCGTGTCGGAGGCCCAAACCACCTCACATCTTAGGTTTACATATAGCATCCCATGCCACTAAGGGTATTTTCTGTTGTTCTTCTATCGTACCCCAAAAGAATTTCCGATTACATCTATCCAAGGACTCACAAGTGCTCATAGGGAGGGCTAAAGTCTGCATTACATACCCTAGGATGGACGTAGGTACCAATGAAATGAGAGTAGATCGGCCGGCAGAGGATAAAGACTTTGCTTTCCACATTGATAATCTAGTTCTCACCTTATCCACCACGTATTGGTAAGATTCATTGGTTACCCTTTTGTGGTGAAGTGGAACACCTAGGTATTTTCCCAAATCACTTGTGATAGAGAAACCCGCAGAGAAGCGAAAAGCTCACTTTTACGGATATGGTTAACATTATTAAAGAAGAAGACTCTTGTTTTCGATGATTAATCTTCAACCTATAACTAACACAAAAGGTCTCGATACATACGTTAATCGTAAGAACCTGATCCGTTAACACTTCCGCAAAAAGAATAACGTCATCAGCAAAAAACAAGTATGAAATGGGGGGCCCAGTCCTGGTGAGGCGGATTGGCTCCCAACTTCCTTCCTGAATTGCTGCTTGAATAAGGTGCACTAGCTTTTCCATGAAAATGACAAATGGGTAGGGTGATAAAGGATCCACTTGGCGCACGCCCTTGGACGGCTGAAATTCCTCAGCTTTATCATCGTTCCAAAGTAGTTGCATACTGGGAGTAGAAACACACTGGGCAATTGCCTCAAGAAGAGAGTTAGGTATATGTAGCTCCTACAAACGGCTTGACAAAAATTGCCAATTTACTCGATCATAGGCTTTCTCCAGATCAATTTTAATAGCCATGAACCCCTTTTTCTTTTTGATGTTCCGCATGGTGTGAATCACCTCTTGAGCCACAATTATATTATCACTGCTTTGTCTCCCCAGAACAAAGCTACACTGATTTAGTGTTATCACCGAGGGAGAATAGGCTTTAGTCGGCAAACAATAATCTTCGTGATTTGCTTTATAAATAACGTTGCATAAATTGATCGGTCTCAAGTCCCCCATGACTTAGGATGATCCTTCTTTAGGATGAGTACCATTAAAGTGCCATTTATTTCTTGGATACCCTGTGCATTAGCAAATAGAAATTTCACATAGTTTACAATCGACGTACATACCATATTCCATTGATTCGATAAAAGAGGGAATTGAAGCCATCCGGGCCGGGGAATTTGAGCACCCATACTAAAAATTGCCTCTTTGATTTCATTTTCTCGAAATGTCTCTATCACACCGATTGTAACAGTCCTCATTGATGTGAGGGAAAGACATCGGGCATACAATTGCTAGCCGAATCATAATATCCTCCGATAAAAGATGGGAAAAGAATGTCGTAGCCATACCTTTTATTGAGAAGTGTCATAGATCCATGTGCCCTCAGCATCCTTAATAGTCTCTATTCTTTTGGCTTTTTTTTACGAGTGGTTAGCACATGCATGAAAGAACCGAGCATTCCAATCTCCATAGACCCGACCACTTCGCTCTAGCTTTTTGTGCCCAAAGAAGAGACTCTTGCAACAAAATATCCTCTAGATCTTTCCAAAGTGCCATGCGATTCCACCCATTGAGGCATATCAAAATCACAGGAACTTCAAAGTGTGGTAGTTGAATGCCTTTCACTATGAAGCAATGTTCCATTAAAGTCTCCCCCATCAACCATGCACCTTGTATAATGAGTGCCAGCTGCTGTAGATTATCCCACAAGATTCGATGAGTAACATAATTATGACTGGCATATATCACAAGGAGGTGCTAAGTAGTGCCTACAATGCTAATAATCTAGAAGTGCAAGAACTAATGGTTTCGTTCCAACAAAGATACTGCCACAATACTATCATCCCACTGACACCAAATTCCGCCACTATACCCCACACAATCCACAATTTCTGTAACGCTCCCTTATAGCTCCCGATCATAATCAGAGTTCATACACAGAGGAGCGTATGGATCTGGTTTGGACGAATGAGTAACTGATAAAAATGCGGAAAATATTTAAACTTAACTTGGTTTTGCAAAATAAACTTAATCCCTCCAGGATATTTAAATACTGATCATCCCGAAATTAAAGTGAACATAATAAACATTATCCCAAAATAAATATACACAAAACAAAAAGGAACTTCTCCGAGTTCAACCTCCTTCTCGCCCCCGCTCACAAGACCGCCTTCCCCTTCTTCAAACTTCCATTACTGCGGCTTTGTTCAAATCGAGATTCACGAATGAATCTCAGAGTAACATGTTAACCTCTATGCATGGAGTATCAGTATATGTAATAAATAAACCACCATAATCAAGAATACCATAAAGCATACAGACAGAATAAAACAAAGTTTGAAATCCCAGTGCTAGGAAAGCATGTGCAGAACCTACCCGGTTCAATATTCCATAGTGCTTGGAAAGACAAGCAGGACCTACCCGATCTTGTGCCTATCTCTCCGAGGCCCAACCCAGAACCTACCTGGTCTCGAGTCCCTCAAAGACAAGGAAACCACGGCCTGAGAACCTACCCGGATCCGAATTCCTTAGCACAAATTGTAACATCCCAATTTTTGAAAGCGTTTCACGGTATCTTGATCGAGTTGAGCATCGAAGTAAATAGTATTGAAAAGTAACTAATAAGTAACCACCGTAATGTATGTGTTAGCCGTTAACAATGCGTTACAAAAAAAATTTCCAAATGACATCATCGTAAGTACAAAACAAAAGGGCTTCCTCCAGCCGGTTCCTATATCTCGCTACTTACCCCCTCGTCTTCGATCCCGTTCACTCCGGATCCCGAAGCTATGGTAAGAGTTGAGGTTCAATGCCCTTTGAACCTCGGTAACGGTTAACCTCATGTTCATGTAACAAGTATGTATGACAGTTTATTCATGATATCACAACAATATTCACACATGAAAGATAATAACCGAACACAGCCACTACATATGAACGTTATTATAGTCTACACTATTCACGGTGCCACGATGGCCTATCGTGTTTTCAGCGCTAGGAAAACTCAATGGTATTATCAAAACCATAACCAGTGTATAGCTGAATGTATAAACATGTGAACTAAGCCCTAACTTAGTCACGGTTCATGACCCGAGACAGAGTCCCGTCCATGTCTTTATGAAAGTATCTATCACATATAAGTATACAATAAACATCAGAGTTAGTGTTACAGTACGTGTCCGTACCTTCGTTGACGATTTTGGTACGTTCACTGGTCGGTCTGTGATCACACTTATCCTATAATGGTAATATCGTATTTATTAATTTACAAATAATATTCTAGGAGATATCCTAGTCACTAATGACCCTTTTGACCCTTGGTACATTTATTTTTCACTTTAGTCCTTCAAAATTCGTAGAACAACGCTGGTACCAATTTGGGCAGGATTTCGTCTAACTTTGAAAAATCATAATTAATTCTAGAAAAATTGAAACGAGGATCCGTAAAATTCTTTGGAATCCTTAGGATGTATATTTTCAAGTAAAAATAATCAATTTCTCCCAGATTACACGGATCACTCCCAGGTTTAAAGTTTTGAGCCTCTGCCCAGAATTTTTCCAGAAATTCGTAGCCTAAGTTTAAGGATTTTTATCTCCCTGTAAAAAAATCATTTTTAATGTTCTTGACATATTTAAAAATCCCTATATGTCTATTTTAACCATGAATTTTATCAGAATTTTTTGACCATAGTTTCAATATGAAATTCTGGCGTTTTCATCACCGACTCCAGAAATTCGAAATCGATGAAATTTCGCGTAACTTTGTTACTTTGATGATTTTCTTCCAGAAATTTTGCCATAACTTATTCTCCATCAATTTTTTGAAATAAAGACAATTTTGGCTATAAAAACATGTAAATAAAATTATCCTAGCATATTTAGGATCTAAGCTACTTCTATCTAAGAATTTAAGAACTTAAAGCTAGAGCTAGAGAACTTACCAAGAACTTTGCTCCTCCTTTCTTCAAGGATCTCACTCTTACTTTCTATCTATATTTCAGATGTTTCTTTGTGAATTGGTGAGGAATTATGAAGACCCCAACCCCTATTTATAGTAAAAGTCCATGGCACTATTCACAACCCCTCATCTTGCATTATGGCCATTGGATCTAGGTAAATTAAAAGCACAAATCCTAGCCCTTAGAACCCTCAAATCTGACCCCCCCCCCCCCTCTCTCTCCTTGATCCTCTTCCATTTTCTATCCTAAAGTACCATATCCTCTTCCAAAAACTTTTTGCAAAATATCCCATGTGTTCTAGCTTTTTCCCAAGCCAACTATTTTCTTTGTTTTTCACTAGACAAAATTCATTTGAGGATCTTGATGAAGTCTTATTAAAATTCTCTCATTGCTTTTGAACTCTTGAGATTTTTAGCTTTAATTAGAGACCATAATCTCTAATTTTCTCAATTGGACACAATCCTCAAAAGTTGAGGAAATGACTTTGATTATAGTCAATCTCAAGCTTGAATTATGCTTGTTAATAATCTCTTCTTATATTTGATTTATGATTAGTGGATCTCAAGACACAATTTATTTTGTATAGGTTTCCCTTTGATTAAGTCTTGAATTAATCCTATTGCTTAATCTAATTAATTCATGTGTAATCTTCTCATTGGATGACAACTTGACTTTCCTCTTGATTTTTCTCCCACCAATTTATCCTCTTCCATTTCACCTTTTTATCCTCTTCCATAATTTATGACAAAGCCTTCAAAGTCTTCATTTGCATTTATGTTGGTTCATGACTCACCTTTGCAAGTGGATAGTTGCTTTTTAACAATTCTTCTCTCTCTTTCCCAAGCAAAAATCGACTCTCCCCCCCCATATGCTTCATCTTTTTGAGTTATGTTGCTTTTAACATCCTCATGTGGGAGCTATGCCATTGGTTGTTCCCTTATGCACAAGGATTATGCTTTATTAGAACTATTTAGAGTCATTAGATTAGCTTTATGAGGTTGAATTTTGGCCCTTAGATCATAGTTGAAGTTGTTGACTTTTCAAAGCTTGATTAACACTTGATTAACGTCTTAATCATAAGCTTAATTATCTCTTGTTTGTTGCATCATTGGTTCTTAGAGTGATTTATGATTGTTGATAACCCATTTAGTGCTAATCCTAATCCCTTATTGGTTCTTGACTCTTAATTAGCCTAATACACCTCTAAGTAATGATTATTAATATTAATTGTAGAGAATTACCTAAATATTCCATTAGTGTAATTTTAATTGCTCATTAATTGTTAGTAATTGCCCCTTAATTGTTTCAAGTGTTTTGATAATTCTTTATGGCCTTTTATGATTTAAATATGAACTTGGTATTAATTATTAGAAATTTAATCTCTTAATAATTATAAAAATTGGTGTTTAAGCCCCTTTGATTAATTGTGAAGTCTTGCACAATTTATTTAATTTAGTGACGATTTAGTTGGTCTTTAATTGCCATTGATTTGTCTAAATTTATTTAGGTGTTTTCACAACACTTTCTTGCTCCTTTAAATCCTACATGAACCATAGCTTAATATGGTATTTATTATATTTTATGGTATTTTATGATGCCTAACAAGATAAATTAAATCATTGGTTATCCTATTCCTAAGGAAAAATTATCTAGAAAAATAGAATAAACACATCTCAAAATTTGAGACCACATATTCACCTATTTTAAATAGGATCTATTTATCAAAATATTGTATTTAAGACAAATAAGAAATTTTGGGTATTACACAAATATGTATGGCCAACACAACTTTGTATACAATCAAATATGTTTATAAAACACATTCCACAAATCATGGCATTTAAAACATACACAAGTACACTCACAAACATAGAAGGTTAGAGTTACTACCTGGTGTGTAGTAACCTTAATTTCGCCCAAGTAATTTTTCGGGTGCGTGCGCTTGAGAAATTACCTATAATTTGGGATAACCAGTTATTAATTAAACCATAAATATTAAATATGATAAAAAGTCCTTATTATCATGTTTTTAACCTTATTTCATGGGGTTAATCTAATAACCCAAACTTATCAAATTCTAGCTCTTAACCTTAACTCTTCTTAAAAATACAGCCACTTTGATCACTTTTAATTAATTTTAGAAAAATCATTTTTGAGTTATTCCAACTCTCATGTGCTCTTTGACCTCTCTGATTTCAATGAAAAATATTTGCAGAGGTCCAAATATACTATAAAAATCTCAGGTTCCAATTTTGCCTCTGTTGTCCAGATTGGTGTCCAAAAGTTTGACTAATCTTTGAAAATCCATGAAAAATTCGTACATAGCTCTAAAATTTCCAAATTTTATATCAAATTAAATCTTGACAAATCCTCTACCAATCTGGAAAATTTCAGGATTTATAAAAATACCAATCATTCCCAGTTTTGAAAACAATGTAGACTGTCCAGTGAGTTCTCCAAACATATCCGTTGAATTTGAAAATTAGAAGATCACTGACCAGAGCTTGATAAATTACAAATTTAAATTTTCCACACTCTTAATGAGTCCTCTGCATGCATGTAAAAGTTTACCCCATTCTAACTACTTTAACCCATTCAAAACACATGTTTAGTTCTTCTGCCCAGTTTTGGTGTGCATGACGCAGGGTCATTTTTGAGAAATTATTACTCACTACCCAGATATCAAAATAATGCAAACGACACTCTGTTTAAAGATATGGATGTCTTCTATATCCTGGAATATTTTCATAATTTTTTAAAAGACATTAATCCAGTCAAAACACGCCCAAAAGCTAGCTGGGTTCAGTTGTTCAAAACTGACAGATTTGCCTTTTCCTTCAAGCTCTTTATTTTATGTGTAAAAATACCTTTAAAAATTCACCAAAAATATTTTTTCCACACAAATTTTCATAAAGAAAACGATTATGATCCCAGATTTTCCCAATTTTAACCTTTTCTTGTTGCTTACCATGAATTTCCATCTCTGGGTTTCAAACCAAACTCAGAAATTTTGAAGAAGCAATGGAGATGCTTACCACTAGGCTTGACTTTTGATTTGTGGCCTCTCTTACCACACTACCCTTGCTTAATCTTCAGCCTAGACTTGAGAAATTCACATGCATGTGAGTTTTGAACCATAAGCATTAACATGCATGTAGTAAAATCCAAAATACCATGATAAAGTTCAAGTGTTCTTACCTTGAACTTTTTGTGACCCTTCTTCTTTCTTCAAAACGAACTTGGAGATAAAAGGATAATTGATGTTGATGAAGCCGTGGAGGAGAGGTTAAAGAAAGTGGTTTAATGTTGGTGTGGGGGTTAAATCCGTGAATGGAGATTGGAGGATAAAAACTTTGAAATTGTGTTGAGAGAAAGGGAAATGCCGTGAGTATTTTGAGAGGATGAGAATGAAATTTACTCAATGTGTATTGGCTGAATAGGCTACGGTTAAGGAGGATAAAAGGCTGAAAAATCTGAATTAGTTTGTGTTACCGTGGCCATTAACATGCACTTTGCCATATGTAATTGTGTGTGGGTGCTACGTGTGTGTCATGTGTTGGTCTTGCAAGTTGCCAGGTGTTTAGATTTTGCATGGTGTGTGTGTGTGTGTGTTATGCCACGGATAGGGAGGGAATAAGGGACAAAAATCTGATTGCAAGAATATTTGTTGCTTGTGCCGTGGAGAAATCAAAAGAAATGAAAGATTAATATTGAATGTGTATGGGTAGTGTGCTACTGCGTTAAGAGAATGAAAGAGGTAAAAATAAAAATCTGATTTGCGTGTGATTATGCATGCTTGACAAATGTTTTGTAAGTTGCAAGTAATTGTACGTTGTCTCTGAAATATGACACCATGTGTCATGGTTTTTGCATGTATGTGACAAGTGCCACACATGCAAGGTGACATGTGTGTGTTGTCTTGGTTTACGTGCTTGGGTTCCAGTGTAATTGTCTCGGTTTGCGTGTTTGGTTCTCGGTGTCGTTGTCTCGGTGTGTTTGGGTTCTAGTGTTGTCTTGGTTTGCGTGTTTGGTTTTTCGGTGTTGTTGTCTCGGTTTGTGTGATTGGGTATTGTTGTTGGTTTTGTTGCACGTTTTTCGAGGAGGCACTGTTTAGGTTGTTTTTCATCGTTTGTTGTCTATTCCTCCCAAGTAATCAATATTCAGTAATAATTCATAACACAGTGGATATTCAACCTTGGCAAATATTATTGAATACTCTCAATCTTACAGGGTCTTTGGTAAAGCAAAAGCCAGTACATTATAATTTCCATATTCAAAAACCCCATTTGTTGGGCCCTTGTGGAAGCCATTTGCTTAGTACATTGTGTTTCCAAAAGAGCAATGAAATTCAGTTGGCAATGATTTTTTAGGTCACATACTAGGGCAAGGAAGCTGCGCGTTCCGGTGCCACGTGAATTCCATATCATGTAATTCATTGGGAAACAGTAGGTTTTTAATGGGGTGTGGCGACCTCCCCCTTTGAAAAATCATCCTGTTCGAACATGAGTTCATTCATATTATCTTGTTGTGTGGAGCTATCGGGTTGTCCTTATGTAAATGTCTTCAAGCCGGCCATACCTAAAACCGAGGGCCCAAAGGAATCCACGTGAAAAGCTTCCACTATGTTGTCGTTAGTCATGGTGACATGGGGAACCTCCATTACCTACGCATTGAACAGGGTCCACATTCTGGAAGGCACTAAAAGAATTACCCTGTGTCTCTTTCTCATGCAGGCCCACGTGCGTAGCCCCCATGGGAGAGACACGTGCCGGCGTCTTGACCTCCTTACCCTTCAATTTCCCTTTGCTCACACTTTTCCTTTTAGCTCCCACCTGTACCCATTCTGACTTGTATGGGCCCTTCTCCTTCTTCAAATCCCCATTAATAGCAATATTCTCACGCTTTGTTTCCTTCTCGCATAACCAATCTACGAGATTCACTAATATCCCCGACTTATTGTAACATCCCAAATTTTAGTATTTGGAATTTGAATATTATAAGGGAAATTGAGTTGTGAAACTTTCCCTAAAATAATCGTGAAGTTAATTATTGGAATTTAAGGCATATTTTCTTATAAAATAAGGACAAACAATTAAATAATAATTTTTGGCATAAATATTTTAGATATAATATTTTAAGGCTTAAAGAAATTTAATTGAGAAAGAAAAATCCTTAAATGAAATTAAGGATTAAATTTTAATATATTTGCAAGAGATAATTTTGGAACACACACTCTATTATTATTTAATTGATGAACCAATGACACAATAAGACAAAGCCCATTATCATCTTATCTGTTCGGTTGCAACACAGTCTAAACATAGCCCATGATCCCTTTAACACTTAATAACCATTTGATCCAATAAAGATAAAACCCATACTCCAACAATAACAATTTCAGCCCAATATAATACCAATGATAGTGGCCCCACAATAGAACCCAAAGAGATACATGTTTGCCACGCAATAACCTCACTTCACTCATTTATTTCCTGACAGCTTATATACAGATGACACACACACTTAATTTCTATTCAAACACACACGCAAGGATGAGGCTCTTTTACATCGATGCCAAGATACATTAATGATTTTCATGGATGCAAGGTTTCGATAGTTTGAGGGCGCAATTCATACCCGAGAAGGGCTGGATACCATACATGCAAGAGGCATAGCTCCAGGGACGGGGTCTTTGACTAAGTCCTTGACGGTGGTGGTCCGTTACATAAAAAGGGTGCAATGAATATCAAGGGGACAATAATTAGCATTTTTGAGGAAGCTAGATAAATTGATACTTGGATAATTTTGAGTGACAAGTTGGAATCAGGGTAGTAATTTTAGTAATAGAATTGTCTGCTCAAAATTTAGAAGTCCAATCAGAGTATAGGTTCTAACAATATGTTAGAATACCGCTTGAGTTTGAATTGGTTAAATAAACTTGAAGCTTTAAAAAAGAGGTAGGTAGAGCGAAGAGTATCCTTCTCCTAGGATATAAACAATTCTCTTCAATTGAGTGTGATGTATGCGGCCACACATCAACATCTTGCTAAATTATATTACTTGAGGTACCTTTTATTCTAATCTTAGATGAGGGACCCACATCGAGGAATGACAATACCGACATAATTTAGTCCCTTAACAAAGTGCAAACTTCTCGAAAAGTTGTGCTGTTTGGACATTATATCAAAATCGTGTCAAAGAGGGATTTCTGTGACTTGGTCGAGAACACTTTGTAGAAGGACTTTGACTTCAAAAGGAAAGTGGCCATCATTCAAGAATTGTGTTCTATAACAAGTTAGGTGCTTCATTACTACGAAGGAGATTTTCTTGAGGAACGTCCTGGCTCGTTGGATTTTGTAGGTCTACTCAATCTTTCTTCCCGACAAAAGCAAGAAGTCCATAAATTAAAGTATATACTCCAAAAAAAAAATTATGATAAATAAGTGTTGTTTATCTTTACCCAAGATTAAAGCCTTTGGCAGAAAATTGTGCCGAGAATTCTGCTATATCTAATTTCATAATGGAAGAGAAAATAAGAGGGTTCAGGCTCTAGAAGTTGGGGGCTTTGAAGATAGCTAAGATGGCACAGAATGTAGAATCTGTCATTAATCCTAGGGCTTTTATTGTTAAGTCAAGATATGATCCCCATATCCTATCAAGACTTTGAGGTTAAGTGTGCTTAGGCAAGAGAAATCTCGGGATGGTTGACCTCCTGGGAAGTATTATAGGAATTTAAGATTCCCTTAGTTTAAATGTAACATCCCAATTTTTGAAAAGCTTTTTCAAAATAGTTTGATCAGAGTAGAGCATCAGAAGTATTTAAATTGAAGAGTAACTGATAAACATCCATGGTAATGTATAGGTTTGCTTTTACAGCGATACAAAATTTTGAATAAACTACAATGTTAAGTACATATCAAAAGAACTTTCTTCCGCCAATCCTTATGGTTGCTGCTTACCCTTGTCGTCGGCCCTGTTTACACCGAACCCTGAAGCTATAGTAAGAGCTGAGGTTCAATGCACATTGAACCTCAGGTAACGGTTAACCTCATGCTTATGTAACAGTTATGTATGACAGATATTCATGACATTACAGCAATAATCACAAATGAAAGATAATAACAGAACACAGCCACTGCATATGAATGTTATTCTAGTTTGCACTATTCACCAGTGCCACGATGTACGGTCGTGTCCTCTCGCTAGGAAAACTCAACGGCGTTATCAAAACCATAACCCGTGTATAGCTGAATGTATATGAAAACTTTAAGATAGAGTCTTAATCTATGAATACATCTATCACATATAAGTATACAATAAGCATCGAGTTAGTGTTACGATGACGCGTCCGTACACGAGTCGTGGTAGCGGTACGTGCGTCGGTCGATATGCGTTCTTGGATAGCCTATAATAGTAATGTTGCTTTATTAATCTATAAATAATATCCTAAGAGATATTTTGGCCACTAATGACTATTTTATCCCTGGTACATTTATTATACACTTTATTCCCTCAAAATTTGTAGAAAACGCTGTTACACATTTGGGCAGATTTTTGTCTAACTTTGAAAAATCATAATTAATTCTAGAAACATTGAAATGAGGATCTGTAAAATTCCCCAGACTCCTTAGGATGTCTATTTTTGAGAAAAAATATTATATTTTACCCAGAATTTAAGAAAAGCTCCCAGTTTACAGGTTTTCATACGCTGCCCAGAAATTTACCTAGAAAACATAGTCTTTCTTCAAAAAAATTTATCTCTTTGTACAACATTCAAAATGACACACTCTGGTATATTTGGAAATCTATATATGTCTACTTTAACCATGAAAAATTTCAGAATTAATTAACATCATCTTCATCATGAAATCGCCTACCGACAAAATTTCGCTAAAACTTTGTTACGTCGGCGTTTTTCTTTCAGAAATTTTGCTCTAACCCTTCCTTCATCAATTTTTTGAATTAAATCTATTTTTAACCATAAAAACATGAAAATAAAACTACTCTAGCATTTTTAAGATTAAAACACAACTATCTATGAATTCAAAACTCAAAACTCAAGAACTTGCTTACCAATGCTTCAACTCCTTCAAAGAAGCTCCCACTCTCTTCCACTCCTCTCTAAATTCAGATTGCTTGGTTTGTTTTGGTGTGAAAAACAATGAAGGCCAAGGTGCCTATTTATAGGAATTTACTATGGCAATTGTGGTAAATTTTCCTAACCTACTTCATCTTAATTCTTGGCCATTGGATCAAAGTAAAATTTGAAACTCTCATCCTCCCCTTTAAACACTCCAAACCGTGCTCCCCACCCCTCACACTCTCTCTCATTTAGTTTTTCCTTGGTCACCAAGTTTTATAAGCTTCCAACTTAGTCACCAAGTCTTGCTTTCTTGACTTTATTTCCAACATGTGTTTTGAACATTACTTCCTCCCCAAGTCCACTAAGCATACGCCCCCTTTCATATTTTCTTTTTGTTTATTTTGTGTTTTATTTTAATTGGTTGGATAATGTTTTAGAGCTACACTATTGGCCCTTTAATTATTAATTAATGTAAAACACCCCAATTGATGGTTTTATACATGCTACTTAGTTAATTAAGACCTTTAATATTATTGCCTTAATTTATTGTAACTTAATCATCCACTAATTGTTTGTAATGTTCCATAATCGATTTAAGCATTTTCACACCCCTTTATGGTTTATTTTTGATGATATAAGAAACTAAAATGTGAACTTTTTAATTCATGTAAATTTAATTGTCCATTAATTGTTGGGAATTCTCTCTAATTGTTTTAGGTATCTTTATGACATTTTATGATATTTTATAACCCCTACTTGAATTTAGAGAGTTGGATTTGCCTTATTAAATCCTAAAGAAAATTTGCCCAAGAAATAAAATAAATACACTACAAAATTCGAGACAACATATTCTCCTATTTTCAATAGGTCCTATTTGCCAAAATATCATATCTAGGAGAAATACAAATTTCGGGGTATTATATTAAAGCCTTAGTACTTTGAGGTATGACATATGGTGATCCATAGAGATGCTGCGAGGATGTTAGGTTGAATAAGGAAATGATTGAGACTAGGCTTGAATCTAATCTAAGTTGAAATGGTGCCTAGGTCAAAATGTAAATGAGGTTGCACTAAGGTTCCAATACATGAGAATAGGAATCATGTGAATATTGATTGATGATTAGATGGAAATGTAATTAAGGTTGTACTAAGGTTTTGGTACTCGAAGTAGGAACCCCGTAAGTGTTGATTGATGTGGTGCTATGAGCAATGCTTTGGGTATGATTGAGGGTTGTCGATTAGATGAAAGAATAAGGTTAAAATAGGCCCTTGTGATATTGAGGGCTGAAAGGGAATTAGAACCTCGTGTATTGTGTTTTGGGTTATGAGAATGACATTTGAATGTTTTGAGGTTTAGATTAGGAATGGAAATTATGATCCTAGTTTGTATATTGGGTATTATTGAGGCAATATGATTTCTTGGCCCAAACAATGTTTTGGATTGTGAATCTAATAATTATTGTTGTTTGGGGTTATTTGAGGATAGTGTCTGAATGTTGTAAGCTATAAATCATTATGAATGGAGCGTGTTTATTGGCTATGGTCGAGGTTTCAGTATTTGGATAATGAACCTAAGAATCAAATTTGATAATAAAAGATTCTTTAGGTAGTTGATTGATCTGAATAAATTAAGGCACTAGAGTGTAGTACCCATGTGTATGAGGTATTTGGAGGTTACTAGCTAATAGGGGATGATTTTAATCTCATGATTTTCCCCTTAGAAAGAATGAGTAATAGTTTCTTCCTTGGAGGAGTCAAGGAGCAGCTAGGACCTCGGTAACCACAGGTTATAGTTTCATGATTGGGACTAATAACCATAGATATGATAGTGGTTAATAGACCCCTGAGATGTGGGTTCAATACCCAATATGGAAAAATTGGATCTGAGACTATACCTGGAGCTGGATTATTATTGGAAGTTCATATCAAGTGACCCCAAATGAAATTGTGTGATTAAATGTATTGCCATGGGGTGCTCCGTCGTCATATGTGTGTTATCATTGAGTGAAATTGTGAGATGAATATCTTGTGGGCAATGAGACTTACTAAATTGGTATGACTTCAGGTCATTAAATTTGATTTGAGTTCAATAAGAGGCCCTAAATCCTATGTGATTGATGTGTTCATAGGCTGGTAAAAGCCCACAATTACTAGACTAAGAATACCAGACGGTGTCCCGGGAAAGTTGCAAGCCTGAGAGTTACATGCATTATTTCTGGAATGACCGAACAAATGGAATGGAATGGACTGAGTGTCTTATGGATGGCTCGAATAGCCAAGGATAGAGTCTAAGATGTAATTGGAGTTGATGACCTTCTATGTCAGTTGTTTGGTTCCTGGTATATTTGAAAATTGAATTTTGAGGTTGCCAATGCACCTACTATATTATGAATTTTTGAAATTGAATTGTGAATCATGTTTGTGGTGGAAGCAAGATTTAAACCGGAAGAGGCTAGAAACTTTTGTAGAAATACTCAGTTTGTTGGATCTTGCCAGATATATTTAAAAATGTTTGAAATCGCTAGCCAGTTATAGAGCTCATTTAAATTGAAAATTTGTTTGATGGGATATGAGAGGTTGACACTCACACCAATGGTGAATATTCCCAATCTGAGTAGTTCCACCTTGAAGGGGTGCATATTTCGCTGTGTTAGGCCTGCACTAGTCGTGATTACGAACTAGTCAGATAGGAAAACGGTGCACAGTGGTGGCCGTGACTACAGACTGGCTTGACTGGGAAAGCAGTGGAGAGCCTTTATTAGATATGCCAGGGTGGACACTAGGTCCCTTATGTGGGGATGGAAATTCTCCCACATCGGCTGATAGGCGCATTGTCACTTTGATGGTTTGTATTAAAGGATTGGGATATGTCTTGGTAAGGCAGGGTGAAGTGGTGGTGTGTGTCTCTTAGTTGTTGAATTTTGTGAAATGAATTATGTCATTGTGTGTTCAACCGGCAGAAAATGTGTTTCCTAAATTTGGGCCGGTAAAGAATGTATTTTCTTGAAATTGAGCTGGCAGTGATTATAATTTATTGAAAATGTGAAAAAAATTGTTTCGTGCAATTATAAAAATGTATTGCGACCACAGAAATTTTAAATATTTGAAAATTTGAAGTTGAATATGAGATAACCTAGAGGAATAAAAAGCAATGGCGTCATTGCCATTTGCTAATGTAGTGAAATGAAAAATGGTTCAGTTGGTAATTGTGTTGAAACAGGAATAGAAACAGTTAGAATGGTCTAGAGATCCGAACCGAGTAGGTTAAATGAGAATTGCCAGCGTGCTAAGCAAGAGAAAAGTGGTCTAAGAGCTTAAGTTGAGGAAACTTAGACACGGAATAGACGAGCAGAGGCTTGAGGCAGTAAGATCCGGTGTGCAAATTTGCACAGGATGGTGTCCTTAGGTCATAACACCTGTGATGCTTAGCACTGTGTGGAATGCTGTTTGGCATAGTGACTTTAGACAGGTATATTTAGAGTACATCTTGAAGCTGGCAAAACATTCGATCAGTACCAGGTGATAGATAAGATACCTAAGCTTTAGAGTAATTCCCTAGGTAGTAGGGCTAGAAATCCAGCGTTGTGGTAATAGAATGCGCCGGAAAGCTAATATGTGATGAGCCGAGAGGCAAAATGAGGTAGGCAGTGAGGCTTGTGTAACCAATCACTATGATAACGGATCAATAGATTCTGTAGATTTGATAACTAAACCTGGGTACAAAATTGCTAAGAATGTGGTATGATGAGTTGTGTGCTAGGCAAACATGCATAAGATAGGAATAGACTGGATATTTAAGATAATTCCCCGAAGTTATAGGTTCAAATTTCGAGGACAAAATTTAAATTACGGGGCAAGAAATATAACATCCCAAATTATAGGATTTGTAATTTGAATATTATAAGGGAAATTGAATAGTGAAACTTTGCTAAAATAATCGTGAAGTTAATTATTGGAATTTAAGGCATATTTTCTCATAAAATAAGGACAAACAATTAGGGAATAATTTTTGGCATAAATATTTGTTTGAGATAATATTTTAAGGCTTAAAGAAATTTAATTGAGAAAGAAAAATCTTTAAATGAAATTAAGGAATAAATTTTAATATATTTGCAAGAGATAATTTTGGAACACACACTCTCTTATTATTTAATTGATGAACCAATGACACAATAAGACAAAGCCCATTATCATCTTATCCTATTCAATTGCAACACAGTCTAAACGTAGCCCATGATCCCTTTAACACTTAATAACCATTTGATCCAACAAAGATAAAACCCATACTCCAACGATAATAATTTCAGCCCAATATAATACCAATTATAGTGGCCCCACAATAGAACCCAAAGAGATACATGTCTACCACGCAATAACCTCACTTCACTCATTTATTTCCCGATGCCTTATGTACACATGACACAAACACTCAATTTCTATTCAAAAACACACACGCACATTCCTTTTTCTTTGGCTTCTATGTACACACACCCTCTCCGCCCAGTCCGTTCCATCTAATTTCTCTCATATCCTCATCTCAGTCCAACAAGCATCGATTGGGTAGTGCAAGAGATATTAATATATCTATATATATATATATATAGCGTAACGATAACATGATATCAAAACAAAACAAAAAAATATCAGCGTCGTGAAAGACTAGTCACCAAAAACGCAACAGTAAATCATACGCCATACACCAAATCTCACTTTCGGCTTATCACTACACACGCAAAACCAGTAAGCCATACTCCTCGAGACGTACGTTATTAACCCATGGTCCATCACCCATCTCTTTAAACCAATGTTTTCTTCATCTTGTACTGGACCGTGGTTACTTATTTAAAATTCATTCTTGTTTTTCATTCACTCACTTCCTCTAGCCAAGGGGAACTGAGAGTGCGACGAGAGAGTTTGACGGTTAGAGAAATAGAGAGAGAGAGAGAGAGAGATGCAAGCGAGATTGTATTGTTCATCGTCCTCTACATTTAACACGAAAATAGGGGTGGTGTGCTATGATAGCAATCATCACATATGAACCAGAAGCTAATCTAGGTAAGTCTTCGAGTTTAGCTTCTTCTAGTTTCCATGATTTCCAACGTGAGTGTTGAAGATAAAGCCGTTGGGAATATAGTCATGAATCCACGAGAGTTCTCTGCTCTCTAAGCATTAAAACAGGGTATTGACAATATATATATACATAGCTCTGTTAATATATATATATATTTTTTTTTTTCGGTTAGAAGACAATAAGCATGGAACCTATTGAGAACTTACTAACATAAATATATATATATATATATATATGTCGCTACAAAAGAAAGAGAGAGAGGAACCTATAATCATATATATACATATGCACACGCAGTCACTGTGTGTGAAAAAAGAAGAAGAAGGAAGATTCATATATGTGTGTATATATAAACCAAGGGTATACAAATATATAGATATCAAAAGCTTTATGGTTGCATGTATATAGAAAAGGGACGTAGGCTTATATATATTATCACATGCACATTGTTGTACAGGGAATGAATGAAAAGAAAAGGGGTCATACAAAAGTCATGTACGTGGAATGTAGGAGAGGAAGAATCAATGTTTCAAGTGTGTGTGTATATGTATAAGTCATATTTTTAATTGGTGTTAATATTTAACTCAAAATTTATGAAGCATATTTTATATAGTGGTGGTATTATTAACTCCTAACTTAAAGTGTTAGGATAGCTTCTGAGAGTTTAAAATAATTATAGATAAATAATAATAATTAGTAAAATAATAATAATAAATAAATAGTAATAACTAATAGTATTACTATTAAAAAATTGGGAATAAATAATAAATAAAAAGGAGAATTAATAGTTACAATGGTCTCTTTGTTTTTTTTTTTTTCAGTCTTGCCATAATGTGCCCACTTCAAACATTCCAAATTTATTATTATTAAAATTTGTATATTTTTAATTTCATGAAATTATAAGTTACAATTTTAATTATGTAGAGTTTTAGAAGAGTTATTAATGGTTAGTAAATTGGTTGTGGTAGATTGATTTTTGGCGTGTGTTGAGCCCTTAGATTAGGAGCGTGTGGTAATAGTTAGTTTCGCGAGAGGTAACCACTTTCCACTTGTTATGTGTATTAGTATGCTGTTTGTGAGTATTTTGTGAAATGATTATGAATATTTTAATAAAAATTTCCTTGCGGAACCTTATGATTTGAATTGTGAATATATACATATATTTATTTATATATGTATAAGAATAGAGAATTGAGATATATGACATATATTTGAGAATGATTTTAATTACATGATATGAACGGCAAATCTTGAAAAAAATTTGTTGAACTATTTGTTGTGATAATTATGGTAAGGGTTGACTTGGGAAGATGGAGTAATTTATTCCACCACGTGGTGAGGCCTCCATTGGTGCATGATGGTTGGCTTTCTATTGTCCCACCTGTTCAATGAGGGACTGACTCACTAGTTTAATGAGGGCTTACAACACTCCACTAGTTCAATGAGGGGAAAAGACCAATGGTTTGGGACATGTGCTATGAGGATTTTGGTGGTCCTTATCACATGACCAAGTGAGCTTTTCAAGAACTAAGAACATGGATGTAACTTAGCCCATGAGTCTAGTTGGAGGAAATAAGGCGGTTCGGTTGGATTGATGGGAGGCATCTTGGGAATTGTGTTAATGAAAATTGTAATACATAATTCGATACGTAATTCATGACATGAAATTTGTGATGTGTAATTATTGAATTATATTTTTAATATTTTGTTATATAAATTGTTCCACTTGGCACCTCACTAGCACATATTAGTATTCGTAATAAGTTGGATTGATGATTACCACATTATATTTTTCAAGTGGTAGTTCCCGTCCGGGTCCATCGGGAAGACCTCGGAAGCTTAGGCTACTTCTTCAGTGTAGTGCTTCCATCTTTTAGTATATGTTGGATGATTGTATATTGCCATGTTAGGGCTCATTTTGCGTACTTTGATTTATTTTGTATATTTTGGTAATTGATGAAGTATTACTTAGTGGTTGATCAACCCTTAATTAGTCATTATGTTAAGTAAATTTTGAGGACGTTACACTTATGTTGGTCAACCGCTGATTTTAAGACTACCTTGACATCTTGCTTCATTCCCGTTGTTAATGTGGACCCACTGAAATTCCGCTGTAACACCTTGAGCCAGAGATCTCGTCACCGATGATAATGGTGGCACCGCTGGACTCTGCAACCTTCTTCATGCTACTGTCGCCGATAACTTCAGATTTTACCTCCTCAGTGTGCTGTGATTCATCCTACTGCACTTCATCTGTCCTCTGAACCGATGGGCATAACTCTTTCTGGTGTCTATATTTCCCACATGTGAAGCAGACTTGGTGCAAACCTTCATAAATAATTGGTCTCTCTGATAAGTATATATTTTATAATTAAATAGGTATATGTTTTATGGTATAATGGGTTGGATTTATTAATATTTTATACCTTTTTAATTATCTTTTATATATTTATCTATCTTTTAAGTAAATATAGGATAAAAAAATATTATAACAGAAAATCTATTGATATCCTATTTTATTTTGTAGGAGATATTATGCGATCTAAGTGAGGAGAAAATATAAGAAAGACAAGCAACAAATTAAATGAAAAGGATATAATATAATGTATTATTATTATATGATAATATAATATGTTATATTATATATAATTGGCCAATGAAGAGAACAAATCGTGCAGCAAGGATATTAATTGAGGAGGGGAATCAAATAAACAATAAAAAAGGACGCCTTGAGACCCCACGCCAATCAAAACAAACAAATCTCATGACATCCTATCAATATATTTCGGTTGGGATTTGGATAAAGCAGGAACGCATCACGGGGCCAAGAAAAGAATAAAAGACGCAGAGATGCAAAACAATTCACTACAATTCGGACGCAAGCCGAGACGCACACCGAGGGTGAGGGGAGTAGCAGCACTTTGGTGATCTTCATCATCTCCATGGAAGGACGAGAGGACTGTGGAGGCGACGGAGAAGCTTTCTTTCCTAGCTCTTTTTATTCTTTAAACTTGAAGTGTTATCTTTTTGTTATGAATTTGATTTTAACCATGTGTGGCTAATTTTCTTTGCAACCTAGAGTAGCTATGAACTTATTTGTGGATTATATTTTATTTTCATTGGTTAATTAAAATTAATATTAATTTTGGTTATTTAATCTTGTTTAGATTTATCTATTTAGTGATTGGCCATCATTGAATATGAATTATAGAATTAGGATTTACCTTGACGAAGGGAATTTTAATTAAGCTCTTAGATTAAGTAATATGAGATTAGATTACGATTTAATTTGCGGTTAGGATAGACCTATACCTAATGGCCCCATATAATTGTTGAAGATTGTGTCCGAGTTATGTTGCCTCTTCTGATAATTATGTCAGACATAACAAATTATACTTAAGAGAGGACCGAAGGCACTTACTGCTATTTATACTTGAGATTAACAAAATCGATATTAAGGCTAATTAAATTAATGAAAACAAGGTTTATGAAGCTAAAAAGGGATTAGTGATTCTAGGCTGCTCGTTCGATTAGTGTGGTAGTTTTTATTATTTTAATTTCAATTTTGATTTCTTTTATTAATTAAATTCAATCGATTTGCTCAACTTAAACGAAATTGTGAGATTAATGCTTAACTGAAGTTGTGGGTACTAAGTCCTCGTGGGAACGATATCTTATTTACTGTTTATTACTTGATACGTTCCCTACACTTGCGGAGTTTTTTAGGCTATAACATTTTGCCTTATCACTCTCCTCCCTATAGACCGTGTAAGAAGCGGAAAGGCCGCTTTAGATCAAGCTCTACACGATACGTGCGAACCCTCCTTTTTCATAGATAGAAGTTGACCGATCCACTTTAATCATTCTTCCAACCATGCTACCAATCCTTCGCAGCCGATTCAACATTGTAGAACTCAAAAGGGACATCCGGTTGGTGAATCCATGCCGTGATATGACATTGGAGATCGGCCTTCCATGGGTTGAAGTTTGGATGCCACCTCTGCACAATCAAATAATGATCTTCTATCATCCAAGGTCCCTCTTGAAAAGCATAGTCTCTATCTTCCTTATTAGAGAAAGATATGATGTAATAACCATTGCTCGGTGGAATGAGTTTCGCAGGGTCCTTCGCCGCCACATACGGTTTATACGATCTCGGATTAGATAGGTTGGAAAACTTGCCCCTAGAACTTTGATAATGAGGGAGTTCATCCATGGTAGGCACCAAGTTGTATATTCATCCGCAGTAAACTTCGCACTCTAGAACTTCCTTTCGGGCGTCTCATTTCTTGATTGTCATCCTCATCTGCCTCATCCCCAGAACCACTAGCATCCTTCTCATTCATGCGATGGAAATATGTCTTCCACCTCTACACAATGCCATCTTCTTCAGAGTGCTTCACCACAAAACGAGCACATCTAGGAGACAAGATTTTGTCTCTGTATGACAATTGGGTTGCAGAAGTCCTCAAATTAGCATTTGGAACTTTAGGTGTTTCATCACCCACCCTCTTCTTGTTGACCATACTCCCGAAAACAAACCCTGAACCACCCTTCTCTTTCATGCTTCCCCCATCCCCATTCCTATCACCGTCACCTTCTTGACCTCTCCTTTCCCCCACTCCTAGTCCACCGTTTACGCCGCTCACTCGCATTCTCTATTCGTACCTATCTTGCATAGGTCTTTTTTTAATAAGGACAATTTTAGGAGATTATCTCTCTACTTTATTAATTTGTACTTTTACAATTTACTTTACTTTATTCATAAGGAAACAATTTGTACCAATAGTTCAATATAAAGCTAGTCCGACAGAGTAAAACCTGCTAAATTCTTTTGGGTCTTAAATTTGAGTCTCATAATGGATACTTGTGCTATGAGAAGCAATTATGACTGCTTGATTTGGCTGTTTAGACAAATTTGGTATGTTAGATTTTTTTAAGGTGTGGTTTCGTGTTTTAGTTAATCTCCCTGTTATATTGTTGTTTCTTTGTGAAAATATGTTTGAACGATATGAATTTTGTTTGAAGTATTGTAACGCCCCTAATTCCTACTCTATTATGATGTCTAATTATATTCCTAGGTCTCTTATTAATCGAACCAACATGTAATTATTAGAGTGAAGACATTAACAGATCGTAGCGAGTTAAAAACACGAGCATGTATAACATTTGGACGAATGAGTGATTGATAACATATGCCCAAACATATCTTTGGTTAATTTAAATTCCTAGAGGAATATATGCGTGACACAATTTAGAATTCGGTAATAGTCAAGGTTAATCCCGTTAAAAGATTTTAGTTATACAATTATCTCAAATTGTCAGTTGAATAGTTAGCAAATATCCAAATCCAAAATAATATATGATCTATTTAAATAAACCCTCTCTTTCAGGGTCAACTTCGTCTACTCCAGCTGTATCGCCTTACTCCTCGATCCAGAACATCTTCCTGAATCTTTTGGCATCATTGAGATTTAGCGATCAGATGAATCCTAGGATAACGGTTAATTTCACATTTAAAGTGTAAATTATACATGATGATATTTCATATATTGCAGAATAAAAGAAAGCATTTAGATAAACACACCGTTACTCAACTACATAGCATACAACACATGCATCGTTAGCGACATAGATTCGAGCATACAACACGTGTATTTTGGTCATACAACACAAGTGCTACATGTCCCAAACACAAATCCTCAGTGTTAGGAAAATAAGTATGCAGCATTATCATTTTAAAATAATAATACACAGCAAGCTGAATAAAACACATAGATTCGAGCATACAAACCCGGCCAAGAATCCACAATATATGAACATACATGGCATATACAAAACACAAGGAATTGGAGATTAAATTATCAACTTTAACTTCATGAATAAATATAATCACCGGTGTGAGAAACTCAATTTCTTCAATGTCCTAAAGTATGACCATTGTAACTATTAATTCCCCTTCCTATTTATTATTTATTAATAATTCCCTTTTCTATTTATTATTTATTCCCTTTTTATTTATTACTATTATTATTATTTTACTATTTATTATTATTTATTTATTATTACTCTACTATTAGTTTAAACTCCCGAGGTTATTCCAATATTAAGCATGACATTAACGCTTTAAATTAGGAGTTTAATAAATACTAACACCACGTAAAATATAATTCATATATATATATATATATATATAAATAGCAATTTTGAGTATAATAAGTATTAATACTACGTAAAATATGCTTCTTCATATATATATATATATATATATATATAAATAGCAATTTTGAGTTTAATAAGTACTAACACCATATAAGTTATATATATGTGTGTGTATTGTATAAAAAAAAAAAAAAATCACTTATAAAAATATGCACATGCACCGTGTGGGGAAATTAAAACTATAAAAATTAATCTCGGTAAAGGGCTAAAAGTTGATATTTTTATTCTCTTGTGCATTAATATCAAGATTGAGATTTTTGCATGACCAAAATACACGTAAAACTAAATAATAATAGGGGGAAATGTGTCAAAGCATATGTGTTCGTTTTTTTAAATCTCAGAACAAAGTTAGGAAAAGAAAAACATATAGACGTGGACTTTAAGTAAGATTTATTATCTAGAAACTAAGTTTTACCTCTTCCTTTGAGTGGTGAAATGATGATGATCATTTCGTGGTTTTGTATTTCAGATTCTAATTTTGTATATTTACATCCACATATCTGATATTCACGTACATTCACGTACATGTTTTTGTAATTAAATTAGATTGGCCAAATATCACAAGCATGGTCAAATCATGCAGAAATAATTCATTATAGTGAAGTTCAATCTTCTTGAGCAAAAAAAAAAAAAAAAGTTCAATCTACAATTTATTTATTTATTTTTTTTTTGATGTTGCAGCAGATGGTTCATTATATTGATGAGAAATAATACATTCCAGTCGTTAGTACTCTTCGTCCTTAAATATATTTTTATATATAAGATCACTTTTTCCTATCATTTTATTTCCATTTACAGCTACATGCATATATATATATATATATGTTAGACAGCTAACTTTTCCTCTTTTATTTTCTCAAATCAGATATATATATACACACACACACACACACCTACATGACAGTAAAAGTTTCTATTATTTTCCCAATGGTTATGTGCAGTGACATACCTACAGAACAGCCACCTTCCTTTTTGCTTTCATGATGTGTACACACACACACCATCAACCTCTTTTATTTCCTAAGGTTTTCGCGTGGCTGTTTTGAATTCTCCAACGTGAGAAGTATGCTAAAGCTTCCTCTGTTTTCAGTTCCTAAAAACTCAGATCCATATATATGTAGGACCTAAACCATGTAAACAAGGTTGAAAGCTTACCTTACTCAAACTTGCTCGCAACTATTCAAGCCTTATTCCTTCACCTTCTTTTCTCTCAGTTTCACGCTTCTATTACACTCTCAGACTTAGCTATGTTGTTCTTTTTTTTTTTTTTTGTTTTGTTTTGTTTTGTTAAGGCAACGTGACTAAATGGAAGTCAAGGAGCATGTATATATAAGGGATCAAGGGTCCGGTCTGAGGAGGAAGACGTACAAAGGGAGTAAGAAGTATGGTGTGATCTTTGTTGGTCTCGAAAAGCATGGGGTCCTGAATTCGCTGACGTGGGAGGCGTGGGTTGGATATTTGCGGTTAATTCCTCCTCTGTGGTTTCGTGTTGCAGCTGAATATGAATTAGAGAAATAGGCACATAGATGGTCTGGCCGAAATGATATATGGGCTGTGGTTATATGGACCATGTAGAATGAATGAGAATGAATAGATGGGCTGTGTGCGTGTTTCGATGAGAGCAAGAGAAGATCCAAAATGATTATATATATATCTTATATAGGTATGTGGTCTGAATGTGTTCCAAGTGAGAGCAAGAGAGGATCCAAAGTATATAACAATGAGAGAGGTATGTTTATTGTGGGAGTACTAAAAAAAAAAAAAAGTCAAAATCTCACTTGATCCTCTATAATACTCTTATTTACAATTAGGTCCTTCAATTCTTTAATTTCAGATATTGAATAAGTATTAAAAATTAATCCTAAGTTCCATATAAGGATTTTTCTCTCATTTAACTTCTTTCGCCATAAAATATTGATTTTATAATTTTTAGGCCAAAAATTATCCTTTAAAATTGTTCCTTGAATTTATTCTTTTCTTGAAAATTTCAAGGAAAAATAGGCCTTGTATTTCCAATAATTAATATTATAATTATTCAAGCCAAATTCCATAATTAACTTTTCATACAATATTCCTAATTTTTAAATCCTAAAATTTGAGATGTTACAAGTATGCTTTTCTTATTTATGATGTTCATTATACATAGAATGTGGCATACGTAATGAGTCTTTTAAAATGAAGGTTAATTGCTAGTTCTAAATTCACTTTGATTACGCATCAAGACTATATATTGTACATAGAAGTTGGCATGTGATGAATTCCCAAAACTTATATCATTTTTCAGTCATTATACATCTAATCTGCTTTTCAGTTATATCTTTGAAACAAGTTGTAGCTTGTTAAACTGATTTTTTTTTTTTTTTTCTAGATAAAAATATCCAAAGATAAATAACATTATAACTAGCTGACTTTTACATAACTATAATTTGCAAATTGTAGAATATGCAAATTTCAATTTCTTAACCCTTAATCCAAACAAACTCAGTTTTGCACACTTTTTTTTTTAATACAAAGTTTTGCACACTTAAGTTATGCATATTTAACGTGAAAAAAAGAACCTAAACTCATATAAGATGACTTTAGAATTGGAAGAAATTGATAAGAGTTGATACAAGGATTTGGGTTTGTTTGAGATCATGTTTGAGGCCCAGACATTCATTCCAACAGTCAAAAGCCACTTTTTGACATTTTATGGTGTTTAGATCAAGTTCTTCCCCCCCCAAATTGGCCTTTTAAAGAAAAAGATTATTTAAGCCATAAGCTAAAATTTCATGTTTTTAGCTTTTTTACCATGGAAAGATGAATAAATTTTTTATCATGGAGAGAGAATAAATTAAATACTTCATGAAGAAAAGATATTGAGTCCCACCTTTTTTTTTATTAAAATAACATTTTGGTCTTTATTACAAGTTCATTTATAGATGAAAATTTTGGTCCTAATTATATAAGTCTTTTGAAAGGTTAATAATGATTAATAATGACTATTTTCAATTTTATCCTTGTATATGAAAGTATCTAAAGAAAAAATAAATAATAAAATTTAAGAAAAATTGGGGAAAAAATTACTCATTAGAAATTTAATTGGCATAAGTAACCTAATAAGTGTGTGTTTGTAAGTTAAAGAATGAGAGTACTCAAATTAAAGTAATTCTTACCAATTAAATTTGTAAAGAGAGACTTTTTTTTTTCAATTTTCCATAAAATTTAAGTAATTTTGTATTTTAAATTTTTTTTCTGATTATACATTAACTATTTTTTAATTCAATTCATATCTTTTTCAGTTATTTTATATCTAAACTTACTTTTGCATTAATTATCCAAAAAGTTTCAATTTATCAAACTATTTTTTCAAAAATCCAATCCAAATATAAATCACATTACTCAATCTGGCTAATAATTCACCATATCTTACATTTACAAAAGTCATATTGAAAAAAAATGCTTCCGCCACTGCCACTCTAAACTCACGCTGCACGGTTATACCTTCCTTTTTCCTTCTAGCTAGGCAAGCTCAATATATGACAGGGCAAGAGCTATCTTAAAACATATGGCATATGAGTATATAACTACCAGTTTCATCTTAAATTTCCAATATTATTGAGGACAATTATGGGTCGTCATACTAGCTAAATAAAGTAACAAACAATAGTCTCACTTTTGTAAGTGTCATGATTAAATCTGAACATAGAAAGCAAATCGCACTTTTTGTCAGCTCGACAAAAATCCCGATAAATCTGGACATGTTTGATATGAATCAAAATTTATTGACTCAATAATATAATATAACAAAGCCAGCAAAGCACTAGCGTTTGAAATAAAAGCATCGGCTTTACGACTAATTACAAAATTGAAGATAACTAATTCGTGCACCTTCAAAATGACCATATTGCCCCTTATATGACTAGGCCGAATTCCATATAGACCAAGGCATTGTAGAGATATTGAGCCGTTTTAGCTCAAGCATGGACCACAACTGCACCGTTTCATACGATTGCAAAGACTTGACAATTAACTATAATGACTTGGTCGGTATTTATTCCACAAGCAAAGACTTGGAAAAAAATAAAAAAGCTAAGAAAGACTTGACACTAGGATAATGACTTTGTCGGTTTTCATTTCAAAAGCAAGGACTTGGGGGAAGAAGTTTGGAAAAACTTGACAAGGATCGATGATATGAACCTGATATAATTTTGTTGACTCCGATTCAACTATGGTTATGATCACAAAAAGCTAGTTGGGCTTTGATACCAAAGACGCGGAAGCTTACCACCGAGCTAGAAGCTTAAGCTGGTAGCTAGGGCTCATTAACTAACAATTAATTTAATAAAGTATAATCCATGTGAAATTTAATCCACCAATAAGAGAAAAGAATTGTGAGTGTGTGTCTAGTATGCAAGAGAGAGAAAGAGAGAGAGAAAAAGAAAATTAAAGCAAATTTGATAAAGTTTGAAATCCTAGAGTGAATTGGATAATGGTTTGAAATCCGAAATATCGATGTACACAAGTAAAAACTCAAAACAACAAATAAAGTGAGAATTTATACAAATTTAAATAGTTGTGAAGAAGTAGGAACCTTGGAGAAAATATAAGGACTTATCTTGAACCCACATAATTTAACCTCGAAAGTAAGCCTAGTAAAGGCTATTTTTGCAAACGTTGAAGAATAAGCTTAGTACAACCAGGGGAAATCTAATTAGACCATAAATCTTGATATCCAACTACTAATCAAGATACATACACAGAATTCAAAAGTATTGGTAATTGATCAAGCAACCAAAAAAAGATTTCATTAAAGTGAAATATACTATAATAGAGCACATGTGGGATTTAATTTTGAAAATTAAGATAATTAGCTAAATCGAATGTAATTGTTTCTAACCAATGGGAGGCATTTTCTCACAAATTGTCTCTTCATAGAAGCACAAATTAATATTAGCCATTGATAAGAAAAGTTGATCCAAAGGATAAAATTAATGAGCTTTTGCTATAAATAGAGGCCTTGCCTCTCCTCATTCTTCACACCAAATCAACCACCAAGTGGTGATTTCTAAGAAGGAGGAAGGAGTTCAAGAGCTTCAAGAGGTAAGCTTGTCTTTAGTTTTTAGAATTCTTAGATAGAAGTAGTGTAGATCTTAAATATTCTAGAATAAATTTTATTTATATGTTTTTATGGTCAAAATTGGCTTAGTTTCGAAAAAATGATGAGAGAGGTTATATAGCAAAATTTTTGGAAGGAAATCATCAAAGTAACGAAGTTCTGGCGAAATTTCATCGGTTTTGAAAATTCTGGAATCAGTGATGAATATGCCAAAATTTCATATTGAAAATATAGTTACAAAATTATGGGAAAATTCATGGTTAAAGTAGACTCATAGGGGTTTTTAAATATGCCAAGAAAATGTTAAAATGATTTCTGTACAGGGAGATAAAAATTCTCAAGTTGGGCTACGAATTTCTGGAAAAATTCTGGGCGGAGGCTCAAAAATTTAAACCTGGGAGTAGTCCGTGTAATCTGGGAAACATTGATTATTTTTACTTGAAAATAGACATCCTAAGGATTCCAAGAAATTTTACGGATCCTCGTTTCAATTTTTCTAGAATTAATTATGATTTTTCAAAGTTAGATAAAAATCTGTCCAGAATTCTGGACCAGCGTTTTTGAAGAATTAAATGTGATAAGTTAAGAGATAATCCTACCAAGGGTAAAAAGGTCATTAGTGACTAGGATATCTACTAAGAAGTTATTGGGAATTAATAAATATGACATTACCGTTATAGGTTGAACACGATCACAGTCCAAACGTCAACGTACCGACATCACGACTAAGGTACGGACGCGTCATCGTAACACTAACTCTGATGCTCATTGTATACTTATATGTGATAGATACTTTCATAAAGTCATGGACGGGACTCTGTCTCGGGTCATGCACCGTGACTAAGTTTATGGGGTTTAGATCACTACTTATACATTCAGCTTTATATACGGGTTATAGTCTTGATAATGCCGTAAGATTGTTTTCCTAGCGCTGAGGACACGAGCAGCTGTCGTGGCACTGGTTAGTGCAAACGTGGGTGACTTTACATGTGCTGTATGCTATGTACTGTTGATATGTTAATCTTGCATCTGCTGTGTGCTTATGTATTGATTACTGCTGTAATGTCATGAATATCTGTCATCCATATACTGTATTATTTGAGCATGTGGTTAACCGTTACCTGAAGTCCAATGGGCATTGGACCTCGCTCTTACTATAGCATCGGGATCTAGGGGACCGATCAAGGACAAGGGCAAGCAGCCCGCTTGAGGACCTGGCCGAAGTTTCTTTTTGTTGTTTTTGAACTGTATAATATTATGGGGATGAATGTACCATTACTATATCCAACCATGGTTAACTTTTTGTAATACACTCATCAGTACTCTTTCGGAATTGCTCTGATGCGCCACTCTGATTAAATGATATATTCCGCTTTCGAAAAATGAGGTGTTACAAAGGGTACGATAGAAAACAAACATATTGTTCTTACCAATTACCGACTTCACTATATTTTTGACAAAAACTTATTGAGCAAAATTGACCAAAGAAAAAAAAGAAGCAAAATCATGCCCGTGTACAATCATACATGTCATTGAAAGTGAAGGAAATCACCAAGAGGGGGGGTGAATTGGGGATTTCAAAATTCTTGTTCAATCACCCACACAATAGATAGAAACCAAGGTAAAGTGGAGATAGAGAAGAAGAGCTTAACACAGAGGATTTATACTGGTTCGGTCCAACTCCTTGACCTACGTCCAGTACTCAGACACTCTGGGATTTTCCACCATCACTCAATTACAATTACACACTCTGTACTCAGGATGATCCTCTCCCTAGGACTTACTCCCCCTTACAAGTCTGTAATTGTATACAATCGATACACACTCGTACTCAAGAGTTATCCTCTCCCTAGGATACACTCCCCCTTACAAGTTGTACTCGATTTTCCCAATCTCCAAGTCCCACGACTTGAGATTCTTACAATGAATGATATACAAGAAATAGACTCTCTCGAAAGAGTAGATATGATAAACACTGAAGCTCAATGTATCAAAGATACAAATGAAATAAAGCAGTAAAAAGACTAAGCTTGTATGTGTGCGTTTTGTATCTGTCTTCTCTACTGTCAAACTTCAAATCTTCATGTATTTATAGTGATTTGAAGTAGATGAACGTTATAGATCCGTTGAGGTTTGAACCCATTCGAAAATATAGCTGTTATGGGTGTTTCTTCATGGATCTAGCTGTTATGAGAGTTGCTGTTTGAATATGGCTGTTGGGGAACACTTGCAGATTTGAATATTTGAATTTTGGCTCTTCAAGGTTGTGTCCCATGTGGTCTTGTTTGAAGGATGATGATGTTCAGCTTTAGTTGGTGGAGGCATTGTTGTCTGCATTGAGAAATGGTTGTCTTCCTTTCCGCGTATTGCCGTCTTCCATTTGCTTGGTTAGAGAAGATATATTTAAATATTGCAACTTGCACATTGAGAAGCTTTATTTGATTTTAAATCAAATCCATATCTTCTGAAAATCTCACAAGCAAATTGGTTAAGATTGGTTAGAAATATAGACAAGAATCATATAAAACATATACAACCAATTGCGAGAATCAAGCCAATGTTAAAATCAAACCGAACATTTTAACTCAAACAAGTATTGAATCATGAATCGTTGTTTCGAAGGTCCGAACTCGAGTTTGCATAGCTAGGCTAGCTCGAGTTTGCTTATCATTTAAAATGAAGTTTCGCCTGTATGGACCAAACCGAGGTTTGCGTAGATAACCCGAGGTTTGTAAAATTTGTTCAGACCAAACCCGAGGTTTGCATGTCTAAACTCGAGTTTAGACTTCTATCGAGCAAACCATCGTGAAATGAGTTTTGAAGACATTTTTAGTAAAACACAAACTCGAGTCTATAAGTGAGTGAACTCGATTTGACACTATTCATGTCAAAAATCAGTTTTAGTTCTCAAAACGCAAACCGGAGGTTTCCAGTGCAAACCGGAGGTTTCAAGTGCAAACTCTAGAGTTTTCTCAAGTTAAAATCATTTTGCTCTCTCGTAAGGCACGAACTCGAGTTCATAAACTTAAACTCGAGTTTTCTCAACTTAGAAAACTTTTGGAAAACTTTTGGCCTGACGCAAACCGGAGGTTCATGGAAGCAGTCTCAAGTTTATGAAAATCTCATTTGAAAAATTCTTCCCGCCAGAGGCAAACTCGAGTTTGTCTCCACAAACTCGAGTTTACATATTTGTAAACTCTTTGAAACTTTTTCTCGGAGGTGCGAACCTAAGGTTTAAGAAACCGTAGTCTCAAGTTTAAAATGCAACGGGTGAGTTTTACCTCTCGTCGGGAGCAAACTCGAGTTTTCCAAATCTAGGCTCGAGTTTGGTCTTGATGAATGTTTTTGGTTGAAACCACAAGTTTCAAAATCAATTTAGCTTATCCAAAAACATACATACTTGTTTACAATTGTCGTTATCATCAAAACACATATAAAACTAACAGTATTTAAATTAATACGGTGTTTGATTTGTAGTGGGGATGAACAAAGCTTGAACATTAGAGGCAAATTGTGGGGAAGGTTGATTTAGTGGTTTCATGAAAGAATGGAAGATGCTCTGCGGGTTCCATTCATTAATGAGCTGAAACAGACTACATATTGAGTGTGATTTGGGGAAGACTTTACAAACGTGATAGACGGGTTATGGTGTTTCATTATATATAATATAACCAACTATTAATCCCTCATGCCCATTAATAAAATTAGTCTTTTGGCTTATCAGCTTTGGTTTATGTAATTGTATGTAGAGAATGAAGGTTTGACAAAGTTGGCAAACAAGGGGAACAACTAAGCATGTCAAGTATGGTCTAAAGTTTTGATGAACGATTTAGTTGATTTATATTTGTTCTTCTTCTCTTATTAAGCCTCAAGCGATATTGTCGCTGAGAAATTAAAAATTTAGGCAGCCCATCAAATTTGTACATTATTAATAATTCTCCTGGGTTGGATTACATGTGGTTTATATATAAATGATGATCTATTTAATTATGGATTGATGCTTTTTTTTT